>OZ024928.1:43425489-44645964 GCA_964017235.1 Sabellastarte sp. h YS-2021
TGTCCCTACTAAATATCAACTTCCTACACCTTACAGTGTCCGAGATATAGCCCAGACAAGATTTTATAGGTCAAGGTCACTACGGCAAGGTCAAAGGTCAAATCAAGGTCACACCATGACGTTGCACACCTACACCCCCTAAACCAATATCCCTACCAAGTATCAACTTCCTACACCTTACAGTTTCCGAGATATAGCCCGGACAAGATTTTATAGGTCAAGGTCACTATGGCAAGGTCAAAGGTCAAATCAAGGTCAGACCATGACGTTGCACACCTACAGCCCCCAACCAATGTCCCTACCAAGTATCAATTTCCTACACCTTACGGTTTCCGAGATATAGCCCGGACAAGATTTTCAAACTCAAGGTCACTACGGCAAGGTCAAAGGTCAAATCAAGGTCAGACCATGACGTTGCACACCTACACCCCCTAACCAATAGTCCTACCAAGTATCAACTTCCTACACCTTACGGTTTCCGAGATATAGCCCTGACAAGATTTTATAGGTCAAGGTCACTACGGCAAGGTCAAAGGTCAAATCAAGGTCAGACCATGACGTTGCACAACTACACCCCCTAACCAATGTCCCTACCACGTATCAACTTCCTACACCTTACGGTTTCCGAGATATAGCCCGGACAAGATTTTCAAACTCAAGGTCACTACGGCAAGGTCAAAGGTCAAATCAAGGTCAGACCATGACGTTGCACACCTACACCTCCTAACCAATGTCCCTACCAAGTATCAACTTCCTACACCTTACGGTTTCTGAGATACAGCCCGGACAAACTATTTCCCGCCGCCCGCCCGCCCATCCGGACACCATGGGTGAAAACAATACTCCGACAGCCCTTAAGGGCTGTGGGGTAAAAACTGCGTGACACACTCAGGCACGAACCCCCGTACATACACATGGTGCAAATTATAATCTCCCGCCAGCGAGCCGGGCGGGAGATAATAAGACGAATGCACACATGCATGCATGCACACACACACATATATGAATGGTGTTTCATAATCTGCCAACCTAGGGAGACAAAAATTCAACTGTAGTAACATCAGTTTAATTGCACCCTTTTTTCAATTAAGAACTTTAAGACCGAAAAGTATTTAAAGTGTAGCCATGGCAACAGCTGTTGCCAGATACCCAGCAAAAGCTAATATTATTCTCTAGACCCTCTTGGGGCTAATTTGGTAAAAATGCATGCATTGGTTTAGGCTGTGGAACACTCCCAAGCTTTATGCCTGCTGCCATCGCCGACACCCGTATGGCACAGGGGACGACTATAACCCCTAGCCTTTATGGGGTTAAATTGAATAGTTTTAAAGTAACGATTACAAGTGATTTACTCATTGGAAGACTGCAAAAGTAACCATTTCTCAGTTAGCATTATAACTACAGCACTGAAAATTGGCCATGTGATAGTACATTAAAAAGTAGTTCAGCAATATATTTCTCTAAAATTCATTCAATACTTTTGCAGTTACAAGTTATTTACTCAATTGTGAACTGTCAAAGTAGCTGGTAATCAGCTACACTATTACTCAGTTAGATGTGGACCTACAGCTATGGCACAGTACATCAAACAGATATGTAAGAAAATCACATTGCAAAAGTTTGGGAATAGTAATGTACTTACCCTGTAGGAACAAGTCGTCTGGTCAAATAAAGACTGAATCAGTTCATATTCTGAAGGACCATCATAGGTGATGATATGCTCCTGCACAGAAATAATTGGGATTAAATACAGGACTAGAGGATCGCTTGCAAAAAAAAGATAATGTTTTTGCACAGCAAAACCGTGCACAGCAAAAACAAAGCGTCCCAAAAAGGATATAATGATGAGTGCTACACTATTAAGAAAATGCTCTGCTTCTAGCCTTATACTGTTGTGGCAACCAAAGTCAGCGTAGTCTGCTCTATCTAGCACGGTTTTCAAGATATAAGCCTTTTTGTGTTTTGCAATTTTTGCAAAAAATTCAAAAATTCAAAATGGCCGCCATTTTTGGTGAATTTTTTTTGTTGATAATTGGCATGGCTACTCTGCAGAGATACCCTGTGCTTCAAAAATTTTGTCGAAATCGCTCTATCTAGCATGGTTTTCGAGATATAAGCATTTTTGTGTTTTGCAATTTTTGTGAAAAATTCAAAAATTCAAAACGGCCGCCATTTTTGGCGAGACAAAATTTTTTTGAAAACTGGGATCATAGCAACTCTGCAGAGATACCCTGTGTGTCAAAAATTTCGTCAAAATCGCTCTACCTAGCACGGTTTTCGAGACATATGCAATTTTTGCGAAAAATTCGTAAATTCAAAATGGTCGCCATTTTTGGGGAGACAAATATTTTTTGAAAATTAATATAACCAGTCTGCAGAGATACCCTGCTAGTAAAACATTTTGTCAAAATCGCTCTATCTAGCACGGTTTTCGAGATATAGGCATTTTTGTGTTTTGCAATTTTTCCGAAAAATTTGAAAATTCAAAATGGCCGCCATTTTTGGCTTGAAAAGAATCCACCAAACGGTGAAAGAGTTATCCTCCCGGATATCTTCCCATATACAAACAAGTGTCCCTTGTGGGACGCTTAATAATATCACTGAATTTAAGAAAGTATTCAAGTAAGCTTTAACTTTGACCATGAATTGGATATCCTAGAACAATTTCAACTTCGTTAACATTTATTCTTCTAGTTGTTTTAGTACAAATCAGTCTTATAATTTTCTCCAAAAACCAATTTTCTTGCTATAATACACAAAATAATGTATCAGGCCAGGGTATGTTTCATCAATGCACAGGTTACAAGCAGAACTGTGAAATAATCCTATCTACCACTAAAGATACTTGTTAACTCAAGAGTATTCTGTAAAAATTTTTGCATGGAACCATATTAATACATTTCATGTAAAGTTTTAAGCCCAAGTACTTAGTTGATGCTTAAATAATATATAGTAAAGACGACTAACGTTTATCTTTCTGAACAGTAAGTATGAAACACTGCAATTAATACAAAATAGATGCAAAAAAACCGAGGTTGAACATGGGTCTGAAAATGCTCAGTTTTGCATTTGAATATACACTAAGATGGGATTCACTACAGGACTTAACTTCTGATAGCTTTTTCTCAATTCATACGTTATGATCAAATTTTAATTTTTCAAACTTGTTTGGATAACAGAAGTTGCAGTGCATCGTTCTGGCATGTTAAAGACACTCAACAATGAAGAAATAAGTAAGCAACACATAAAAGTTTGAACTGTTTTGGAAGACTGATGTTCCCTTTGTGCAGAGACAAAATTTAACTTTAAATCTTCAGTCCAAGATAAGGCTTCATAATTTTGTGAATCCCTGTCCTTTGGTGAATCTGACCCCTGTTACTTAAAGTAGGAAAAAATATAAATACAAAGTACATATTACCTCTTTTGAACCTCTTATGTCTTCAGGTAGGATACAGTAGTATATTTCATTTTCTGATGACTTCATCACCATGGTATTTTCATTAAAACTTATCTCCTGTAAATTATACAAAATTGACAAAAATAACAAGATGGTATTCAAGGAAAACAACTATAATTTTGAATTTGCCATAAGCTTCTTCCATGTTAATTTTCCACTGTGACACATTAGTATTCAAGAGTTGAATTTAGTAGTTTAAAATGTGTACATGCAGCATCTATATTCATGATTACAAATGCAGGTTTGTAAGTAGTATATATTTGTGGTATGTGAGGAGAAGTAAGGGAGAAATAAGGACGTTTTAATGTGACGACCCCATTTAACCTTGAAGCAGGGGTCAAAGGTCAAATTCAACACCTGGAAAAGATTCCCAGGCCATGACTTCCTACAAGTTGTTTTCACATTCCGAACCTCTAGGAGCAATATTTGAGGAAATATAAGGCCTTTTTAATAGGATAACCCCGTTTGACATTAAACATGTGATATGGCGGCCATTTTGCTTTTTGAACTAGGTCAAAATTACTATCAGGCTAGCTTTTCTAGCCATATAGCTTTTGTGCAAATTTGATGAAGCTAGCTGGAATATTTCAAGATTTAGAGCACCTTTACGATTAAACAGATTTTCAAACAATTAGCTATGGCAGCCATTTTGTTTTTCAAAATGAGGCTAAAATTTTTCAGAGACAGGTTTTCATAGCCATAAACATTCCCTGCAAATTTGGTGAAGATATCTTTATAAATAAATGAGACATTAAGGTTTATACAAAAACTTGATGAACGGACGGACGCACGCACGTACAGAATGGGTTTTATAATCTCCCAACCACGGCCTTTGGCCGCAGGCCGGAGAAAATAAAGAGTGAATAAAATGTGTAACAGTATAATCTTGTTCAACTTTATCCAACCACTATTGTGGTCTGTTCTAACTTCTAACCCATCTTATTTTTCTTCATGAAAGAATGAATGATCTTCATACAGTTATTCTGGTGGATAATATAGGAATAACCTTGACCCAATCAACATTTGGCATCAGATTTAGCTTTTTTTTAACAGGTGGAAAAAATGGGGGTAAAAACAGGGGCAGAAAAAAAGGAAATAGCTGAAAAAAATGGTCCAAAGGTATTAACAGTGGCAAAAATTGAGAAGGTAATGTATTTAACTTTAAATAAGAATGTAAAGGATTCTATTTGATTCATATACAACTGAGACATATATGGTTAACATCAGACATGAGTCCTGAAAGTGAAAAGGGAAAAAAAGTTCAAGTAAATTGACAAAATAATACAAAACTTCAGAAAGTAGAAAAATCATAGAAGTGACAAAAGAATTTAAACTAAATTTAATAAATAAAATGTATGAAAGTGCATCTTGGATAAAAGTAATATTTATCAGACTTTCATTAGAATATTAGTCAGATCAAAAGTATCATCATCCTTCTTATTATTCTGCACTTTCTATTATCGTGCACCAGTCTAATCTTTGTTTTCAAAGTGCTAATGAATCAATTTTTGTCACAACCCAGAACTTGATGTGTCAAACATGAACCCTGTTCATTTTTTCTCTGGTGTGTGCTGCGAAATCTGGTAGAAATAGTTATTTTAATAAAATAGCATCAGAGGTGCCTGTACCCTACAGCCTGGGGAAATAGTTTTCAACACCATGAAATACAGAAGTAGTGAAACAGTACAAAGATCGGGATACTTTCAGAGCAGTGTCAGTTATATTAAGGTCAAAATGATGTTTAAGTAGAGAAAATAACATCTAAGAGAAGGAAAATGTATGTAAAGATAAAGTATTGAAACAAGACAATTCAATAACAAGATGACAGCATTAATCAGTAAACTAAAAATTATGATGCACACCTACACCTCCTAACCAATACCCCTACTATCAACTTCCTACACTTTATGGTTTCAGAGATATTGTCTGGA
Source organism: Sabellastarte sp. h YS-2021 (assembly GCA_964017235.1). Lineage (NCBI taxonomy): Eukaryota > Metazoa > Annelida > Polychaeta > Sabellida > Sabellidae > Sabellastarte > Sabellastarte sp. h YS-2021. Next base: position 43,430,878 of record OZ024928.1, read on the forward strand.
CAAAATTTTAAATTTTAATATGACTTTAACAGTGCTTAATCGGCATCAAAAGACAGACCCAAAGGTGCAACAAGATTTTAACGGTCAAGGTCACTACGACAAGGTCAAAGGTCAAATCAAGGTCACACCATGACGTTGCACACCTACACCCCCTAACCAATGTCCCTACCAAGTATCAATTTCCTACACCTTATGGTTTCTGAGATACAGCACGGACTAACTTTTTCCAGCCGCCCGCCCACCCGCCCATCCGGACACCATGGGTGAATACAATACCCTGACAGCCCTTTAGGGCTGTGGGGTAAAAATTGACAACAATGTCTTAATATTTAGGCTATGTAGAGCTTATAACCCAAAAAATAAAAGTCTTTCACTCCAGATTTGTTACATTGTGCACTAATCTAAACATTATTACACCTATTCATTTATTATTTGCATTAAACCGGACTTATTTTTAGGATACCATAAATTAATATGAGAAAAAACTCTTCATGTGCACAGTAATAAGAAGTCCACGGCAATAGTATGTGACCTCTCAAGTTAAAAGCCAGATAACATTCCGACATTGGGCCAATGTTGGTACATCCATCAGTCCGACGTTGGCAGCCAGTGATGGCCAAACGGCTTTTTGGCCGGCGGAGGCAATGTTGGACCAATGTAGGCAAGCCACCGGTAAAAATTCTACTTAATGTATAGCATCAGCCAATCAGATTGCAGCATGGTGTTAGGTCCTCGGTGGCCTAGTGGTTAGCAAGTTTGGTATCTAATCACAGGCAGTCACCTCTGTGTGGGTTCGACTCCCACAAGTGGCATGGCTGAGGACCTGTCCCAATATGACCCTGGCTGTTGAACGGGACGTAAAACCCCAATTTTGACTTTGCAGCATGGTGTTATGTGGCCATTGTTTAACAGAAGGTGAGTGATTGACAGACTGTGGGAGAATCTTAGTTAGGGGAATCCCTGATAAGTCACATGACCAAACATTAACAATGGTGGAACAGTTTCATTAATAGTCCATAATCTAGTGATAAAATTACAATGTTCACAAACATCTTTTTTATTGTGAATTTATAATGACAATATTATTTTATGTCTAAAATTGTTAAATAGTTAAAACGTGTGAGCTCACTGAAATATAATTTTTAGACATACCATACTAAATAATTTTTCACTAGGTTTCCCAAAATTCCCTCTTATTGCTCGCCGCCATCTTGAATAAAAATCCACCATTGGCCCAACGTCGGCAAAATATAGAGATATCTAGCCTGAGCAGTGGTTGGCAAGCCACCGTTGGCCCAACGGTGGCAAAATCTGCTGACCATACGACCAATAGCCAATGTTGGCAAAATTTCCGACTATGCGACCAACAGCCAACGTTGGTCCGATTGCGGAATGCTATCTGGGAAGTACTGAAAACAAATGTCTGATTTTTAAGATGCTAAAAAACAACTGTAGTTCTTTTTTGCTCAAACTTCACAAGGTCGTGAAAGAGATGCATTGATGATTTATAATACTTAAGCAAACTGAAGTATGCGAGGTCAATGCTTTGAACAATATTCCATTTTTGGTTAGGTACATGGTAATAGGTGGTTTATGGATAATTTATCGTTTATCTTTTCAACTGGTACTGAGGAACAACAGGAGGGTGGTACTGCCTAGTTAATTCTATAATGACCTTATTCTAAAGTGTCCCGACTGTTCTGGGACTAAGAACCGATTAAGCCATTTTTCAGGTTGGTTTTAACCATGATCTTGTCATAGACATACCGACTGGGTCCCAGGACGCCTCAGGACTCCTGGAACTAAGCCCTGACTAACCCCCGATTAAGTCCTGGCTTCCTCAGGTGTCCATTCTCTGGGTATATATATAAATTCTGGGATGTAACTAGAGGAATGTTTTTGCTAACAAAAGCAAAGCGTCCCTTAAAGTTTAAAATGCTTTGTGGTTTTAATAAGCATGCTGTAAAGCTAAGAATGCACAAAGCTGCACCGTATGCTTTCCCAATACCTCTTAATACATTCTGAAGCTATAAAAGCAACAATAAAGGAGATATAAGGCAAAAACTCCAAAGCAGCTATTTATGACCCCAGTTTGGCCCATAAGGGAGGGTCGGGGGGTAAAACTGACCTGCTATTTAGACTCTCCACATATGCTTTCCCAATACCTCTAAATACATTCTGAAGGTCTAAAAGCAACAATAAAGGAGATATAAGGCAAAACTCCAAAGCAACTATTTTATGACCCCAGTTTGACCCATAAAGGGAGGTCGAGGGATAAAACTGACCGGCTATTTAGATTCTCCACATATGCTTTCCCAATACCTCTTAATACATTCTGAAGCTAGAAAAGCAACAATAAAGGAGATATAAGGCAAAAACTCCAAAGCAGCTATTTATGACCCCAGTTTGGCCCATAAGGGGGGGATCGGGGGATAAAACTGACCGGCTATTTAGACTCTCCACATATTCTTTCTCAATACCTCTTAATACATTCTGAAGCTATAAAAGCAACAATAAAGGAGATATAAGGCAAAAATTCAAAATCAGCTATTTTATGACCCCAGTTTGACCCATAAGAAGGGAGGGGGGGGGGGGTAAAACTGACCGGCTATTTAGACTCTCCACATATGCTTTCCCAATACCTCTTAATACATTTTGAAGGTATAAAAGCAACAATAAAGGAGATATAAGGCAAAACTCCAAAGCAACTATTTTATGACCCCAGTTTGACCCATAAGGAAGGGTTGGGGGATAAAACTAACTGGCTATTTAGATTCTCCACATATGCTTTCCCAATACCACTTAATATATTCTGAAGCTATAAAAGCAACAATAAAGGAGATATAAGGCAAAAACTCCAAAGCAGCTATTTATGACCCCAGTTTGGCCCATAAGGGGGGGGTCGGCGGGTTAATCTGACCGGCTATTTAGACTCTCCACATATGCTTTCCCAATACCTCTAAATACATTCTGAAGGTCTAAAAGCAACAATAAAGGAGATATAAGGCAAAACTCCAAAGCAACTATTTTATGACCCCAGTTTGACCCATAAAGGGAGGTCGAGGGATAAAACTGACCAGCTATTTAGATTCTCCACATATGCTTTCCCAATACCTCTTAATACATTCTGAAGCTAGAAAAACAACAATAAAGGAGATATAAGGCAAAAACTCCAAAGCAGCTATTTATGACCCCAGTTTGGCCCATAAGGGGGGGATCGGGGGATAAAACTGACCGGCTATTTAGACCCTCCACATATTATTTCTCAATACCTCTTAATACATTCTGAAGACTCTCCATATGTGCTTTCCCAATACCTCTTAATACATTCTGAAGCTATAAAAGCAACAATAAAGGAGATATAAGGCAAAAACTCAAAATCAGCTATTTTATAACCCCAGTTTGACCCATAAGGGGGGCCGTGGGGTAAAACTGACCGGCTATTTAGACTCTCCACATATGGTTTCCTATTACCTCCCAGTACATTTTATAGCTCTAAATGCAATACTTAAGAAGATAGTAGGGGGGGTTGGCCTAAATTTAAGGCTTTCAGATTGGAAGGTGTCAGAAAATCACTCATAAATGAGACATTTTTCAAGGGATTGCTCCCAAAATCTAATCAGCTCGCGTTTTCGATAGTATGAACAGGTGTGTCAAATTATAAGGCTCTGTAGCAAGTAGTTTTTCCTGAACTGTGATGACGGGGGTGGGGGGGTGGGGGGGGTGTACTTCAAAAAAATAGTTTTTGATCATGTGACTTCAAGGTCAAATTTAAGGATGCAGAAAAATTTTCCCACGCCTAAGGTATATAACTGCCAAATATGGTTTGAAACCTTCTAATAATAAGGAAAATATTCAAGGGAGACCATAATGCGGCGGTGGCGGTGGTGGCAGCAGTGGCGGCGAGGAAACTGAGGCGAAAACAAATAAGCGCCCTTTCAGGGACGCTTAAATATCATTACTTTTTTATGAACACAGCAGGATGCCACCTTTCAATAGAACACAGCTTCAGCAACAATTTAGGGCTTTTTTTAGTTTTTATTTAGTTACATATAATGATGTATTTGCTATTTCTACGTCGGCCACAGCAACCACCACCAGCAGCAGCACCTCCACCACCAGCCAGACAGGGACCTAGAAGAAGGCACAACATGTGGGTCAGGCCATGGCTACTACAGAGAGAGGAGAGGGGGGCCTACCACAACATTATGGCTGAACTGTATGCCACAGACATTCCAGGATTCACCAATTTCATGAGGATGACCCCAGAATTCTTTGAAATGATAAAGACCAGACTGGAACCACATCTAGCCAGGCAGGCCACCAACTACAGAACTCCAATCAGTGTTGGGGAAAAGTTAGCCCTCACCATCATATATCTGGCCACTGGAGAGTCATACACATCATTATCCTGTCAGCTCAGGGTTGGCAGATCCACCATTTCCAAGCTTCTACCAGAGGTCTGCAGGACCATCCAGGACGAGTTCACCAGAGAGTACCTCAGATGTCTTAATACTCCAGATGAGTGGAAAGAACTGGAAACCAAATTCAGGATCAGGTGGAACATTCCACATGCCCTGGGAGCCCTTGATGGCAAGCATGTGGCCCTGAAGAAACTCAAGAACTCTGGAGCCCTGTACCACAACTATAAGGGATTCTTTTCAATAGTAATGTTTGCCTTGGTTGATGGAGGGTACAAGTTCAGATGGGTGAATGTGGGTACAGCTGGATCTTGCTCAGATGCCCAGATATTGAACACCTGTCACCTTAAGAGGAAGATTGATGATGGCAGCATAGGCTTCCCTGACCAAGCACCTGTAACCCAGGATGGTCGACATGTCTCCTACTTCATCCTGGCAGATGATGTGTTTGCCCTGAAGACCTGGCTAATGAAACCCTATGGCAGAAGGATGTTAACCAGAGAGGAAAGGATTGCCAACTACAGAATATCAAGGGGCAGGAGAGTTGTTGAGAATGCTTTTGGCATCCTGGTCTCAAGATTCAGAGTGATGATGACCACTATTGAACTACCCTCAGAAACAGTCAGGGATGTGGTCTTGACCTGTGAGGTTTTGCACAACATACTAAGAAGCCAGTATCAAGGTCAACATGGTGGTCAACAGCCTGGTGGTGACGATGATGATGATGTGCCTGGTGATGGTCGGTTGATTGGTGGTGCTGCTGATTGTGGTCGCGACAGAAACCCTGCCAGAGAAGCCAAAAGACTGAGGGATTACCTCAAGGACTACTTCAATAATGAGGGAGCAGTGGCCTGGCAAGATGGCAGAATATAACTGCTACTGCAGTAACCAATTCTTTTCAGGACTAATAACCAGTCCTTTTCAGGACTACCAAATATTCCAAAAACAATTAATCAGCTGTGCTTGTTCCAAATAACCCAAACATTACCAAACATAAGTCACCCAAACAACAAACAAACCCAATGCCCAACATAAGTCCCACAAATAACAGACAAATGTAATGCCAAACATAAGTCACCCAACCAACAAACAGACAAACCCAATGCCCAACATAAGTCCCACAAAAAACAGACAAACGCAATGCCAAACATAAGTCCCCCAACAAAGAAACAGACAAACCCAATGCCCAGCATAACTTGCTAAATGGAATAAATATTGCAGACATTTTGAAAGCTACACCCTAATTTAACCCTTTCGCTACCGTGTATGTTGACTAGCAGTCGACATCAATGTGTATTACAGGGGACCATGTCTGTCGACCAAGGGTCGACGGCAATAATATATATTTCTTCTTTCCCTTCAGTGTACTGTTATACGTTTTCTTTGGTGTATCAGTATTAAACCAACTTTTTAAGTATTTTATATGAAAGTTATGCTATACTTTTTTTAAAAAATTCACCATTTCACCTATTTTAACTGGTTTCTGTAGATATTGCCGTATTTACCGCATATAAGTGCATGTTGTTTACTCGTGGTTATTTTTATTTGGGGAATTCCCACGAATTTTCCCATTCAACTTTCATCAATTCCTAATGAAATATGCCGAAAAATACCGCAAAAAAGTGCATAAGGTAGTGAGTTATTATTTTACTTTATTGGCGTTTCTGACGTGATATGACGTCATATGGCCACAGTCCCATGGAAAAATGTTCCTTCAGTAGCGAAAGGGTTAAATTTTTGTCTTCTGGAGAAATAACTGGAAGTAAAAGTTTTCCTTTATTGCAAATCTCAAAATAAATTGTTTTTTTTCTTCCACCTCAAGAAAATTTAGAAACTATAACCACCCAAGTGGTTCTCTTTAGAGTATGATTTATCTGTTTGTTGCTTGTGGGGACTTATGTTTGCAAATTGGTTTGTCATTCCGTTGGTTGGGGGGTTATGCTTGGTATTGGGTTTGTCTGTTTGTTGGTTGATGGCTATGTTATAGCATGATATCTTTAACTCTAGGGATGGTGTCAGTGTTGGACTTTTTTTATTACAGATTTAAACCAATCCCATGGATTTTAAGCTATAAAGGGGAAGATTATTGGCCATATTTGGAGTTCATTTATCTAATTTTTTTCTATGTGGCCTTCTGTTGTTATGTGTATTACCATGGGTTATTTGTTTCATGTTTGGAGTGGTGTGTCTCAGTAACTTGTAAACCTTCCTCTGTATCCTCTATCCTCTCTTCTGTCTTTTCTGTCCCCTCCCCCAACTCTCCACCTTCCTTCTCCCTCTCCTCTTGCCTCTCCTCCATCTTCTTCTTTCCTCTCTTTCCTCCTTTCTCTTTCCTCATAACTCCAGTGAATATCACAAAAAAAAAGTAAAAAAACTGAAATGTGTCGCCTAACTGTTAAATTTGCCCTAAGCTCAAGCAAAATCTAAAATGTAAAAAACCTGAAAACCCCTAGCAGTAAATGACACACGTCTCTCAGTAGCCAACCAGTCTAACACAGAAAGCGTGTGCGCGGTCGCTTATATAGTCTCACACCCCCCATTGCCTCTTTTTGGTTTCAAGCGTGCGGAAAAAGGTCGGTACTTAATCGGTACTTAGTCCCAGGCCACCTGGGGCATCCTCAGACCGTCGCAGACTAAATTTGTGTGGTCCCAGGTGGCCTGACGAGGCCAGCTTGGATCGGTTTCTCTTAGTCGGGGCTTAGTCCCAGACCCGGCTTTCTTAGCCGCAGGATACCGGAGACGGTCTGAGGCTTCCTGGGACTAATGAAACCGATTCCTTTCCACACACATGAAACTTTAAAGATCTGTTATGAGTTGGAAACTAACAACAGGCTTCCTGGGACTAAGCCAGGGACGCCTGAGACAACATAGGACTGTGTAAATTTGGGTCTGAGGAGGCCTGAGGAAGCCGATCTATACAGAACGCCTGGGACTAAGCAAATATTTGAAACCGACTACAAAAAAAACCTTAATCGGGAAGCTTAGTCATGTGGTGGAACACCCAAATTAGATCAAGCAACAATGAATAAATGCAACATGAAAAGAATTTAAGGAAGTCACATCAGTGTCAAGTTGAAAATACACTGTGGCTTCAGAACAGTCACTGACGGATCGGAAAACAATCCCTTTCAGAACCGCCAATGGAAATGGCTCACAAATTATTTGCTTTAAGACCCGTTTTAAAGAAAAATGTCTTTACCCTTGATATATTTTATAAATGTTTTCATAAAATCGGAACCGCAAAATTTCTATTCTAACATGACATTTTAGAATATCTTTAGTTTTGAAGCTATTTTGTAGAAAAATATACAAGCTTTGTTATACTTGGTCTCAAGTGAGATTTCAGTAACAAATTATTTCATTGGTTAATGAAATTAATCACGTTTGCAGATGAAAAGTAGACTGCATGGTTTCCTAGCTGTATCTATTTTCATCGACAGCATGCTTTAATTCAACAGCCACACATCAAATAGTTATAATATGAACGTGACGGTTCTGAAATTAAAAGAATTCTGACCCGTCCTGGTCGGTTCCGAAGACACTCTGTTGAAAATAACGAACCAAAATAACTGATGCAGGCCGGGCCACAGAAAATATAGCACAGTAAGTGTAGAAATTTTAGTACTACAAAATTTGTGATTTCTTTTAAATGGGAACCTGATGGATACACTTTTACAAATATATATCAATCAAGTGGAGAATTTTGGTGAAAACCACTCACTGAATCAAAGGCGCCAGGCCACTTCATGTCAAACAGAACATTATCCATTTCAGCCATACTCATATCAGCACAACAATAACAATTAAATAAGTTGAATAATAAAACAATTAACTTCAATAAAGTGTCAGTATTCATTCTAAAATACATTTTTGTTGCCACGATATCTTGTTTACATAGAGCTATGGGCGCAGACATCTTGCCACGGCTGAACTCTGGATGTTACTAAAACCAAGTATGACCGGGCTCATTATAAAACCCGGACTTCCGGAAGGGCGGTCGGACCAGGGCGGTAGGGCGGTACAATTGGGCGTTGGCTATATTTCCTAAGCTTTATTATCTATGATCCAAGTTCTTATTATTTTTGACAAGGTTGATGGTGTTTATTTATATAACCTTCACTTTGTTTGGTATCTGGTAGCAAACTATAAATAGAAGACATTTTGCTAAACACAGGGCACCACCCATAGACAGGGCAGTGAACTAATCATTTGTCAGACCAGAAAAACTTTAATTCTCTAGGCCTTCATAGATATACTAGTGCCCCACCTATAGGCAGGGCGGTGAATTATTTGGTCAGTAATATAGCAATCAATAAACAAAAAGCAATCACCACCCCAGCCCATCAAGGAGACGAGGTCACTGCCCTAGCCCATCAAGGAGAAGAGGTCACCACCCCAACCCATCAAGGAGAAGAGGTCAAAGCCCCAGCAGAGATCACAGCAGCAGAGGAAACTGCCCATGCACCAAGTTCACCATATAACAAAGCTTATTGGTGTTTTTATCAAGCTTGGATTTTTCACGAAAGCAAGCCTTCTGATTCTGATTTGTTCCAAAAGGTGAGTCACAATGTGCTTGACAAAGGTAACTCTGACAGTAAGTATGGTAAAGTAACTCTGCATGACATAAAGCCTGCCCCTTCTGACATATGCAAGCAAGTAAGAAAAATCAATTGGCTGTAACTATGTTAAAAATTCTCTGATTGGCTGGGCGGTATTTCAACTGGGCAGCATTTCTTTTTGCTGGATGTGTTTTCATATGTACTGATAATTATTACCACCCAGCATCTGTTCTCAGATTAGCTGGGCGGTAAGTAGGGCAGTGGTAAGGGTGGTACGGAAATTGGTCCAGTTCCGAGTCCGATTCCGACTTTTATAAAGTACTGTATGACCGTGGTGAAAACCGAATCACCTTGCTTTGATTTGGGGTTAACGTAGCTTTATTTATTTATTTGGGTTTTTACGCTAATTTTAACACTGTATAGGTCATATCATGACAGGTAGTTTTGTGGGCAGAAGAAACCAATACATATACTTGATGAAGGTACTGTACTGTAAACTGCCGAACATCAGTAAGCAACTACCAACTTTCCAACACAGGGTTGGGTCTGGGTTTGAACCTTGGAGGATTGAGTAAAGAAATAAATTATGACAAAGACTGGTTGATGTTTTAGTTATGCCTAAGTTTAAATAAAATGGTTTTATTATCGATGTCAGACGAAAAGACTTGTATTTTGTGTCATGATCTAGATTACACTTAATTTTATTACATATAGCAGTTCCATGTTTCTGTCATATTCACACTAAAAAGGACAATATCATTTCACTTTTTCACAAACATGAATAATCGATAATAGTAAATCTATGTCTTATTTTGTCTGTTTTTCATGTTTTGTGAAATGTGCTTTTTTCCCTTACAACTCTCTTTTCTTTCTGTTCATGCCAAAATTATTTTCTTTGCCTTTAATTCCTTTAACAACTTAATGATTCCATTTTCTCGGGGGAGGATATTTCCTGGACTAACATGAGGGGCCATTACTGGGCGTAATGCAAAACATCAAATAAATAAATAAATTCACTTACATGACTTTATATTGGGTTGTTATGAAAATAACAAACATGAATATTTTTTATGAATGTACCTTATCCACAGAGCATGAAAATATTGCAATTTTACATGCTTAGATTCATTGAATGTAAAATGAAAATCACCAATGTTGAATAATGCTCTGATTGCAAATAATACAAAATATAATAATGAAAAATATATATCAACATCAGGGTAAACATTTAAGACTCATAACCGTAGAGACAGATGGGCATTAGTCATTATGTTAAAAGAAGGTGGCTAGATTATTGTTCTACTGATTCTCAAAAAATAATTTTCCGGAGGAATACAAATCGTTACTCGTTTGAAGTTTAGTAGTTTCCATATACGTTCATGAAAATGGCGAATTTCGGTGTCGTTTTGTTTATCACTCTGGTTTTATGCCAATTGCACTGTTCATTTGGGCTTATTGAACAGGGAATATTTAATTTTGAATACAAGGTTTGTGTAAAATGTAGATAATATTCAATTTGATTGTAGCCAAGCCCCTGTTAGAGAAGGTAAACCCATTTTTTACATCCGACTGACGTGGAACTTAATACCCACATCATCTTGTCTGAAATGCTACGAATTGCCGTCGAAGTTTACAGACTGTTTATTGATTAAAACGTTTTTGTACAGAAAAAATGGACACATATAAAGTTGTGTGATGGTTTGGGAAATATTTGTGGGTTGTATAACTTAGCTATAAACCCTGTCACAACTGTCTTTCATTGTAGATTTTTACATCTTTATTATTAGTAACTGCTCCATTTATTTTAGTATGAGTATTGCATGTCTTAAACAGTTGACAGGTGACAAACATTGGTAGGCGATGAACTTGGGTAGCTGAGCAGTATGTCATTTATAAACGATTTTTATAAAAAGAAAGGGTAGCTGAGTGTTACGGCATTTACTGACTTCATGGAGTGCTGTGAAATCCTTTGAATTTAGGGTTTGATGTTTGGTATCTGTACAAGCCAGCAAGCTTTGATCTAGCTTGATTGTCAAAACAACATTTTCAAAACAGAAGTCTGACATAAAGTCGTGTTATTTTGTTGAAATATAGCAAAACTATAAAATCAATGTATCGGGCCTGGGGTCAAGTACATGAAGTCAAGTACATGAAGTCAAGTACAAGTACTTTGCCAAGTTGCAAGTACAAGTACAAATACTGGTCTCAAGTACAAGTCCTTTGAAAAATTGCAAGTACAAGTACTTTTATAGTGTACAACCCAAAATATAATAACTAGATCATCAATTTATATTTAAAATTAATTATTTATTGAGACAGTTTGTAAATTTATTTATAAAAGATAGTTAAAAATGTTTCCCTTTATAAGTCACTTAATAATAGGACAGAGTCAGAAGCAGATTTTTCATTTCGGTATCCCGCCAGTGTAAAACCGTACCGATTCCGGGATACCGAAAGAAGAATTACGTTCTAGCATATCCCCAATCGAATAGACCCACCGACCGGAAGTAAGTTTCACAAAAAGAAAACATTGAAGTTCTTAAAGAAATCACTATAAAAGTGCTAAAATATATAAAAATATTGGATAAAAGTTTGTAATTTCTTCAGATTTGAGGTTTGTTTCTAATACTTTATGTTTTCTCACAATATTATATATACTGACATTCGAAATACAGGCTGTAAAGTGTCACCACGGTGTTGAAGTGAATTGGTCTCGATACCGAGATACCGGTATTACTGACCCTGCCCTACTTAATAAAAGTTATAACACTACAAATGTATTTTGAAATTAATTGAAAAGTACTTGGATATTTTAGCCAAGTACAAGTACTTTAAATTTTTAGCTGTCAAGTACAAGTACTTGAAAATAAGTAATTAAGTACAAGTACCAAGTCCTTGTACTTGCCCCAGGCCTGCCATGTATATTTTAAATAAATTCATCCATATTTACAATAGAAAACCCGGTTTTATAGATGGGCGAAAATAGGATCCGTTGGGATGTTGGTGATTTCTAAACATTTTGCAAAGTCCGAATTTCAGACGTATGAACCGAACTTCGAATTCCGGGCAGCAAACAATCGAACTTCGACAAACATTGTTTTAGCAATAATTATCAGTACAGTAGTCATACTTTTCAAACAAATTCCATTCATTAATCCATAATGTCTTCTTTTAGTGTTTTTATGTGTTAATACACTAAATGAGTATAAAATAATATCTAATAAGTGCTTCACATCCACACAAGACCTTAATCAATGGCAGTTATCAAATGGACACATGTACACTAGGCAGCCATTGTGGCTGATTAGTATAGGCACTTCCCCCATTCGACTGGTAACCTGTTTATGCATAATTGCAATTCTGTACAGAGTGGCAAGTTGACCTGGGGCTAACATGCTGGCATGAAGTGAGTGGTATTAATAAAACTGTTATATTATAGCACTGGGGTGTTGTGAATTTAAGTGTCACAGCTGAATTCCAATTGTCTGGCTTATTTTGTGTATAAATAGAGGCCCTCCCAGGGGTAGTCAGTATGTTTACCACAAGCATTGAGTGTGTGTGAAAGTCAGTATGGATAGATTCTAAGTGGGAATGTGTTTAATTCAAAGAACTAGAGGAAGAGATAAAATCCTTTGGGCAAGAGTCTTTTGTGAATCTTGTTAATGAGGGTGTTCCACTGGAGCCGACCCTATAACTGACTCTACGACTCTAGGGTTGGTTACAGTAGTCGGGAGTCGGTTGCGAAAATAAAAAAAAAAGCACTGGGAACATCTGGGTTGGTTTCACCTCACCGGCAGGACATATTGCATCACGGCTTGTCTGATCTAGATCCTGACCTGACTTGAGGTCGGCTTGTTTTTCTCCATGACCAGACTTAAAACTGTGAGGACAAGCCGTAGAGGTACAACAGACAAGTTGTAGGTCATCAGGACAAGCCGTAATGACAAACCGACAAGACTGGAGAAGTTTGGCGACTCACCACGGCCAAACTTGCAGTCGGTATTGCCATTCCAGTTTTGATGAAATTCTGGGAAAAAAAGAGGATCAACTGTTGACCAATCAACAAACCTAAAACTAGGTCAATGCTAGAAATTTGGATCCCATCACGTGACCACAAGTACAGTGTTGATATTTTTGTTTACATGAAATATGGTTATTCAGGTTTAGGCCTTAAAATTATATAAAATACAGCAACCTATATCTGATAATAATTATATGACTGAAATGGCCACTTACAATAGAAATTTTGCATTTATAAAGTAATTCATACATTCAAACTAGCAGAGGGAGATGTGCTTCTGCGAATGTCTCGTGTGACAATGACAACCCTCTTACTTGTTCCTGTCTTTTATACTCCAAATTCAGACTTCTGGGAAAGAGAACTTGAATATTTCGTACCTGTGAGTAAATTTTCTACATATTTACATGAAATAACTCCTAGTCTCTGGGAAAGATCCTATTCTAGACATAAGGGAAAATACGCTATATTTCTGGTCACTTGATGGGATCCAAATGTTCTGTTGACTTTCCTTGACCTAATTTTCTAGATTTTTTGATTGGTCATCACTTGATCCCTTTTTTGCCCAGAAATGGCTGTGTTAAAATAGGCTGATAATTTAAGTATTATGTAACCAAATAAAACATTTTCCTGTTTCTTAATATTTACTGCATACATGTGAACCTTATATACCAGTTAAGTTCAGGATTCTGATTACTGACACTGTTTTTTATCATTCACATAATTTGTCATATTGACGCATCAAACCGGAAATGAGCAGTATAAGACTTAAGTGACAAAGACAAGCCGGTTTCATGATAGCTCAAGACGGGAAGTGACAAGACAGGAAGTGACTAGGACAAGCCAGCTACCAGGTGGATGGAGCCACAGTAAGGGACAAGAATCAGGGAGGGGCGGTGAAATATCAAGCATGTTTAATATTTCACCAAGCCTCTTCAACAAACCGGGAAATCACAGTCTACCCTAACCGACTCTGTAAACATTGCTCCCGACCCTCAAAAAATCCTTAGTTACAGACAACATGGCCCCAGTGGAACACCCCTATAAGAGACATTCTAGGTCTATTGAAAATGCTTTAAAAAGGAGATCAAGTAAATCATTCAATCCTATTATAGTTTTGCTAGATTAATTTTGTCTGCAAACATGGATGTAGCTACGAAGCAAGGCCTAGTAACGGTGAGAGGCAAAATACCAGAACAGAGAAAATAAACTGTCCTTTTGTCATTAAATTCAAGGCTTCTTTAGATGGCCAGGCCTTGATGCCTTATATGATTATGAATGCTGACCACAGCCACAAAGTCAGTGAGGCAGAGGTTAAGTTTTCACCCAAACAGAGTATTGTGGATAAAGCAGCCGAGAAAGAAATTGGAGAGATGGTTGCCTTGAATATCACCAGGAAGAAGATACAACAGCTGCATTGTGAGAAGACAGACAAGGCAATTTTGATGAAGGACATAGCAACCGGGGCTAGGCGACAGAACAAAGTGGTATTGCAATCAACACAGACCCAGGCAGAGTGAAGACCCTTTTGTAAATTGATAAAGAAACCATTCCCTGCTCTCCACACTACTTTTTATGCAGGATAGCGAAATGCGCTCTGCATTTCATAGATTTCCAGAAGTTCTACTTATCGATGCTACCCATAAGACGAATGACCAAGGAATGGCTTTGTATACAGTGATTAACATTGATGGCAATGGTCAGAGTCAGGTGGTGGCTTTTTTCTGGTCCAGACTGAAAGTGAGCCATCTCTCCATAGTGTAACAAAGATCTTCAAGGAGCAGAATCCTAGATGGGAAGGTGGGAAGGTCATCCCAACAGAAAAGGATAGGGTAGGGAGAGGAGTTTTCAAATCTGAGATGCCTCAAGTCAACATGGAAATATGTCTTTTCTATATACTCCATACCTTTGGAAGGGAAATTACCATGGAGAAAATACTGGGTTATACTGGGGGAGAAGGCCACCATCTAGTGTTGTGGTTGGATGCAAATTTTAAAACCGGTTACCAAAAGCGGAAATCTGGTGAAAAACAGGTGTGTTTCATTTAGTAAACATCAAGGCATAAGTTTTCAAATGCGTACATGAGATAAAACTGATCTATAAATAATGAATCGAGAAGTGCGTTTTAGGCGGGTTGCATGTACCCAACCCGCCTATTAGATTGATGTGTCCAATGTCCGTCTGTGTGTCCACATTTTCGTTTCCGTACTCAAAAACGCTTTGTCCGATCGAATTCAAACTTGACAGGGACATAGATCACCATCACAGCTAGGTTCCTTTTGAAATTGATGCTATTCCGTCCGTTCATTTGTCCATTTGTCCGTCAAAATTTCTGTTTCCAGACTCTAAATCGAAAACAGTTTGTCCAATCGAATTCAAATTTGACAGGGACATAGATCACCATCACAGCTAGGTTCCTTTTGAAATTGATGCAATTCCGTTTGTCTATTTGTCCGTCAAAATTTCTGTTTCCAGACTCTAACTGGAAAACGGTTTGTCCAATCGAGTTCAAACTTGACAGGGAGCTAGAGCACCATCACAGATAGGTTCCTTTCGAAATTGGTGTAATTCCGCCTGTTCGTTTCTCTGTTTGTCAAAATTTCCATTTCCGGACTCTAACTCGGAAACGGTTTGTCCAATCGAATTCAAACTTGACGGGGAGATAGGTCACCATCACAGCTAGGTTCCTTTCGAAATTGGTGTAATTCCGTTCGTTTGTCCATTTGTCTGGCCGTCAAAATTTCCGTTTCCGGACTCTAACTCGAAAACGGTTTTTCCAATCAAATTCAAACTTGACACAGAGATAGATCACCATCACAGCTAGGTTCCTTTCGAAATTGGTGTAATTCTGTCTGTTCGTTT
This sequence comes from Sabellastarte sp. h YS-2021, assembly GCA_964017235.1. Lineage (NCBI taxonomy): Eukaryota > Metazoa > Annelida > Polychaeta > Sabellida > Sabellidae > Sabellastarte > Sabellastarte sp. h YS-2021. Next base: position 43,446,738 of record OZ024928.1, read on the forward strand.
GTCTGTTTTTTGTCCATTTGTCTGTCCGTCAACATTTCTGTTTCTGGACTCTAACTCGAAAACGCTGTGTCCAATCAAATTCAAACTTGACAGAGAGATAGATAAAAAAAAAATCTCATTGTGGCAACAGAACAAAGAGGCTTTTGTAGGTGACTACATTGAAACTACTGTTGATGATGCTTTGTCAGATGTAAGGACGAGTGTCATTGAAAAACATCTAGATGAAGATCAGGGAATTCCTACTGCAGAAACTCATATAGAGGTGATGCAGATAATTTATTCCAGCTCCCAGATTTGACTGCACCTCCTGAGGATCTCCCTGAGTTAATAACCCTTTCACCCAGACTATCATCTGAAGAACCTGAACACCCATCATCAGAGCAACTTGGACATCAATCATCAGAGGAACTTACAGTGGGTTCGATTTTGCACAGGTGCTAAGGAAGAGAGGCAAGCCAAAGAGTTCTTGTACCACAGCAGTTGGGTTGCCACAAAAGAAAAGAAAAAAGGCCATCAAAGACACCAGGATCCGTTAACCACAAGAAGACCATAAATGATAAGGGAAATTTGTTTTAGGTGTATTTGTTGACCCTTCCATTCATACTGAGGGAGTACGACTAGGGGAAGAGTCCTTTGAATGTATACCTGAAAAACTCCTGTCAAGTGTTCTGGATGACAGTATTGACATTAACATCATTAACAACATTCTAATGGCCACAATTGTTTATTCCTCATTGGATATGTCATGGTTGTCACTGGACTTCGCAGAGGTTGCCATCAAACTTTGGTAATCAGCACTGACTCTAAACTTTATCACAAATTCACAGCCAAATCTTATCTTTTCTTTTCTTTTTTTTAATTTTGCCAGATTTAGTGTTGCTGGTACTTCCCATTATTTGAATACAGGCCAATGCAACTTCAGTATATTTAATATTCTTTGAAAAATTCTTGTTATGACATGTTATTGAGGCAGCGTCACTTGTCTGGCGCTCTTTTCTGTACAACTTTGTGAAGTTTGATTCTTCAAGAGATTTCAACTAATTTCCAATGTCTGAATATTTATCGAAGAGCTTGTTCAGTTTGAAATTCTCCATACTTAAATGACACACCCACTGATCCTCCAAAATCACAACAACAGATTATGTTCCCGGCCCAACAATTTTCCTACTTAACAAAACACATTGATGTGATAATAATAATAACATAATATAGAAAGATTTATAGAGAGCAAAATTGATATAAAGCCTCTAATGCACTTAAGCCTAAGAAGGGATAGTGCGTCGTTAGACATTTATCAATATCCGAAAAGCGCCAGCCAGGGTATAACTGGGGGGGGGGGGGGGGGGGGGGATGTCAGTCTAAACAAGTGAGTCTTTTAGCTGGCTTCTGAAACCATTTATTGTGTGCTGGGTTCTGACAGTTTGGTTTGTGCAGCCTGTTCCATTCAACTGGTGCAGCGACTGCAAAGCCACGCCTACCTGTGTGCTTCTTGGGTGGGGGGATTGAGGAAACAGCCTAGTTTCACGAGTAAGACTGCGGGACTTTGTTAAAGCTGATAGATATGGGGGTTGGGAAAAGTTGATGGCCTTCATGGCCAGAAGGTTGTATTTGAAAAGGATCCTATATTGAATTGAAACTCAGTGGAATTAATAACAACATATCAATCTCAGACCTTCAGGAAAACATCACATTTTTTTCACCTGTTACATATATTAAAACAAAAGTTTCTGGAGATAATTGATTAGTTAGGTTCGTTTGATTTAGGTACATTCTGATTCTTTTGATGTACATTTTGTGCAAAGCACAACATAGTTCCAAATTTTGGAATAAAATCATCTCGGAGAACCACGGAAAGAAAATTCACCAAATGAGACCTGGTCAGCCATTAGTTTTAATATACCATGATTCTTGTAAAAGTATTATGTTATTTCATATTAATAAATTAGACTTTCACAGTGATTGTTATGCCTTTATTACAGGAAAGTGGCCCAACCAGCCAGTTTTCTCCAAAGGTCTTGTACAAAAATACAAATATCTCTGTGGTTGGTGAGTAGGAATTTGACTGTTTTTAGCATGATTTAAATGAATATGTTCAATATGATTTATTTAAATTTGTTTTAGAGTGTCAAAGTGTTCTATTGACTGTTCTTTTGGGCAATTTACAATTCACTTATCCTATAACTGTATTAGTGGTTTATATTGGGGAAAGGCATGCTCTACATTTCTGAAAATGGGAAGCATTCAGTTGAAAACCATTTTATTGTCACTAAATGTTGCAAGAGTCTGGTATAATAGTGACCTTCATTGTCAAGGTCCCAACTTTTACCAGGCAATGGCAGGCATGGTTATAATTTTCTAAGTTTATTATTGTGACATTGACTAAGAGATATGTAATTCACTAGTCAGTCTAGTATAACAATTCTCCCTTAGTAACTGTTGAGAACAGATCCGCAAATCGTATTAGACCCTACCATTTTTAAAAAGATAAGAGGAAAGTCAATTTAGATTGACTTCGTCAGATTGAGTGCCTCCTATTCACTGTTTGAGAAATGGCTAAATGTTAAATTGATGATGCCTTCCACAGTGATCATGGAAACACAGATAAGACATTGCCACATTCTTGACCAACTGGTAAACAGTGCCTTCCTCTGTGTCCTCTACAGTTGTGATATGACCTGTACAACATATTGATATAAAACCCAAATGAATGAACCAGTCCAAATATAAGGATATTAAAGAAATGTGAACTTACCCTGTAGTGGGCATTGTTTTCAAAATAATTAGTTTATCTGTCCAACCCATCTCATGCCAGTGTTCTAGTCTTTCATTTGCAAGTTGCCTTTTTATGGGTTGAAACTTGATTTGGGACATTATCACTGGAGCAGTAGGTAGAGACACTAGTTATGTTTTGTACTCTTAGTGAACTGCAGTTCCGCCGGGTCTACGAACCAAGTGACCATAGAATGGCTGCTTTGGTGGTCTCCGTGTGCCAACATGTTTGCCACAGAATTTGGAATTGACAATGTTGCGGTAAGTAACAATAAATAGGATATGTTTATTGCGATAATGTCATTTCCATAAGAGAACTTAAAAGTGACTTAAAAGTAAATATGATATTATGAATGTATTTATCTTCAATATGAGCCCTATTACTACTGATGAGTATTCTTGAGACAAAAACCTCTTCTAAACACAAAATACTTTGACAAAGCAACATTTACTTCTTAATTTATGTTCATATCAGTGGAATTTGTGTCCTATAATGTATAAATGTAATCTATTCCAGATGCACATCTGAACTGGTATGGAAAAAAGTCCAAATACATTCATACAATAAGGTAGAACTATTCTTTGATCTATAAAGACTTTAACTGTATGTTGTGTTTTTTATTTCAGTTGTTTGAAACAGTACCTGACAACAAGACGATATCCATTTACCCAAAAGATCTTTATTTTCAAATGTCTGCCAAGCAAGAATTAGACTGCAATGGGATTATTCATTTAAAGGTATGGTGCTTATTTTTATTCAAGTATGCTCTTACTTTGTTTCAGCATTAGTTTATTTATTTGTAATCAGTTACCAATTATTTGTGAATTTCTTCTGTAAAGTAGAAAAAAGGAAATTATTTTTCTCTTTTTCTTCAATTATTTGAAAAAAATCACATTTTTATATTGAGACGTAAAGCATTATTTTTTGCCATGTTTGTGGTATTAATCCTTCTCACACATGACTTATGATTAGGTGACAATAATTTAACCTCATGCTATTTTGCCAGTCCCCAAAATTGTTGTTGTATTTTTGTGAAAAGTGTAAATGAATGAAGGTGACATTTAATTTTTAAGCCATGGTTTTGATTTTAATATTTTTAGTAACTGCAAAACTATAATTATTGTTACAGCACAAAAATCAGAAATTTACACAGTATTTTACATTAATATACACTTCAGCAGAAACTGGAAAAAAAAACATATTCCATTCATAATGACCCATTGATTGTCTCTTGCATTGTTAACCTGTAGTTCCTTTGTGAGTTTTGCGTGATATGTGTAAAGCATAAATTAAAAGTAGATTGGTTTTATTGCACTTCAGTATTAGCTTACCATCTTGGACTAATCCTTATCTCAGGTGGCCGGTCCTGACTGGGCCAGTTAAAAGAGAAAGAGTTTATAATGATCGTACTAGCAGTCATAGGTGTGTCCTTCCTCTTTGGTGTATTTAAATATAGGAATAAAAGACATATTCGAGTGTTTTATGATGGTTTTAAACTATCGATCGGTTGAATATTAAAGCCACGAAGCCCGAAGGGCTGAGTGCTTTAATACAGCAGATCGATAGTTTAAAACCATCATATAGTATGAGAATTTGTCTTTTATTCCTATTCTAAAATGGTAACATTAATATTTTGGTAAAAGTAAGCAGTAAATCTTACGCAAAAATCAAAACAAATCCAATGCCATGTTGGCTGTTCTATCAGTGAAACATACATAGCGATATCTAGGGTAAAAAAGTAAGTATATTTGTCACTCTATTTTCATAGAATTTTTGTTGTGAAATATTGAGAGATTGTCACTGTAGATGCTTTCAATTTGTTGTAAGCTTTAAAACGATATGCTATTTATTAAAATCAAGCAAGAAATAACAATTTTATGAATATTTTAACCACTTATTTTTCCGCGAGTCTTTTGTTTACATTCGTACACGAAGGGGTGATGTACGTAGAATTCAACAGCGTTACTTTATTTACCGTTCTATATTCGCGATTTCTGAACTGCGCAAAAGACATGTCCAAGGCCACTGCGCAGCCTACCATTTTAGAATAAGAGATGAAGCTGCAGATAATGACCATTTGTTTTCTTGTAAAATTAAATGTAATATTGTTGAGTGTTTTGTGTGGCATGAATACATACTGCGTTTATTTTGGCAGTATTTGAAACCAGAGGTGAAAACCACTGTTGCTCCAACAGAGAAGACAACAGTTGCATCTGTCGAAAAAGATAAAGAAGTAAGTTTTGTTCATTTCCTCATTATGTTTATGGGTCCATTTATTTGCCTGTTCACTTGTTTGCCTGTGGTTCATAGTAACTTCGAAACTAATGAATGGATGTTTCTGAATTTTTTTAAAATTTTTAATTGCAAAATTGATGCAAATGCAAACTGAAATTTTATATGTGGGTAGTGCCTGCCCAAAATAAAAAGTGATTAATTTCTGGGAAAGATCCGGATCATATTCTGGATACTAAAAATGAATTATGATTTTTCAAAGATACTATTTTCATTGTATTTTCAGTAACTTTGACTTTATGGCTGACATTATTCCAAAAATAATGAGGGGATCTTCATTAAATAACTTTATATGTGGAGGGCCTATTCAAAACAAGTAGTGCTTACTTTTTGGGATAGACCCATATTCCAAATAAAAAAAATCTGAATATTTGGAAATGCCACCTGGTTGAAGTCTGCACTCTGTGACTGCTTTCTGGTTATGTCAGCTGACTTGTCAGTCAGCAAACGTTATGGCATCACTCTGCGGCGTCTGCATATGCATACGCATGAACAACTTCTCCCAAAAGTACAAGGCCCAGAGGCATTCTGTTACTTTACTGTAAAAGATACCTTATCTATTGAGGATGATAAATTGTAAAATACATGCAGATCTGTCTTTTCATCTGTGTACCAGAGCTGTTACAAGTGAGGTACCCCACCCAAAGTGTTTAAATTTCAACTCTTTATCACAATTTTCTCATTGATTATTGAAGGGATTTCTCTCTGTTCTTGCATATATATATACTAGGCCACAAGTAGATTCCCTTATGTTAGGTATCAGACCTGGATCTTGCTTAATTATTTTTTTATGAATTTTTATATTAAATTTTGATACATTAAAATTCATGAATTCATGCACTAAATCTCTTAAAAATTGAAAAGTATTGCATTTGGAGCATGTTGTTTAAATATGTCATTTACCCACTTTTTCCATAGCTACAACATGGTGAGTAACTTGGGAGCCTATCCCAATAGGTAAGTGAGTAATAGCTACTTTCTGACTTTTCAGTACCCTCCATAATGAGTAAAATGTCTAGTAACTTGAAAGCTTTTTGCATTTAGAGAAATCTGTATAAATATGTTATTTAGCTACTTTTGGGTCAGCTATAACATTAAAATTGCAGACATGTAGCTCATTGCATAGATGAGCAATAGCTACTTTCAGGCTCTCACTGTTGAGTAAATCGGTTGTAGCTTGAAAACTGGTATATTTAAAACATTTTCGTGAAAATATGTTGTTCACTTACTTTTGGGTCAGCTATAACATGGTAAAATTACAGACCTGTAGCTCACTGCAAAGCTGAGCAATAGCTACTTTTGAGTTTATCACTGTTGAGTAAATCAGTTGTAACTCAAAAACTATTATAGAATTTGGTTTAAATATGTTATTCACCTACTTTTCAGTCGCCTATAATGTAGTGAAATTTCAGACCTATAGCACATTGCATAGCTGAGCAATAGCTACTTTGAGATTCTCACTGTTGCGTAAATCAGTTGTAACTTGAAAACTATTGCATTTACAGTATTTTGTTTCAAATATGTTTTTCACTTTTTACACATTAACAGTTAACTTTGTAGTTTACTTCTGAATACTATTTGCAGCTCACAACTTTTGTGTCCTTTTCTGCTTTCACTTCTTCTCTGAAACTCAAAACACAGTCAGCTGACACAGAGCCCATTCATGGGCACTGATTGCTTCTTTTCCACATGAAGTCGAAGATGCTGTAGTTATTTTGATCATAATACCTCTTCCCACCATTGTGGTTTTTCAATTGATTGGTAACACCTTTTGTGAGAATTTGTTTTGCTTCAGGGCAAAACAAGAAAGAAACGTGAAGAGAAGGCAACAGTAGCACCAAAAAATGAACAACAGGTCTTGAAATCAGACAAGGTGAGAATGAAATGAGGCAGAAATTCTGTTATTCAATTAGCAAATTTTAATGCAAAACCATTCCAATTCTGGAAGCAACATCCTTGAAAAAGTCTTAATTCAGTGTGCGACTCTCGTACGTTTCTGCTTGAGCAGTTCAAATGCATTAGTTACTCTTATATTGATTGGATTAGATTTTACTAACTCGAGTCGAAACTTGTGGGCGGTACATGGAGATCACTTGGATCTGCAAAATTTTAACTGGAGTTTTTGTAAAATAAACTGTATGATGTCATTCATGGTAGTTTAATTGGCTTCTAACAGGGGATGCTCAATCTGCAGAAAACACCGATGATCCCTGTACTAATCTATGTGCCATTAAACTCTTATTTGATCAGGATTTAAAGAAAAACAAGTGCACATCAATGTTCATGTTGTTGGTATTGTGTTGATGTAAAATAAAGTAGTTATGACTAAAGAATATTAAATAAGTACTAGAGCTGTAATCAACAGTGATTTCTGTAGATCGACGCTCGCTTGTTAGATGCGAGTTGAACTCGAGTTGAACTCGAGTAAATGACACAAATATAAATAAAATAACAATGTCCAAATATTGTCATCAAGGGATCCGCCATTGACGTATTTAGTACCATTTTATTGCAAGGAAATATATTCTGTTGCCGGTTAAATTGTACAGATATGTATGAGCACATTATGGAACATCCACGTAAATAAGGAAATAAAATAAAAAAACGGCCATTGCTCATTGAATTTTTTGTCTTTATGGCTAGATAAATTGTAAAAGTGCTGGTTTTATAACAAGACTAGTATATCATAATTTATTTCTTAAAAACTCGAGTTTAAATTACGTAAATCGATGTGGTCCCAAATATCGCCCACCGAGTTACGACTCGAGTTTCGGTCAACTCGTTACAGCACTAATAAGTACCAATTTGACCACAGTGGTAAAGCTATTTAAAACTTTTAAAGAGATTCTAATAATATTTTAACACATTTTGCCAAAGTTTTAAAGTGTCTACATACTCATTAGATATAATATTTGCCGAAACTATAGTAATATTTTATGTGATTTTGATACCACAGATTGTAAAAATTGCAATCACAATGTCTCAATACATACAACACACTTTTTATGGCTGAAAGATTTCTGAAGCTATTTATAATTCCCCTTTTAAAAATCTTAAAATTCAAAGTTTTTACACCATCTGTAGTTTAGCAGATTAAGAATTTGTAAGTAGCCTTTTCAGGCTGGGCTTGCTGTTGCCCAGAATCCATGTGGAGAAATTGATTTGATTCTTTAAACCTCCAGCTATTTTAACACTGCAGAATGAAATTGACAAGATGCCTGTTACCACAACAACTGAAGATGGGGCCCACTTATTTGTACTCCGAGTCATTCTAGAAGAGGATGATTCAGCTACAGGTATGTAAGCTTTAAACTCTGTAGAATCAATTTAGAATCCATTAGTGTGATGTAGAGAAATTGTTTTGAGAAAGTTTTAAATTTATTACAGTAGTGCTGGGACAATTAGTGGTCAGTTTGATACATTGATCGATGGTTGTATAACCTTCGATGCATCGAGTGTAACCACATGGAATCACTCCAAGTTAAACCCCTATTTTCGGCCATCTGGTAAAATAACATAATTTACAACACATAGAATTCTTTAATTTTAAAGAAAATAAAATAAAACTGGTCATTTTTGTTCAGATTTCACCTCACGTTGCTAGCTTTTATTATCGCACATCACGACAAGCATTCAAAACGTTTCCGCTGTTAACAATAGATGCATGTATACAGACGTTCTGACTACTTCCTGGTCAAGAAAATCTTATAGGAAATCCAACAGAAATCTATTTTTCCTATTTTATTTTAAAATATTGCTAGGAAATCCCTTGTCGATTAACTGGAATGATTGATCGATCCAATGTGGTCGATAATCGAGTCTCTACAAATGTCCGAGTCAAAGCACTATGTTATAGCATGTGAAAGTCGCAACTGTGTGAAATTTGCCACTATGGCGGGGGTGACCTTTAAAAGTATGAGAAAATCATCCAAATTTGTGCCAATTATGCATCAGGGACATCAGGGCCCTCGATGTTGTCACAAAATCATTAAGGTTCTGAAGAATTTCCCACAAGTCAAGGAAATAGAAGGTTTTTTTTTCTTACAGTATGTGGCGATTTCACATATTTTATATTTAGTGCCACTATACTTTTTAATGGTTTTGTTTTCTTTGGTGACATTGGAGATATTTTTATGTCAGCTGACTTGTCAGTCAGCTGACATTATGTCGTCACTCTGCGGCGTGGGCGTACGCGTACGCGTCCGCGTGAACAACTTCTCCTCCAAAACTACAAGGCCTAGAGACGTGCTGTTTTTTTTAAAAGATACCTTATCTATCGAGGATGAAAAATTGTTCAAGGCATGCAAATCTGTCCGTTCGTCTGTTTGCTAGAGACATTACAAGGGGGGTACCCCCACCAAAAGTGTGAAAATTTCAACACTTAATCACAATTTACTCAGTGACTATTGCAGGGATTTCTCTCATATCTTGCGTATATGTACTAGGCCACAGGTAGATTCTCTTATGTGAGTATGAGACCTGGATCTGTCTTACTTTTTTTTTAATAAATTTTTTTAATAATTTTTAATGCATTAAAATTCAGGAAATCATGCACAAAATCATTTATAACTTGAAAAGTGTTGCATTTAGAGCATTTTGTTAAAATATGTTATGCAGCTACTTTTTTCATAGCTACAATATGGTGAGTAAGTTGGGTGCCTGTCTCAATAGCTAAGTGAGTAATAGCTACTTTTGGGCTTTTCAGTAACTTCCATCATGAGTAAAATCACTTGTAACTTAAAAACTATTGCATTTAGAGAATTTCGTTTAAATATGTTATTCAGCTACTTTTGGGTCAACTATAACATAGTAAAATTTTAGACCTGTAGCTCATGGCATAGCTGAGTAATAGCTACTTTAAGGTTATCACTGTTGAGTAAATCGCTTATAACTTCAAAACTATTGCATTTAGAGAATTTCGTATAAATATGTTATTCAGCTACTTTTGGGTCAGCTATAACATAGTAAAATTTCAGCACTGTTGCTCATGTCATAGCTGAGTAATAGCTACTTTTAGGTTATCACTGTTGAGTAAATCGCTTATAACTTGGAAACTATTGCATTTACAGTATTTTGTTTCAATATGTTATTCACCTATTTTGGGATCAGCTATAACATAGTGAAGTTTCAGATCTGTGGCTCATTGCATAGCTGAGTAATAGCTACTTTGAAGTTCTCACTATTGAGTAAATCACTTGTAACTTAAAACCTATTGCATTTAGAGAATTTCGTATAAATATGTTATTCAGCTACTTTTGGGTCAGCTATAACATAGTAAAATTTCAGACCTGTAGCTCATGGCATAGCCGAGTAATAGCTACTTTTAGGTTATCACTGTTGAGTAAATCGCTTATAACTTGGAAACTATTGCATTTACAGTATTTCGTTTCAATATGTTATTCAGCTACTTTTGGGTCAGCTATAACATAGTAAAATTTCAGACCTGTAGCTCATGGCATAGCCGAGTAATAGCTACTTTTAGGTTATCACTGTTGAGTAAATCGCTTATAACTTGGAAACTATTGCATTTACAGTATTTCGTTTCAATATGTTATTCAGCTACTTTTGGGTCAGCTATAACATAGTAAAATTTCAGACCTGTAGCTCATGGCATAGCTGAGTAATAGTTTTTTTTAGGTCATCACTATTGAGTAAATCAGTTGTAACTTGAAAACTATTGCATTTACAGTATTTTGCTTAAATATGTTGTTCACCTACTTTTGGGTCAGCTATAACATAGTAAAATTTCAGACCTGTAGCTCATTGCATAGCTGAGTAATAACTATTTTGAGGTTGTCACTATTGAGTAAATCAGTTGTAATTGCAAAACTATTGCATTTAGAGAATTTAGTATAAATATGTTATTCAGCTACTTTTGGGCCAGCTATAACATAGTGAAATTTCAGATCTGTAGGTCATGGCATAGCTGAGTAATAGCTACTTTGAAGTTCTCACTATTGAGTAAATCAGTTGTAATTGCAAAACTATTGCATTTAGAGAAGTTAGTATAAATATGTTATTCAGCTACTTTTGGGTCAGCTATAACATAGTAAAATTTCAGACCTGTAGCTCATGGCATAGCTGAGTAATAGCTACTTTTAGGTCATCACTATTGAGTAAATCAGTTGTAACTTGAAAACTATTGCATGTACAGTATTTTGCTTAAATACGTTGTTCACCTACTTTTGGGTCAGCTATAACATAGTAAAATTTCAGACCTGTAGCTCATGGCATAGCTGAGTAATAGCTACTTTGAGGTTATCACTGTTGAGTAAATCGCTTATAACTTGGAAATTATTGCATTTACAGTATTTCGTTTCAATATGTTATTCAGCTACTTTTGGGTCAGCTATAACATAGTAAAATTTCAGACCTGTAGCTCATGGCATAGCTGAGTAATAGCTACTTTTAGGTCATCACTATTGAGTAAATCAGTTGTAACTTGAAAACTATTGCATTTACAGTATTTTGCTTAAATATGTTGTTCACCTACTTTTGGGTCAGCTATAACATAGTAAAATTTCAGACCTGTAGCTCATTGCATAGCTGAGTAATAACTACTTTGAGGTTGTCACTATTGAGTAAATCAGTTGTAATTGCAAAACTATTGCATTTAGAGAATTTCATATAAATATGTTATTCAGCTACTTTTGGGCCAGCTATAACATAGTGAAATTTCAGATCTGTAGGTCATGGCATAGCTGAGTAATAGCTACTTTGAAGTTCTCACTATTGAGTAAATCAGTTGTAATTGCAAAACTATTGCATTTAGAGAAGTTAGTATAAATATGTTATTCAGCTACTTTTGGGTCAGCTATAACATAGTAAAATTTCAGACCTGTAGCTCATGGCATAGCTGAGTAATAGCTACTTTTAGGTCATCACTATTGAGTAAATCAGTTGGAACTTGAAAACTATTGCATTTAGAGTATTTTGCTTAAATATGTTGTTCACCTACTTTTGGGTCAGCTATAACATAGTAAAATTTCAGACCTGTAGCTCATGGCATAGCTGAGTAATAGCTACTTTGAGGTTATCACTGTTGAGTAAATCTCTTATAACTTGGAAATTATTGCATTTAGAGTATTTTGTTTCAATATGCTATTCACCTATTTTGGGGTCAGCTATAACATAGTGAAGTTCCAGACCTGTGACTCATTGCATAGCTGAGTAATAGCTTCTTTGAAGTTCTCAATGTTGAGTAAATCACTTATAATTTGAAAACTATTGCATTTAGAGAATTTAGTATAAATATGTTATTCAGCTACCTTTGGGTCAGCTATAACACAGTAAAATTTCAGACCTGTAGCTCATGGCATAGCTGAGTAATAGCTACTTTTAGGTTATCACTGTTGAGTAAATCACTTATAACTTGGAAACTATTGCATTTAGAGTATTTTGTTTCAATATGTTATTCACCTATTTTGGGGTCAGCTATAACATAGTGAAGTTCCAGACCTGTGGCTCATTGCATAGCTGAGTAATAGCTACTTTGAAGTTCTCACTGTTGAGTAAATCAGTTGTAATTGGAAAACTATTGCCTTTACAGAAATTTGTGCAAATATGTTATTCAGCTACTTTTGGGTCAGCTATAACATAGTGAAATTACAGACCTGTAGCTCATGGCACAACTGAGCAATAGCTATTCTCAGGCACTGACTGTTGAGTAAATCGGCTATAACTTGAAAAATATTGCATTTGGAGTATTTTGTTAAAATATATTGTTCACCTACTTTTGGGTTAGCTATAACATAGTGAAATTACAGACCTATAGCTCATGGCATAGCGGAGCAATAGCTATTTTCAGGTTCTCACTATTGAGTAAATCAGTTGTAACTTGAAAACTATTGCATTTACAGTATTTTGCTTAAATATGTTGTTCACCTACTTTTAGGTCAGCTATAACAGAGCAAAAATTCAGACTTGTAGCTCATTGCATAGCTGAGTAATAGTTACTTTGAGGTTCTCACTCTTGAGTAAATCAGTTGTAACTTGAAAACTATTACATTTAGAGTATTTTGTTAAATATGTTATTCACAGACGTTTTGGTCAGCTATAACATAGTGAAATTGCAGACCTCTATGTCATGGCATAGCTGAGCAATAGCTTCTTTCAGGTTCTCACTGTTGAGTAAATCATTGTATCCAACCTGTAGGAAATCATGGGCTGGGAATCTGTTAATATGGTCCGATTTGACCTTGGAACCCTCCTTCAAGGTCAAATGAGGATAGCCAAACATAAAAGTGCTTATAACTCGCTTAATATTGGTCCTAGAGGTTTGGAATGAAAACCAACCTATAGAAAATCATGAGCTGGGAATTTTTTGGTGTGGTCGGATTTCACCTTGGACCCCTCCTTCAAGGTCAAATGAGGATAGCCAAACTTAAAAGTGCTTATAACTCGCTTATTATTGGTCCTAGAGGTTTGGAATGGAAAACCAACCTATAGAAAATCATGGGCTGGGAATCTTTTGGTGTGGTCGGATTTCACCTTAGACCCCTCCTTCCAAGTCAAACGAAGATAGCCAAACTTAAAGTGCTTATAACTCGCGTATTATTGGTCTTGGAGGTTTGGGATGGTAAACCAACATATAGGAAATCATGGGCTGGGATTCTTTTGGTGTGGTCAGATTTGACCTGGGACCCCTCCTTCAAGGTCAATTGAGGATAGCCAAACTTACAATTGCTTAGAACTCGCTTATTATTGGTCCTACAGGTTTGGGATGGTAAACAAGCTACAGGAAATCATGGGCTGGGAATTTTTTTGTGTGGTCGGATTTGACCTTGGACCCCTCCGTCAAGGTCAAACAAGGATAGCCAAACTTAAAAAGTGCCTATGACTCACTTATTATTGGTCCGAGAGGTTTGGGATGGTAAACCATCCTAAATTCTTTGGCTGGGAATCTTTTGGTATGGTCAGATTTGACCTTTGGACCCCTTCTTCATGGTCGAACGAGGATATTGCATTTATAGTATTTCTCTAAATATTTTTAACCTACTTTTTACACTTAAACAATTACCTTGTTACTTTATTTCATAATACCATTTGCAGGGCACAACTTTTTTGTCCTTTTCTTCTGTCAGCTTCGGAATATCTTTCGAACATGCTGTTCAGTTACCATTTACTGTATTTCTGTACAGCCCTTTCCCTGATAATTATGCTTTCCTCTCATTATCACCATCACAAATCAAAAACATTCAGTCAGCTGACACAGTGCCCGTTCACGGGCACTCTCCTCTTGTTATATATTTTATATTTAAAAATTTAACCACTTTGCTGCATTCATAGTGTGAAGTTTTTGATTAAAAAACATGCATATAGAGTCAGATAACATCACTGAAGAAGGGAAAGCAGTGCTTGAGTATATTTCTAGAATTGTAGCATAAAATATATTTTATATTTCATATATCCTTTGCTTTTTCTCCTTTACAGCCACAGTTTACATGGAGGGACCACGTGGGTACCTATCAGCACATGAATGGCCACTCCTACCTGTAAGTTTTTAATATAAATTTAATGTAATGTATGATATATAATGATGTAATATAATGTATTGAATATTTTTATAGCACCTAATCTCTGTCAGCAGACCCCACGGCACTAGAGGCGGGTTCAGAAGTTCTGAATTCAGTGTTCGCTCTCGTCAAAAATTAATGCGAGACAAACTGTCTCCCTTCACTTGAAAAGGCGAGACAACTGTGAAAAAATGTGAGACATGTTTTGTGTCAAGATATTTTGAAATAATTAGTTCCAATTTGGGACTGCATAAAATCTTCTTTATTTAAATAATAAGAAATAGATGCTAAACTAAAAGTTCAAATAAATAAAATATTTAATTCTGTTTTTATTTGTCCTTTATTTTTTTTAAAATTTCATTTCTAAACCACATCTTAATGGCCTAATGGCTGGGTGCTACTGTTTTTTTTTAAAATTTTTATGTCGTCACTCTGCGGCGTGGGCGTACGCGTCCGCGTCCGCGTGAACAACTTCTCCTCCAAAACTACAAGGCCTAGAGACGTGCTGTTTTTTTTAAAAGATACCTTATCTATCGAGGATGAAAAATTGTTCAAGGCATGCAAATCTGTCTGTTCGTCTGTTTGCTAGAGACATTACAAGGGGGGTACCCCCACCAAAAGTGTGAAAATTTCAACACTTAATCACAATTTTCTCAGTGACTATTGCAGGGATTTCTCTCATATCTTGCATATATGTACTAGGCCACAGGTAGATTCTCTTGTGTGAGTATGAGACCTGGATCTGTCTTACTTTTTTTTTAATAAATTTTTTTAATAATTTTTAATGCATTAAAATTCAGGAAATCATGCACAAAATCATTTATCACTTGAAAAGTGTTGCATTTAGAGCATTTTGTTAAAATATGTTATTCAGCTACTTTTTTCATAGCTACAATATGGTGAGTAAGTTGGGTGCCTGTCTCAATAGCTAAGTGAGTAATAGCTACTTTTGGGCTTTTCAGTAACTTCCATCATGAGTAAAATCACTTGTAACTTAAAAACTATTGCATTTAGAGAATTTCGTATAAATATGTTATTCAGCTACTTTTGGGTCAGCTATAACATAGTAAAATTTTAGACCTGTAGCTCATGGCATAGCTGAGTAATAGCCACTTTTAGGTTATCACTGTTGAGTAAATCGCTTATAACTTCAAAACTATTGCATTTAGAGAATTTCGTATAAATATGTTATTCAGCTACTTTTGGGTCAGCTATAACATAGTAAAATTTCAGACCTGTAGCTCATGGCATAGCTGAGTAATAGCTACTTTTAGGTCATCACTATTGAGTAAATCAGTTGTAACTTGAAAACTATTGCATTTACAGTATTTTGCTTAAATATGTTGTTCACCTACTTTTGGGTCAGCTATAACATAGTAAAATTTCAGACCTGTAGCTCATTGCATAGCTGAGTAATAACTACTTTGAGGTTCTCACTATTGAGTAAATCAGTTGTAATTGCAAAACTATTGCATTTAGAGAATTTAGTATAAATATGTTATTCAGCTACTTTTGGGTCAGCTATAACATAGTAAAATTTCAGACCTGTAGCTCATGGCATAGCTGAGTAATAGCTACTTTTAGGTCATCACTATTGAGTAAATCAGTTGGAACTCGAAAACTATTGCATGTACAGTATTTTGCTTAAATATGTTGTTCACCTATTTTTGGGTCAGCTATAACATAGTAAAATTTCAGACCTGTAGCTCATGGCATAGCTGAGTAATAGCTACTTTGAGGTTCTCACTGTTGAGTAAATCGCTTATAACTTGGAAATTATTGCATTTAGAGTATTTTGTTTCAATATGTTATTCACCTATTTTGGGGTCAGCTATAACATAGTGAAGTTCCAGACCTGTGACTCATTGCATAGCTGAGTAATAGCTACTTTGAAGTTCTCAATGTTGAGTAAATCACTTATAATTTGAAAACTATTGCATTTAGAGAATTTCGTATAAATATGTTATTCAGCTACTTTTGGGTCAGCTATAACATAGTGAAGTTCCAGACCTGTGGCTCATTGCATAGCTGAGTAATAGCTACTTTGAAGTTCTCACTGTTGAGTAAATCAGTTGTAATTGGAAAACTATTGCCTTTACAGAAATTTGTGCAAATAT
Organism: Sabellastarte sp. h YS-2021; assembly: GCA_964017235.1. Classification (NCBI taxonomy): domain Eukaryota; kingdom Metazoa; phylum Annelida; class Polychaeta; order Sabellida; family Sabellidae; genus Sabellastarte; species Sabellastarte sp. h YS-2021. The sequence goes on from OZ024928.1 coordinate 43,463,432, forward strand.
GTTATTCAGCTACTTTTGGGTCAGCTATAACATAGTGAAATTACAGACCTGTAGCTCATGGCACAACTGAGCAATAGCTATTCTCAGGCACTGACTGTTGAGTAAATCGGCTATAACTTGAAAAATATTGCATTTGGAGTATTTTGTTAAAATATATTGTTCACCTACTTTTGGGTTAGCTATAACATAGTGAAATTACAGACCTATAGCTCATGGCATAGCGGAGCAATAGCTATTTTCAGGTTCTCACTATTGAGTAAATCAGTTGTAACTTGAAAACTATTGCATTTACAGTATTTTGCTTAAATATGTTGTTCACCTACTTTTAGGTCAGCTATAACAGAGCAAAAATTCAGACTTGTAGCTCATTGCATAGCTGAGTAATAGTTACTTTGAGGTTCTCACTCTTGAGTAAATCAGTTGTAACTTGAAAACTATTACATTTAGAGTATTTTGTTAAATATGTTATTCACAGACGTTTTGGTCAGCTATAACATAGTGAAATTGCAGACCTCTATGTCATGGCATAGCTGAGCAATAGCTTCTTTCAGGTTCTCACTGTTGAGTAAATCATTGTATCCAACCTGTAGGAAATCATGGGCTGGGAATCTGTTAATATGGTCCGATTTGACCTTGGAACCCTCCTTCAAGGTCAAATGAGGATAGCCAAACATAAAAGTGCTTATAACTCGCTTAATATTGGTCCTAGAGGTTTGGAATGAAAACCAACCTATAGAAAATCATGAGCTGGGAATTTTTTGGTGTGGTCGGATTTCACCTTGGAGCCATCCTTCAAGGTCAAATGAGGATAGCCAAACTTAAAAGTGCTTATAACTCGCTTATTATTGGTCCTAGAGGTTTGGAATGGAAAACCAACCTATAGAAAATCATGGGCTGGGAATCTTTTGGTGTGGTCAGATTTCACCTTAGACCCCTCCTTCCAAGTCAAACGAAGATAGCCAAACTTAAAGTGCTTATAACTCGCGTATTATTGGTCTTGGAGGTTTGGGATGGTAAACCAAGATATAGGAAATCATGGGCTGGGATTCTTTTGGTGTGGTCAGATTTGACCTGGGACCCCTCCTTCAAGGTCAATTGAGGATAGCCAAACTTACAATTGCTTAGAACTCGCTTATTATTGGTCCTACAGGTTTGGGATGGTAAACAAGCTACAGGAAATCATGGGCTGGGAATTTTTTTGTGTGGTCGGATTTGACCTTGGACCCCTCCGTCAAGGTCAAAGAAGGATAGCCAAACTTAAAAAGTGCCTATGACTCACTTATTATTGGTCCGAGAGGTTTGGGATGGTAAACCATCCTAAATTCTTTGGCTGGGAATCTTTTGGTATGGTCAGATTTGACCTTTGGACCCCTTCTTCATGGTCGAACGAGGATATTGCATTTATAGTATTTCTCTAAATATTTTTAACTTACTTTTTACACTTAAACAATTACCTTGTTACTTTATTTCATAATACCATTTGCAGGGCACAACTTTTTTGTCCTTTTCTTCTGTCAGCTTCGGAATATCTTTCGAACATGCTGTTCAGTTACCATTTACTGTATTTCTGTATAGCCCTTTCCCTGATAATTATGCTTTCCTCTCATTATCACCATCACAAATCAAAAACATTCAGTCAGCTGACACAGTGCCCGTTCACGGGCACTCTCCTCTTGTTTTTTATATTACTGTTATCTGGATTCATCAAATAAATAAATAAATTGCATTTCTTCTCTTTTCTTTGAAGAAATATGTATTTTGTCTCTTCCGATAATAGACAAATTTCTTTGGTCAGTAGTTGTTTCGACTGTTTCGCCTGTGACACAATATGCAGAAGACGAGTTAAAAAATAGACAAAAAGCACGGAAATCTCGTGAGAATACCCGAAATTTCGCATGAATTACTGTTAGCTGGATGTATCAAATAAAATAAACTCACTTTCATGTCTTTCTCGCCTATTTCTATGAGGAAATATGTACGTCGTCGCTTCCGACAATAGACAAATTTCTTTGGTCAGTAGTTGTTTCGACTGTTTCGCCTTTGACACTATAAGCAGAAGACGAGTTTAAAAATCAACAAAAAGCATGGAAATCTCGCGAGAATACCCGAATTCTCACGTGAATTACTGTTAGCTGGATATATAAAATAAAATAAACTGCTTTTCATGCTTTTCTCAAACATTTCTATGAGGAAATATGTACGTCTTTCGCTTCCGATAATAGACGAATTTCTTCCGTCAGTTTTGAGTGTTTCGCCTGGTAGCGACAGCACAGATGTGTTGGTGAGTTGGCTTTGCGACAACTTGCCCCAGAGTGTGTACAAACTTGGGAAATCGCGCTCGAGAGCGAACACTGAATTTATACAGCAGGGTATACGTCCCAGAAATACTGACTAGTGAGATTTCTATAGACCTGTTCACACTGTTATGTGCACAAATATCAACACATAGTTAAGTTATGATTCACGACCTTGTCCCTATTGCTCCAATGCTATCCCCTCTGCCCACCCCTCCTTCACTCCTATGTGTACGTTTTTGTTTAGTATGTCAGAGCTCCTTAAAGGTTTTCAAACATTTTCAAAAAGTTACTTACCCAAAATGGTTTCTGCCAATGTCATATGCGTCCTACCTAAATACAAATCTGTACTTATTAAACCTTATGGGTATGACTAAAAGACAAACCCATGTTAATCCACAAGCGAACTCCGACAATTGAAAGATTTTGCACTTGTATGTAGTTTATGCAGCAGTGTGAACTAGGTATATGCATGGTATGTTCAAATATTTGGAATCTATCTTAAGTCTTGTGTCACTTTATCTTAATAGTTGACATACATTTTAATATCTACTGTTGTACATCTGAATTGTTACCTGCTTTCTGTAGTTTTACGGCACTATGAGTCTCATCTACCTCTTCTATGGCATCCTCTGGCTGATCATGATGGCCTGTAACTGGAAGGATCTGCTGAGGGTGCAGTTCTGGATTGGTATTGTCATCCTCATGGGAATGCTGGAAAAGGCTGTCTTCTTTGCCGAGTTTGAATCTGTCAACATCAATGGAAAATCTGGTTTGTTTTCTACTCTAAATTACTTTGTAATATATATTCACAGTGTTAGAGGCTTAAATATACAGGATGGAGAATTAATCTGGCAGAACATAAGATTTATTATTATTGGGCAGGCTATATTTATGTGTCGTGTGGTGTTTATGTGGTTGAAGCCCGTGCTCCATTGAATTATGTACAATGTTAGTTTGATCATTGTCACCATATACCATTTGTACTACTTATATTGACGCCATGTGTTACATATATCAACAATATAGTGCAAATGAGTACAATATATACACAGACTTCTCAAGTGATGATTATTCATGAGTAAATCAATATGTCGCTTGATAATGGGTTTATAAATGCCTGTTCAACTCGTATTAATGCATTAACACATAAACAGATAACAGTTGCCAGTGTGAAGACAGTTATGTTGGTAATCCAGTAACAGATACTGTAAGATTGTCAGCATCTCATTAACAGAATCAATTTCAATGACGTGTGCAGACTTGTGGGATAATGAATAGTTCTGTCACTCGCTGGTGCAAAGTTACATCGAATATCGCCCACGTTGGCCGACCGAGTACCGACATATGTCGACTTCATAAACTCACCTCAAAACGATACTATTTAATTAAAATGTAAAATAATATATTGTTTCTCGCCCGAATACATCATTTTAGGGTCATATTTGTCCTTTTATTTCGGTTGTTTATACATTGTCAAACGTAGGAACACTTTGAAAACTGTCAGTATATCAAAACAATTATCTAATTCCGACTTTATAAAGTGCTGCATAATGGCATTATAATATCATGTACACCTCAAATAAATAGAATGACAGTGTTTTTAAAGATTATTTGAAAGCTTTACGTCAATCAAATTGACTTACCAAGTTTGAAAAAAAAATAAAGATGCAATTCCAAATCTACATTCGAGCAATGGTTTAATGCTTTCCTGATAGGTCATGTGACTAGATTTGTACGAACTGTGTTGTCAAAAGGCCGAAAATATAATTTAAAATGCAGAATAATCCTTCACTTTTAAAAGATATTCTATCTTTATTATATAAATATGCTAATATCTTTGCAATCGGATTTGAAAAAACGCATCCGATTATCGCTCATAATAGACCTAGCAAACGATAGTATCGGAAGTAGCGAGTGTCGCGACAGCACTAATAATGAATAAAAGGATTATCATAGGAGAGAGCTGTCTAATCCACCTTAAATCCTCATAAAACGTGGGTGTAATCCAGCTAATATTATTACTTTAAAATTTTGGGAAAAAAAATTAACTAAGTGTTTTTTGTTGTGGTTAAAGGTGTCCATTTGTGAAACTCCTTTGTGTTGTTTTCTGCTTTCAGTAACTGGTGCTTTGGTCATTGCCGAAGTCATTTCAGCTTTGAAGAGAACCTTTGCTCGAGTACTGGTTATCATTGTCAGCTTGGGATTTGGCATTGTAAAGTGAGTATGATATTTGTTCACGTTAAGTAGCCCATATTACCATATATTAGCCAAAGCTTAATAAGAGATAAGAAAAATCATAAGAAAAAGGAATTCACAAAAATAAAATCACCTACAGAAATACCTGTGTTTTGAAAGGCCTATATATCTTAAGCAAGGTTGTGTCAAGGTTAGGGATGGGTTGGTAGTGTACATATGTAGATGGGGAAACCGTCCATGCAAAACTGTTCTTATTCCAGGTTTCTGGAAAAAATTTTTATGTTAGTACACCCAATCAAATAGGTACACATATTTAAGCGTCCCGAAGCTTTCCTTCGGTTATACGTGTTGGCAGTGGAGATGCCAGTTCCAAAGTGTTGTCATGGAATTTCAGCAAAAAGCTCTTGATAGCGAGATACCAGGGTTGGAAATGGAAATAGGACTCCTGGAAAACTGGCCTTCTTGAAATTTGTGGCAATTTTTTTTTTTTTTAAATTTTTTTTTTTTGTAGGTGATCCAAATGTTTACACCACTTTAATATTACTTAGTTGTGCTCTTCATAGTTCCCATTAGGATTATATGAATGATTATTTAATACAGTAATCTAGGTTAACCTGAACTTTATCTAAGTGCAGCTTCTCTGATACACGTGAAAATGATAGAATCTAAAGCTTTTAATAACTATCCTGTATCAGTGTCTCATTGTAAATGTTACATTGTAGCAGTTCATTTTTATGTGCCATATTCTTTATTTGGTGTTGCATTTGATCTTTATAATAAAAAGCAATAAAATATTCTTTAGCAACAGAAATAATGGTAGAACTCGCCATACTTTTGTTGTCTGAATAACATTATGAACATACCACTACTCTAAGGAACTTTTTTATCTACTGTTTTCACCAAGATGCATCTTCCATTTCTTTAATCTTCAATTAACCAAATAAAATCTCATTTTCCTCACCTAAGGCATGATATATGTATGGAGGTTCTTACCGTATTTTTCCAAAATATGGCCCGGGCATTAATTATATTCAAATAGCATCAGACCAGGCGTTAAATTGAACCAGGCGTTCTTTTGAAATACAAAAAACAGTGTTATATATTGTAAACAGTGTGCTTCGTACCAGGCGTTAATTTGAACCAGGCGTTTAGTTGAACCTGGGCATTATTTTGGAAATTTACGGTATGTTATATCTTACTAGGGGCATTGTTGCATTGTAACACACTAGCCTCTCCCCTCTCAGGTCCCCTGGACTCTCTTCCTGGCCTGTGCTGAGCTGGGGAAATTCGTAAATGAATGCTCTTGCCCGATGTTGTTCAGTGTAGATTTTTGACAAACTAGATGACTAGTATCCACTACTGTATTTTCCTCTATCCCTTCAACTACCGATAGTGATATGACCCATACAGTGTGGTTAAAGTGACTTTAAACCTAATTCTAAAATGGTACGCTGTTGTGTTGGGACTCGCCCCCAACTTTCAGGGTCAATTATTCGTCCATTTTTCCGACCGATGATCGACCCGGAATCGATTATTTTGCTCCATTGTTGGCCATTAATTAAGAAACACTTTGCGGGATAAAGTATAGGTCAATCCGGTAAGATTGTGTTCAGCACTGTGTTCTGACATTTAGAATCTACCAAAAGTACCCACTTTCTGTAAATATGGCGGCAGATATAAACAAACTCGAAATCCATGACAAATCTGTTAATTTATTAAGTAAAAATACGTAAAATATATAAAAAATATGTGGATATTGAGAAAAATAAAGAAAGGTAAGAATTAAGCTAAATAATCTATCATTAGAAAACGTTTGTAACCGACCACGATTGTGCACTGTCACCGACGATTAATCGAGCACACGTCAAATCGTCCACCCACTAGTATGCTGCACAGTGACCTTGGACACGTCTTTTGCGCAATGCTGGAATCGCGAATTTAGAACGGTAAATAAAACAACGCTGTTGAATTCTGCGTGCACCATCCCTTTGCGTACAAATGTAAACAAACAACTCAAGGGAAAATAATATGCAGCAAATATGAAGTCAAATAATTCAGTTGGGATTTTTATCAATATTTCATTTAAAGATCGACTACTCATTAATATTTAAAAGATAACAGAGTCCTGTGGGGGATTTTCTAACAATATTTTAAGCAAAAGGCCGTTTGTACAGCTATCAATATGCATGTTTAGTTAATGGAACAGCCAACATGGTATTGGATTGTTATGATTTTTGCGTAAGATTTACCCCTTATTTTGAACAAAATATCAATGAAACCATTTTAGAATAGGAATAAAAGACTAATTCTCGTGCTTTATGATTGTTTTAAACTATCGATCGGCTGAATATTAAAGCCACGAAGCCCGAAGGGCTGAGTACTTTAATACAGCAGATCGATAGTTTAAAACCATCATAAAGCACGAGAATATTTCTTTTATTCCTGTAATCAATAAAAATGTATGGCTGAGTGCTAAGTACTGCACAGTATGCTGTAAATTAAACAGATATCGCAAGAAGACTCGATATAGTGAAAGCATTTTTTTCATCTTTTGTTTTGTATTTAGGCCAAGGCTGGGACCTTTGCTACACAAAGTGCTGGGAGTTGGATTGTTGTATTTCATTGTCGCTGTTACAGAAAGCTGTGTCCGTGCTCTCAATACAGTAAGCATATTTAATTTGGTTAACATTCAGTGAAGGAACTAAGTACAAAGTAGCAACATAGGTACTCTTAAATCTGTTACAATCTTGCGTATTTCCATAAATAACATCAGTGAAACATAATCTTTGGTTAATTTTCTCGAACCTAGCATTGTTCATTACAGAGTGTTCCTTTTTGTTTTCATATTGATATTGTATTTACCATAGAGGTCCACAGTGGCCTAGTGGGTTAGCAAGTTTGGCATCTAATCACAAGCAGTCAGCTCTGTGGGTTCGACTCCCACAAGTGGCAATGCTGGGGACCTGTCCCAAATATGACCCAGTTGTTGAACAGGGAGTAAAACCCTAACTTTAATCTTTGTATTTTAGTTTTACTTCCAGTTGTTCAAAACACGAAAACACCAGTACTCGGATTTTTGTGGATTGTCACAATATGGATACCTATCCTTGTTGCATTTTTCAGCCCGAATAACAGGAGGATTATTTAGAAACATTGTCATTCCTAGTTTTCCCCCAAGTTTGCATACATTGTCTATTCTATGATGTACTCTTCTGGTTAAATTTTTGTAATTTTGTCAATCTTTACCTGCAGATGGTATTAAATAAGTCCACTAGTCCAAACATATTTCTGGTATTATGAGTGATTTTTTCATTACTTGTAGACAGGAAAGTAATGATGAAAGGTGCTCAAGTGCAAAAAAATTATCACTCATCCAAGCCCGATATTTACTCGGCAGTAAATTTTCCATTGTAGGTTTTAAAAAGTCATCTTCTTTCCAAAATCAGTTGAAATATTGTTGATACCAATTAAGCTGTTTAAATAAATTTGCATCAACCAGGTTTCAGTATCCAACTATCCTAGTTTCTTTTTTGTTAATTTTGCAGCTTTCTCAGAACAAAGCTGAGCTGATTATTGGCATCATCCTGTCACTACTGGAGGCTGGAATGTGCTGGTGGATATCCTTTTTGTGACAGATTATAAAGCAACCCCCTAGAGTATGAAATGCAAAATTTACAAAGTTTGTGAAATATGCCACTGGAGGCACCCTTTAAAAGGAAGACAAAATAATCCAAATTCATGCCAACTTTGCCCCAGGGAAAATCCGAGGCCTAATGGAGTCACCAGAGTCACGTAGAGTAAGGAATCTAAAATTCACCAGAAGTCTAAAATTCGCCACCTCTAAAATTTAACCTAATTCAATGAAAACAATGATGTTTTGTCTTAAACTTGGTATTTTTTAGTTCAAAAAGCCTTAATCTACAATACATTGAACAAATCGCACCTAAATTTAATCTATTTTGTAAGTTTTTTTACATGTGGCAAATTTCAGATATGTGGTGAATTTTAGATTTCTTACTCGAATCTGTATTTCCCACACGTTAAAATAGAAGTAAGTTTCCTCAGTGGTAAAATTCAGACACAGTGGTGATTTTTGCATTTCTTACACTACACGCTTATGCATGCAAAAAAAAAAAAATTGAAATTGCACAAAATACAGGGCGTCAAGTTCCTATTTTTTCCTATTATTTCCTATTTTTTAACAAATTCCTATTTATTCCTATTTTCCAGGAAAATTCCTATTTTTTCCTATTTTTGGTGATGATAATGTATTTTAAGTCACTAAATGTTGTTTATCACATGGAAAATGACTAATTTTCTCAAATCATAATGAAGTATAAATTTTACAGCATCATTGAAAAATGAAAAATGGTTTATAATAATTGTGAATTTCACAAAATGAGTGCTGCAAGAATACCCACTGAATGCCTTTGGCATGAGAAATGACCTGTCTGGGGATATGTTGGCATCAATCTAGTTATGATTGTATCCACCGGAGAGCAGTGTGTAGAGATTTTCTTGTTACCCCTCTAGAGGCCAGGGTATTGTAGGTAGATTTCTTAAATTTTCAGGTTATATTCATAACCATAAAATCTTGGCTGGGAATATATTTTTGGCCTCATTTTGAAGAACAAGATGGCTGCCACGGGCGTTTTTCGACTTTCAGCAAGGAGTTTTGTTGGCCCTCCAGGCCTCTAGAACAAAGGGAATTCTAGGTAGAAATCTCAAATTCGCTGGATATGTTCATCATTACAAAATCTTGATTAAAAATATTTTTTTCCTCATTTTGAAAAACGATGGCCATCACGGGCGTTTCTTTTCAGTCATGACAAGTGCATATATCTCCCTTATTATTGGTTCTAGAGGTTTGGAATGTCAAACCAACCTATAGGAAATCATGGGCTGCGAATCTTCTGCTGTGGTCGGATTTGACCTTGGGCTGCCTCTTCAAGGTCAAACAAGGTTAGGCAAACTTAAAAGTGCTTATAATTTGCTTATTATTGGCCCTAGAGGTTTGGGATGGTAAACCAACCTATAGGAAATCATGGGCTGTGAGTCTACCGATTTGGTCACATTTGACCTTGGGCCCCTGCTTCAAGATCAAATGAGGGTAGCCAAACTTAAAAGTGCTTTCAGCTTATTATTGAAAAATGCAGTTTTTCTTCTAAACTATGTTAGTTGGCCTTTTCCGGTGGATACATCTTGCATCTGTGGGTCCTTGGTCTAGTTTTGAACTGAGTTACATGTACATATGTAGTTCTATAGAATGTGTATTTATAAGCTTTTTGGATGTAATTCAGTAAGTATGATGTTTACTTGAGATACACGTGTATTATTTTGACTATATTTTTTCCATTGTTCTAAGATAAATGCAAAATAAAGGGAAATGTGGTGCATCATGATGACTATAGGGGTGTTAGGAGACTATCTTGTTAAAAAAGATTCCTATTTTCACTATATTTTTTCAGTAATATTCCTATTTTATTCCTATTTTTTGACTCCCGAAATTCCTATTTTCCTATTTTCTGAGACCCACTTGTAACTTGACGCCCTGAAAATAGTGAAGAAAGTCTTGAGGCATCAAGGGGTTATTTAGAACTAAAAAGTTGATACTCCTAGTACTTCCTCCTTGTAGCCTGATGGTTTACTAACTGTAGAATTTTCTACCAAATATTGATAGTAAAACTAAACACGGTATTCTGAAAGGGCGTTTTCCTTTTAAATTTCCCACATTTTCTAGAATTTGTAGTTTAGTAAAAGAAGTTATCTGCTCCTAAAAACTATAAGTGAACATGTTTGTTTTTTTTTTGTTTTTTTTTTTTGGTGTGTAAACATGCTTTAAGCGGGAATATCTTTCACCATTTTGGAATAAACTAAAAAATGTAGAGTTTTTGACAAAATATCATCAATTTTTCCTTGACGGCATGTCACATCTTTGTGAATCTGGTGAATACGACCAGAACTTTGAGGCTGAGGAGAAATGTGGTGAAACTCACTCTCTACAGGCATTTCACCAACACTCTCATCTTTGCTGTAATAGGTAAGTTACTGTACAAGGGGATCCTCAAAAACCCCACCAGAAAAAAAACCCTGCCATAAAAATCACTATTGTTTTTGGCAAATTCATAAAAAGGCCACCCTCAAAATTGAATTGGGCATAAAAATCCACTCTGTAAATTTCAGAGTAAAGTTTTAAAAATGTGTAGTTTATGATTTTAATTATCATTTCAATTGTTCTAATGATAGCAGAATTTAAGATGATCTTCATTCTTCAAGTTTGCTGAGGGAGGTAAGACGAGGTGAGAATAAGGAAGATCATCCACAGAATTTACTGGGAACAAGAAACAAATGTGACATGTTGGTTTCTGTTCTGGCAAATCAAAGAATGAGCGAGCAGAGTTATCTATTTTTGAGATTACTCACAGTGAACTTCAAAGCCGTAGAATGGCCACAATAATCTTGAACAGCAGGTTGTTGTCATAGCGAAAGACGGAATGGAAAGGAGGGTTGGAGACACTATATGATTAATGAAGATTTTTCCATGAACTTTGAAGAATTTTCTATTTACCAATGTTCTCCTTTAAAAATCTCCAGTCTGACCTATGCATTACATGGTACATTGATATTGATTGGGTTTTGGGGTTATCAGATGAAATTTGATTGTGTTCAAACTTTGAAAATTTAGTGTTCATCACACATTAACTTCCTTTTAGTTTGGTGGCAAAGGTAAATATAATTGAAGGTTTTGACAAATTCATGATTTTAAAAATGAACACTGTTTTAAAAAAAATAGAAAGACTTTATATTTACAGGAAGGTAAGGTTTAAGTTGAACTATTGCTCATTTAAAAGATTGAGTGACTGCCTGCTGAATTGATGACACACCTAGTTGAAGTGATGCATCAGTATCAATCTCTTTTTACCTCAGATTTTGAATCGGAATTAATACCATGAATTATCTTTGATTCCTGCTCTATATGCATTGTGCAACAGATATTTAGTTTTGTTTGCATTGTAAAAATCCTGTAGATACTGTTGTAAGAATACTGTTGCTATTCTTCCAGCTTCAGTGGCTTGCATGATCTGGTCTATAAAGCAACACAGGCTGGCAGACTGTCTCTCAGTGAGTATTCCTTTCTTACTAAAATTGGTCAACTTGAGGGCATGTTTCTACACCTGTGTAGAGTGAAAAATGTAAGTCTGTCACAGTATGGTGTCAGTGAAAAAACCAGTTGTACTATGTGTTTTCTTGTATTATGGGATATTATTTTAAAAAAAATTTTTTGTTTTTTTTTGCGATAAGTCAAGGTTTGCTGAATTTTATGTTTATACAATATGTTGTTTAATAGTTACAGCAGTTAAATACTTTTTTAACAATAAAAAACATTTTGTCAAACATCTCACATTTTGGCTTTACGTGGGTTGAAAATCATCTTAACTTCTAAACATCTTAAGACATTTCCCATTTCAATTTATGGTTCATATACATGTGCATTTCAGTTTTTATGATACCACAGTTTAAACTGATCACTGTGCATGGTTACTTGATGAATATCAATAAGCTCTAGTATTGTATATAAATGATATGTGTTTAGGACTGGTGTAAGCTGTGGATGGACACTGCTCATAGTGTAAGACTGGAGAGAGCTAATGCCGGGAGATCTCAGTAATTTTACCTGTCGATGTTCAAATCGGAACTATGTGAACAAAGATCGATCATTGCTGATCTTGGAGTTAGAAGTTTGAACCAGACACAAAAAATCAAATATTAAATAAAAACAAGGAAAATGGACGCAAATTATCACAAATATAACCGAAATATAACCTAAAAGTATTTTACAAACATCTACCTCACTCGATACCTTTTTGTGTCCTCACTTGAGATTGGGCTGATTTATGATCACCTTGACAGCAGGGGGAAAACCCCAAAGTATTCTCTGTTTACTTTATAATTTTCCATTTATGGCTAGTTTTGTGATTTGAATTGGTAAATGTACAAAATTTTCACTAAATATGGTTTTTAATATGACAAAAAGGCTACAAAGAATTGAAAGAAATGAGTTAAGCAAATATCAGTTTCAATGACCCAGCAAGTGATAATACCGAAGTTTGCAAACATCGTCCCAGCACTAGTGTGAGCTGTGGGTAGACGGCACATTTTAACCAATTACTGTGCTTGGCTAATTGATGAATATTCGTAAGCCGTCGTTATGTATTATAATAATATGTGTTTAGGACTGGCGTGAACTGTGGGTGGACACTGCCTTCTGGCATATACTATTTGGTATTATGCTGTTCATCATTATGGTGCTATGGAGACCCAGCATGAACAACCAGAGGTAGGCAGTAATAGCAAGATGAGTCATAAACTCTGGACTGCAGGGTTAAGTGTTTTATATAACTTATTTATTGGTAGATGTGGCCAAATGTGAAGATTTAAATATTTCAAAAGAGTGAAAATTTACAGAATTTCTGTGTCGAATGAGATAAACTGTAAATTGTTGATTTTGAATATTTATAGTAAACTAAATATTTTCTGTGTATTACAGACAGAAGAATCTTTGAAATATAAAGCTGGCATGACAATGATATGTGTTGTATTGCCAAATTTTATTATGATAAGATCAGATATTATCGCAAATAAAACACTAATGATTTATTTTGGTGTGATGAAGTATCTATGTTAAAGTCAAAGTTGGGGTTTTATGTCCGGTTAGTAGCCAGACTCATATTGGGAGAGATCCACATCATTGTCACTAGTGAGAGTCTGACCCACACAGAGGAGACTGCCTGTAATTAGATTTGCTTACCACTAGGCCACTAAAGTTTCTATGACTACAAAATGCTCATTTATTCATTTGGAGATGAAGCCAGGAGTAAAGAAATTTTAAAAATGTTGACAAGATGTGTTCTCAGATTTCTGTAAAATTTAGCACATTTTGCCCAAGCTTACAAAGTGTCCTCTTACTCAACAGTTATAATAGTTGTCTGCATTATATGTAATCATTATATAATATTTTCTATACTCACTACATCATGATTGTACAATTGTGTGTTAGTGTGACATGATTCATGATGATTTCATTTACAACAGATATGCCTTCACTCCACTCCTGGATGCTGCAGAAGAAGAAGAAGAGGATGAAGAAGCTCCAGCTAACGATGCCTTTGGTGAGAAAAAACTCTATATTAATTTAATCTGTATCTGATTAATGTAGCGGTGTGAAGTTCTGTGAACACTGAAATAAATACTTATACATACAGAAGTAAGTTACAGTGAAATACAGTGAACTGTTAAATGACTCCCGTGTGTACATGTTTTATAGCTGTGTATTTCAGATGCCAAAATGAGGAGTAGTAAAACAAAGGCAGTAGTTCCAAAGGACAAGGCCAAGTCAGTGGTATGTTACTCAGAATATTCTCATGATTTCATTGGAGAGATCAATGATCTCCCTGATGATGTACGCTCAGCTAAATCTCTCTCCTCATTCAGAAAAAAGTTGAAAACTTACCTCTTTGAAAAAGCCTACCCATCCTAGATTATCCCTAGTTACCCCACAGCCCTTAAGGGCTGTCGGGGTATTGTTTTCACCCATGGTTTCCGGATGGGCGGGTGGGCGGGCGGCGGTAAAAAGTTTGTCCGGGCTGTATCTCAGAAACCGTAATGTGTAGGAAGTTGATACTTGGTAGGGACATTGGTTAGGGGGTGTAGGTGTGCAACGTCATGGTGTGACCTTGATTTGACCTTTGACCTTGCCGTAGTGACCTTGAGTTTGAAAATCTTGTCCGGGCTATATCTCGGGAACCGTAAGGTGTAGGAAGTTGATACTTGGTAGGGACATTGGTTAGGGGGTGTAGGTGTGCAATGTCATGGTCTGACCTTGATTTGACCTTTGACCTTGCCATAGTGACCTTGAGTTTGAAAATCTTGTCCGGGCTATATCTCGGGAACCGTAAGGTGTAGGAAGTTGATACTTAGTAGGGACATTGGTTAGGGGGTGTAGGTGTGCAACGTCATGGTGTGACCTTGATTTGACCTTTGACCTTGGCGTAGTGACCTAAGGTTTGAAAATCTTGTCCGGGCTATATCTCGGGAACCGTAAGGTATAGGAAGTTGATACTTGGTAGGGACATTGGTTAGGGGGTGTAGTTGTGCAACGTCATGGTATGACCTTGATTTGACCTTTGACCTTGCCGTAGTGACCTTGACCTATAAAATCTTGTCCGGGCTATATCTCGGAAACCGTAAGGTGTAGGAAGTTGATACTTGGTAGGGATATTGGTTAGGGGGTGTAGGTGTGCAACGTCATGGTCTGACCTTGGTTTGACCTTTGACCTTGCTGTAGTGACCTTGACCTATAAAATCTTGTCCAGGCTATATCTCGGAAACTGTAAGGTGTAGGAAGTTGATATTTGGTAGGGACATTGGTTAGGGGGTGTAGGTGTGCAACGTCATGGTGTGACCTTGATTTGACCTTGCCGTAGTGACCTTGAGTTTGAAAATCTTGTCCGGGCTATATCTCGGGAACCGTAAGGTATAGGAAGTTGATACTTGGTAGGGACATTGGTTAGGGGGTGTAGTTGTGCAACATCATGGTATGACCTTGATTTGACCTTGCCGTAGTGACCTTGACCTATAAAATCTTGTCCGGGCTATATCTCGGAAACCGTAAGGTGTAGGAAGTTGATACTTGGTAGGGATATTGGTTAGGGGGTGTAGGTGTGCAACGTCATGGTCTGACCTTGGTTTGACCATTGACCTTGCTGTAGTGACCTTGACCTATAAAATCTTGTCCAGGCTATATCTCGGAAACTGTAAGGTGTAGGAAGTTGATATTTGGTAGGGACATTGGTTAGGGGGTGTAGGTGTGCAACGTCATGGTGTGACCTTGATTTGACCTTTGACCTTGCCGTAGTGACCTTGAGTTTGAAAATCTTGTCCGGGATATGTCTCAGAAACCGTAAGGTGTAGAAAGTTAATATTTGGTAGGGACATTGGTTGGGGGGGTAGGTGTGCAACGTCATGGTCTGACCTTGATTTGACCTTTGACCTTGCTGTAGTAACCTTGACCTATAAAATCTTGTTCGGGCTATATCTCGGAAACCGTAAGGTGGAGGAAGTTGATACTTGGTAGGCACATTGATTAGGGGGTGTAGTTGTGCAACGTCATGATCTGACCTTGATTTGACCTTTAACCTTGCCGTAGTGACCTTGACCTATAAAATTTTGTCCGGGCTATATCTCGGAAACCGTAAGGTGTAGGAAGTTGATACTTGGTAGGGACATTGGTTAGGGGCTATAGGTGTGTATTATCATGGTGTCACCTTAATTTGACCTTTGACCTTGTCGTAGTGACCTTGACCTTTAAAATCTTGTTGCACCTTTGGGTCTGTGTTTTGATGAAGATTAAGCACTGTTAAAGTCATATTAGAATTTATTAAGAATTTTACTTTCATAACTTCCCATTGTAAGAGATAGAATTTCATCAAGTGAGCCACAGATTTTGCTCCAACACCACACATAAGGATTCATTAAATGTATTACCACTTCTGTATGCATGGTAATATTCAAACCATCTAAACCATAATTCGGCCATGCAGATGTAGATAAAGAGTGTTGAATTTTAGTTTGCTGATTAATGCTGTCACCTTGTTATTGTATCCACCGGAAGCATCCGGTGGATACTTTGGTTTAGCGTCCGCTACGCCGCCGCCGCGCGTAGAGAGATTTTCGGCGTTAACACTCTAAGAGGAAAACAACAGCAGCTAGGTTCACCAAATTTGGAGGATATCTTCATTGGGGGGTATGCTTCCCTGTTAAGGAAAGTAGCCTCATTCTGAAAAACAAGATGGCCGCCACGGGCATTTCTTTAAAAATAATGTACATTTTTCTACTGGCTCTTCCTCATAGGTAGAAGGTTGAATCTCTTCATAGGTGATATGTATGACACATATACATGTCCTCTACAACCTTGCACACATTTGACCTTGAAGCTCCTAATTCAAGGTCATCCACGGAGTGCCGAAGTAACCCACATAGCGGACTTTAAAAGTGCCTATATCTCCCTTATTATTGGTCCTAGAGGTTTGCAATGTGAAGCCAACCTATAGGAAATCATGTGCTGCGAACCTTCTGATGTGGTCAGATTTGACCTTGGACCCCTCCTTCAAGGTCAAACGAGGATAGCCAAACTTATAAGTGCTTATAACTCGCTTATTATCAATCCTAGAGGTTTGGGATGGTAAACCAACATATAGAAAATCATGGGCTGGGAATCTTCTGGAGTGGTCGGATTTGACCTTGGGCCCCTCCTTCAAGGTCAAACGATGACAGCCAAACTTAAAAGTGCTTATAACTCGCTTATTATTGGTCCTAGAGGTTTGGGATGGTAAACCAACATATAGGAAATCATGGGCTGGGAATCTTCTGGTGTGGTCGGATTTGACCTTGGGCCCCTCCTTCAAGGTCAAACGAGGATAGCCAAAGGTAAAAGTGCTTATAACTCGCTTATTATAGGTCCTAGAGGTTTGGGATGGTAAACCAATATATAGAAAATCATGGGCTGGAAATCTTGTGGTGAGGTCGGATTTGACCTTGGGCCCCTCATTCAAGGTCAAATGAGGGCAGCCAAACTTATAAGTGCTTATAACTCGCTTATTATTGGTCCTAGAGGTTTGGGATGGTAAACCAGCATATAGAAAATCATGGGCTGGGAATCTTCTGGTGTGGTCGGATTTGACCTTGGGCCCCTCTTTCAAGGTCAAACGAGGACAGCCAAACTTAAAAGTGCTTATAACTCGCTTATTATTGGTCCTAGAGGTTTGGGATGGTAAACCAGCATATAGAAAATCATGTCCTGGGAATCTTGTGGTGTGGTTGGATTTGACCTTGGGCCTCTCCTTCAAGGTCAAACGAGGATAGCCAAAGGTAAAAGTACCTATAACTCGCTTATTATTGGTCCTAGAGGTTTGGGATGGTAAACCAGCATATAGAAAATCATGTCCTGGGAATCTTGTGGTGTGGTTGGATTTGACCTTGGGCCTCTCCTTCAAGGTCAAACGAGGATAGCCAAAGGTAAAAGTACCTATAACTCGCTTATTATTGGTCATAGAGGTTTGGGATGGTAAACCAACATATAGGAAATCATGGTCTGGGAATCTTCTGGTGTGGTCGGATTTGACCTTGGGCCCCTCCTTCAAGGTCAAATGAGGACAGCCAAACTTAAAAGTCCTTATAACTCACTTATTATTGGTTCTACATGTTTGGGATGGTAAACCAACATATAGGAAATCATGGGCTGGGAATCTTCTGGTGTGGTCGGATTTGACCTTGGGCCCCTCCTTCAAGGTCAAATGAGGACAGCCAAACCTAAAAGTGCTTATAACTCACTTATTATTGTTCCTAGAGGTTTGGGATGGTAAACCAACCTATAGGAAATCATGGGCTGGGAATCTTCTGGCATGATTGGATTTGACCTTGGGACCCTCCTTCAAGGTCAAACCGGGATAGCCAAAGGTAAAAGTGCCTGTAACTCGCTTATTATTGGTCCTAGAGGTTTGGGATGGTAAACCAACATATAGGAAATCATCTGCTGGGAATCTTCTGGTGTGGTCGGATTTGACCTTGGGCCCCTCATTCAAGGTCAAATGAGGGCAGCCAAACTTAAAAGTGCTTATAACTCGCTTATTATTGGTCCTAGAGGTTTGTCATGGTAAACCAGCATATAGAAAATCATGTGCTGGGAATCTTCTGGTGTGGTCGGATTTGACCTTGGGCCCCTCCTTCAAGGTCAAATGAGGATAGCCAAACTTAAAAGTACTTTTAACTCGCTTATTATTGGTCCTAGAGGTTTGGGATGGTAAACCAACACATTTGAAATCATGGGCTGGGAATCTTCTGGTGTGGTTGGATTTGACCTTGGGCCCCACGGTCAAGGTCAAATGAGGACAGCCAAACTAAAAAGTGCTTATAACTCGCTTATTATTGGTCCTAGATGTTTGGGATGGTAAACCAACATATAGGAAATCATGCGCTGGGAATCTTGTGGTGTGGTCGGATTTGACCTTGGGCCCCTCCTTCAAGGTCAAATGAGGATAGCCAAACTTAAAAGTGCTTATAACTCGCTTATTATTGGTCCTAGAGGTTTTGGTGCATTGTCTTTACGGTGGATACAATTTGCATCGGTTCTCCGATGCGCTAGGTCTAGTTGAATTATCTTGTTTCAATACTTCATCTTTATATGCATTATCTTTCTTTTAAACATTATTTCTCCATTTAAACATTGTTTAGACGATTATATAACTGACAGTGCTCTGAAAGTATCCTGAACTTTGTACTGGTACAGTACTTCTGTATCTCATGGTGTTGAAAATATTTCCCTAGGCTGTGGGGTACGGGCATCTCTGATGCTATTTTTTTTTCATTTTGTCTCTCCGTGGTGTCGACCCCTGCAATGTCCCTGATTTAACGATTACGATCTCTGATTTTGGCTTTCTGCGTCTTAGAGTCTATCATTAGATAGAGATTAAGCGCTATAAAAGTACTATTAGAATTAGAATTAGAGAGTAAAATAAATGGTACTTTAATTAAAGTGAAAGACTTAGTATTTTTGGCAAAATGTTGTGCCTAAGCATGGTTGGTCTTGTGTGGGGATCAGACAGTAGTGTTGATATATTATTGAAACCATTACAAGACCCTTTAGTATATTGGTTCCGTAAACACCTGCGCTTCCAGGGGATTCCCCTTTAGCTCAGCAGGTTAACAAATCAGACTTGTGTTTATTTCTGTGTGCAATCTAAAGTCACTGGGATCAACTCCCAGCAGACAATCAATAATTGTCACCATTTTATTGAAATACCAAAATGAAATATCATTACTGGCATGACAATTATCCACCAATAAAATGGTAGGAAAAGTTATAATATGACAAAATATACAATAAATATGATAAAATATCTTTCTCCAGTATGTTTATTTACATATTTTGCATATTTCATGAATTTTGTGGTATTGTTTTATTTTTTATCAGCTCTATCTTCAGTTGGTGGACCTATTCATTTCAGAAAAGGGAAGGGTTTCATTAGCTAGATATTGATAAGGAAAATGTCTCATGCCTAGTCTTGTTGGAAGACCCGATTGTTACTGTTCACTGTTCACTGAATGCTTTGTCAGTCCGAATTAATCTTGAACTTCAGATAGAGTTAAACAGAAGTTCTTTATGTCCAAACCTGCTAAAGTTGTTCACTACACATTTCACCATTAAAGTTTTGATAATGAAATCTGGTTGTATATCTCTGGTAACTGGTATGTAACAAATCAGCTACGGATTTTTGCAAGAATTCTTTGCGGTGTTCAGTTGCAGAAAAGTTCACAATATTCTATGCAGGTGTCTGGTTGTTAGTATGCATATCACTATTTGATTATAAATGATAGTCTGTGTTTTTCTTTCAGGATGAAGATCTCAAGTGGATAGAAGACAACATTCCAGCTTCAGTTGCTGACACGTGAGTTGTTCTACAATCAATATCAAAGGCCTTAAGCTCTTTGTTCACATTTATGTTTTAAGCCATGTTCACATTGATATATGAAACTATGTTTACACTGATAGCTATCAATGTTCACATTAATATAGTAAACTATTTTTACATTGATAATTTAAGCTATGTTCATACTGATAGATTAAGCCATGTTTATATTGATATATCAAGCCGTGTTCATACAGATATATTTTGCTATTTTCACATTGATATATTACAATTATATATTAAGCTGTGTTTACTTTGATATTTTAAGGTATGTTCACATTGATAGATTAAGCTATGTTCATATTGATATTTAAGGCATGTTCACATTGATATTTTAAGATATGTTCATATTGATATTTTAAGGTATGTTCACATTGATATTTTAAGCTGTGTTCACATTGATAGATTAAGCTATGTTCACATTGATACTTTAAGGTATGTTCACATTGATATTTTAGGGTATGTTCACATTGATAGGTTAAGCTGTGTTCACATTGCCATAGTAAGCCATGACCACATTCATAGAAATCTCGAAGTTGCTTTATGGTATGTCGATTACACACATGCCTTTCCATCTAGTATTGTGGTTGAATGCGAATTTAAGAACCCGTTTCCGAAAGCGGAAATTCGGCAAAAAACTGGGTACATTTGATTTACTAAACGCAAAGACGTAAGTTTTTTAAATGCATACATGAGCTCTTATTCGCATACAAATATGAACCAAGATAGGCTTTTTGAAGACTTTTGAGGAAAAAATGCATGATATATTAATAGAATATTATAAAATACTGTGAAATATTTGTTGTAGTTTAATATTTTGGTAAACTTCAGTTAAAATAATGACTGTGATGAAACCGGTTTTGGTTATAAGACAACAAAGCATAACCGGATCACTAGCTTTCGGTCAGCAAATAGGTTTCTAGTTAACCATCTTCAACACTATTTCCACCTGAAATTGGAGTTTCAATTTTCATCCTGAGCTTTATGGGAAAGAGAGGAGACTTGCTGGCTGATGTCCATTGCTTTACACCATAGACTCCTTACCTCAGCAGGTTGTATTTATAATGACTCCACATTCTCCTTCTGCCCCTCTGAGGTGGTCATTTTAATATCTGGCTTGATCCTGTGAGACAGTCGGATGTTGCTTGGCAATACCCAGCAGTGTAAATTGCAGAACTCTTGACCTGAATAATGTGCACTGCTTGCTCCTTCACCCTAACTACCTATTGTAATGATAAGTATCCAATTTACTGAAAATTATAGTAGAGTAAATAAATAAATAAGGTTGAAACAGTTAGATTTTACAAACTCATACTGATATTCCATAACTGAAGAGCACAGATTTAACAGATTCAGTTAAAATATTAAACCAAAGTGATAAAATAATTATATAGAATTCTACACAGTTATAATCAAAACAACTTAAGAAAACACTATAAGGCTTTTTACAAACTTGTCTAGGCTTCCTGCTTTATTTCACCTTTGCTCATCTCTGATTAGTTGGTTTTATGATCATTTTTACTATTTTCCAGTAAACATCACACCACTTGTCATACGACTCAGAGCTTTTGATTTTTTCTTTCCTAGTGCCAAATTTTTTCTATTTTCAAAATAGATCAATTTTTAGCAAAGTATATTTCCAGTCAGTAGTTTATTTTAACAAACATGCTTCAGACAGGATGTTTACTACTTTGAATGAGTTAGTGATTTAGCAGAATATAAGCATTTTCTTCACATGCTTGAAGGACCATAAAATTAGACAAACCATAACAGCTTTATAAATAGATTAATTAAAATTGGCTAAACATTCAAATATTTCAGTCTGTTTTTCTCTCATTGTATTTCAGGGCTTTACCGAGCCTTCTAGATTCTGATGAAGAGGTCATGACTACCAAATACGAGATGTCGAAAATGGAGTAGCATTCATGTAGATGTAGACATTGATGTAGATAAATTAATGCTAAATTATACTTGTGTAAAGTATTATACTTCCAAGTTGATGTTTATTTTATTTTTTCCCCATTAAAGCAAATGGAATTTTTGTAGTAAAGTTATTACTGTTATGAAGTAGGCTTTACACTTTGTTGTAAGCAATGACGGGATAAATTAGATAAAAAGTTTTAAAATGTCTTTTTGCTGATTTTGGTCATTTTTGTTCTTCTGGCTCGGCATAGGAAAATAAGAATGTGAGTAAAACAATACTTTAATAAAGAAAGTTTAAAAAACAGTGAAATATATATAACACTTATAAGGAAAACAAAATGAAAGAACGATCTTTCCAGTGGGTTAAAATGCTGTAGAGTAATAAATCTGACTTTTGCCACAGTGTGTAAAATGAAGAAACCCTGTTCTCTTTCATTGACTTGTGGGAAACTCATCAAATATTTGTCATTCTTACTCTTACACCAGACCTCTTATTTCCCCTTAGTCAAAATTATCAAGTTTGCACCAAAGGGCCAAAGTTCACATGCTGTGTTCTATTTCACATTTTTACTACATAAGTGGAAATTTTAACTGCAAGATAATTTCACTAACTTTGTGAGCTTCAAGCAGTTTACTTTTATTGATACTCACCAATGATTGGAGGTCCTCATTGGGGTTAGTGGTAGCAAGTTAGGTATCCAATCACAGGCCATGTAGGTTCAATTCCCACAAGTGGGATTACTCAAGGCCTGGCTAAATATGTTGAATGCAACATAAAAACTTTAACTTTGACAACTGCGTCGCTCATGGTTAATTTTTACTTTAAAGATTAATAAAAGTGTAAAACTTTACCTTAAATTATCTTTTGCAATTAAAACTTGTTAATGAACCTTGCTTAAAGTAGTATCTGGTAAAAATTTCCACTTAGACCGTTGGAGACACATAATTAATAAACTGCACTTCTATGTCATTGGGCTTTGAACAAATTGTATGGGGATATTTTTAAAAGGTTTACCTTTGCAAGAATAATGCTGTCTTTGACTAATACATGATATTTACTAGAGTTCTTTGACATATACTGGCATATAACTACTGTATAATCTAGAGAAAACTTTGAATATATAGTTTAGCCTTGTTCAGTTGTATCCAAGGACCACAGTTCATCAGAAATTAGATACAATTTGCTTATCATTTATAGAAATTTGAAACTTTTGTCTCAAACAGAAATAGCTTTATAGCAAAAAGTCAATTTTACTCCTGAATAAAGAATGTCTGAGACATAAAATTCTCTTATTTTTTTTCAGTTCAGTACACTCAAGTTCACGATTTAATAACACATCACCTTTCTATTTTTGCGCATTTTTAGAACTTAGTTCTCCCCATAAGATTTAATGCGTCTTCTTCCTTTATATTGCTTGTAAATATTATGGACACAAGCAAATTTTGGCTTGTACCAAAAATATGGAATTTCGGTCTCTGTCAAATCCTAAGAGAAGGGACTTCTGTTTGGTAGTGGGTGGATGATTAGACGAATGTTCGATCAATCGTCGGTGTCATGGCACAATTGCGTTCGGTCACTGACAACTTCTAGAAATCGATTAAATCTTACCCTTCTTTATGTGTCTCAATATCCACGTATTTTTTATATTTTAAGCAGTTTTATAAACTTTCCTTTGATAAATTAATAGATTTCTCACGAATTTTGTGTTTGTTTATAACTACCGCCGTATTTACTGGAAGTGGGTGCTTTTGAAAGCTTCTAAATGTCGGAAACACCATTATTCTTACTGGAATGAAATATAATTCATCCCGGAAAGTGTTCATGATATACTGGCCAACAGTGGAGTAAAAAAGTCGATTATGGGTCGATCATCGGTCGGAAAAATGGACGAATAATCGACCATGAAAATTGAGATGATGCCACTCACTACTGTTTGGCCAGTACAGTAGAACCTCTATTATCCAACCCTCTATTTCCCGAATTTTCCTATTATCCAATTTCAAACCCACTCTTGCCAACTCCATTTAAGCCTGTTATTGTAGCCTGGTTATTGTCTGACCTTTCTGTTATCTGACCTAATTGTCACTCTCCCAACAGGGTCAGATATAGAGGTTCTACTGTATTCCAAATAATGGAATAAATTACAGTAAAAACTGGGACCTGGGGTATTTGCTTCTACTAAAAAACAAAAATCAATTGTAGCACCAAAATTATCTGAGCATGTTGAGAAATTGAGATTTTGGGTCAGATAACAAAAGAGTTGTAAAATAGAAGAGGTAGTTCAGGATATAGAGTAAGAAATCGAAATTCGCCACATCTCTGAAATTCGCCACATGTGAAAATACTAATAAAATTAATGAATTGTGGTGAGATTTGTTGACTATATAGTAAATTAAGGCTTTTTGAACTGAAAAATACCATTTTTTAGACAAAAACATTATTTTCTTCATAAAATTAACTAAGGTTTTAGAGGTGGCGAATTTTAGATTCCTGGCGAATTTTAGATTTCATACTCTAACGTATAATGAAATTCAAATTTTAGGGAGTGGAGATTATGCAAGAATTAATTTGTTTTTTATTGGTTATAAATATACTAGGGCAGTATTTCAAAATAAAACAAAATTTATTCCAAATTTGCATCGGGAGATCAGAGGCTAGTCACAGAAATGTCAATTGTGTGTAAAAAATGTCCAAAATATAAAGAATTTAGAAAAGGAGTTTCCTTGACTGGCGAATTTCATGTACAGTAGAATCTCTGTTATCCGACCCTCTATAATATTTGAATTTTCAGTCAAACTTCATTTAAACCTATTATTTTAGCCTCCCTATTATATGATCTTTCTATTATCCGACCTAATTGTTCCTTTCCCAAGAGGGTCGGATAATAGAGGTTCTACTGTACTGTGGTGAATTTCACAATTGTTACCCTAGCTTCTGAGTTTGACAGTAACATACTCTTGTACATGGCTTTACTTGTAGAAAGTCACTGTCTTTAATAATCTAGTAATGATACTTTGTGTAATTGTTATTACAAATGGAAAGTAGAAATATGTGCATAACTGTGTATAATTTATTCCTCACAATGAAATATCTGAATGACTTTCCTTTGATGAACTATTATTGATACACAATGTAATCGCTATACACAAAATGGTGGAAAATGTGTGTGCACTACTGTATAATTGTGAACAGTGAAGAATATGTGTTTATAGGTTGCAATGTTTCTGTACTTCCAACTGAGGGTAATGACCCCCTTGTCAAAACCGAGACATTTAAAACAGTGTATATTCAGTGAAACTTGTAGATGAGACTATCTAAAAAGAAACCCAAGTCAAATAATGCCACCTTTATATTTAAGTTTTCGTTTCTTTGTAGAAAAATACATGTTGGCTCAAGGAAAGATATTTGATGTACATAACACAGCAAAACTGCTAGGTCAATTAACCTAGAGTACTTTTTATGCATTATTAATTTCCACTTGAAATCAGTATCCCAAATTGGCACACAACCCAGTCAACATACAACTTTCAAATTAGCGATGTTGTGTAAATGATCTTGATTGGTCAGGGATTATATTCATTGTTTAGTGCATTTTGTAACAGTTTGAAGTGTGTGTTAATTGGAGTAAAGATTCTGAAATTCACCACCTCAAAAACCTTACTTAATTCTACGAAAATGTGATGGTTTGTCTTGGTATTTTTCATTTCAAAAAACCTTAATTTACTGTACATTCAATAAATCACGCCTCAGTTCATTTATTTTATTAGTATTTCCACATGTGGCGAATTTCAGATATGTGGCGAATTTTAGATTTCTCACTCTACCAAGCCCAGCAGTATTGAAATTAATTTAACATGGTTCTATATGGATTTGTTATTTAAAAGTTTTTCTTTAGATGGTCTCCACATATGGGTTTGCCTTTATAATTGTTTTTTATAATTTTTATTATTTCAAGTTACTGGAATCAAGTTCTGCTGTATATTATGGGTGTACATATATATGTATATATATATTCTTCTAGTATTGTTTGCACAAACCTGATGCTTTTTGGTGGTTATTTTGTGTTTCCAAAAAGAAGATGTCCGTAATTTCCAACGTGAGTGTTCAGGTGACATATTTTTCCCTTGATAGGACGAGTGTAATTAGAAAGAAAATATGTAAGTTCTAAATGGCTGAAATGGCTAGCCATTGCACAACTAAGTCAGTAACTCTCTTTATGTAAATAATAAGTTATTTGAATTTGAGCCATGCTCTATATACATCCCTATTCACAGCAAAACGCAGTTGTTATCCTCTCTTGTTTACAATGCAAACCATTTTTGACAATGCTTTTCTCTGTGCCTTGGTAGCCTTGGAGATAGCAATATTCGTCTCCCAGAAATACATAATGTGTTCTAATCTTTATAATGTTATTTTTCACAAGAACATAGTTCCTCTTGGAATTATGAAAAAAAGTGGCAGGAAAGTAGAGCAGTAAATGAAGTAGACTTTCAGGACATCCAATTTGTAAGGTCTGCAGTTTAACACATAGATCACTTGCAAATCTGCTCACTAATCTTCTGTTCACTTTGTACTTATTTAAATGCAAGGGGAAGCTGATTGTTGGCTAGGCACCAATTTTTCACCCCGCCAACGCATTGTTTGAGATGTAAGGTATGTTGTACTAAGTCAGTCTATTATTGGCAAACTGTACACTCCAATTTGTAGATTATTTTCTGCAGTAAAATGAAGGAGCCATATATTGGTACCCAGCCAGTTGTAGCTCCCCCATGAATATTTTTTTATTGATGAAACTGCTATCATTTGCTTCAGGGAGGGATATGTTTAAAAGTGAATCCCTTAGCAACAAGTCGGATACATTAATGAGTTAGTCTTTGTCCCGGGGAGGAAAACGGGACTGTGTATCCATTTGGTAAAAACCAATCTGAATTTGGGTAACCACATTTTATCATTGGAGCAGATATGGTGGATGATGTTGTACATCTGTGAAAATTAGGAAAATTATGTGGAAAAAGTAATGCCATGGAGACAAAGATGAATGAATGCTAACACCTAGGTCACACAGTTCTGGGCTTGCCTAACAAGCTACATACAAGCAAAAAATAATTGACTCATCCGGGCTTGTTTGTAAGTTGATGTCTTTCATGTTTTGGTAGTAGTCCAATAGTTTGTTAATTTAAACAATATTGTTTAACTGTTTTTATGTCAGCTGACTTGTCAGTCAGCTGACATTATGTCGTCACTCTGCGGCGTGGGCGTACGCGTACGCGTTCGCGTACGCGTCTGCGTACGCGTCCGCGTGAACAACTTCTCCTCCAAAACTACAAGGCCTAGAGACGTGCTGTTTTTTTTAAAAGATACCTTATCTATCGAGGATGAAAAATTGTTCAAGGCATGCAAATCTGTCTGTTCGTCTGTTTGCTAGAGACATTACAAGGGGGGTACCCCCACCAAAAGTGTGAAAATTTCAACACTTAATCACAATTTTCTCAGTGACTATTGCAGGGATTTCTCTCATATCTTGCATATATGTACTAGGCCACAGGTAGATTCTCTTGTGTGAGTATGAGACCTGGATCTGTCTTACTTTTTTTTTAATAAATTTTTTTAATAATTTTTAATGCATTAAAATTCATGAAATTATGCACAAAATCATTTATAACTTGAAAAGTGTTGCATTTAGAGCATTTTGTTAAAATATGTTATTCAGCTACTTTTTTCATAGCTACAATATGGTGAGTAAGTTGGGTGCCTGTCTCAATAGCTAAGTGAGTAATAGCTACTTTTGGGCTTTTCAGTAACTTCCATCATGAGTAAAATCACTTGTAACTTAAAAACTATTGCATTTAGAGAATTTCGTATAAATATGTTATTCAGCTACTTTTGGGTCAGCTATAACATAGTAAAATTTTAGACCTGTAGCTCATGGCATAGCTGAGTAATAGCTACTTTTAGGTTATCACTGTTGAGTAAATCGCTTATAACTTGAAAACTATTGCATTTACAGAATTTCGTATAAATATGTTATTCAGCTACTTTTGGGTCAGCTATAACATAGTAAAATTTCAGACCTGTAGCTCATGGCATAGCTGAGTAATAGCTACTTTTAGGTTATCACTGTTGAGTAAATCGCTTATAACTTGGAAACTATTGCATTTAGAGTATTTTGTTTCAATATGTTATTCACCTATTTTGGGATCAGCTATAACATAGTGAAGTTTCAGATCTGTGGCTCATTTCATAGCTGAGTAATAGCTACTTTGAAGTTCTCACTATTGAGTAAATCACTTGTAACTTAAAACCTATTGCATTTAGAGAATTTCGTATAAATATGTTATTCAGCTACTTTTGGGTCAGCTATAACATAGTAAAATTTCAGACCTGTAGCTCATGGCATAGCTGAGTAATAGCTACTTTTAGGTCATCACTATTGAGTAAATCAGTTGTAACTTGAAAACTATTGCTTTAACAGTATTTTGCTTAAATATGTTGTTCACCTACTTTTGGGTCAGCTATAACATAGTAAAATTTCAGACCTGTAGCTCATTGCATAGCTGAGTAATAACTACTTTGAGGTTCTCACTATTGAGTAAATCAGTTGTAATTGCAAAACTATTGCATTTAGAGAATTTCGTATAAATATGTTATTCAGCTACTTTTGGGCCAGCTATAACATAGTGAAATTTTAGATCTGTAGGTCATGGCACAGCTGAGTAATAGCTACTTTGAAGTTCTCACTATTGAGTAAATCAGTTGTAATTGGAAAACTATTGCATTTACAGAATTTCGTATAAATATGTTATTCAGCTACTTTTGGGTCAGCTATAACATAGTAAAATTTCAGACCTGTAGCTCATGGCATAGCTGAGTAATAGCTACTTTTAGGTCATCACTATTGAGTAAATCAGTTGTAACTTCAAAACTATTGCATTTACAGTATTTTGCTTAAATATGTTGTTCACCTACTTTTGGGTCAGCTATAACATAGTAAAATTTCAGACCTGTAGCTCATTGCATAGCTGAGTAATAACTACTTTGAGGTTCTCACTATTGAGTAAATCAGTTGTAATTGGAAAACTATTGCATTTACAGAATTTAG
The DNA here is from genome assembly GCA_964017235.1 of Sabellastarte sp. h YS-2021. Taxonomy (NCBI): domain Eukaryota; kingdom Metazoa; phylum Annelida; class Polychaeta; order Sabellida; family Sabellidae; genus Sabellastarte; species Sabellastarte sp. h YS-2021. The sequence continues at coordinate 43,492,472 of OZ024928.1, forward strand.
TATAAATATGTTATTCAGCTACTTTTGGGCCAGCTATAACATAGTGAAATTTTAGATCTGTAGGTCATGGCACAGCTGAGTAATAGCTACTTTGAAGTTCTCACTATTGAGTAAATCAGTTGTAATTGGAAAACTATTGCATTTACAGAATTTCGTATAAATATGTTATTCAGCTACTTTTGGGTCAGCTATAACATAGTAAAATTTCAGACCTGTAGCTCATGGCATAGCTGAGTAATAGCTACTTTTAGGTCATCACTATTGAGTAAATCAGTTGTAACTTCAAAACTATTGCATTTACAGTATTTTGCTTAAATATGTTGTTCACCTACTTTTGGGTCAGCTATAACATAGTAAAATTTCAGACCTGTAGCTCATTGCATAGCTGAGTAATAACTACTTTGAGGTTCTCACTATTGAGTAAATCAGTTGTAATTGCAAAACTATTGCATTTAGAGAATTTAGTATAAATATGTTATTCAGCTACTTTTGGGTCAGCTATAACATAGTAAAATTTCAGACCTGTAGCTCATGGCATAGCTGAGTAATAGCTACTTTTAGGTCATCACTATTGAGTAAATCAGTTGTAACTTGAAAACTATTGCATGTACAGTATTTTGCTTAAATATGTTGTTCACCTACTTTTGGGTCAGCTATAACATAGTAAAATTTCAGACCTGTAGCTCATGGCATAGCTGAGTAATAGCTACTTTGAGGTTCTCACTGTTGAGTAAATCGCTTATAACTTGGAAATTATTGCATTTAGAGTATTTTGTTTCAATATGTTATTCACCTATTTTGGGGTCAGCTATAACATAGTGAAGTTCCAGACCTGTGACTCATTGCATAGCTGAGTAATAGCTACTTTGAAGTTCTCAATGTTGAGCAAATCACTTATAATTTGAAAACTATTGCATTTAGATAATTTAGTATAAATATGTTATTCAGCTACTTTTGGGTCAGCTATAACATAGTAAAATTTCAGACCTGTAGCTCATGGCATAGCTGAGTAATAGCTACTTTTAGGTTATCACTGTTGAGTAAATCACTTATAACTTGGAAACTATTGCATTTAGAGTATTTTGTTGCAATATGTTATTCACCTATTTTGGGGTCAGCTATAACATAGTGAAGTTCCAGACCTGTGGCTCATTGCATAGCTGAGTAATAGCTACTTTGAAGTTCTCACTGTTGAGTAAATCAGTTGTAATTGGAAAACTATTGCCTTTACAGAAATTTGTGCAAATATGTTATTCAGCTACTTTTGGGTCAGCTATAACATAGTGAAATTACAGACCTGTAGCTCATGGCACAACTGAGCAATAGCTATTCTCAGGCACTGACTGTTGAGTAAATCGGCTATAACTTGAAAAATATTGCATTTGGAGTATTTTGTTAAAATATATTGTTCACCTACTTTTGGGTTAGCTATAACATAGTGAAATTACAGACCTATAGCTCATGGCATAGCGGAGCAATAGCTATTTTCAGGTTCTCACTATTGAGTAAATCAGTTGTAACTTGAAAACTATTGCATTTACAGTATTTTGCTTAAATATGTTGTTCACCTACTTTTAGGTCAGCTATAACAGAGCAAAAATGCAGACATGTAGCTCATTGCATAGCTGTGTAATAGTTACTTTGAGGTTCTCACTCTTGAGTAAATCAGTAGTAACTTGAAAACTATTACATTTAGAGTATTTTGTTAAATATGTTTTTCACAGACGTTTTGGTCAGCTATAACATAGTGAAATTGCAGACCTCTATGTCATGGCATAGCTGAGCAATAGCTTCTTTCAGGTTCTCACTGTTGAGTAAATCATTGTATCCAACCTGTAGGAAATCATGGGCTGGGAATCTGTTAATATGGTCCGATTTGACCTTGGAACCCTCCTTCAAGGTCAAATGAGGATAGCCAAACATAAAAGTGCTTATAACTCGCTTATTATTGGTCCTAGAGGTTTGGAATGAAAACCAACCTATAGAAAATCATGAGCTGGGAATTTTTTGGTGTGGTCGGATTTCACCTTGGACCCCTCCTTCAAGGTCAAATGAGGATAGCCAAACTTAAAAGTGCTTATAACTCGCTTATTATTGGTCCTAGAGGTTTGGAATGGAAAACTAACCTATAGAAAATCATGGGCTGGGAATCTTTTGGTGTGGTCAGATTTCACCTTAGACCCCTCCTTCCAAGTCAAACGAAGATAGCCAAACTTAAAGTGCTTATAACTCGCGTATTATTGGTCTTGGAGGTTTGGGATGGTAAACCAACATATAGGAAATCATGGGCTGGGATTCTTTTGGTGTGGTCAGATTTGACCTGGGACCCCTCCTTCAAGGTCAATTGAGGATAGCCAAACTTACAATTGCTTAGAACTCCCTTATTATTGGTCCTACAGGTTTGGGATGGTAAACAAGCTACAGGAAATCATGGGCTGGGAATTTTTTTGTGTGGTCGGATTTGACCTTGGACCCCTCCGTCAAGGTCAAACAAGGATAGCCAAACTTAAAAAGTGCCTATGACTCACTTATTATTGGTCCGAGAGGTTTGGGATGGTAAACCATCCTAAATTCTTTGGCTGGGAATCTTTTGGTATGGTCAGATTTGACCTTTGGACCCCTTCTTCATGGTCGAACGAGGATATTGCATTTATAGTATTTCTTTAAATATTTTTAACCTACTTTTTACACTTAAACAATTACCTTGTTACTTTATTTCATAATACCATTTGCAGGGCACAACTTTTTTGTCCTTTTTTTCTGTCAGCTTCGGAATATCTTTCGAACATGCTGTTCAGTTACCATTTACTGTATTTCTGTACAGCCCTTTCCCTGATAATTATGCTTTCCTCTCATTATCACCATCACAAATCAAAAACATTCAGTCAGCTGACACAGTGCCCGTTCACGGGCACTCTCCTCTTGTTTCAATTTCCTGTCTTGCTACTCTGTAATTTGTTTCTTAACGAATACACTTCAATCATTTGATAGTACTCAGATGAAATAAAATAAATCACAAAAAAATCATCTAAATTGTTCATAAAACAATGTGTGTTTCAGTGACTGTGATGTTGTTTTTTTTGCTGTGGATATTTCTACTATTACATGTATATGATGTTGTTTCCATTTCCTACACAGAATGCTGTTTAGTATTTCTTCCAAGTCAGTTATTTTCATGAATTATGTGACAGAAATCGTTTTCATTTGGGTACCAGTAGCTGTGACATGAATAATATGCTTTAAATATTAGTGACCTAGTGTTGAGGGTGTTGAACTTGGAAGCAGAAAGGCTTGGGTTTGATCCTTTGACAAGGCATGGAGATTTTACCTACTTCACATGAGTTTCCAACTTTGCACAGGAGTATAAATGGGCAGACACACTAGTTGTTGGAGAGGTAAACATGCAAAAGATTGGCATTCTGTTCAGAGTGGTATCAAATTATGAGCCACTTCATGTCACCAAAACCAAGAAGAAGCAGTGGGAAAAAAATAACATTTTATCATTTTAAAAGTTGAGGATTAACATGTAAAAGTAAGGCATGCCCTTTTATTAATCATTTTATTTAAGAAAAAAGTTTGAAATGGGTAGCAGATAAAATATCTCAATTGTATATGTTTAAGAAATAATTATTTTTGCAAATAAAAGCAATGCAAGGTCATATTTAGAAAAATAAGATAATGTTTGAGGATAAATTCTGCTAAAGCTATCTTTGTAAAGAAATGTATATCCCATCATTATTGTGAAAGCTTTTCATAACATTATGTTAAACATTGAAAATTGGCAGTTCTGTTTGTGTGTTAATTTTAAGACTTTGATTTCCTTATTTGTGTGCAGAGTAAAATGTCTTGTTCATCACACAATAAGTGAGCTAGTTCTGAGTAAACTAATTTTATTGTAACAGTGTGTAATATAATCTTGATACTGTTTTGTCAGTAATAAAAAGGGGACTGTATTTAAATCAATGTTGTTTTAATAGAATGGGCCTTACTTTTTAGAAAGGTTAGAACAAAGCCTCATTTTATCCCCAGATGAAAGTCCATGGATATACTGGTTTCTCGACTGTCACACCGCTGCCACTTCCACTGCCGTCAGTTTTGACTTGTTTGCTTGATAACCCAAAAACGCTTGCACAGATTTCATTCAGACTTGGCACACACATGTATTTGGGTCAGGAGAGGAACCCTATTTTAACGTGACCTTAAAGCCCAAAGTCGAGAGGTCAAAGAGCAGTTAAGAACCTTCATGGGATGCTAAAATAATCAAACTAATCTTTGAATGGCAAGTGCATTGTAATGCACACCTGTCTCAGATTATTAACAGCTGTTGCCTACGGAAGGGCTTATGTAGGAATCTGCTGTTGAAAATTTAAATAAAGTTTGTGTACGTAAAGCAGTAAAAAAACTGTATAAAGTAATAAAATTCCTTGAGGACTTTTGCCCTTTTAGACTTGAAGGAAGAGTTTATCAGTTTTTTTTTTTTGTGCTGTCAAAAGGTGATGTGTTATATTCTTGTGTATCAACACCAGAAACTACAGTAGCTAATATTTCACAGCCTCATGCCAACAACGACAGTCGTCCCACCTTCAGTAGCCCGTGTGAACAGCTCATTCCACTTCATGACACTACTGCCCAAGTGCCAGAGACCAGCACCAGTAATTCCACGACTACTGATGATCACCAGTAGAAGACAGCCTTTTTGTAAAAACAATTCTCTACAAAATACTGTCAGAAAGATAATAAAATCATAACAATACCCAATTATACATAATAGGGTAAAAATGACAATCAACAATGATCATACATACAAATGAAAGTGAATATATTTTAAATATGATTTTACACACAGTTTATACATTTTGTGTAATGCTGTCGGGAGCACCTCAGATATACAATAATTCATACAAAAATGTATTTATGTGAAGGAAATGTCTGTCTCCTGTCCCCAAGTCCAAATGTCTCTCCCGTGTTCAGAGGTCCAAATGTCTATATCCAGTCCATAGGTCCCCAATCTCTGCTTCAGGTGCTTTTGTAGCAACACATACTCCACTATACTCGGGAGGGGGGGGGGGGGGGGGGGGGGGGTGCCACTTGCTGAACCATCATGAACAGAATCCTGAGCATGCTGGCAAGAATGCCCAAAATTAGTTACCATCGGAAAAAATATACTCACTTAAAAAATGTGTGCGTAAGTGTGGCAAGCAGTTTTCTCTGAAACTACAATTACACATTTTTGGTAAATTACTTGTCCTAATGAATTTTTATGCTCTTCAATATTTTTTGGGTTTGGTGAACGTTGTCCTACTTTTGAGTGAGTAATAACACTTTTACCTAATATAATTATATGACTTGCAACTCTCAAACATATTGCATTTAGAGTATTGGTTCCAATATGTTGTTCAGCTACTTTTTCCACAGCTACAACATGGTTAGTAGTTTGGAAGTGTATCTCCATAGCTAAGTGAGTAATAGCTACTTTTATCAATTTTTAATGGTAACCATAATGAGTAAATACCTTATATCTTCAAAAGTATTGCAGCAACACAATTTCTCTCAAATATATTGTTCCTGTACTTTTTTGTAAACTGTAACATGTTTAAGTTTCACAACTGTTGCTCAATGTACAAGTGAGTAATTGCTACTTTATTGCTACTTTTAGTGAAAATGTGAAAAATCAAAAATATATTGCAAATCGTAAGAGATAGAGCGATTTCGATCGAATTTTTGACCCACAGGGTAGTACAGGAGTATGCTGTGCCTAGGGGAAAAATTTCAATTTTCGCCACTTTTGGCGGCCATCTTGGATTTGGCGGAAAATGAAAAAGTGTGAATATCTCAAAAACTGTAAGAGATGGATCAATTTCGAGCGAATTTTTGACCCACAGGGTAGTACTGGAGTATCCTGTGCCTAGGGGAAAAATTTCAATTTTCGCCACTTTTGGCGGCCATCTTGGATTTTAGCAGAAAGTAAAACATTGAAATGATCTCAGAAATGGTAAGAGATAGAGCAATTTCAAACGAATTTTTGACCCGCAGGGTAGTACAGGAGTATCCTGTTCCTAGGAGGAAAGTTTCAATTTTCGCCACTTTTGGCGGCCATCTTGGATTTTAGCGGGAAATGAATAAGTGTGAATATATCGAAAACCGAAAGAGATGGAGCAATTTCGAGAGAGTTATTGACCCACAGGGTAGTATAAGAGTATCCTATGCAAAGGGGAAAAATTGCAATTTTCACCTATTTTGGCAGCCATCTTGGATTTTAGCGGAAAATAAAGCATTGAAAATATCTCGGAAACAGTAAGAGATAGAGCGATTTCGAGCAAAATTTTGACCTGTAGAATAGTATAGGAGTATCCTGTGCCTAGGGAAAAATTTCAATTTTCATCACTTCTGGCAGCCATCTTGGATATTAGTGGAAAATGAAAAGTTGTGCATATCTCTGAAACGGTAACAGATAGAGCGATTTCAAGCAAATTTTTGACCCACAGGGAAGTGGAAGAGTATCCTATGCACATGGCAAAAATTTCAATTTTCACCACTTTTGGTGGCCATATTGGATTTTAACGGAAAATAAAACATTGAAAATATCTAGTTAAAGGTAAGAGATAGAGCGATTTCAAGCAAATTTTTCACCCGCAGGGAAGTACAGGAGTATACAGAGACCAAGCTCCATCAAAAGCCCAATTACACTTCTCTGGTGCAATGGATTCAGTTTTAGTTTGAGTCAGTCATCTACAACAGGTGGGATAATGGGGCAACTTATGATTATCCATTTCAAATCCCAATATGATCCATTTGTGATCCATATTGGAACCCAAGCATAAGTATATTTTCTACGCATGAGCCTCGCTAGAGCTCGAGCTTCTACAGATCACCTTTTATGTCAGCTGACATTATGGCATCACTCTGTGGCGTGGATGTATGCGTGAGCAACTTCTCCGAAACTACAAGGCCCAGAGACATGCTGTTTTTTTTAAAAGAAAGCTTTTCTATCTAGTATGAAAAATTGTTCAAGGCATGTAGATCTGTTTGTTCGTCTGTTTACTTAGAGCCATTATAAGTGAGGTACCCCCCACCCTAAGTATGAAAATTTTAACACTTTATCACAATTTTCTCAGTGATTATTGCAGGGATTTCTCTAATATCTTGCACATATGTACTAGGTCACAAGTAGATTCCCTTGTGTGAGTGTCAGACCTGGATTTTTCTTAATTAATTTTTTATGAATTTTTAAAATAATTTTTAATGCATTAAAATTAATGAAATCATGCACTAAATCAATTATAACTTGAAAAATATTGCATTTGGATCATTTTGTTAAAATATGTTATTCAGCAACTTTTTCCATAGCTACAACATGATGAGTAACATGGGTGTCTATCTCAATAGCTAAGTGAGTAATAGCTACTTTTGGACTTTTCAGTAACTTCCATCATGGGTAAAATCACTTGTAACTTGAAAACTATTGCATTTAGAGAATTTTGTGTAAATATGTTATTCGGCTACTTTTGGGTCAGCTATAACGTAGTAGAATTTCAGACCTGTAGCTCATGGCATAGCTGAGCAATAGCTACTTTTAGGTTATCACTTTTGAGTAAATCACTTATAACTTGAAAAGTATGGCATTTAGAGTATTTAGTTGTATCCCCGGACGAAAGTCGGGGATACTTAGGATACAGTACGCTCATGCCGCCACCGCAGAGATTTCCTTTTGGAGGCGATAACTTAAAAAATATTTTAGTTAGAACTTTCAAATTTGGTATGTGGGTATATATGGGCAATGCCACGATCGCTATTGTTTTGTGACCTTGACCTTCAATCTCAAGGTCACTGGTGGCCACTTAAAGGTCAGATTTTGGCCATTTTTTCACATTTTGGCCCAGTTCTAATATACAGAAAGTTGGATATGCCCTCTGTAAGCATGCAGAAATTTGACCTTGAAGCTCTTCATTGAAGGTCATCCAATGACCGTCAAAGTACCTGACCGAGGGTCATTTTTGGCCTTCTTCGTGATATTTTCACACTTAACGCTGACTATATTGCATGGAAACTATTGAAAATGGCTTTGGAGGTTGAGTACACGATGGACTTCTACCATCCAGGCTTACTGGTTACAGATCTTCATTTAAGGTCATCCACTGACCACCAAAGTACCTGACCAAGGGTCATTTTTGGCATATTTGGAGATATTTTCACACTTAATGCTGACTACATTGCATGGAAACTATTGAAAATGGCTTTGGAGGTTGAGTACATGATGAAGTACCAGCACCCAGGCTTACCGGTTACAGATTTTCATTTAAGATCATCTACTGACCGCCAAAGTACCTGACCGAGGGTCATTTTTGGCCCTCTATTTGTTTGTTTGTTTGTGAACAAGATAACTCAAAAACTGACAGACGGATTTTGATAAAATTTTCAGGATATGTCCAAAATGGTGAAAGGAAGATAAAATTTTGGGAGTGACCCGGATCACTGTCTGGATCTTCTGGATCCATGAAATTTAATTTTTAAAGACAGATAACTCAAAAAGTTATGGGTGCATTTTGATGAAATTTTCAGGAAATGTCCTTATTGGGACGAGGAACAAGTGATTAGATTTTTGGAGTGATCTGCATCACTGTCTGGATCATCTGGATCCAGGCTGCCAGATGTGTTTGTGTACAATATAGCTCAAAAACTTATGGACGGATTTTGATGAAATTTTCAGGATATGTCTGAAAAGGTAAAAGGATGAAATGGTTGAATTTTGGAAGTGATCCGGATCACTATATGGATCTTCTGGATCCATGAAATGTAATTTTTAAAGACAGATACCTCAAAAAGTTATGGATGGATTGTGATGACGTTTTCAGCAAATGGCCTAAATGGTGCGAGGAACAAGTGATTAGATTTTGGGAGTGATCTGGATCATCTGGATCCAGGCTGCCAGATGGGTTTGTGTACAGTGTAGCTCAAAAACTTATGGATGGATTTTAATGAAATTTTCGGGATATGTCTGAAAAGATAAAAGGATGAAATGGCTGAGTTTTGGAAGTGATCTGGATCACTATATGGATCTTCTGGATCCATGAAATGTAATAAGACAGATACCTCAAAAAGTTATGGATGGATTGTGATGACATTTTCAGCAAATAACCTAAATGGTACAAGGAACTAGTGATTAAGCGTCCCGCAAGGGACGCTTGTTTGTGTATGGGAGAGCTTCTGGCTCCGCCGGCTCCGCCGGCTCCGCATTTTGTTTTCCTTATAACTCTGTAACCGTTAGGCGGATTCTTTTCAAATTTGGCAGGTTTAGGCAGTAGCCTTGGGGAATTTTTTTGAATATGCTGCAGTGACATTTCAACCAATCAGAGAGGTCACATGACCAAAAATGTCTTTTTTTGATGGGGAAGCTTGTCCGGATGATAACTTGAAAGGAATTTTATCAATTCACCTGAAACTTGGCAAATACATTCATTCCATTAAAATCTGGAAATCATTAGATTTTGGCATTGATTGGTCAAGAAATGGCCGAGTGATTAATGATTAATTAATCATTACGAATTTTCCAAATAAGGAAAACACAAAAATGCTTATATCTCGAAAACCGTGCTAGATAGAGCGATTTCGACGAAATTTTTGACCCGCAGGGTATCTCTGCAGAGTAGTTTTCCCAATTTTCAAAAAAATTTTGTCTCGCCCAAAATGGCGGCCATTTTGAATTTTCGAAATTTTCGCAAAAATTGCAAAACACAAAAATGCTTATATCTCAAAAACCGTGCTAGATAGAGCAATTTCGACAAAATTTTTGACCCGCAGGATATCTCTGCGGAGTACTTTTCCTAATTTTGAAAAAATTTTTATCTCGCCAAAAATGGCGGCCATTTTGAATTTTTGAATTTTTCGCAAAAATTGCAAAACATAAAAATGCTTATATCTCGAAAACCCTGCAAGATAGAGTGATTTCGACGAAATTTTTGACCCACTGGGTATATCTGCAGAGTAGCCATGCCAATTTTCAAAAAAAATTTGTCTCGCCAAAAATGGCGGCCATTTTAAATTTTCGAATTTTTCGCAAAAATTGCAAAACATAAAAATGCTTATATCTCGAAAACTCTGCTAGATAGAGCGATTTTGACGAAATTTTTGACCCACAGGGTATCTCTGCAGAGTAGCCATGCCAATTTTCAAACAAAAAATTTCTCGCAAAAAATGGCGGCCATTTTGAATTTTCGAATTTTTCGCAAAATTGCAAAACACAAAAATGCTTATATCTCGAAAACCGTGCTAGATAGAGCGATTTCGACGAAATTTTTGACCCACGGGGTATCTCTGCAAAGTAGCCATGCCATTTTTCAAAAAAATTTTATCTTGCCAAAAATGGCGGCCATTTTGAATTTTCGAATTTTTGCGCAAAAATTGCAAAACACAAAAATGCTAATATTTCGAAAACCATGCTGCATAGAGCGATTTCGACGAAATTTTTTATCTTCAGGGTATCTCTGCAGAGCAGCTATCCCAAAGAGCTTTCACTTGGTGAAGTTTCAGACCCATAGCTAATTGCTCACCTACTCAAAAAGAGTAAACGCGAATTACCTCTAAAAGTATTGCAGATGGCCAATTTTTCTCAAATAACTCATTCACCTACTTTTGGAAGAGCTTTCACTTGGTGAAGTTTCAGACCCGTAGCTAATTACTCCCCTACTCAAAATGAGTAAATGCTAATTATCTCAAAAACTATTGCGGATACCCAATTTTTATCAAATGACTCATTCATGTACTTTTGGGAGAGCTTTCACATGGTGAAGTTTCAGACCCGTAGATGATTACTCACCTACTCAAAATGAGTAAATGCGAATTATCTCTTAAAAGTATTGCAGATAGCCAATTTTTCTCAAATAACTCATTCACCTACTTTTGGAAGAGCTTTCACATGGTGAAGTTTCAGACCCATAGCTAATTACTCACCTACTTAAAATGAGTAAATGCGAATTATCTCTAAAAGTATTGCAGATAGCCAATTTTTCTCAAATAACTCATTCACCTACTTTTGGGAGAGCTTTCACTTGGTGAAGTTTCAGACCCATAGCTAATTACTCACCTACTCAAAATGAGTAAATGCGAATTATCTCTAAAAGTATTGCAGATAGCCAATTTTTCTCAAATAACTCATTCACCTACTTTTGGGAGAGCTTTCACTTGGTGAAGTTTCAGACCCATAGCTAATTACTCACCTACTCAAAATGAGTAAATGCGAATTATCTCTAAAAGTATTGCAGATAGCCAATTTTTCTCAAATTAATCATTCACCTACTTTTGGGAGAGCTTTCACTTGGGGAAGTTTCAGACCCATAGCTAATTACTCACCTACTCAAAATGAGTAAATGCGAATTATCTCTAAAAGTATTGCAGATAGCCAATTTTTCTCAAATAACTCATTCACCTACTTTTGGGAGAGCTTTCACTCTGTGAAGTTTCAGAGCCATAGCTAATTACTCACCTACTCAAAATGAGTAAATGCGAATTATCTCTAAAAGTATTGCAGATAGCCAATTTTTCTCAAATAACTCATTCACCTACTTTTGGCAGAGCTTTCACTTGGTGAAGTTTCAGACCCATAGCTAATTACTCACCTACTGAAAATGAGTAAATGTGAATTATCTCTAAAAGTATTGCAGATAGCCAATTTTTCTCAAATAACTCATTCACCTACTTTTGGGAGAGCTTTCACTTGGTGAAGTTTCAGACCCATAGCTAATTACTCACCTACTCAAAATGAGTAAATGCGAATTATCTCTAAAAGTATTGCAGATAGCCAATTTTTCTCAAATAACTCATTCAACTACTTTTGGGAGAGCTTTCACCCTGTGAAGTTTCAGACCCATAGCTAATTGCTCACCTACTCAAAAAGAGTAAACGCGAATTACCTCTAAAAGTATTGCAGATGGCCAATTTTTCTCAAATAACTCATTCACCTACTTTTGGAAGAGCTTTCACTTGGTGAAGTTTCAGACCCGTAGCTAATTACTCCCCTACTCAAAATGAGTAAATGCTAATTATCTCAAAAACTATTGGGGATACCCAATTTTTATCAAATGACTCATTCATGTACTTTTGGGAGAGCTTTCACATGGTGAAGTTTCAGACCCGTAGATGATTACTCACCTACTCAAAATGAGTAAATGCGAATTATCTCTTAAAAGTATTGCAGATAGCCAATTTTTCTCAAATAACTCATTCACCTACTTTTGGAAGAGCTTTCACATGGTGAAGTTTCAGACCCATAGCTAATTACTCACCTACTTAAAATGAGTAAATGCGAATTATCTCTAAAAGTATTGCAGATAGCCAATTTTTCTCAAATAACTCATTCACCTACTTTTGGGAGAGCTTTCACTTGGTGAAGTTTCAGACCCATAGCTAATTTCTCACCTACTCAAAATGAGTAAATGCGAATTATCTCTAAAAGTATTGCAGATAGCCAATTTTTCTCAAATTAATCATTCACCTACTTTTGGGAGAGCTTTCACTTGGTGAAGTTTCAGACCCATAGCTAATTACTCACCTACTCAAAATGAGTAAATGCGAATTATCTCTTAAAAGTATTGCAGATAGCCAATTTTTCTCAAATAACTCATTCACCTACTTTTGGAAGAGCTTTCACATGGTGAAGTTTCAGACCCATAGCTAATTACTCACCTACTTAAAATGAGTAAATGCGAATTATCTCTAAAAGTATTGCAGATAGCCAATTTTTCTCAAATAACTCATTCACCTACTTTTGGGAGAGCTTTCACTTGGTGAAGTTTCAGACCCATAGCTAATTACTCACCTACTCAAAATGAGTAAATGCGAATTATCTCTAAAAGTATTGCAGATAGCCAATTTTTCTCAAATTAATCATTCACCTACTTTTGGGAGAGCTTTCACTTGGTGAAGTTTCAGACCCATAGCTAATTACTCACCTACTCAAAATGAGTAAATGCGAATTATCTCTAAAAGTATTGCAGATAGCCAATTTTTCTCAAATAACTCATTCACCTACTTTTGGGAGAGCTTTCACTCTGTGAAGTTTCAGACCCATAGCTAATTACTCACCTACTCAAAATGAGTAAATGCGAATTATCTCTAAAAGTATTGCAGATAGCCAATTTTTCTCAAATAACTCATTCAACTACTTTTGGGAGAGCTTTCACCCTGTGAAGTTTCAGACCCATAGCTAATTACTCACCTACTCAAAATGAGTAAATGCGAATTATCTCTAAAAGTATTGCAGATAGCCAATTTTTCTCAAATTAATCATTCACCTACTTTTGGGAGAGCTTTCACTTGGTGAAGTTTCAGACCCACAACTAATTACTCACCTACTCAAAATGAGTAAATGCGAATTATCTCTAAAAGTATTGCAGATAGCCAATTTTTCTCAAATAACTCATTCACCTACTTTTGGGAGAGCTTTCACTTGGTGAAGTTTCAGACCCATAGCTAATTACTCACCTACTCAAAATGGGTAAATGCGAATTATCTCTAAAAGTATTGCAGATAGCCAATTTTTCTCAAATTAATCATTCACCTACTTTTGGGAAAGCTTTCACTTGGTGAAGTTTCAGACCCATAGCTAATTACTCACCTACTCAAAATGAGTAAATGCGAATTATCTCTAAAAGTATTGCAGATAGCCAATTTTTCTCAAATAACTCATTCACCTACTTTTGGCAGAGCTTTCACTTGGTGAAGTTTCAGACCCATAGCTAATTACTCACCTACTCAAAATGAGTAAATGCGAATTATCTCTAAAAGTATTGCAGATAGCCAATTTTTCTCAAATAACTCATTCACCTACTTTTGGGAGAGCTTTCACGCTGTGAAGTTTCAGACCCATAGCTGTTTATTCACCTACTCAAAATGAGTAAATGCTAATTATCTGTAAAAGTATTGCGGATACCCAATTTTTATCAAATACTCATTCATCTACTTGTGAGAGAGCTTTCACATGGTGAAGTTTCAGACCCATAGCTAATTACTCACCTACTCAAAATGAGTAAATGCGAATTATCTCTAAAAGTATTGCAGATAGCCAATTTTTCTCAAATAACTCATTCACCTACTTTTGGGAGAGCTTTCACTTGGTGAAGTTTCAGACCCATAGATAATTATTCACCTACTCAAAATGAGTAAATGTGAATTATCTCTTAATAGTATTGCAGATAGCCAATTTTTCTCAAATAACTCATTCACCTACTTTTGGAAGAGCTTTCACACACGAAAATGAAAAATTGTGAATATCTCGGAAAAGCTATTTCTTCTGCTTTAATGCTCGGCGGGAGATACACACCGCGGCAGTGGTCTTGAGAAAAATTTTTGTCTCCCCAAAAATGGTGGCCATTTTGAATTTTCAAAATTTTTGCAAATCACAAAAATGCTTATATCTCGAAAACCGTGCTATATGGAGTGAACTCAACAAAATTTTGGACCTGCTGGGTATCTCTGCAGAGTAGCCATGCCAATTTTCAAAATATTTTTGTCTCGCCAAATATAGCGGACATTTTAAATTTTTTTATTTTTTGCAAAACACAAAAATGCTTATATCTTGAAAACCGTGCTAGATAGAGCAGACTGCGCTGACTTTGGTTGCCACAACAGTATAAGGCTAGAAACGAAGCATTTTCTTAATACTTTAGCACTCACCTTTATATCCTTTTCGGGACGCTTTGTTTTTGCTATGCAAAAACATTATCTTTTTTTTTTTGCGAGCGATCCTCTAGTTATATTTTTGGAGTGATCTCCATCACTGTCTGGATCATCTGGATACAGGCTGCTAAATAATTTTAGGATGAATTTTGATGATATTTTTAGGATATGTTACAAATGGTAAAAGGCAGAAGTGGTAAAAGGAAGAAATGATTCAATTTTGTGAGTGATCTGGACCACTATCTGGATCTTCTGGATCCATGAAATATAATTTTTAAAGACAAATAGCTCAAAAAGTCATGAATGGATTTTTATGAAATTTTCAGGAAATGTCTTAAATGGGACAAGGAACAAGTGATTATATTTTGGGAGTGATCTGGACCATCTGGATCCAGGCTGCCAGATGTGTTCGTGTACAAGAGAAATCAAAAACTTATGGACAGATTTTGACAAAATTTTCAGGATATGTCTGAAAAGGTAAAAGGATGAAATGATTGAATTTTGGATGTGATCCGGATCACTATATGGATCTTCTGGATCCATGAAATGTAATAAGACAGATACCTGAATAAGTTACGGATGGATTGTGGTGACATTTTCAGCAAATGACCTAAATGGTACAAGGAACAAGTGTTTATATTTTTGGAGTGATCTGGATCACTGTCTGGATCATCTGGATCCAGGCTGCCACATAATCTTGGGATGGATTTTCATATGTTTAGGATATGTTAGAAATGGTAAAAGGAAGTTTTTTGGGGAGTGATCTGGATCATCTGGATCCAGGCTGCCAGATGTGTTTGTGTACAAGATAAATCAAAAACTTATGGACAGATTTTGACAAAATTTTCAGGATATGTCTGAAAAGGATAAAATGATTGAATTTTGGAAGTGATCCGGATCACTATATGAATCTTCTGGATCCATGAAATGTAATAAGACAGATACCTCAAGAAGTTATGGATGGATTGTGGTGACATTTTCAGCAAATGACCTAAATGGTACAAGGAACAAGTGATTATATTTTTGGAGTGATCTGGATCATCTGGATCCAGGCTGCCACATAATCTTGGGATGGATTTTTAGGATCCATCTTGGGATGGATGTTTAGGATATGTTAGAAATGGTAAAAGGAAGTTTTTTTTGGGAGTGATCTGGATCATCTGGATCCAAGCTGCCAGATGTGTTTGTGTACAAGATAAATCAAAAACTTATGGACAGATTTTGACGAAATTTTCAGGATATGTCTGAAAAGGTAAAAGGATAAAATGATTGAATTTTGGAAGTGATCCGGATCACTATATGGATCTTCTGGATCCATGAAATGTAATTTTTAAAGACAGATACTTCAAAAAGTTATGGATGGATTGTTTCAGCAAATGGCCTAAATGGTACAAGGAACAAGTGATAAGATTTTTGGAGTGATCTGGATCTGGATCCAGGCTGCTACATAATCTTGGGATGGATTTTGATAGTTTTAGGATATGTTAGAAATGGTAAAAGGAAAAAGTGGTAAAAGGAAGAAATGATTCAATTTTGTGAGTGATCTGGACCACTATCTGGATCTTCTGGATCCATGAATGTAATTTTTAAAGACAAATAGCTCAAAAAGTCATGAATGGATTTTTATGAAATTTTCAGGAAATGTCTTAAATGGGACAAAGAACAAGTGATTAGTTTTTGGGAGTAATCTGGATCACTGTCTGGATCATGTGGATCCAGGCTGCCAGATGTGTCTGTGTACAAGATAACTCAAAAACTTATGGACGGATTTTGATTAAATTTTTAGAATATGTCTGAAAAGGTAAAAGGATGAAATGATTGAATTTTGGAAGTGATCCGGATCACTATATGGATCTTCTGGATCCATGAAATGTAATTTTTAAAGACAGATATAAGTGAAATAACTAGTGATTAGCTTTTGGAAGTAATCTGGTACTATGGAGAATCCTGACCTGGTGCTCCAGGAAACAGGCTCAAGCCCGACACATTCACGCCTTAACTATGTCCCGTCCAGGGATACACTGCGAGACGCAATGTCTAGTTTTAATATGTTATTCACCTATTTTGGGGTCAGCTATAACATAGTAAAATTCCAGACCTGTGGCTCATTGCATAGTTGAGCAATAGCCACTTTGAGGTTCTTACTCTACACTAAATCATTTATAATTTATAACATGAAAACTATTGCATTTAGATTATTTAGTTTCAGTATGTTATTCACCTCTTTTGGGCTCAGCTATAACGCAGTAAAATTAAAAGTATTGCATTTGCAATATTTCTTTAAATATGTTTTTAACTTACTTTTTACACCTGAACAGTTACCTTCTTACTTTCCTTCTGAACACCATTTCCAGGGCACACCTTTTGTGTCCTTTTCTTCTGTCACTTCTACTCTGAAACTCTATACTACTATACTTCTATAGTACGGACTACTATACTTCTATAGTACGGACCCATCACGGAGATGCCGAAAAATTAAATAGCGATTTTTATTTGTTTCTGATTGTTACTATACACATATATTTCAGATATTACTGATGGTATTCTGTCTTATATTGGTATCTATTTCATATGGTTGTTGTTGGGAGTTTATCTCTGTTGATGTACAATAATATTCCCATGTCTTGATATTTGCGGGTATTATCGCCCACTATCTGGAATTATCGTTCAATAACCAAGTTCTTTTAGATTGTGTTTTTACATTCCTTTCACAACATATTAATTGCACAACACCATACTCCAGAATTTTCATCTATTTATGTCCCAATAAGGCTTTGTTATGTTTTTCAGGCCCCTCTAAGGGTTTTTTATTTTTATGTCAGCTGACTGACAAGTCAGCTGACATTATGTCATCACTCTGCGGCGTGGGCGTCCGCGTCCGCGTGAACAACTTCTTCTCCAAAACTACAAGGCCTAGAGACATGCTGTTTTTTTTTAAAAGATACCTTATCTATCGAGGATGAAAAATTGTTCAAGGCATGCAAATCTGTCTGTTTGCTAGAGACATTACAAGGGGGGTACCCCCACCAAAAGTGTGAAAATTTCAACTTTTTATCACAATTTTCTCAGTGACTATTGCAGGGATTTCTCTCATATCTTGCATATATGTACTAGGCCAGAGGTAGATTCTCTTGTGTGAGTATGAGACCTGGATCTGTCTTACTTTTTTTTTAATAAATGTTTTTAATAATTTTTAATGCATTAAAATTCATGAAATCATGCACTAAATCACTTATAACTTCAAAAGTGTTGCATTTACAGCATTTTGTGAAAATATGTTGTTCAGCAACTTTTTTCATAGCTACAATATGGTGAGTAAGTTGGGTGTCTGTCTCAATAGCTAAGTGAGTAATAGCTACTTTTGGGCTTTTCAGTAACTTCCATTATGAGTAAAATCACTTGTAACTTAAAAGCTATTGCATTTAGAGAATTTCGTATAAATATGTTATTCAGCTACTTTTGGGCCAATCACTCATGAACAAACTTGGAGAAACTGTCATTTGTTCATGATACACATCGCCATAGTATGGCTGAAATTCAAATTTTATACCTCAAGACATATTCACCAAAATATACTGAAGGAACTACTAGTATATCTTAAAACTTTCAACCAATGTCAATAAGTACAATAAGTATGGTACCGACTAATATAGTGTATTTAACAGGCACAATAGCAAAGGTATTAATGTTGGTAGTCAATTATTGATGGTACATTGACTCATATGATATGCATATATTAATCTGCATATATTAATCCATCCATAAAACAGCTTGTTATGAAATGACCTGTTGCAATATTTTGCTGAAATAACTGCAATGTTATTAACCCATTGATACACAACCTCAGTCGCTTTGAAAACATTCTGTTAGTTTTTCTTTTATGTATGTAATACACAAATATCATTGTTTCTCTGTCATATTGTTAGGTGTACAGAAGTTTCTACCTGTGCTTGAAGAAGTTGTAAAGATAAAAGGCAGTAAGCTGGAGAAGGAAGACTGTGTCTGTCTTCATGTTACACCAGAGAGATTGCCAAAAGTGTGAGCTTCTACAAAATATAATAACATAATTTGCACAAGGGTTTGACTTCCACAAGTTGCAGAGTTGAGGACCTGTCGAAATATGACCCTGGCTGTTGAACAGGGTGTAGGGGCCACGGTGGCAGAGTGGTAACACTCTGGCTTCCCACCTCTGAGGCCGGGGTTCGATCCCCATGACGGCCTTAAGTGGGAAAGCTGGTAGTTGCTTGCCGTTGGTCGGCAGTTTACAGTACACAACCCTAGCGAACTGTATGTACTGGTTTCCTCTGCCCTTCCAACTACCCGTCGTGATATGACCTGTATAGTGTTGAAAGCGATGTAAAACCCCAAATAAATAAATTGAACAGGGTGTAAAACCCCAACTTTCACTTGGACTGTTGAAGTTGCAAAATATGGTGATAACATTTTCAAAATCGATCCCCAAATAAACAAATAAAAGGGTTTACTGGTGAAAGCTGCAAAACCATCAGAGACAAGAGTATTGTACTCAGGTGGTCACCCATCCAAGTACTAACGTAGCTCATTGCTGTTTAACTTTGTTGATGAGATACGTACTCCTGACGCTACGCCACAATTTATGAAAGTCTGGAGACCCCTCCAAGAAAAAACAAAAGTGATCTCTAGAAGTGCGAGTCTCGTCAGAGCTCTTTCTTAAAAATACAGGCAATTTAAATAGAAATATGTGGTATATGTTGGCAATACCTACTAATCTGTTTAAAGTTGGTTTAGGAATTTTTCTTCCAAATAAAATATGCCTATTGTATCATACGAGTCCAACTTTTAATTACTGGATCAGATCATCTTTTTTATTGTCAGTGATGCAAACCATTTAAAAGCAGTCACATCTTGAAGGATTAAAAAGGATATTTCCACTTAAGAGATTCCAGTTAGCAAGACAGATTCCAGTTAACTTTGTTCAAGAAATAATGTTAAAAACCAATATCACAATTTAAGTGTTTCATCATGGTCTGTGGCAAATATTCAAATATTTTGTATTTATTTCATTTTTTGGGGTAAGCGGATTTTTATAAAAGAACCATATATTTTCTTCAACAACTCATGCAAGTCAAAAAATATTATCCTAAAAATAAAATTTAACATACATTTGAAATTAACAAAATATTTCTCATCAGATGGTGTTTGAATAGTACTAGCATGAAACAAATAATACAATGCCAAAATCAAAGCAAATATATATTGTCTGAGATGTCTGGGTATGAAGCTTTCTATGAGTCCTTTGTTGTCAGTTTTCCTGAAGGTTGTAATTTCTGTAATCACTGTTGAATATCCATAGTACAAAGTTATTATCCTCGTCCTGTGAAGGTGAGAGGTAACAGTATTGTTATCGGTTTGTTTGGGTTTTCACATTGCTTTCAACACTGTACAGGTTAAATCACAATGGGTAGTTTTATGAGCAGAGAAAACCAGTACATACAGTTGGTCAAGGTTCTGTAACTGTAAACCACCAACCATCAGTAAGAAACTACCATCTTTCCCACACAGGGTTCAGGGTTTGAACCACCAACCTCGTGTGAGGCGAGTGTGTTACCACTGCTCCACCATGTTCTCCTAATATTTTAATTGGATCTGTCTGTCCGTGTGTATCACTCCAAAATTGTACATCGGATCGGAGTCATATTTCTCACAAGGTGGGAGTCTGCTCGTGGCTGGGTCTCCCTCAAATTTGGTCTGCATCTGGATCCAGATAGAGTCTCTAGAATTTGTTTCCTAATGTTTCAGAAATATTTCATATTTTTGAAGTTAAACAATGACACCTCAAAAGACTATATACAAAAGAAGGTGTGTATTGGAATCATTAAATGCTAACCAATTAAAGGGGCGAATTGGAGGATGTGATGATGATCACAGCCACCTTTTGAAGTTCAAACAACTCGATCATGGATGCAATTTTAGTGATATTCATTTTGTGAATTTTTTTCAGCACTACCACAGATTAGGGTTTTTTTTGCATTCTTAGGCAATGTTTGCCACAGTGAATCATACTCATCTATGAATGCAATGTTCTAGGGTTCGATACTTTATGTACAAGAAGATATCTAGTTGCTTAGATGACCACTTAAAATGATATCCCCTATCATTGGTTATCAGCATCCCTGAAACTCATACCTGTGTTTCATTTAGGGAAGTGAATCCTCAGAACTTGCACTGTACTTGTGCAGTCTGGATTGGTCAATTAGTGCTGTGCCCTTTATACCCCTTTCACACTAGGTGATATAACCAGCGGTTAGAAGTTTCACTCAGCGGTGGAACTGCCTCCCAGGATGCCTCATATCTTCTGAGATTTGATGTATCCGCCGGGTGGGTACTGTGGTGTCATGGTCATGTCTGGGATTTATAGACGGTAAAGGTGGTGGCGTCACACCCTTTGAATGTTGTGACTTGTTTCAGTATCAAGTGTTTGTTTGATGACTACTTTAAGTGAGTGGAGGTAAGTGGAGGTTGTCTCTAGGTGGTAGACCTTTGTACTACTGTCATCTTACTGTTACACACCATGTGCCATCAGTGGCCATCTGAGCTTTACCTTATTTAACCTTCAGTTACCGTATGGAAAACATATCTGTGGAAGGTCACTGAAATGGACAGACAGAAACTGACATACACAAACCTTGAGACAGTGGTAGGGCATACAAAAGACGGTGACTGATGCTGACTAACGGGTATTTGTTCAGATGCAGTAGTTTTGAACATTTCAAGACTTCTGTGGGATGCTCAAGGAATGAGACAGTTCACCATGATATCACAAGTGTGCATACGGACGTCGGGTGCTAGTTGAGGACAGGGACATTTTGTCTAATGCCTATAACTACAGGTTATACTGCCTGAAGTGTGAAATGGGTATAAGTAAAGGATATATTGTGTTGAGTGTGTTTAACAATCCTTTATCTTCTCTCTGTGTTTCAGCCTTTTACCCGAGGGCTACAAACTCTCCAAGCTTACAGTGAGTGATGCTCCTGCTGTCTCAGCATCCTGGCAGTATGGATCTGAAACTGAACCTGCTGGGGAGTACATCCACTGGCTCATAGAAAATTATCTCTCTATTGCAGTCCATGATAATGCAAACACACTGGTAGCCTATATGATTCAGTGTCATAATGGATCAATAGGGTTCTTGAGAGTAGATCCTGATCACCGGAGAAAAGGACTTGCACAGGTGGTGGTGACTAACTTGGCACAGAAAGTAATTCAGAGTGGACAGCCAGCCTATGTTTATACTGACAATGATATTTCACTTAAACTTCACCAGAAGTGTGGATTTGAAAAGCTTTGTGATGTGAACTGGGTGTTTTACACACCAAATTGTTGCAACACCACTGCCTCTGCAAAACCTTGTGTATAAACATTATTTGGCAGTATGTCTATTAGAATCAATGATTTATCAATAAAATGTTATACATGGATGATCTTAGACTAGTTATTCTTTAAATCAGATCAATAAGACACATTTTACAACTTTGATATTCAATTTTTATTCACAATAATGATTTTATTGTGTTAAAAATATATTAAGAAAGTGTGATGGATAATTACTGAGGTCTGTCACCTGCTGTCACCACTGTGTGGGTTCGACTTCCACAAGTGACAATGCTGAGGACCTGTCCCAATATGACCCTGGCTGTTGAAAAGGGCATAAAATCTCAATTGTAACCTTTGGATTATCACTATTTAATACAAATATAAGTAAAACAACACAGCTAAACTACATACTAATATTCTCGCTTCATATTTTGGAGGTAACAGCTAGTGGCCGAGTGCATGGGTAACAAAAATTTTGGTATTTAATCACTTGATTTCAGTTGAGCTTATGGTTCACGGACAGTCTGTCCTATAGTAACTTTGGCTGTTGATTTATTAGGCATAGTGAAAGATTGATTAGTTTTAGAAGAGAGGATGATATCAATACATGCCTTGGTTAAACAAAGTGAGACCAATGTATAATGTGCAAGATTGGGTTAAAAAGAAATTGCCAATAATTTTGAATACTTTATCTTCTGACAATTGATTTAAACTATTGAAAGAAGTAGCTGGGTCTCCCATGAAATAAAGCCTTGTTTTTCATTATTTCTTTTTCAATAAATTGTTTACAAATACATTTGGGCAAAGATGTTATGACAATTTGAGGTAAGTAATAAGAAACCTTACTCAATTATGGAGTAAGATGGGAACTATTTTATGAACTATTTACCTTTTTATCTTGTTGAGTAGCACACTAGGTAGGCTTCCTGAGCCTTGGCCTATTGAGCGGAGTTCTGTTTTTCCGCCACGCTGTTTCATATTGACAGTTATTTAGCAGATCTATAAGCCTCTGAAATGCATAAGGAGTGGGTACTTTTTAAAAGAAGTTCAGTTATTTTTGGTGTATTTCTATGTAACCAAGGTCAGTTTTGTACTTATTATGCAAATTTTTAAGTTAAAAGTTGGTGTTTTACATCCCATTCATCAGCCTGGGTCATATTGGAACAGGTCCTCATCATTGACACTTGTGGGAGTAGAACCCACGCAGAGGTGACAGCCTGTGATTAGATGCCGAACTTGCTAACCCCTAGACCACTGAGGACCTCTTACCAATTATGGAGACTGGAACTTCAGATTCAAGTACGTAATTGGAAGGATGTAGAGCTAATCATATGTTTCCAAGGTCACATTTAAACTGAGGCAAATTAAAGCAGTAAAATTGTTTTCTAACCTATGGCTATTGAAGAGGATGCAAAATCCCAATGTTGAACCTTTTTCTGTGCTTCTGTTCAGTTAAACTGGAGCAAAGATATTTGTCTCGCAAGTAACTATTATCATTGGGATAAATTTCTATATTGACAATAGTGTTATGTTTGGGTATCATCATGGGGGTGCTTAGATTCCACCATTTAGGTAGATCATATGTTACATGTTGTATCACGACTGAAGAGTGCTGCCATTTTCATGCCATTTAAAATTTATTAAAAGATTTAACCCTGCATCCAATGTAAAAGCAACTTTTATAATGCTGGAGTCACTGATGCGATAAATATGTATTTCTGCAAATCTGATCAACCTCACTTTGAGGTATTCTTATAAGCATTTTAGACAAATTAATGTTCAAAATAATACTCTAAACTTTTAAACTGTGGACGTGTATCAAATTTGGTCAAACAAAACATTGCCTTAAGGAAACCACTCCAATTAGTTTACAAAAGCTGCTTTATACTCATTATTCTATGTGTCCAGAACAACTATCTTTCAATAAAATGTTATGAGAAAGGGGGTCGAGAAATGTTGCCAGTGGCACTAGAATTTATTAGTAGAATAATGTTCAAGATATTCTATGGTTTAATTATGTCTAATTCTGTTCAATTGGAAAGAGAAAAATACACAAACAGTTTCTCCAATCTCTTTGTTTTGTTTAGCAGTTCAGAAACTGCAGCTTGATCAAAACCTTACCTGCGATATTAGTCGACATATAGCATTCCCATGACCTGTTTTCCTCTTGTAAATTGCCAAGCTACTCTCAGTAATAAGAGGGAGGTTTAAAAGTATGGCTGTTTTGAAAGGATTTGGTCAGATCTGAATCCAAGATGTCATGCCTCAAATTTGGGATATTTATTTTTGTGAAATATATGAATTTTTACACGTTTAAATTTGTAGGACTCTTTGACACGTACTTTGATGGAAAAAGTGATCAACTACGTGATCAGAAAGGGCCCCCTCTGACTTGTGGACAGACAGCTGGAAAAAATTCCTTAACACTTGGAGTATCCAAGATATTGCAATTAATACCAGTGAGAGGGTTTATGATATGGACATAGCTCTGTTGTTTAAGGAAATCATTGAATTTTGGCGATCATGAATCATGTTTATACAAATATAGATTTCTATCACCAAACATTTTGTGTTCGCAAGTTATAACTTTGAAGTGCCAAGCCAAAGTCATCAAGGAATTCGGCCTTTGAAACATTAGGAGGGCTGTACATTACATGGGAAAAAAACAATCTCCTGAGCATTACTAGTTGATAGCTTAACAGAGATGCTTTCAAAGATGTAAAACATGATTGTGGCAGTGTGAATGGCACGGCCTGTTAAGGGGCCTGCCGTGGCAGTTTACTTCCACCTTAATTTGCTATGGGTATGCTGTGCACCGTAGCTAGGGTAAATAGGTAGCATTATTGACAACACCAATAGAATACCGAGTTCTGCATGATTGAATCTAAGCTTGGGGTTGATTTTTCATATTACAAGTAGCAGTCAAAGGCTACACTTGAAGTTTGAAGATTATACATATACCAACGTTATTTTATGAATATTTACACGTTTTATACATATACAAGTCAAAGAATGAAATATGTAATGTGCTAAGGTGATATTAGACTATTTACAAGCTTCACGTGCATATTTACAAAGTGAATCACAAGGAAATTGGAGTTACATAATGGTTTAGTGGCAAGGACTATTATTCACGTGTTTATGTGCATATTTACAAGGTGGAAACCTGATTATTGGACATATTTACAACGTTATGTCAGGTATTTACAAGTGCCGTGCATATTTACAAAGTGTTTCTAACATTTAAAATTGTGACTTGCAACTCTACATATTTTACAAGCTTCTGTTTATGACATTTTATCTGCTGTGGATGAACAAACGAATGTTTACTTATCTTCAATCCACTAGAATTTTAACATTTTAGTCCTTCAAAATGTCTACCAAACCTAAGAAAACCACAGCCACAAGCAGGAAGAGAGTGACTGCGTCAGCTCGTGCCAAGGTCTCTACAAAGAAAGTTCGGAAAGTCGACCTGATACACGATGGGTCATTCATCCAACAAATGCACCCAGTAAGTACTGTTACAACTTCTTCACCCACTGACTTGCAACCCCGGGTTCCAATCCACGAGAGTGAATCGGTACTCTCGATTCTGAGCCAAATCCAGGCGTCAAACCAACAGTTGGCTGACAGATTGGAGAAACTGGAAAGACGGCAACCAGACACATTCGCTTCAGCTCCCACAAGTTTGTGGCACCACCCGCTCTTACCACAGGGAACTGCATCGTCAAACAGCAATAGTGACCACCTCATCTCACAACATCAGGCAACCACGTGGCTCACCCAGCAGAGTTCTATACATCAGAACATTACACCTCCAGGCAGGGGACAACAACAGGACTCGAACTTGAGGTCAAACATTGCAGATCTGCCTCGTGATGCCATCATACCTGGTGTGGACTCACTAAGAAAGCTGCCCAATGTATCTGAGGCGGTTTCAAGTATCCTGGCGTCATACGAACAGCAAGCCAAGCATGAGTCACTACAAGGTAAGAACTCTCGTAGATCTGGGGGATATAACAATTTTGATACAGTATCCAATCCTCCAGAGAGAAGATGGCCCAACGAGGGATACCATGGTTCGAACGGTAAGAAGCGTTTATTATATGATGACCTGTCCATGCCACAATGGGTGGCAGGCCAGTTGACGAACATCCTACACATCCAAGATCCTCTGACTTCCAAACAAGCCCTTACGCAGGTAATATGTGCCATGAAGGATGCAGCATCACTACCCTTCACAGCGGTTAAGAATGCATGGGCATGTTCTATGCATGACCTCGAAGAGGGCAACTTGTCATGGGCAGATTCAACCCAATGGGCAATCAATAGGCTCAGTGCGTCACAAGTGTCGTTCAGTGTCAATCAGTGTCACAAAAGAGGCTGTGTCGTTACTATAACGAAGGATCCTGTTCGCATGATGGTCATCATGGGTTATATAAGCACAACTGCAGTTTCTGTAGCAAGCAAGGAAGAACAAGTAATCACCCTGAAAGTAAATGCAACTTTAAGTACAAAAAGCAAGACAGAACCAACAGTCCCAGTAGTTAGTGGTGTACTCAACCAGCTGGACCTGCTAATGGCCACAATTCAGAACATCCTAGACATTGTAATGACAATAACAACGTTTTTAACATGTTAAACTATGAACAAGAGTTAGTAGGTAATTTACAATCTCATATAGTAAATGCAGAAGTAACTCATGTTAAAAAATTTGTAACCAAAGATATTGACAATGAATTTCTTATGTGCATGTATTATCAAAACAATTTACCTCAGGATGCTGCAAAGCATGAGGTCCCTTCTCATAATGTTAGCCAGAATGTCTGTAACCTCGCTGGTCGTCACGTCTGTGCATTGCAGAGCAATTCAAAATCTGCCCAAGATGGCGGCTGGTCTAACAATGGGGTGGTATACATCGTGAGAGATGTGTCGTGGGTAACTTTGCTTCCATGACAAAAACGGAGTGTCCATGTACCAGTAGTGGCATCGCTGTCAGTGATAACACTCTTAATTGCAAAAACCATGATCATTTGCACAGTTACAGGGTGCAGTTTACAAACTGGTATCAGATATCAGATAATTATAACGCCTATATTGCTCATATTCAGCAGTTTTTATATGAGAATAGCTTCTTTTGGCTTGTTCAAAATAATCTATCTCAAGAGGTGCACATCTATGCCTGCGATGCCATTCCTGATGGTCCACTTGTGATCATTTACTCCCAGGACATGTTTATAAAATTCTTAGATACCAAAATTCAGTTACTATCAGAGCAAGAGAAAAGCAACGCAAAAATAGTTGCGATGAATTTTTTCCAAGATCAGTATGCTTTTGAAAATTACCATATGTCATATGAACAGTACATGGACAGAGTGATCTTAAGCCTAATTGAAAGGCAAGACAAAATATCCAATGATAAAAAATGTGAGTACGGAAATCTGGAACTCACAGTTGCTAATACATGTAGTAATGTTACTAACAACACTAACAACATTGTTCAGGAAGATTTGTCGATTCCTCATTACTTTGAGGCCCAAACAGGCTACAAACTTGACAAAAATGTCACTGATGTAAACGTGAAGAACAAAACTAGGGGCTTCCTGAACTTAGAAGCCACCAACTTTCAGTTTATTGGCCCTGATAGGGACCTTATTGAATACAAAGACGTAGATCATGTATGCGAGTTAGCAAAGATTATCCAGAGCACTGGGTTACCCAATTACAAAGTGGACAGATTTCCCATCAAATCAGGTTTAAACCTGCCTGCTTGGGAACATTATCCCAAAGATTATCCAGATCAGAGACTTTTCCAATATTTGAAATTTGGTTTCCCTTTATCTCTCACTAATCCTGACGTGTTGCATAACACTGAAATTAAGAATCACTTCTCAGCTCTCCAATATCCCACTGCTGTTCAAGACTATCTTGACAAAGAAAAATCTCTTGGAGCCATGTTAGGCCCAGTAAGTAGGGTCAATTATCCAGGTTTTCACTGCTCACCATTGCTTACTAGGCCCAAAGATACTGACAAACGCAGAGTTATACTAAATTTATCATACCCTCATGGGTGTTCATTGAATGACAATGTCGACAAACTTCACTTTGATGGTAAAAAATTCGTACTGAAATTCCCATCTATTGATGATATTGTTCATGAGGTCTCCAAATACTCTACAGAGGTACTGATTTCCAAGATAGATATATCTAGAGCTTTTCGCAATCTCAGAGTGGACCCTGCCGACGCGATCAAGTTTGGCATTAAATGGAAAGATGCATTCTTTCTCGACGTCGCGGCCGCGTTCGGTTGGGTCCACGGGTCGTCTTCGTTACAGCTCGCCGCCGACGCAATTACGTACATCATGGAACGTCATGGCTTTAAAACATTTGCCTATATCGACGATTTCATTCTGGTTACTGAAAAGAACGCAGCTAACCAAGCCTTTCATACCCTTTTCAACCTCTTTGAAGAATTAGGTTTACCTATGAATGAGGACAAACGAACGCCACCAACACATTAACTTACATGCTTGGGCATTACCATTAATTTGCACGAAAATATTCTCAGTATTGACCCACTCAAGCTTGAAGGCATTTATATGGACTGTATTAAAGCATTTGACAAGAAGTTTATATCAAAAAGGGCCCTCCAGTCCTTATTAGGAAAGCTTCTATATCTACACAAATGTGTTAAACCCGCCCGCACTTTTGTCAACAGAATCTTGACTGTCTTTAGAAAACATCATGATAAATCAAGAATCCTCATTTCTGAGGATTTCAGGCAGGACATCAAATGGTTCACAACTTTTCTGCCACATTTTAATGGTATCACAATACTTAAAAAAGAACCCATCAGGGATAGTAATACCCTACACATTGATGCATCTTTGACAGGTCTAGGGGGTGTATGGGGTCACAGAGTTTACTCCACTCCAATTTACCCCATTTCAGATTTCAAACTTAAGATTGTACATCTTGAAATGTTTAACATCCTATTGGCTTTGAGAACTTGGGGGGACTTCTGGCAACATTCCACAGTTTCATTATTTTGTGACAATTTGGCAGTAGTCCAGGTGGTTGAGACCAGCAAGACTAATGATCCCTTCTTAGCAGCATGTATTAGGAATATTTGGCTCATCACTGCAACCTTGGACATAATCTCGAGGTTAGCCATATCAGAGGGGCTGACAATCAGATAGCTGACCTTTTATCTAGATTGTATTCACAAAAATTTGTCAATAATTCACTGTTTGTAGATCTTCAGGCTAACTACACATGGCACAAAGTCCCAATATCTCACTTCAGCCTAAATTTACATATTTAATTTCAGGTTCCAATCCCTCGTCACTTCAGCTGTTGAATTCAGCCTGGCAGAAGATGGATCAAGCTTATAGACCTTCTACCTCTTCTGCTCATAGGACCCACTTCAGAACTTTCATTTCATTTATATATTTCATGGACCTACCAATGTCAGTTACCTTACATAACGTGTTAGTATTTTTGGAATATCTTCACCAGAACTCCCTCTCTCCCAAGGTCATAAAAAATTACTTGTCTTCCATAGCTACCATGTCTAAAGCTTATAGCATAGATTACACAGCAACTCATCACCCAGCAGTACATACATCAGAGGCCTTTCCCTTACCTCCCCTTTTCCTCCCACTCCGCGGGGCATTTTTGACATCCCAACCCTGTATGTTATTTCAAAACAATGTGAGACACTATCAGACCCCATCTTGTTCAGAGCCATCTTTCTTACAAGCTTTTATGCTTTCCTCAGAATGTCGAACATAGCACCTCACAGCAGTAAACAATTCAATCCCCAAAGGCACCTGCTAAGGCAAGATGTCATCTTTGCACCCCCAGGTGCCCATATCATTCTGAAATGGTGCAAAACAATGCAAGATGCTAAATCCACTCACATTGTCCAAATTCCAGAAATCGCCAATATATGGTTATGCCCAGTTAGGGCACTCAAAACCCTCCTAGTCTCTAGGCATCTCACTTCTACTTCCCCTCTGTTTGCTAATGCCTTTTATCCACATTCACAAGTTATTGACACACATATCAGAGATGCTCTCAAAACCATCCTCACAAACTTAAAAATTTCACACATAGGCCATAGGTTTCATTCTTTTAGGAGATCCGGGGCAACCCTGGCCTTTGACCACAGTGTCCCCTTGCAAAATATCATGGCACATGGCCTCTGGCGAAGTCCAGCCGTTTGGACCTACTTGCAAAACTCCACTCAGGCCTCTTCTCTCATTCCCTCCACTTTTTCCTCTGTTATTTCCTCCTCTTTCTGATGGGCTTGGTGGTTTAAAATCTGCCAAGTCATATTTTAAAACTTCCCCTTTTGGGACTGCATACCATATAGTTTAACTAACCTGTAAATAAAATGTCCTCAAACATCTTTACTTACTTTGCACATCTTACCCATAACACTGTATCCACGTATGAGGTTGTCAACTTGACCTTAACTTGACCCTGAGGTCAGATCTGAACACTCAAGGAAACTGTGAATGGCACGGCCTGTTAAGGGGCCTGCCGTGGCAGTTTACTTCCACCTTAATTTGCTATGGGTATGCTGTGCACCGTAGCTAGGGTAAATATGTAGCATTATTGACAACACCAATAGAATACCGAGTTCTGCATGATTGAATCTAAGCTTGGGGTTGATTTTTCATATTACAAGTAGCAGTCAAAGGCTACACTTGAAGTTTGAACCCACCAACCCACCACTAACACTGATTTGACAAGTTTTTCCTTCTTGTGGCATTACCACCCACAAGAGTGTATTTCGGTTAATTTTCGTACTTAGAGCTTGACCCCTTAGCTCTGATCCAGTTTTGGGAGTTCTCCTTGGATCGATGTGGCTCTGAGCGAATTAGATCACTTTCGACCATTGAACTGACCTTGAGCTTGATCCACTCAAGGATGAATTTTAGGACTGACGCAGCTCTTTGCGATTTGGATTAGGCAGGCCAGACGGACTCTGGGTCCCCTTCTCTATTTAGACTAAGTTTTTCCCCCTTGGGCATTGACCCTTCCCAAGGGAGTTCATTGGGTCCATAATTTCGAGCTTAGAGCTGGACCCCCTGGGACTAATCCCACCAGGGGAGGTCTCCGCTGTCGGATTGACGTAGCTCTGGGTCATCCAGGATTTGGAAAATTTCGATCTACCCCAGGGGTTCTTGTGGGTAGTGATGTTAGGCAGGGCCAGACTGACTCTGGTGTCCCCCTCTTTGATATGACCATGCTTACCATTATGACCAACTTGCGACCAATACTAACGCTACTAACACATTTGTATAATGTTTATATGATATATTTCATCACTCACTTTATTCCTGTTTGTGTCTTTTTACCACTGTGGTACTTATTATTCTGGTGTCTCTTTTTTAATTAATTGGTGGTTTAAAATCTGCCAAGTCATATTTTAAAACTTCCCCTTTTGGGTTTGCATACCATATATTTTAACTAACCTGTAAATAAAATGTCCTCAAACATCTTTACTTACTTTACCAGAAAAAGTTCACTTCCTGTTATAAACCAAGCTGGGCAGATAAAGTAAACAGGAAGTGAACTTTTTCTGGTATTCTTACTATGAGTGCCCCTTCAATCACTGTTAGCCAAACTGATTTCCTGGATGCCATGTCACGAATCAATGTCACCTCAGAACCAACTAGTGGCTGTGACACACCCATCCCCATGGCCAAAATCTCAGATGAGACTTTGAACTCCCTCAATGCTGTCAGCTCCAAACTCGAAGCCAGCACCTCCAGGGCCACCAACCCCCGAAAGAGGAAGAGAGCCAATGACCCCCCAAACCAGGAAGAACCCAGCAACAAAGACCGGTACACTGATGCCAGAGATGAATACCCAGCCGAATCTAAGCCAATTTATCTCAAGCTAAAAGGTCTCCATAAGAAAAAGCTCTCCCTTGCCTCCAATATTAAGGTAATGGAGGGGAAACTAGCCAAGAACCAGTTTCCTACTAGTGTTGATTTTAAATTCAATATAAACAGCACTAGAAATCCAGTGCTCAAAGATGTGTGGGCCAGAGCAATCAAAAAATGCAAAACTGATCTCACTCTAGCCCTGATAGATGACCTTCAAAAGACATATAACAGAACCAAAGCAGCCATAGCTAAAGAACTGTCAGAACTAGAGACACTTCTTAGCCCTGGTCAACTCAAAGAAATAAAAGATTCCCTCAGCACCAAATTTAAGCAGATGGCACCCCTCCTAATGGAAAGAAAACAAAACCAGTTCAGGGGTCCCAAAGGACAAACCAAAAGAAAGTTCAACCCAGCCCAAAGAGGAAGAAAACAGGGCAAACAAAGAGATGACCTAAAAGTGGACAGACTCTTGAACACTCTAAAAGCTCTTTTGAAATAATGTGTATAAGCAATATATTTTTAAACATTATATATTAAATGTTTATTTTTCTGAATAAATAATGTAACATGTAAACGGTATATTAGCAACCCCTATACCTCCAAAGTGAACCGGCAAACCACCGGTATAAAAACTGGTACAGCACCATACCTCTAAAGCACTTCAAGACCTCTTATCTCTTAAACCAGCATACCACTGGTACACCTCTACAATGTCTAGCATTGAAGATACACACTTTTTGGAAACCCTCAAATCTGAGGCCAAATCTGCACAACCCGGTATACTACCTAAAAATACCAGGTTTGAAAGTTACATAGGTCATACTGTTATAAATCTATCCAGCACAGACCTCACTGAACACCAAATCAAAGCACTTGAAAAGGGTCTGACCTTCTGCCCAACACCAGGCCCCCCTGACAAATCACAAATATGGTTGGATTTCAAAGAATTCCACAGAAGATTGGAACTGATGGAATTCTTCGGTAGAGAAGGAAAAGATAATGACCTTAACATAACCAAAAGTATCATTGACTTTATGAACCAAAATGCTGAAGAAACATCAGACAGTACTGACATTGAAGATGACCTCAACAAAGAGATTCATAAAAAATTCAAACCAAAATCGGGATGGAGGCCATACCCTCCAAACAGAACACTTGACATATTCCAAAGATCAGTCAAACAAGAAATACTTAAGTGCAAACCAAAACATAAAAAACATGACAACCTCACAAAAAATGAGAGGAAGGGTCTAAAAACACTTACACAGAACCCACACATAATCATCAAGAAAGCTGACAAAGGTTCAGCAGTTGTAGTCATGAATACAACTGATTACCTTCGAGAAGGATATAGACAGTTACAAGATGAACAATTTTATCAGAAAATTCCACATGACATGACTGGGGAAATATCGGATAAAATTGCTGACACCTTAGTAAATATGAGATCACTTAATCTAATCACAGAGAAAAACTTTGATTATTTAAACATCCCTAACCCCAAAGAAGCCAGATTTTATCTACTACCCAAAATCCACAAAAAGGATATTCCTGGTAGACCAATATGTAGCTCAATCCAACACCCAACTGCTCATATAAGCAAATTTGTGGATGAACACATCAAGAAATATGTACCAAAAACCAATTCATATGTCAGGGACACTCAGCACTTTATTAGCAGACTCAAACAGTTAGGCCAAATCCCTACTGGAGCGCTAATAGTCACCTTAGATGTGAGCTCTCTATACACCAACATCCCCAATCATGAAGGGCTCCTGGCTGTAGCAGACCACTTGAGAACAGACCCTGAAAAACAAAAAATAGGTCCACATTTACTCAAACTACTACAACTAGTACTACACTCAATGAGTTTTAGTTTCAATGGAGACCATTACCTCCAAATAGGAGGGACAGCCATGGGAACAGCAGTGGCCCCCAATTATGCCAACCTATTTATGGACAGGTTCGAAACCAAGGCCTTAGAAAATTGGCCTCTTAAACCCTTAATATGGCTAAGGTTCATCGATGACATTTTTATGATCTGGACACATGGAGAAGATGCTCTGACAGAATTTATAGAATATCTGAATGGCATACACCCCACCATAAAATTCACCCATGAGGTCAGCTCAACCTCTATTAACTTCTTAGACACAACAGTCAAACTTAATGAAAATAGGGAACTATACACTACCCTATACGAAAAACCTACAGATACACATTTATATCTGCACTATACCTCTTCTCACCATACACCCAGCAAAACCAAGGGACCATACGGACAATTCCTAAGACTAAGAAGGATCTGTACCTATGATGATGATTTTAACTACAATGCTGAAAAACTCACATCATATTACCTCAAAAGAGGATACCCAAGGAAAGCCCTACTCAAACATTACAAAAGGGCCGCCAAATATAGTCAAAATGACCTCTTAGATGTGGTCCAGAAAAAACCCTTAACCACACCTGTCATGGTAACAGATTACAATCCATGTAATCCAAACATCAAAGAAATAATTCACAGAAACTGGAATATTATAGAAAACAGCCCAGACTGTGGCCCTATCTTCAAAGACAAGCCCATAATTGGCTTTAGGAAATTACCTAATCTAAGGAATTTACTCACTAACGCAAGCACCCAATACCCACCCAGCATTTTGGAAAAAACCCAACCCAAACCCACCATTTGTACCAGGCTAGGCAAATGTACCTACTGCCCATTATTAAAAAATAAGGATACAGTTGAATGTAACTTCACAAAAAAGTCACACAAAACTATAGACTTACCAAAACATGTCACATGTGAAATATCAAATGTAATCTATTTGATAACATGCACTAAGTGCTCCAAACATTATGTTGGCGAAACTTCAAGGGCACTTAGAAAAAGGATGTATGAACACAAGGCTTCTGCACAAAAGGATGGACAACCCACACCAGTCTCACGTCACTTTAAAAGTGATGGACACAGCCACAAACATATGCAGTTCTCAGTGCTAGAGTGGTGCACACCAAAATCTGAAGCAGCCAACACTTCCAGACGAAGACGTACTGAGTTGTCTTGGATATTCAGATTGCACTCTCTGGCACCCATTGGCATCAACCAATTTGTGTGATTATGGATGGCTATTATCCGGATTACACTGGCACTCAGTAATCCACCCCTATCTTTCCTTCTATATCTTTACTTACTTTGCACATCTTACCCATAACACTGTATCCACGTATGAGGTTGTCAACTTGACCTTAACTTGACCCTGAGGTCAGATCTGAACACTCAAGGAAACTGACTTAAAACTTCACACTATAGATATTAATTATGCCTATTAATTGTTAAAGTTTATTGTACTGCTTTGTCAGATGGCTTTTACATCAGATAAGATGCTGTCAGCTATTGGTTTCTACATCTGGGGTCGGTTTCACAAAAGGACTTAGCCTTCACTTAGGCTTAAATTTAAGACTTTTGTCTTTAAATGAGGTTATGCCTGTGATCTTAGACTTAGATAATTTCACAAAGCCGCTAAGTATAGGCTTTGGCTAAGTCTATCTGGGAGTGGGCTTACCTTTTGTAAACAAAAACTTAAATATAGACGCCATATATTTTTATCACTTCAAAATTTTTAAATGCCTGAAAATAAAAGAATAAATACATGGAACACGTCCCTAAATTAGTTATTGAACTTATTTATGTGAGTACAAGGTTTTCCATTGAAAAACAGCTTCTTCCAAGATAATATGAGTTTAACAAAGGATATATGTCAATAGTAAAATATTTTGACTAGAAATAAAGGGTCACAATACATAGAAAACCTCTGTGGTTATATGATAAGCTTTGACTTAGCTGAGTCACACTTTGTGAAATTCATTTAAGTCTAGGCTTAGCAAAGAGAAAAAGCTCAAATTTAAGTCCCTAACTAAGCCTAAGTCCAGACTAAGTCTGTGACCCTTTGTGAAACTGGCCCCTGACAAATAGTACTTGGGATCTATGTATTAAACAGTCGTATTGGAAACAGATAATAAGTAAAGACAACCCACTGAGATAAGTGATGTCTTTAAACCAAGGATACAGGGCAATAGACAAGAAGATGGGAAAAGTTATGAACAATATATTAGTTGTTTTGACACAGAGCTAAGATGTACAAATGACAGAAAAAATGTTTCTAAAGTTTAGCAAAGTAGTTTATTAATTGAGACGAAATTTTAATCATTTTTTGATTACCTGCCTCATAACTTTTTATCTTGTTACCTCCACAAAGGAGGTATTGTGTTTATGCCCTTTTGCTTATTTATTTGTTTCTCTGTCAGTTTGCAGGAGTATGCGAGTGCTACTGTTTGGATCTTCCTAATGGGTGAGTTCTACTGGAACCAACCCAGTAACCGACTCTACGACTCTAGGGTCGGTTGCAAAAGTCATGGAATCGGGTACGAAAACCACAAAAAAGCACGCAAAAATGATGGGGCGGTTACATCTTCACGACAGAACATAGGTCATACCGTCTTGTCTGGATCCAGATCCGGACCCCAAGTTGGGGTCAGGATCATTTTTCTTCACGACAAGATGAGAAACTACCATGACAAGCCATTAACCCCTAACAGACAGACAGACAGACAGGACCAGAGTATTTTCTGACACCCCGGCTGGACTGATTAAATCCTGGATTTGGGATCCAGAGTTGGGATCAAACCAAAACTATATAAACCCACTCTGACTGACAAAAACATCATTTGTCACTGCAAACATGCCAGTTACACATCAGAGACTTCATACATCAGCTTAGGGTACTTATGGTTTTTATTGAGTTTAATATTTTGATTTGCATCTTGATGGGAAGACAGAATTACACATTTGAATCCAGCACCATCACCTGCC
The DNA here is from genome assembly GCA_964017235.1 of Sabellastarte sp. h YS-2021. Taxonomy (NCBI): domain Eukaryota; kingdom Metazoa; phylum Annelida; class Polychaeta; order Sabellida; family Sabellidae; genus Sabellastarte; species Sabellastarte sp. h YS-2021. Next base: position 43,529,270 of record OZ024928.1, read on the forward strand.
ATGGAGCCAACTACACAGCCTCAGCTCCAGCCAGCCTCCAGGAGAAGAAGAAAGCCACAAAACCTTTGGGTCATGCCTTGGATACTTCAGAGACAAGAAAAGGAATGCCACAGCAACCTCCTAGCCAACCTCATACACACAGATATCCCAAGGTACCAGAATTTTGTTAGCATGCCCCTGCCTTTTTTACCCCATTGAGGAACGCATTCAACACCGCATCAGAAGGTCAGTCACCCATTTTATGAAGCCACTGAAACTGTCCATAACCCTGAGTCACCTGGTCACTGGAGAAACCTACACCTCCTTGCAGAACCACTGGTTGGTAGGCAGCACAACCATCGTCCCCCAGGTCTGCCGAGCCATCCTTGCTGAATTCCAGGAGAAATATTTGCACTGTCCCGATAGCCCTGATGAATGGAAAAGGCTGGGCCATGGGGAAAAACTTCAAAACCAGGATGAATGTACCCCATGCTGTAGGTGCCAAAGACAGGAAGCATTTTGCCATGAAGAAGACCAAGAAAAGAGGCAGAGACTATTACAACTTCAACTATTACAAGGCTTCTTTTCCCAGGTTCTCCTGCCCCTGGTGGACGCAGAATACAGATTCCTGTAGATAGACTGTGGGTCAAGTGGTTCGTGCTCAGGTGCACAGATTTTCAACAGAAGTGGGAGAAGATCGAGGATAGCAGCTTGGGGCTTCCACCACCTGAACCCCTGCGGGAGGGAGGGCCAGACACATTCCATGAATATTTGCTTAAAACACTATCTATATTCACTTTCAAGTCTGTATAGGGGACTTTCAAGTTAAAAATATTTAAAATTGTGTGGCAAGCCCATCTGCCATTTCATTGGCCTTTATGCCTTCATGATTTGGGACACAAGCTAAAACAACTTTGATATTCAGAAACAATCATTACAAAAGGTTTAAAATATTTTGATTAAAAGGATTATCTCAAATGCTTCCATTAAGAGCTTGTAGACAACATAAGGGGTCAGTGAATAAAACTATACCTGTCACAATGTGTCACTATAGTGTAAGCCATTTTAAGAGCCAGTAATTCAGCTGTGAATATACCAGCATAGCCAGGATGTCTGACTTGGGTACTGAGGTCATTAGATGTAGCAACTGCAGTAACTCTATTTTTAGTTTTATTTAGACCCATCATTGTATGTAGCCCTATGGTAAGAAAAAAAGCTTTTGAAATCAGCAAATAGACGTTGAAATAACAAATCATTACAAAGATGGTTCTTTGGATTTGTCTGATATGAGTCTATGTGAGGTTTCTTGCGTAGTCCAGGGTGGGTCATCTGACAATGACACAATCTAAAATTAGATCCAGCTTAGTACAAATATCAGACAAATCTTCCTCTATACGATGCCCAAAAGATTTTATCATAAAGATCATAGCACTGAGGGTTAAACAATAGAATAAGCCTGATTGGCAGGATTACACATAATTTATGAAACCCTAAATACACAGGGTATAGGAAAAGTCTCGAAGGCTCCTATTTATATACTTAAGCCCTAATTTTGTATGGGTTCCAATTTTCAAGATATGACTTATGAGCAGAACTAATACCAGTACAACCACATTCTGTTCTAGAAGAAACAAATGAACAATAAAGTTTTATGAAGATACTTCTATCTACTCCCTAATCCATTAAGACAACCACTTTGAGCAAGTTCATGGCTTTTTTGCATTTCTGAATTACATAATCAATGTGAGTTTTAAAATTATGTTTACTGTCCAAGATGACACAGGGGACCACAATTAGTGGAACAACAGGTATTTGAAATTTCTTTTTTTTTTGTTAGTGACAGTTCTGAATGTTTTTTTAAATGCGAGCTCTAGCGAGGCTCAAATTTCTAGAGGTCACTCTTTTTCATTTTTTTTGTCTCCCTACTTTCATAAATTGTGGCCTAGTGTGATGAGTATCTGTCTGTTCACTGAAACTAAATGGCAATGGGCTTTGTTAGTACTGGGATGGGTGACTGCTTCAGTGCACTACTGGTGTCTCTGATGGCTTTGCAGCTCGCTCTTGTAGACTAAAACCCCTTTCGGCCTTGTTTCATTACAAAAATACACACAAATAATTTTGGTTTTAGACAATTTAAAATTGTTTTCATCAGCCCGTTTTCAACTTTATTGAGACACAACTGAAGTCATCTTTACAGTAAATAAAGTAACAGAGAATCAGTAACAGAGTAACAGGGACACCCATCTCTTGTTCATGCATATAAAAATATACAGAACCCGATTGAACTCTAAAAAAATCAATTGGGTAAACAACCCTCAATAAATTCATATATTTGTCCCTGTAACCCTGCTTTATGTAAATTTCTAGCAAAAGTATGCTTCCATACCGTATATAGGCTTTTTCTAAATAATAATAATAATAATAAAACAGAACCTGGCTGGTTGCATTTTGAAAAAGAATCTTGAATAAAAACTTTAAGTTAGATTAATAGGTGTTACTGTAGCTTCTTTCCAGCATTCAAGAATTTCACCTAAATTTGATTAAATAAGTGAATCTTTTGCTTGATGTTTCAAGAGCTGATAACGAATTTTGTCTGGATACGTGGCTGTGTCATGAGACTTCTTTGACTTCTTCAAAGCATCACATATTTCTGTGATGGTAAAATGTGGATTGTAATTGTCACTGTTGTTGTAAAATCCTAGTGTTCTTTCTCAGCTTTTTCTTGACATTTTTGAAACTTTGTACAGTAATTTTTTTTTCTGCTGAAATTTTTGATAATTTCCTGGGCTAACCAATTTGTTAAGTCTACTCTTTCTGTTATTTTTGTCTCATCATTGTATTCTTCTAGATGATTGATTGTGGTGTTAATATTTTTGCCAGCTATTTTGCTAATCATTTCCCAATGCCTTATTGCTGGTGTCTTTATATTGATAAACATCCCCTTTTTTTCTTTAATCACTTTACAAGCACTGGCCTGACAGTTTTTATATTCATAAATACTATCTCAGGTAGGATTTTACAGGATTTATCTGTTGCATTTTGTCAAGCTTTAATATTTTATTACAATCACTGTTGAACCATAATTTATAGCTATCAGTGGACTGATCTGTTGACTTAGGCACACTTAGGCATATTTGATTTAATTTCTTTCAAAAAGAGGGGAAATTTTCCGTTCTATCAGTCAAACAATGCCAATTGATATCTAATGAACGTTGATTCTTGACTTTTTTTAGATTCCAAGGGAACCCAGGGATATTGTTCTTAGGCATACACTTAACTATATATATTAAATTTGGAATGATCCGAATGAATCTGCCATGTGAAATCAAGAAAAACGGATGTAGAACACAAAGACAAATCTATAGAGGTGAATGAACTGGTCGCAGGATGAAAGTGGGTATGTGTATGACTTAAAGGTGTATATTCAGAATTTTTGGTCAAATGTCAAATTTCACTCAACATGATGGTACTATGCATAAACAACATATTCACAATACTTCTGACTTCCCCAAGACTTCCAAAACTTTTGACTTCCCCAAGACTTACCATATGTTCAAATTAATACCTTTAACTAAATAACAACACACATGTATTGGTTTTTATTGTTCTACTATCCTTGTACCACATGACTTTCATGATCTCCCGCTTTTACACAAAACATCAAAAGTTTACCAAAAAAGGTGATGACATACAAAGCTTGTCAATGAACTACACCTGTCAATCAAAATAAAGTAATTACTTCTTTTGTGGTGTTTTGATACAAAACAGACAACATTATGTGGGTGTTCCACCACATGACTAAGGCTCCCAATTAAGGGTTTTTGAGGGTCGGTTTCAAAAATTTGCTTAGTCCCAGGCATCCTGTAAGGGTCAGTTGTGGTCGGTTGAGGCCGTGTGAAAAATCAAACATGTTTGATATTTCTCCTGACCCCAACCGATTATTTTTTCCCGCCATAAACAAAATGTCCAGTCTCAGGCTTCCTCAGGCCTCCTCAGACCAAATTTACACAGTCGTAAGTTGTCCCAGGCCGCCTGCGACCCTTAGTCCCCGACCCTTAGTACCTTAGTCCCATGCCTCCTGCGACCCTTAGTCCCATTGCAAAACAAGAATCGGCTATCTCGGTCTGGGGATGCCTGGGGACGCCTCAGGACACCTTGTGGGGTCGGAACTTAATCGTGGGTTAGTCGGGGCTTAGTCCCAGGAGGCCTGAGGCATCCTGGGACCCAGTCGGTTTGTCTACGACAGGATGGTGGTTCAAACCGACCAGAAATATGGCTTAGTCAGTTCTTAGTCCCAGACCAGTTAGGGACTGTCTGGGGCCGCCTGAGGCGTCCTGAGGCTTCCTGAGGACGATCTGTACTTAATCCCAGACTTTGAAACCGATCCAGTTTTCCCGCCCATTTTTTTTTCACCGACTGTCCACGATTAAGGGTCGCCTACAGGATCGGGGCTTAATCCTTTGGTGGAACAAGGCTATTACAGAGGCCATCTACATTTTTCGGTTCAAATTTGGAGAAGTATTAATACAAAACACCTGTTTTATGTACAAAGGTCAAAGTTGGGGTTTTACGTCCCGTTCAACAGCCAGGGTCATATTGGGACAGGTCCTCAGCATTGCCACTTGTGGGACTCGAACCCACAGAGGTGACAGCCTATGATTAGATGCCAAACTTGCTAACCACTAGGCCACTGAGGACCGTTTTATATACAGGTTAATGGCCAAGTAAGTGTCCAATATTGGACACTTACGAGGCTGTTAACCTATTTAAATTACACCTTCCTTAATTTATAATTTTTAAGATATTGTTTAACATCATTACTTTTCATTTCAATATTCCTGTTATGTACTTACCATAATGTACTATTATGGTTTTTATGATCATTTTAGTTGAAATACATGCAAAGGGGTTTCTTTGAAAAGGTGCTAAAAAACTTCTATATATGGTCAAAATCACAGTGTCCAATAATGAAAGATATTGGACACTTTTAACAAAAGAAAAACTCTCGGGTGTAATTTGAGTTTTTTAAAGGCTGTTTTTCCCTAACTGCTTACTTATGTGGGTATTATGCCCCTGTTCCACCAAAGGATTAAGCCCCGATCCTGTCGGCAACCCTTAATCGTGGACAGTCGGTGAAAAAAAAGCAAAAATGGGCGGGAATACTGAGTCGGTATTGAAGTCTGGGATTAAGTACAGATTGTCCTCAGGAAGCTTCAGGATGCCTCAGGCGGCCCCAGACAGTCCCCGACTGGTCTGAGACTAAGAACCGACTAAGCCAGTTTTCTGGTCGGTTTCAACCGTGATCCTGTCGTACACATACCGAATGGGTCCCAGGACGCCTCAGGCCTTCTGAGACTAAGCTCTGACTAACACCCAATTAAGTCCCCGCATCCTCAGGCGTCCTCAGGCCTCCTCAGTCTTCCCCAGACCAGGATCGCCGATTCTTGTTTTGCAAAGTTGCTGGATTTTCTGGGTATATATATATAAAATCCGTGATCTAATCACCATTGCTTTTCTAGGAACACAGCAGGATGCCACCTTTTAATGGAAGACAACTTCAACAACAACTTAAGGCTTTTTTGGTTTTTATTCAGTTACAAATAATCATGTATTTCCTATTTCTACGTCGACCACAGCAACCACCAGCACCAGCACCACCACCCCCGGCACCCATACAGAGACCTAGAAGAAGGCACAACATGTGGGTCAGGCCATGGCTACTGCAGAGAGAGGAGAGGGGGACCTACCACAACATTATGGCTGATCTGTATGCCACAGACATTCCAGGATTCGCCAATTACATGAGGATGACCCCAGAATTTTTTGAAATGATAAAAACCAGACTGAAACCACGTTTAGCCAGGCAGGCCACCAACTACAGAGCATCAATCAGTGTTGGGGAGAAGTTAGCCCTCACCATCAGATATCTGGCCACTGGGGAGTCCTACACATCATTATCCTGTCAGTTCAGGGTTGGAAGATCCACCATTTCCAAGTTTTTACCAGAGGTCTGCAGGGCCATCCAGGATGAGTTCACCAGAGAGTACCTCAAATGTCCTACTACCCCAGATGAGTGGAAAGAACTAGAGAGGGAATTCAGGATCAGGTGGAATGTTCCACATGCCCTGGGAGCTCTGGATGGGAAGCATGTGGCCCTGAAGAAACCCAAGAACACTGGAGCCCTCTACCACAACTACAAGGGGTTCTTTTCCATTGTGGTGTTGGCCCTGGTAGATGGACAGTATAAGTTTACATGGGTGGATGCTGGTACGGCTGGATCTTGCTCAGATGCCCAGATATTTAATGCCTCTCAGCACCTATAACCCAGGGTGGTCCAGATGTCCCCTACTTCATTCTGGCAGATGATGCCTTTGCCCTGAAGACCTGGCTCATGAAACCCTATGGCAAAAGGATGTTAACAAGAGAGGAAAGGATTGCCAACTATAGAATATCAAGGGGCAGGAGAGTTGTTGAAAACGCTTTTGGCATCCTGGTCTCAAGATTCAGTGATGAGGACCACCATTGAACTACCACCAGCAACAGTCAGGGAAGTGGTCTTTACCTGTGTGGTTCTGCACAACATACTGAGAAGCCAGTATCAAGGTCAACCTGGTGGTCAGCAGCCTGTGGAGGATGATGATGATGTGCCTGGTGATTGTGGATTGATTGGTGGTGCTGCTGGTGGTGGCCAAGACAGAAACCCTGCTAGAGAAGCCAAAAGACAGAGGGATTACCTGAAGGACTACTTCAATAATGAGGGAGCAGTGGCCTGGCAAGATGGCAGAATATAAGTCCTGCTGCAGTAACCAGTCCTTTTCAGGACTAACTATAACAGTCCTTTTCAGGACTAACAAACAGTCTTTTTCAGGACTACCAAATATTCCAAAAACAATTAATGAGCTATGCTTGCTTCAGACAAACCCCATGCTAAACATAACTTGTACAGACGGACAAACAGACAAACCCCATGCTAAACATAACTTGTACAGACGGACAAACAGACAAACCCCATGCTAAACATAACTTGTACAGACACACAGACAATCACAGTGCCCTACAGATGTCACCCAAGTGAAAAACAGACAAACCCAGTGCCAAACATAATTCTCCAAAACAACACACAAAACTAAACATAACATCCTAAATGGAATTAATTTTGCATATATTTTGAAAGCCACATCCTAATTTCACTTATATTTAATATCTTGGGAGGGGGAAAAATATTTCAAACAGAAATGTTTTCCTGGAAATCTTAAATTTAAAATCTTCACTCCAATTCACAAATATATACATATATCACAAAATATAACCATGAAGCTGATTTTCTTTTCTATAATGGGGAATTATGTTTGCAAAATAGTTTGTCAGTTCGTTGGTTTGGGTTCTGTTTAATTTTTGGTTTGTCTGTTTCTTGGTTGGTGGTTATTGGTATTGGGTTTGTGTTAGGTTTGGTAGTGGGCTTGTGTGTTTGTTAGTTGGGGGTTATGTTTGGTATTGGGTTTGTGTGTTTGTGGGTTGGTAAGTATGTGATAATGCCTTTTAACTCTAGGGAAGGTGTAAGTGTTGGACTTTTCAATTAAAGACTTTAAACTATCCCATGGATTTTAAGCTAAAAATGGGTTGATTAATGGCCATATTGGGAGTTTTGCTTAAAGTTTTTTTTGTATGTGGCCTTTTTTGTTATGTGTGGTACCATGGGTTATTTGTTTCATGTTTGGGGTGGTGTGGGTGTTGGACTTTTCATTGTTTTTTGTGATAAGTATTTGTACTAAACTTTTTGGTTTTGGGAGGGGAATTGGAATAACTTGCAGCTGAATAATTGTTTTTGGAAGATTTGGTAGCCCTTAAAAGGGCCGGCAGGTCAAAGACCCACCCTGATTGGATGGCTACTGAGGAGGCTGCTGCTGTTGATGCGGTGCTGAAGTGGTGATAGTAAAGAGCTGCTGCTGCGGTTGCTGCTGCTGAGGCTGCTCGACGATCTGTGTTGATGTCAGATCTGGTAGCTGGCTTAATATTCCACTTAAGTTGTGTCTGCTCCCTTCGTCCTGTACAGTTAGGACTGATGTAGGGTTACCGAAGCCAATGGGGCTTGGTGTATATTACACAAAACTGCTGCCAGCTGCTGCTTGAGTGGAACTAGATGCCTGTTGAGTGGTTGTTGGCAGTATCCCGACCCTCTGCAACTCTGTGGTAATAGTGGCTGATCTTCTGGGCAATGGCTGACGTCTATGGTTGCTCTTAATCTCTTCTGTTCCTTCTGTTGTGGAAACGTGGATGTTCCTTGTCATACAGTTGTGGGTGCTGCTTTACAAATTCCACAATGGAAATTTCCTGACTGTCAGTAAAAGTTGCACACACCCTGGCTCTCTTGGCTGATGAATGGCACTCTGAATCTTCTTCACACCTCTCTTCTTCTTCGACAGCTTCCTCAATAGCTTCTGGACGTTCCTCAATCTCCCCCTCCTCTCTCCTCTCAATCCCTTCCTCTGTAACTTCAGTCATTTCCTCTACTTCACTTTCCTTCTCCCTCTCATCCATCTTTTCCTGCCTCTCTTCCCTCCTTTCTCTTTCCTCATAATCCAGTCAACAAAATAATAAAAAAATAGTAAAATGTGTCTCCTATCTGTGAAATTTGCCTTAAGTATATTATATAACATTTAAAAAAAACTGAAAACCCCTACAAAACAGTGACACACGTCTCTCAGTAGCCAAACAGTCAGTAACAATGAGAATGTGTGCACGGTCGCTTATATAGTCCCAGACCCCCTCATTGCCTCATTTTAATTTCCGACGCGCGGAAAAGAGTCGGTTCTTAATCGGTTGTTAGTCCCAGGCCTCCTGGGGCGTCCTCAGACCATCCCAGACTAAATTTGTGTTGTCCCAGGCATCCTGAGGACACCGGCTTGGATCGGTTAGGGTCGGTAACCCTTAGTTGGGGCTTAGTCCCAGACCTTGATTTTTGGTTCCCAGAACACCGCAGACGGTCTGATGCTTCCTGGGACTAATGGAACCAATTCACTTTCACACGCATAAAATTCATACGCATCATATATGAGTCGAGGACTAACAACGGACTTCCTGGGACTAAGCTACGGAGGTCTGGGACTAAGGGTCGCAGGCGGCCTGGGACAACACACGACTGTGTAAAATTGGGTCTGAGGAGGCCTGAGGACGCCTGGGACTGGACATTTTGTTGAGGGCGGGAAATATGAATCGGTTGGAGTCGTGAGAAATATCAAACATGTTTGATTTTTCACACGGCCTCAACCGACCACAACCGACCCTTACAGAAGGTCTGGGACTAAGCAAATATTTGAAACCGACCCTCAAAAACCCTTAATCGGGAGCCTTAGTCATGTGGTGGAACACCCACATAACATACAGTTGCCAATGCATGGAAAGCAAAATTAGAGCACTTTTAAAATATGAATATACACCTTTAACATATATTGGAGTATTCCAGAAGATGCTCAAACCTTATTTCCTAAACTTTTAGATGAGGAATAACTGCATAAATCACTATATAGTGTATTAAAATGTCCAATAAATAAGAAAAATCATCAGCTCCTTTTTTCATTTTCATCATCACTCAAAACATCATATTTGTTACACTGTTTAATACGGTCATTAGATCTCTTAATTTGCTTGCTCAAAATTTACTCTGCTTTGGCTTATTGTCAATTTTATAGGGTAATTTTGAGATGAACTGGCCTGGTCTGATACCCTGGTTTAGGTCACTTTAATTAACTGTCTATCCACTGCATACTTTTGTGGTTGTTTTAAACCTTCTGGCTAAGTTATCTCTGTTTGCATTTCTATGTGGCTGTTTTTACTGTGGGATTAATTGCTTGAGCATTGTTTATGCAGAATTAAATATATCCATATGCTTTTTTGTATCTGTGTATGAGATTTCTCTTTCTCTCTTTATTTTTAATTTTTTTATTCTTTCCTTTATTTTTAGGCATGCCATATCATTCGATGCATGGTTCCGGTGGCAAATAACATATGTAGGTTCATTCTTACATTTCTGAGAGTCTCTGTAATCTTCTAGACTACATTTTAGATCTTGATTTTTCCTGCAGTTGAATTTAGTGTGACCGAAATTTCTGATTTTTGTAGTATCTGACTGTGTTAGAGATAAAGTGTGACACCACTACCATGTAATAACCCCACCTGAGATATTTTGGTAAGGTCGGGCTTTGAAATGTCAAGAAATGTTTGTTTCTTTAGACCATGTATAACTGCAGTGATCCTGTCAAGTTTGGTGACAGCCTCAGTTTTAGGCCTTCAGTATTTCTTCGTGAGTGCATTCTTTATGCCTGGGCATCTAATGACTCCTTTCTTTATGTTTAAGCTACAATGCAGTGACAGACTGGTGGTGATGACACTGTCCATTGTCAGACTCAATTTCGTGTTTTTTATTAGCTTGTTATTCTAAGTTTCTTTATATACTTCAGCTAAAATGGTCCCATTCCTTAGTCTCTTGGTATTAAAGGGATCAAACCCTAGTACCGCAACAATGGACTTGTTCACAGCAAATGATGACAGTATGCACAAGGGTCTCTCATCATCTGTACCTTTACTTGACTTTAGGAAACTTGGCCATGACCATATCTGGGCAGAATCCAAGTTTGTAGTAATGATATCTATTGTATCTCTTCCTATCGGTCTTTGAGAGTTTTGAGTTGCCAATTAATGATTTATCGCCACTGCTCTCCCCACCAAACAACCCCAACAAGGGGATATAATAATAGAGTGGAGCATAGCCCTGCACACTAATATCAGAGAAAAATTAGCAATATACTCAAAGAAGACACAAAAACTGAACCTTGATGTAGCACCAAATCGCGTCACTGTTCCATAGGCCATGTGCTTTGATAGTGGTTAAAGATGCATTGGCATCATAGACTAGAGTTGGTGCTGATCTGTGAAAAGTGTGAAAGCCATGTCCTTCAAGTGGTAGACCCATAGTGTGTAAGAAAGTTGCCAAACGAGATCTCAGATGAGATTGGGTTAGCAAATGGTAATCATCGAGGATATATAAGGGGTCCTGTGGTTTCAGATGAAACCTGTTAAACAACCGAGGCAATGCAGTTACAGGACATATGGCAGAATCACATACAGTTGGAAGTTTTACCAAATGTTGGGGTTCAGGAGCTTCAATGTTTTTTAGCCTATTTAACCCTGACATGAACTACAGGATATGCAAAAATGATATCAGAGCGAAGAAGATATTGAGATTTAACAAAAAATTTTGATCTAGCAGGGGCAATATTGGAAATACAAAAGAGTCCACACAAAGCCAACAAATAGGCAGCTCTGTATGTCATTAAACTCTCAAACGACTCACACACTTGAGAAATTTCTTGAATCTGGGACAAAGCAAAGAGGCCTTTAGGTCGAGGTTTTGATGAAACAGAATATTGTAAACCTCGCAACACTTTTTTTACCAGTACAGCTTCTAGGGATTCCACCCTCCAATTATATCTTACAAAATGATACTTCAAAGCCAAGATGTAATTATTGATAACTCTAAACAAGGCATTTCTCGCCAAGAACTCCAGAAAACACATCACTGGGGATTGCATCCCAAACTTTACAATGTTGTGACAACAGAAATGCCAAAAATACCTTAAATTGTCTTATATATTGAGCTCTGGTGTGAGGACGGTGGCCCTTCTGCTGTAGCAAAGGTGTCAGTGAAGCGGGAACGTCTATAATAAATCACAAGGCACTACTTCCCATGTAACTACACCCAACTCATCATATCTGCCTCACAATAGTGCATCTGCAACTGTGTTCTCAGATCCCTTAAGATGTTGAACTCTTAACTGAGATATTTCAAACTAGCATCAACATAAATGTGTGTTGAACGGGACTTCTTTTAAAATAGACCATTGAAAGTTTTCATGAAAGTGAGAAACCACAACAAACTCTCATGCTGTCATCTAACAGTAGATATGTTTGTGTGAGCAAGCAATGTCATTAATAAATGGTTCAAAAAAAATTCTGGAGGCTTTGACACACCGAGCCACATACAAGAGTTTGCCCAAAAGTGATTGAAACTCACGTTTTGAAATATGTTCCTGCTAAAAGACAAATTACATAAATGTCTTTTAATGTTTTATATTCGATACTGAAAGAAGCGTTATTTGTATCTACCACAATTCCCATAATTGTTAAGGACGTGGTGGGAGAAAAAACTTTCTGAGGGTTCATGGGGAGTCCTATAGCAGATATGACATTAGTTAGACCCTGGAAGGCCTCTTCAGCTTTGTCTACATGGCAGCATATATAAATATCATCTATGTAGTTGAAAACAAGGATGCCCTGCTTAGCTAATATATACCTGATGAAATCTGCTGTGTACTGGAAGATGCCTGTCCCATGGACAGCCCTGAAAGCCAAAAACCTGTTCACATAATATTTTCCTCGCCATTTCATACCTAGATGAATCGCATCCCCCGGGTCAACGCTTACATGACAGAAAGCATGCGATATATCTACCTTAAACAAACGTGCATCACCACCCAACTGAGTGTGAGCTTAAATGGAGTTCCATCAAAAGTATTATCCCTCTCAGTATAATTGTTAACTGAATGGTGACCATAAGATAAATCTAAGATGACTCTTCTTTAGGTCTAGTCATCAAGGGAGGCCAGGTAAATGCAGGGTGAGGTTCCTGATCAAAAGGGCCAAAAATACCCCCTCTTGAATTTCTTTACGAAAGAAGTCATCAATATCTTTGGTATAAGCATGAGTAGATGAATGTTTGTCAGTAGCATTGCTCTTAATCAAATGTCCTGAGGGAATATCTAGTGGAAAACCAAATTTCAGATAATCTATCAACCTTAAGTCATGATATGACATGTATATGCCTTTGCAGGTAGTCCCAATTAAAAACTGATGGGAGAGGTATATATTGTTAATCTTCATGACTGATATATTTTGTTCTGTATATGTCTCACAAAGGATGTTATTGACTTTTATTATCCACCATTTTGTATGATTTATGAGTTACATAAACGAAAATTTAATGGGAGAATGTGGAAAAACCTTCCAAAAGCATGGGCAACAATGAATATAAAAAACATTAATCTTTAACTTGCAATATCTCAGTCATTTCTAAATAGATGTTAATGCAACAAACACTAGCAGAGGGGCTGCAAAAAGTGATTTATAATAATGATATATAAGTCGTTTTATCCATTTTAATTTTGATATTTTATGGTCACATGCATCAAGTCACAATTTCTTATATTGCCAGAAAATTACATTTTTCCTTGTATTTGTTAAAACAACTCGAATCTTTACATCAAATTAAGACAAATCACCATTGTGTGTCATAAGCAAAATAAAGAAATTAACTGCATATTTTATGCATTTTAGGAATCTCAGCGTATTATTGACTACTTAAGCAATATAATAACTTGTCATGTGGAAAAAAGAAGAAGGTTTGAAGAAACTCTTATTTGTACTGGTGTTTTTAAAGATTTTGTATGTAGATCTAAAAGGTATTATTACAACCTAAATGTGTGACGTGACTTTTCCAATCATATCAAAGATTTTTACATAATGGATTCATAGAAATTGTTATAATGGTGGCGAATACTCTTCTTAGTAGCTGTTTGGATTACTATGGTACAATTTTGTATGGACTCTGTAAGGTAGCTAAAGTCCAGGAAGTTCAGAACTGCCTTAGTCATGTTATATGCCAGTTGCAGTTACTGCATCATCCAAGTGGACTAGATGCATTTTAGGTGTTGCTTTTCATGAAAGCGCCCTATGTATCATTTTATATTCTTGCAAAATAGTTAGTCTGGTGGTTCTATTCAATTACACACTTGGAAAGACTACTCTCTGTTGAGAATGTACACCTTCATAAAATGAAAGAGAATTTAATTATATACACCACACAATATATTTATCGAAATACACCAAAGTAATCTTTTAAAGCTTTGACCAGTATCAAGAGGCATGTTACAGCACGATATATATAGCAAAAGGCTGTGGTTGACAGTCAGTGTATGATGTCAGTGTTTATTATGTGCTTTGGATTTGCAATTATAACAACTTTCTATTTTCCCCATATTTTATTAATTTAGCACACTTGAAACATATATTCTTTTATTAAGAGTGCTACAAAGTTTATAAAATAAAATTTGGGCCCAGTGTATATTTTATTTATTTTAGTTAAATTATGGTTATTTTTTCTTATCAATTTGATGATATTAGTACAGAGATCTTCGATTAATAAGCATTTTGTTTACAAATATTAAACCACTACAACCATGTGCCACATATATTTGAATCTGTTAATCTTCAGTTTAATCAGATAGGTAAAAAAATTCAGTATGTTGTATAATTACTTTATAATGGAACCATATGGTGATGTTTTCTGCAGGGAAATGAAATACATTTTGTAGATAAAATATACTCTTGTACCTACCTACCTGTACATTCTATCTTGGTCTTGAATTCCATCTTGAAAAAAGGATTAAAGTTGGCAATTGGTTGATAATGCTTTATTCTGCAAACAACTGACTAAAACTGGTATGCACTTATTAATGCACCCATACAGCTACCTGTTATGAAATAACCTGTTGCCATGTTTGGTTGAAATAAGTGCATTGTTATTTTATCCAATGATTAAAACTACTTCAGCAAAATTTCTCTGTCATATTGCCAGGTGTATGTAACTTTTTACCTGTGCTTGAAGAAGTTGCAACTGGTAAAGGTGGAAAACCAATCCTATTGCGTCATCTTATAATGTATCATCATTGGCACAAGTATACAAATTACAACTTAATTTATTGGACAGGATCATGTTGAATTGTCAGTGCTGAGTACAAGCCATCTAAACCCTGTCAAATCACAGATCAAAGGTATAGAAAAACATGTCTACTTAAGAAGAGATTCCAGTTAGTAAACCTGCCTCTCAAAAGTTGGTCCAACCACTAATGTTAAAAGTGAAAACAAAAATCACAATTTGAATATTTGATCAAGGTCTCTGGCAAATGTTCAAATATTTTGTTTCTTTCTCTACATTTTGTGTAATCTTAATTCTTTTATACAAAACCATATATTTTCTTCAACTATTCATATAAATCATAATGTGTTTCAACAATCCTAATGAAGGTTATAATCATTGTAATAACTTTTGAATACCCATAAATATATTGTGTCTTGAGTGACCGCTTAAAAAGTGATCCCCAACTTTGCAAACCAACCCTAAAGTCATTGAGTTGGTTGCAGAGTCAGTGGAACACCCTCATAAACCTTACATCTAGAATTGGGTGTTTCCCAGAGGCTAGGATTTATTTGGTATAAATGTGTAGAGAAATTGCTCATAAAGACCAAATTTTTGAGGTTTCTTTCCCAGAGGTCCGAATTTGGACTATAAAAGACAGGAACAAGTAAGAGGGTTGTTATTGTCACTCGAAATTTTCCCAGAAGCACATCTCCCTATGCTTGTTTCAGTAAGACGCAGTACAGTTAATGATTTTTTTTTAAATTTTCAATGGCTATTATTGTCATAATCATAATCAGAAATAGGTTGATTTATTTCTTTATGATATTAACGTCTAATCCTGAAAATCATAATTAAAAAGCAAAAATGCAATGCTGTACTTTTGTTCATGTGATGGGATCCAAATATTTAGTGTTAACCTAGTTTTTGATTTGTTTGAACAGTTGACACGTGATCCTTCTTTTTCCCAGAAATTCATCAAAAACTTAACTGGCAATACCGACTGCAAGTTTGCTCATGGTGAGTCAGTACAATTCCCTAATCTTGCCTGTTTATCACTACGGCTTGTCATGGTGACCTACAACTTGTCTGTTGTGCCTCTAGTACTTGTCTTAGGGCTTTCAAGTTTGATCATATTAGAGTTAACAGCATGACCCCAAGTCAGGTCTGGATGTGGATCCAGACAAGTCAGGATGTATTATGTACTGTAGTGGAAGTTTAACATACTTTTCATTTTCCTGCCAAAAATGTCCCCGATCTCCGACTAGGTTGGTTGTAGGGTCAGCTCCAGTAGAACACCCCATTAAAGTTGGCAAAAGGGACATTTTTATTTTCTTGTGATGGTTAAGTCTAAATGTTAATGATATTATGGCCACTTCATAGTAAATAAGGGTTTTCAGCTGCAAACTTGCAGTTAATAAAGCTATCCAAAGCCATATCTCTCTCACCTGTTCACTTCAGAGCTCTTATACTTAGGATGTTATGGTCAACAAAAAGTAGTAAAAATCTATTCTGACAATGTATTGTTGCACATATTGCTTGTAGCATATATACTACTTTCTAAGTGTAATATTCGACTTAATATAAAATAAATTTTGGTAGGCAGCTTAGAGCTTTTATATTGCCATAGTGACTTCATACATGCCATAACAAATTTATGTACAGGGGTCTAGTGGTTGAATTGGCAAAAATTGTTAGCAATTATATAATTAGCTAACTTAAATCCAACTGATGATTTTTCTTGAGGGTCTGTGTAAGGCCTGCTGATAAGTTGGTGAAGTTTCTATAAAATGCTATAATCTTCTATGGTTATGTGGTTAAAATTTTGCATTTAATTACTTATATCTAACCTCTATGGCTGTGGGTTTGAGTTCACTTCATGACAATAGTGTGTAATATGCTGAGTGTCTGTCCTGATCTGATCTTAACTTTTGAATAGGGTCTAAAAACCCAGTCCCATCATTTGATCTGACATCATGTTTATAATGGCTGAACTCTCTACTAGCCACATCTAAATTTCAATGATCTGAATTGCTAAAAATTGACAAAATTCATTTTGTCAATGGACATACATGGGTCTTGAACTAGAGGTGCTGCGGAAAAATAAATTTTTAGGCGAACATGTTCTGCCGAATAAGTAGGTTTAAAGCCTTTTCCTGAAACATATTACAAGCTACTATAAATGTTCAGAAACACTACAAATATTAATGAGCAGATCATTAGACCAGTAGCACTTTAAGATAATCTTTTAATTAAGTGTTCTTTTACCTGTGATTTTATTATCTATGAACAGCTAAAAAGACCCTTTTATTTGTTTAGTTTTGAAGAATAGAAATATAGGGCTGGGGTGAAGTACATTGAAGTGTACTTAAGTACAGGTACAAGTACTTTGTTAATTTTCAAGTACAAGTACATTTCCTTTTCCATCAAAGTACTAAAGTACAAGTACTTTTTAAAGTACTTAATTTAAAGTACAAATACTTTTTATCTATGAATTAGAAAATATATTAAAAACAGAACTATTAACATGAGCTAACTATACTAGATCCATTGTATATCAGTTTGGTAGTACGTCAATAATGTTAACAATATAAGTACATAGAGAAAATCTTTTACTCCAGAAAAACTGGGGAAATACATATGCTTTTTACAGTAGTCTCATTTAGGGTGAAATGTATACACTACAACCTCTGCCACTTTTCTAAATCCACATTTCACATTGAGTCTGTACGAGGCTTCATTGTCTGTACACACATTAACACTTTCCCCGGTCTTCTTTGTCTTGTGAGCCAGTTCAGAGACTGCCAATTGTCCAAGACCTTTCCTACGATGTTTTGGGTCAACATATAGCATTCCCAGTAACCCATCTTCCTGTTCTATCATATGAGCTGCTAAATCATTATCAACTGTATGAATTGCAATCGTAGCATAATTCCTGATGAGCCATTTAATAAAGGCTTTTGTATCTTCATTGGAATAAGTCCAAGTGTCATCCACTTTGTCTGCATCTGATTCATGAAGTGATGAAAGGGAAAAACCTTCTGGAACATCACTGTAAAATGATAAAAAGACTGGATAAAATAATTGCCACTAATGACCAAATATACGATTCTACGATAAGGAAATCTTCCATTTCAAACAACCAAATATACAAACAGAAGAGATGGCATTACCAATTGACAGATGCAATGACAGACTGAACCCACTTTGCACGTGCAGCACATATGAATTAATAGTAAATAGTAAAACACCCAATTATGCAGGTTGGAATGATCTAAACAGTCATGTATCTCAATTAATTAGCCAGTATCCAGAGGAATTTTTATTTAAAATCTATTTAAAATTTATTTAAAATTCATGTTTAGCAAAAAATATTTGAACTTCTACATGTAGGGCTTGAATATGTTCAATATATTTTCAATATTTTTAAGTATTTTTAAAAATAGAGAATAAAGCATATCAGAGAAGCAATCTTATAACTTCAGCATGGTAATTGTGAGTTATCAGGTGTCCTCCCAAAGCCTGGCTAAGTTAAAGTTAGGTTTTTACATTCCTTTTAATAACTAGTGTTACATTTGTGAAGGCTATCATTACATTCACATGGTGACATGAACTGAACTGAAATGCACAAACCACACTTGATATCCATCTGACGTCTTGCTGTTTTGTTTTGCTACCAAGCTATCGAGATCCATAGGAATACTAAGTGTATGAAACTAACACCTACCCCCGCCTTGTCCAAGATGTGTAACTATTCTCAGGGAAGTATATCTTTCTAGAGTTACAGGTCCACATGTCCCATACCTTAAGCTATTCATATGTCTTTGCTATCATTGCCAAAATTATTTCTGGGCTAGTGTAACCACGACAGACATCCTTGCCAAAATATAAAACAGCAAACCATTTATTCTTAGGACTTATAACCTGATCAGTTTTGAAAGATTTCTTTAGCCTACATTGAACTACGAACTGGCAGCTTTTGCTATGGACCTGTAATATTTTTGAGTTGTCAGTTTGGTCCATCTGGAAATATTTTCATTAAAATTTGTACAATGAGTCAACACTTTTAGTTTGTTACTGTAGTTGAATTATTTATAACTACAAAGGTGAGAGTCATTGACAATTTGCTATAAGTGGTAACAATTTAGGCTATTGATATCCCTTGAAGTTAAAACCTTTTTGTAGCTATTTTCACTAAATTATATGGCTTAAATCAAAAAGGATGGACAAGCCATTACTCACAACCTGGGTATGTCTTCTACACTAGCTTCTAGGACTGGGAGAGTTTTTCTAGAAGCCAATTGTGTTTTTTTCTTGCCAGCAATTCCTTCTATATCTTCTGTGTGAAGAGATGCTAGTAAGTAGCAAAGTAGAAAAAATACTTTGTATAAAGAAACTCTTCAGAGATTTTACCTGACATTTATACATGAGTACCATTATATTCCATGGAGCAGAGTGAAAAATGCAGTTATTATGTCATGCATTATCTATCACACATAAGCTGTATATGACCTATATTGGGGGATACACAGAGTGGGATATTTTTTGGTATACAACAGCACCTCCTTAGCATGCATAATTAGTCAAGTTTTTCATTAATAGTTCTTAAACAATATAGCCTGCAGATATATTATAAACATCATTAGCATTTATTATTTGGATTTTAAAGTTGCTGACAACACTGTATAGGTCATATCACGACAGGTATTTTTGAAAGCAGTACATACAATTGGTCAAGGTTTTGTACTGTAAACTACTGACCATTTATAATCGTAGCCTGTACATCATTATGCCGCATTCACACTGCAGGTGGTATGTCCCACGGTTAGTAGTTTAACTCGGTGGTGGAATCCCCTCCCAGGTCACCCCATATTATCAGAGTCTTTTACACTACAGGCATTCAACAAAACACCCCTGTCCTTCAACTACCATCCAAAGTTTGTATGCGACCTTGCGTCACAATGGCAAAACATCCATTACCTCAACTTACCTTAGTTACTGTATTAGACTGAAACACAACTGAATCACAACCTTTTTACACTGAAGACCACACCTTCAGTCACCATAGCAAGAAATTTATATGGACATGCACATATTTATCTGTGCTTGCCCATGGTATTGAATTATTCAGAGGCAGAAATTTTATGCATTTTAAAACTTCCGTAGACCATGCAAGGTAATGGACATTTTGCCATTGTGTCACAAGGTTGCATACGAACCTTGAATGGTAGTTGAAGGACATGGGCATTTTACTAAATAAGTGTTACCACAGAGATACTGCCTGTAATGTAAAACGGGTATTAGCAGGGCATTTTTATAATGTGCCTGCTTGTTTTGTTGCACTAAAATCCATGCTGAAATACTGGAAAAATGGAAGGTTAAAAAGTGAAGTTTTATATATTCACTGATGACCCTGTATATATTACAGTAGATCACAGTTGTTCGCATTCAGTCACATTCTCTCTGCAAATATGGATTTATTTAACTTATTTAAGATACCAAGTTATGGATAATAAAAGTAAAACATCCCACTTTAGTTGTATAATAGAAAAATACACTACTCATAAAGATTAACAATATAATACTCATACTACACAATTGTATAATATGGTAATCTTCACGATAACTGTTTTCATATATATCATTGGGGAATTTTTTGTATTATATCCACTGATCATATCAGACACCATACATAGGTCTTGGCAACCTGACAATGGCAATGTTTCCTTTCAAACATTTACAAAACACCAAAATATTTACTGGGTGCTAAGCCACCGGCCACTGAGGACTTTTTTTTAATTGGTCACATTGTGCTTCATACAGGATACAAAATAACACAATAACCATAGCAATTTTGAATACATTACCATAACAACATTTCATAACTTAAATATTTTCTTACTACAAATATGTACAATACAAGTTGTTCTTTATTCATTTTTTTTATCAGATTTTTCAAAATAAAATGTTCTTATAACCAGAAGAAACCCACTCTTTTCATACCTGGATATATCTTGTTTTCATAAGGTTATGTACTTGTTTTTCAACTCCTCCCTTAGCATTACGAAAAGAAGTACTATGATATATCTGAGATTTTGACTTTACCAAGTTCAGGTATTCCACAAATATTATGTTCTTATTTTCATTCCTAGTTTTATTTATGTACCATTTACCAAGAAGGATAATTAAGTTCTGTATATGGGTTTGCGCTGGACATTTTGTTTCATTTGAATCAATACCAAATAAGATTTCACAAATTGTATAATGTTTATCATTTCTTGTATTTAGGATTTTTCTATCCATACTTTTAATTTTGTCCAAAATATCTTTGTATCAGTACAAAAAAAATAAATGATTCTATTCTATTCTGTTCTATTGTGTCTTGTAAATGGCAATAAATACATTGAGGATTGTTTTTAATCTTCCACACATGCAAGTTATAGTTGCAATTTAAAATTCTATTGATTGTCTTACACTGAAAGGACTGTAGATAAGTTTCATAATCTGAGTGGTGTATCATTTTAAAAATTTTATTCCACAGAGCTGTTTCTAGAAAAGGAAATTGTTCAACCCATTTATCAACTGCTGTTGGTTCTGGTATCTTATCATTAACTACCATCCAATACACTATTTTATTGTTTACTTTTGTTAGTTTGGTAATAGTATTTATGACTTTAATCTTTGGTTCTTTTGTAATTTCTATCTTTGTATTCTTTATCATGTGTTTCAATGTATTTGGTATTATACTTTCTGTGGCTAAATATGTCTACATTAACGCCAAGTTTATCATTTAAAGCATTCATAGTTAAAAATGTGCGATCATCGTCTAAGACACCTTGAATAACTAAATCGTACATGTGTTCACTCTTTATATTGAGAGTTTTAGGCTGAATGGGTTTATTATCTAAACATATATATCTATTGTCAAATATGAATTCATTTGATATTTCTTCAATGGTTGTTGAAGGAATAGCATTAATATTCTGCCAACTGTCAAATAGCTGTTTATGGAACGGTGAAAGACAGCTATTTCCCTGTGATTCAGGTAATTTGTGTTTTATCTTATTTTTTTGTGATATTTAGAAGATACCATGTTAAGTATTGCCATTTCATTTCTATGCTTTCGTGACTAATTTTTTTATCCATTTTACTTTTGCAGCCACTGAGGACTTCTTCTTTGTCTCAGCAAAGCCAGTATATGTACGAGTACGCTATTTAAACTTTATAATGTAAGTTTTGCTGAATCATAATGAACTTCAAGCCTTAAGCAAGGCCAGGAAGAATGCAACAAGTTACTTTATTGACATATCATATTGTGATTAATAATAGTGAAAATGGACCAAGATACTTACCATATATATAAACCAGCCGATCCCATTGAATTTCTTCAATCTGCAAAAGTAGTTTGACCAGATTTTCATCACTTGTTCCATAGCAATTGACTATGGATTTTAAGAATGTCCATGGACTCTCCTGTGCAACAGTATGCAACAATAAACAATAATAAAAAGTGGATGCTTAGATGGTTAAAATGTTAGAATCTACATGATGGTGAAAACATATAAGAGTATGTAGTTATTAACCGGAAAAGGTGGTTAACAAGAAGGCAACACCAGATTGTTTGATTAGTTTTAACAGATATTATCCACCTTGATATTCTTCTGTCGGAATTTCTGTGGTTAAAAAGTACACTTACCCAATGGCTTTATGATTTTGAAACAGTTCTTTTCTTTTACATATCTCAGAAATTACTAGATTGACTCAAGCAAATAACAATGCCAAAGACCTGTCGCAGTCAGATTCCCTGGCCATTGAACGGGATGTAAAAACCCCCAACTTTGACCTTTGGTTCAGAAATTACTGCAACAGGGATTGAGTACTACAAAATTTTGATTGGAATATACTCTGTGTAGTTTATATGCAACAGCGAGTATTGTATTTAATTAGTCATCATGCATATGACCATATGACCTGCATAGGGGTGGGCTGTACATGCAGTGCCGCCTCCTTATCATGGGTAATTAGTAACAAAAAGTGCTGTATTTTCTATTTTTTTCTATTTTTGGTGGCACTGTATAGCTGACAGCCTTTTTTCATAATCTCTATTAAATATGGGTTTAATTAACTCATAAATCATACAAAATCGTGGAAAATAAAAGTAAAACATCAATCATTGGACATACACAGGAAAAATGCATCAGTCATGAAGATTAAAAATATTATAATATTGCCATCTTCATTCATTATTTTCTGGGGCCACAGTGGCAGAGTGGTAACACTCTCGCCTCCCACCTCTGAGGCCGAGGTTCAGTTTCCAGCATGGCCTCAAGTGGGAAAGCAGGTAGTTGCTTGCCGTTGGTCGGCAGTTTATAGTACAGAACCTTGACCAACTGTATGTACTGGTTTCCTCTGCCCTTCCAACTACCCGTCGTGATATGTCCTGTACAGTGTTGAAAGAGACATAAAACCCCAAATAAATACATCGTTATATGTTCTTTTGCATGTGTTATTGGAGGAAATTTTTCCGATTGTGTATGTTCTCAGACCAGTATTTTCTTTACTGCAGGATAATAGGGCCATTTAACCAGCTCCGATAGGACAATTAGAGCCCAAGTTCTAGTGACTGATATTCCCCTGGTTCAGTGATCAACATTTATCAATATCCCTCAGCAATGTAAGCCTGACACTGGGGATAAAATCAAGTGACAGAACCACCATGTTTAGTGGTCCTGCTAAGCTACTATGCAACCGTATGTAGCTAGGATCCAAACCAAGCCCTTTGTGTTTTGGTACAAGTGTGTTACCGGTTAGCCCACAGTGGCAGATATTCACTCTATAGGTCAGTCATTGAAGAAATTGCATTATCACAGTGCCATGTATCCGGGAAAGGGATCTAATTAACTTTTTATTATATTTTTTAATAAGTCATGTGTCCGGTTTTGTGCATGCCACAATTTACTTTCAATATTTTTTTTATAAAACTTGTAGCTGTTCTGAAATGTGTCTGAATCTATAATATTACTAAGATTATCTTTGTATATGGACACCTGTATACAGTTGAACTTTCTTAAGTCAAATCTCTTGGGCACAAAGGTCCTTCTATATCAGCTGGAATTCTAGATAGAAGTGAGGATGTTAATATGAAGACCCTCTATGATTAAATATTTCTACTTTTCAGCTTCTACTGAGTTATGTTTCAAAATAGGGTTATATTGTTACAGTTTTAAGTTGCATAAATCTTCATACAGTAACAGTTATAGATGCAGTGTATGAGTGGGTTTATTTAGAGTGAGATATATTTAGCATTTCTAGAGTCCTCCTATTGGAGCTCCAGGCATATTCAGGTTATGAGGTATGGACATCTCCAGGTTCCCAGTGTCAGGAATCCTCCGGCTTCCAGGAGCTGGTGTAGAATACCATTATGTGGCAAACTGGGGGAATGGGTGTGTGTTGGGTTTCTCCAAAAAAGGTATATTAGGGGCAGGGTTGTGTCATTTCACAGACAAAATTATTTCTCAACAATATTCTTTTCTTTGCAGTCCAATGTTAATCAATATACACTGAATGTATAGAACATATTTATACACATAAATATATAGAAAGGTCGAAGACACTTTGAATCATATGAATCATCATATTTTTGAATATCAAACTTTTTGTTAATAGTATTTGTCAATAGTCACTACTTGATTTAGCGCCTCTTTTTCAGTACACAAATCTGTAAGTACTTTGATACAACTAACATTCTTTGACGATTTTCCTCTTGTTTGTATCGTTTGGAAAAGGATAGCTTATTATTATATCATATCTGTTTCTCTCTGCATTATAAATAGAGGTTTTCTGTCTTTGATGTCATTTAAATAATAAAAGTAAAAGACATAGTTACTCGGAGCCTGATAGCAACTAAATAAAATATAATGTAAATCCTTGCTTGCCTGCAATACCAATTGCTAATAAAATACAGGGCAGATGTCACTTTAAACAATGAACCTGTCACTTCTCTCTGATTAGTAAAATGAAGAAAAGCTTGAACAAGACAAATATGACATAAACATTATTATAAATAATAAAACACAAACATAAACATTTTCAAAAAAAGAAATCAATGAGGACTTCCATTCTGTGAACTAAATTTCAAACATGTTTGTCAATTTTAGGAATTTTTTTGTGAAGGATATGAATTATAATTACTGTTGAATATCACCATGGACATTGTATTCGATACAATCTTTTAGATAACACCTTGTTCATTAGCACCTAAGCAAAATTATATATTTATATTTGTAATGGACATCAAATATTAAATCACTTACAAAAAATGTTGATGTACTGAAAAAGTAATAAGATTACTACAAGTACCAACAAGGGTTTGTTGAAGTGCAAATTCTCACTTAAGTAACAAGTTCACAATAGATACCGTGGATGTGCCTTACACAATATCTGCACTTATGTGTATTGTGTTTCGAAAGTTATTGTAAGTAAAACTTTCTCATCAGAGGCTGGAGATATAGGGCTAAGATCCCCCCTGAAGTACTTTTTTAGAAGTGCAAATGAACCTGTTTTTTGCACCTGTGCACCGGTGCAGTAAACCGGTGCATTGCACTCTTTGCACCTTTTTGGGTGTGGGAATGGTAAGTATTATCAGGTGAGTCATATTTAATTTATTCTATAGAGTTATTAAATATGTTGGGGATATGTATGTCTCTATATAATAAAATGTGTATATATAGTAGGTTCTGGCCTAGATATACACACACATATATATAAGAGGTAGTATTATTATGATATGTCCACTCATAGTGCCCTGAACTACAAGTACATTTGAAATGTAATTATTACAAGTACCAGTACATATTAACATTAGTTCTTAATACCTCTTAGTACATCAAAATTTGTACTTTAGTACATTACTTATTTAGTACAAATCTACTGGGCTCAACCCTGTAACAGTGGAGGCATTTAGCCAGATAGACATGGGAGGAAGGAAAAGGGTGAGAGAATGATTTGGCATTTGATGGGAAGTTGGAAAAGCAGGGATCGGTTTCACAAAAGGACTTAGACTTAAATTCAAGACACTTGTCTTTAAATCATGCTAAGTCCGTGGTCTTAGACTTAGCAGCAACTCCTAAGCTTTGACTAAGTTTTGGGGCTCAAAATTATGCCTACCTGGGAGTGGGCTTAAATTTTGTAAACAAAGACTTAAATATGGCTGCCATAAATGTTTCTCCACTATAAAACTGGAAATGGCTGTAAATAAAGTATAAATATATAAACTACCTCCCTAATGTAGTCTTTGGAAAGTTTTTATATGATAACAAGATTTTCTATTTGAAACAGCAATTATCCTTAGATAAAATGAGTCAAATGAAAGATACTTGTCACCAATATTATATTTTGAATAGAAACAAAATATCACATGACACAGAAAACCACTGTGGTTATATGATAAGCTTGCATTTAGCTAAGTCACCCTTTGTGAAATCCATTTAAGTCCCAGACCTAGCTGAGACCAAAGTCTTAGATTTAAGTCCATGACTTAGCTAAAAACTTGGCTAAGTCTAAGACCCTTTGTGAAACCGGCCCCAGGAGTGAGTTAAGTTGTACATAACTGTACATAACTATATATTTCTTGTTTATAAAGAAGTATATAAAGGGAAACAATGCACTTGTATGAATTAGAACTTAAAATTAAATTGGTCACATGAGAAAATAAAAACTCAACAATATCATAATATTTAACCTAAAAAGAGAGACCATAGCCTAAATGAATAAACCTTCGTTATACAATTTACAACACCTCTGATGTTTCAATATACTACAGCATAAAGTAATTCTTTATTGCAGTTACCTAATAAATATGAGTTGCACAAACATAAAACAAAACTAACCTTTCCCCCCAATCCATCGGGAACTACTGATACAATAGCAGAAAACTCAGGATATTGGTCCACATAAAATATTTTATCCATGAGTCTTGCGAGTTTAGATCTAATATCATTTCTTATCTGAAAAACATATAATGAAGTATGAATTACAATAGAACTATACATATGTTATCAATCAATCAATCAGTTGTCCAAGTGCTTAATCTCCGTATAAACGGATTCTAAGGCACACCATCCAATTTGTAAGGCACAAGTCATAAGACATTAGACATGTTCCGAGTCGTTCCCAGAGAGGCGGTTCGGTATCCGGTAGTAAGAAGCTATGGTGGGAATGACTTCTGAAATAGGTAGGTCTTGAGTCGACTTTTGAAACTGGAGAGATTTGGAGCACTGCGTATATCATATGGAAGATTGTTCCATAACTTAGGGGCATCATATGAGAAACTATGAACCTTTGATTTATGGATGAACCTTTGATTTATGGATGGAAGCACAGTAAGAGGGAACCTGAAGGAACAAATTTTTGGGATTGGAACGTCTTGTATTCATGGCAGATTTGTACAAGGGGAGATATGGTGCAAAATACTTAGGCTGGCCAGTGGTGAGCTACTTATAAACCAAAACTAGGGTTTTGAAGATAATACCTTGTCTAATGGGTAGCCAATGAAGTGTCCTAAGGGTGGATGTAATGTGAGTGTACTTTGAGGCACCAGTGACAAACTGTGCAAGCGCATTTTGAACATATTGGAGCCTTGTAGCATTTCGGGATGACAAACTGCGAAAAAGAGAATTGCAATAATCCAAACGACTACTGACCAGAGCATTTGCAATCACCACTGATGTATCCACAGAAAGAAACCTCCTGATATGATGAAGGTCCCTGAGGCTAATAAAATAGGATTTGATAACAGAATTTACGTGATTGGTGAAACAAAACTTTGCATCAAACAGAACACCCAGATTGCGTACAACATCTGCAGGAGAGAGGCAATTCCCCAGGATATTGACAGGAAATGAGTCACTGAGCCATTTGTGTCTGTCTTTGGCACCGAAGACTATGAATTCTGTTTTATCAGGATTTAGCTTGAGTTTGTTTTCAGACCTGAATATCATTCAAACACGATATAAGACGGTCAAAAGACTTGAGACTATCATCAGGGGATAAGTGAATGAACAGCTGAGTGTCGTCAGCATAGAGTATGTTGTTATCACTATCCACGTTAGTAATTTATCGTAAGGCCTAGACAACTTTAAACTCTGAATAATCCTATGATAACAGAATGAGAAACTGACAAACACTACAATTGTTTTTCTAAGTAAAAATATCAGTTGTACAATCAATATCAATCTGACAACCTACTCTGACCTGTTAAAATTAATAGACATACGTCATAGTATCAGGCCTCAATCACCCTTTTGCCAGAGGTCAAATTTAATGTTTTACATCCTGTTCAACACACAGGGTCATATTTGGGGCAGGTCCTCAGCATTGGCACTTGTGCAAATTGACCCACAAAGAGTTGTGAGTCAGCGATTAGTTGCAAAAGATGTTAACCACTAAGCCACTGGGAATCTTTAATTACCCTTGGGAATCAGAGAATGTCAATTGGCAGACTCGAACAATTAAGTTTTATATGAGATTATCCAGTTATTTTTTATGGAAGTAATGAGTAACATCAGCCAAAACACAGCCATTGAAAAAGCCTGACATGGGAATGGCCACTTTCAAAACTTAAATATTATTGACGGGCAGTCTCAATGCTCAAAAGGTTGTCTCCTGACATCCATAAGTGAAAGGACAATTCATATAAACTTGCTGATTATGCTCTCAACTGCATGCTCAGGGTGGTCGAGAGGAACACTTGGTATATGACTTATGTATAGCAGGACAATATAGCAGTGATGAATACCACAGCAATGGTGAAACATAAATCTTGCTGGAACAAAATTCTGTCAGGACAGCATTTAGACTAATTCAGGGATTAAGCCATTCAAATACCATGCTTCTTTACAAGGCTGAATTGTAACACAAAAATGGAGAACCATGGCAGGGATCTACCTCAATATATTTCCAGCTGAGATTATGTTAAACTGCATAAATTGAAAAAAATAACATGACTTACCCTTTGCATGTATTTACCATTATTATCTTCTGTCATATATTGTAATCTCTTTTCAACTGCAGCCAGTTGGTCCAATGATAACTTGATCATTTTGTTTTCATTAACACCATAAAATCCTTTATACATTTTATTTATACTTCAATATCAAATAAAGCTTTTCAAACTTCTCTTCCTATATTATACTAGAGTTTCTTGTGTATACAATGCTCTGGAATGCATGTCTGTTTGACAGAAAAAAAATCAATAGCTAAGTGCATGTTTTAGCGTAAAAGGTATTCGAATAAATGTTGGAGCCCAATATAGGAGTCAACCCATCATAAGATGGCATATAGCCAATTGGCTAAGACATATCGACCCAACTAGGATAATTGAATTCTAGAATGATATTAAAGCTAAAATTTAATATTAATCCATCAGATGGAATGTGAATAGATAATTTTAAGATTTATTGAAAAATATTAGCCCAACTAATGATCTAACAATCACTTGAATTGAATCAAACCAAGTTTATTTAATTACTTAAATTTTAATTAAACCGCCTTATATTGTGAAATGATCATGATATTGTCATATTTTCTCAATAATTTGGGCTATACACCAAATGTTAAGATGGACTGACTCCTAAGTTGGGCCCCAACATCATTACACACTCAGCCTGCATCAGATATAAAAAGTATAACTTTTTTATAAACATTATGCCTAACAAACATATAATTTTGTATCTACTGATGTACAAATTAAATACATTTGATGTAACTCTCCATTGAAACATCTATTTTCTCTCTTTACTTGATAGATTTACTTTATTTAGTCTCATTCAGAAGTGTTCTTTACAAAAATGAACATATGTTTTATGCCAATAAGAAGTATTTTGTACAAGAATGAACACATGTTTTATGCCATTTAGAAACATTTTCTACAAGAATGAACATATGTTTTATACCAGTGCATATTAAAATTTTCAATTTAATTTATAAGTTAACATGTTCCATTGTCTAACATGCACCTAAATACCAAGACATACGGAGAGTGTTTGCACGCTTCGTTTTGTTGTCCTGGGCCGGGATTCACAAAAGGTTTTAAGTCTTAGACAATTTTTTTTTGCTTAGACCAGTCTTAAAGTTATGTCTTAGCTAAGATTTCCCTTAAATTGGGATTCACAAAAAGCTTAGCAAAATCTTAGCTGAGACAAAATTTGTGCAAAAAGTCTTAACTACTTTGAATTCAAATTAATAAATTTTAGTAAAATAAAAACATTTTTCATTGATCAATACATCAAACATGCTCTTCAAAATTATAAAACAGATTTGTTACTTTTTTGTAAAATTATGTAAAATAGTAGTTTTGTGTTTTATTGTGAGTTATCCATTTTTATGACAATATTTTTACCACAAGAAGGTAAAATGTGGAAATTTATTAAATGATGTAAATTTCTATTACAATCCACAGAAATTACTTTTATCAGAAGTTTAGATCCCCATAGTATATCATAGTATATTTTTTGCTGGCATAACAAAGGGTAAAATACAAATACATGCAATGGAATATTTTAAAAATGACTTAAGTCTGCCCTGCAGTGGTCTTAAAGTTATGACAACATCTAAGACAAATTTTTGTCTAAAACCTTTTGTGAATCTTAATTTGTCTAAGCCAAAAAAAGTCTTAACTTTATGACAAAAGTCTTGCACAGTTAAAACTTTTCTCTTAAAGTTAGGACAATTTTTTATCTAAGACCTTTTGTGAATCCCTGCCCTGTAGTATACATATGCACTTGATATTAGAGAGGTTGTGAACAATGTTATAAAGTCTGTATCTTTTTTCTTTTTGTGTTTTTCACCATGTTTATAATGTCAACACTGTAAGTTATACAAATTTCACATAGAGAATGGCTTTGTACAACAACCTCCCTGTGATATAGTTGTCATTTATGTTGCAAGTTTGTCCTCGATTTCCAGGAAAAACTGTTTGCAATCTCTCTAATGGTTTTGCCACATAAACTTTTCCTGCACTGTAGTTTCAGTTAATGCTGTGTTTTGGTATTACATTTTGAATGACTCTGCAACCTCTGTATTAATTACGTTTACATTTTACTTTGACCCCAAGGCCTAGACAGTGTAACTCAATACAGTAAGAGGCATATGTTAAGTTCTCTATCTTTATAAATTTCAATCAACGACAAAGTGACCACTCCAATATCTGCCCCCAAGTACCTCTAAATTTAGAGCTCTGAGCTTCTGTGGAACACCTTTACTTTTTGGTTGCACATCTCACAAGGTTAACCCTGAGCTGGTCTGGCTAGGGATTAATGGAAATAATAGTTACATAAGAGGGTTTTGTACAGTATTTTTGACGGCACACACAACTGAAACCTGGTTCCCATACCACTTTTCATTGTAGAAAAGGGGCAAGTATAGTTAGCTACTTTGGAAAATTAGTGGTAGTTACAATTGCAACAATAAGGAAAATGCTCAGATCGTAGAAGTTTAGTACATTTGAAATGTATGCAACATTACATATTAGAGAGGTTACGAAAAAACTTTTACTCAAATTGTCCAATAAAAATGCAATATAAATTTAAGTAAGATTGTGGTGTAATTTACGTGGCAAGGCCATTTCTACATGAAATCAGTGACGGCTGGCATTTTCAAATTATGAAATAACCTGAGACAGTTGCTGGCATGTAGCGGACAACAAATATGGCTTGAAAATGTTGTTTGCAACTTTCTAATAATAATAATGCATAATTTCCTCAATAGATACGTTACATATGAATTGGATGTGCTACCATTGTTTTTGTCCTCGGATGTAAATTCGTTGGAGCGAATTTTTCATTGCTGCTACCAGTTCCAGTGTCCAGTACAGCTCTTAACCTGTTTTTTTCATTCCTTCGACTGTTCAATATTCTGCAACATTATGGTCCTACTTTTGATAGTTCTAGGCATATGTGCAAGGGTGATATAATTTTTTGGCCACTCTATGGCCGTTATAGTCATCAAATGGTCTAAAATTTTGCAAGACAGGTGTAACACTGCTACTGTGGCATTTCCTGTGTTGCCAAATTCGCCTTTATGTCAAGTGGATTCTTTGTTGACCATGTCAAATGCTTTCCCTGCCTCCTGCTATTCTACTTTGTTTCAGGTTGCTGCGAATGCTGCCCTGTCTGCTTTGACGGATTCAAGAGGCAGGAAGCATTTGAAGGGCATTTCTGCTTCGCTTGGTTTGCAGATCCAAATCCCTTACCTTTCATGATTTCAGGAGGGCTGGGGCTTCTTGGGCATTTCACCATGGAGTCTCCTTGCAGGACATCCAGGCGCAGGGCACTTGGTTTTTACAATGTGTGTGGAGATACATTCATTTGCCTCTTTCAGGTTCTTCCCGGGTTGCTGCAGCTTTTCTTGTTGTCTTATTTATTTCAACTTATTGTAGCATTTCAACTGTGAGTTATATCTCTGGACTATTGTTTATGAGGTGGAGGGAACCAGCCTGACATGTTAATTCCAACTCTTCAGTGATCATATTATTATGGCTTAGGGCCATATCCAATATATCTCATTTGAATGTGCACATTATGACGTCCAGGCTATGTGACATGTAAGTCAATAAACATCATGAATTTAGTATTTTAGTATCATCATTATAGACAGAACTGTATATTCGACATGTTTAGCACTGCTTTTGCAGGGCAATATTTATATATATGGATTGGTCTTATACTAATAATCTTGTTTATGCTGATTACCAATACTTTTGATTGATATATTTTAATCCCAATTTTTCACTTTTACTGTTTTTGGGGGGCTTGGGGAATGTTTCCAAGAGATACATTACATATGAACTGGATGTGTTATATTTGTATTTGTCATGGTTGAATATTGGTAGGAAAGCCACAGCCCGCTGTAATGTAAAGCTGCTCTCAAGCCAGTGAGACAGGGGAAGATGCAGGGCAAGAATGAGCCAGGTAAGTCCAACGCACCCCCACCTCTGCAAAAGGCATGAACAATAAGTGGTTTCTGTAGGCCCAATTTGATGAAAATATGTTTAAAATGTTTAGTAGCAAGTGAGTCAGTAAGGAGCTTGGCTGGTTAGAACCAGCAGGAAAGGTATCTATCATGTCTGCAATGGCCAGTTAGAGGAAAAAGGCAGGTTAAAATCACCACGAAAGGTATCTATCATGTCTGTAATGCAGTGACCAGACACAGGGGGATTTGCTCAGCACAGTAATGGGAACTGCGGCAACCCCTTTTCTGTTTTGGTTGGATTTGGACCATTTAAAGACTGTGCTATGCGATGAAAATAAAACATCCCCTCTATGCCTGGTACAATCAGAAGATCTGGGGAAGCTGGTTTGACAGTCACAAAAATTTGTAACTGAACATTTGGGTGTCCAGGGGCTCACTCCTGATGGAACTGAACATTTGGGTGTCCAGGGGCTCACTCCTGATGGTCACCTTGAATGCAGGTTTACCATTCCCTGTGACATGATTATTTGACACCTCTCCCCAATGGTCAGTGGTTTGCCGCCCTTGGCCTCCAGCCTCCATGCTGTCACTTTGACATTGGACAAAGAGCAGTCAACACCAAGAAATTTCACTACCTGTCCCCCTATCTTATCAGTATCAGATTGCTCTTGTTGGTTTGTTCTGTTTCAGATGCTCCTGGTCCTGAGTTGTCCTTGGTCTTCTGTCATCGATGGTCTCCTCTTCAGCTGCTGCCTGTTGGAGTGGTGGTGTTCACTGATGTGCTGGGCTCCTCCACCTGTCTGTATCTCATACTTGTACTCTGTCGCGTTGTGCTTACAAATTCAACTGCTGACCTCTGTCACCTGGATGTGCCCTCCCCATGTACTGGACAATGGCCTGTTGCCTGTTGTAGATGGCCGAGTTCATTCTGGTGCCCTTGTTCCATTGCCAGTTGTCATCACTGTCGCATACCTTCTCTAACTGTTTGTGGAGATCATGGATGTTACCTGTTTTTAATTGCAACCTTGCTACATTGTTATATACAAGCCAGATGGCTATGGAACTCTCACCTCATTGCTGAAGATGAACTCCATTGAGGGTCACCTTATTGTTGGGTGCTGTTGATCTCCATCTACAATTGTGCTTCTTTCCAGTGTTCAGATCTGTGTCATCTTCACCGGATCTCTGCTGGGACTTTTGCCATGAGCTGTAACTACTGCTACTTGCTCATTGGCTGTTGTTAGAATTGATTTCCAGTGTATTATTTCCCTGGTGGAGGAACTCTGCGTGTATATGTGGTACTCAACTTAACAGCTACAATTCCCTGTTTGTTATGTATCTCTTGGATGCTGGGTGCTTCAAGGTATTGGCATTCAGGCACTTAGTGGTCAGTTGTCATGTTTGATGGTGGCTGAGAAGGACTGCATTATGATTAGGGGTGCATTATGATCTACAAGTGTACTGTATGATTAGTATCATCTGTGTATGGAATTGCATCACACAATATCTTGAATTATTTTGGGATGTCAACCGTGTCATATGCTTTGTGGATGGGAATGTGTCTTCTCTCTGTATGGATGTCAGGTTCCATGAAACTTAGTCATACCAATAATACATCGTAGTTCCTAGGAATTACATGCTCTTGTCTCAACTACTTACTGCTGTTCCTTCATAGACCTTCATGCATTTGGTCAGCAGATTGGTGCTGGTTGCCATACTCCATGTCAGATGCTTCACCAAGATAGAGGCACTCTAGGGCTTTTGATTTTTATAGTGATATGAACTCTAGGGTTCTTAGTTTTTTATTGATTCTTGTAACAATTATTTTATTTTGTCATTTTACGTTATGACTACTATATTGTTGGTTAACATTGATACTTACTCATTTGTGCAGCTGTCATGTAATTACTTGCTTATACAGCATTGCACTTAAGTGGTATTTTATGCTTATCCTATTTGTGACTATTTTTATCATAAAAATATTTATACCTCTTTTCTTGTGAAGATCATATGTAATGGCTTGCTTTATAATTCTGCACCTAACTTGTAATAGTAACTTTGTCAGAGTTATGCTATGGTTTTTTTACTTATGTTATTAACCCCAATTGGGGCTGTTCTTATCCCTATCTTATATCAGTTCACTGTAATTCCAAGTATATTTTAAGTTAACCTGTATAGTTCTTGTATATATATATATACATTGGGGGTCATACATTCATGTGTTAATTTGACATTGTAACTGACTGTAATTGTAACTCTGATCTTGACTTCCTCACTTTTGACCTTTGGCACATGCCTGTACCTCCCATATAGTCCTCCCTTCCTTATGTCATGATTGGGGGTGGTTTTCCCCAAGGGCTTATTGGTCTGGTGGCTTTGGTCCGAGTTGGGGTCTTAACCTAGTACTCCATGGGTCTCAGTTTTTCGGGGGGTCTCTTCCCTCAGTTAGGTCATTACTGTATTGCTGTGAAGGTCACACCTTGGTTCATATGGATTTGACCTCTCGTTGACCTTTCAGGAAATTTGTATAACTTGGGGTTGGGTGGGGTATGTCTTATTATTAAATTGTTTAATCTCATGTATTAGTTGGTTTATATAGTCATATGTACATAAGTGTATCATATTTACATGTCAATCATTTACAAGTTATCTAGTAGTCACATTTATTCTGTTACTGTTTTATATAATAATAATAATGTTAATCCCAACTTGTGTTTTCTTGCTTTGGGGGAGTGAAAAGAAACATGTAAGGTAGATGGCCTTATAAACTTTCGGATGTTCAACAAATTGGCACTAAAGTGCAATTTTGGAGAGCAAGTCAATATTTGTTATCTGTCTGATAACAGGGTAATGAGAAACCCCCAACAAAAGGCTTAAAATATACATTGTGATATATTGTTCTTTGAAGTGAGGACTTAGCCAGGTAACATATGATGCATAAGGCACTGAGGGCCACCATAGAATTTCTGATTGTGAGGCATGAAATTTTTTGTTCAAATACTCTATAAAGGTTAGAAATCCTTCCATATCAATTGATATTGGCTAAAGGTGAAATATCTGACACTCTACAAAGTTGAACTTGTGTTATATACGTTCCGTTCAACAGCCAGGGTTGTACTAGGGCAGGTCCACAACATTTGCCACTTGTAGGAGAAGAACTCACACAGAGGTGACAGCCTGTGACTAGAGATGCCAAACTTGCTGACCACAAGGCCATTGGGGACCTTTGGCAAGGGTGGCCAGCTAGGCTACTTGATCAAGCAAGCAGAAAAGCAGATTTATGATTGTAAAACCTGATCCCACTATAAAGAATGAAAACTCCATCAAATCAGTGTAGATCTTTGAAGAATTCTTCAGTTAACAGAATTTTATGATTTTGAATACTATCTCGGAGCATTCAAAGCTTTCATCTAAGAAACAACCTGCTTGGCTTGATGAACTTTGTAATTATATACAATAGCAATCCTAGTAGTGACTTAAGGTCACATTTGTCACTATAGGTTTTCGCTTTCCATTCACTGCACATAGCATTGATCTCGTGGAGTTTATCTTGGGGAATCAAAAGAGTTCATTTAACCGGATCAATCTGAATACCTAGGCAGACTACTACAGTACAAGAAGGAAGTAAAGTTTTGATGGATATATCTAGTCCCAAGTTTTGTAGTAGTATTTCTGGAAACGTGTGAAATTCAGAGGATAAACCAATATACACCAGATCAACAATATAGGAGAAACTACGAAACAGTACTAGCCCTGCCGGTGGGGTTGTTTTTGTTCGAATTATTTGTGTTGGCAACTTACGAACTAATTACCATCTATAACATCTATAACACGTGACTGCAAAGTTTTCATGCAGTTCTGTTGTAGTACAACTATAATTACGTTGCTCAGATTAATAAAATACGTAACATAAAACCACTTGTATATGAATTAAGCATAAGGTACATGACGACTAAAAATACTTAAACTATTGTATATGAAGACACTACATGGGTGTATTGCGAACCCCTTTCAAATTACAATAATAAAGCACACTTTTAAGTTCTTCTATATTCTACAGTAACTTTTTACACTATTTACACATTTTTAGTTTTATTTCTTGGGCTTGCAGCCCACCACACTGCTAATGCATAAACAAACCATATAAATTACTACATGTAGTTATTATATACAATAGTACAATACAAAAGCCACCAAACACCCAATACATGTAGTTGGTAGGTGGTAATCACTGGAATGTGGTCTTAATACAATCAGCTATAGCCGAGGCCTTGGAAGGGTCTGAGATTATATATTTGTACACTGTGTCACTTGACCAAGTACCATGTCGCTGTATATTCTGT
The DNA here is from genome assembly GCA_964017235.1 of Sabellastarte sp. h YS-2021. Lineage (NCBI taxonomy): Eukaryota > Metazoa > Annelida > Polychaeta > Sabellida > Sabellidae > Sabellastarte > Sabellastarte sp. h YS-2021. The sequence continues at coordinate 43,566,308 of OZ024928.1, forward strand.
ATGGTCACACTGTTATTAAATGCGAGAGTGGCGCCTGAGCGCCTAAATGTGTGAAATGAAAAAGATTTTGAATCAAGATGTAGCCAATTTAAGACTTTGGAGAGGTGGGTTCGAACCTGACTTTAAGTCAATGTACTTGAGTGATGAGCAAAGAGGGGAGCATTTCTAGATGCAGGAAATTCCGTGAGCATACGTTCCAAGGCTTTGACAGAACACAATACATTATGATTCAATCTTGGTATGATAACATAAGTATCTCTATCAATGGTTTACAGGGTTTTTGACCATTTTACTATAATTACAGCTTGCGTTTGTTCAAATAAAATGTCACCTCTGCACAAATGCTTGCCAATATGAAAGGTTAGTTTAGAAATTGATACCAGATTTGACATACGGAAAACCCCAAAAAGGGCTAACAGATACAATACTTGATAAATAGTTGTAAGGGGTAACAACTGGCATAACCAAACAATGTTGACAAGATTCTGCAAATCAAAAATCCCTTTGAAAATTGGTGGTTTAGTATTAGTATGTTCTACAGCCTTGAGTATCAGTTTCACCTTAGTATACTCAAACACATGAACTGGAAGCTTAAACCATTTCATATGTGACTTAATGGCTGCTATATAGTTTTGAATGGAATTGAACCTGAGATCATTAAAACACAAGAATTCTATGAAAGCAATGATGGTACTTTCCTTGGGATCCACACAACTGGTTGCTGAAAACTCACAAAAAGCTATGAAGGTCATGAACAAGGCTTTGTATGCATCCCAAGTCTTTGGTTAGTAAGCACTACTTAACCTTTTAGTAGCATGCTGAGTTAGAAGCTGCATAACTGGAGATTGATCTGTAAGTATATAAAATTTTAAATACAATAGTCCATTTCGAATAATTGTTGACTGACACTGTGCCACTTAGGGTTTTTAACATAACGTTTTAATACATTGTGATTGTTATCACTTCCATTCCATCTAGATAACATGTCTGCAATAACATTATTCTTCCCTTCAATATGTGTAACAACCAACTCTATGTCATATTTAGTTGTTAACAACCATAAGTTCATAACATATGTGGCTCTTGTATAACTGTTATTGTATATTTGTACTCTGGCCATATTGTTGGTTTTTAGTGACACTTTCTGGCTTTTCCAGTGATGGCCCCACAGTTTAAAGGCTATTATTATACTCACCATTTCAAAATGGGTTATGTTTAATTGTTCATTGTCTTTCATGAAGCCTGGTATTTTGCTGGTGTACCCTTTGCAAACACGCATCTATGGCGAGAGTCTGTGCACAGGCTATGTCCTTATGATCATACGTGGTACTGCCATTGAATACTGGCAGGAATTCTACAAACCAGGAAATGTCTTTCTTGATGTCTTCATTTACTTTGATATTGGGTGCCTTCGCACTCCTCATAGTAGTCAATAAATGATTTACAAAGAATCTGCTTGGTCGTACACATTTAAAAACAAACATGAGAGAACCTATGATGGACTGGAGTTCTTTGAGTGTTTTTGAGAGTGCATTCACACTTGTTTAAAATTTCCTTAAGCTTTTGATGGGGAATGGAAAGAGTGTATTCTTTTGTATCAATCATAATACCCAAGCAATTGTAGTGTGTGGTAGAAACGACTAATTTGGAGTGTCTGATTAGAAACCCCAGGTCCTGTAAAGTATCTAGTAAATACTGATAAGCATCGTGAGCTTGGGGTTCTGTTCTGATGCCAAGAATAGCATCCACGTAGGTATAGACGATGTAGTTGTATCTGAACATGATATACCAGAAGAAATTGCTCAAGCGTGAACACATTATACTGCCACTTCTGTGTCCGAATGGACAGAACGTGTCTGTGTAATAGTGAGACCCCCACCTAAGTGTTAACAAATTGAAATCATATGGATCTATGCGAAGCTGTCTGAACGCTCACGATAGATCGATTTTATAAATGACTGCCTCGGAACCTAGCCTGAGTAAGGTCTCTGTGACATTGTCCACTGTTGGGTATTGCAGCTTGTATACAGTACTCAGATATACATTTGTTTTTGTAAAATGATTCACAGAGGCTTCTACTGGCCAACTGAGATCTATTATAACGTGTGTTTCACTATCAGGTTTATCTGTGCTCATGAAGGGAGGTGCATGAGTGTTATCACCATAAAGTGGTTGTGAAAAAGGTCCGAAAATTGCTTTATGTTCCCTTTCTGTATCTATATATTTTTGAAAATGGTCTGGGTATTGTGTTGTTGAAGTGTGATTTTCTTTAGCAGAGATAACTTTGTTGTCATTTTCGTGTGGGAAATCCAGTGGGAACCCAAATTTCAAGAAGTAAGGTAATTGGTAATCCCAATAGTCCTGAGCCAGTCACTCTAACAATTGAAAGTTGATTTTGGAAGGTAATTGAATTTTGGCACCTTCGAAATTGTACTTGCCTGTTTCTCTTACAATTTTGTGAACTACTACGAGGTCAAATTGTTCGTCTGTGAGAACTTTATTTGGTTTCAGAGAACTGGCAATTTGCAATCTTTTGAGATTACTGATAGACAAGAAACCCATAGGTGTGGTCTGTTGTCTAACCAATGCTTTTAAGTCAATTCATCTGTCTTTAATGTTACACTGACAAGATATTTACTACCTTCCATTACTGCTTTTACAATGAATTGGTTGTTGTAACGTCCATTTTTGATCTTTTTTGTTTTTTACCCTCTACAGTTGTCACTAACTGATCCTTTATATGCTCACTGACTGTGTTCTCTGTCAATACTTCTTGGTGACCATCTGTCAAGGTATTCACACTATTGTCACCCTGGGTGAGGGGAATAGTGTCTGCAGTTGATTGATTGCTCTTTCCTATATTTTTACCCTTTTCTTTGATAATTGAACTGGTTTCATATAATGTTTCTCCCCAAGCTTCCTCTATGTCTGCCAATATTGCAAACCTCTTATAACATTTGACAGTATTTATGGCACCATCCCCCTCTTTTGGTATCTTTGTTTTCTGCTCAGTACTGCCTTTGACAACTAACTCATTATTATGACACTGTTTTGATATACCAAATTTCTTTGAACTGTTAATAACTACTCGTGAAAAAACCCTTTCAAGCTTGCTGGAAGGCTTGTTCTGAAGTTTGTCTAGCTTATATTTACCCTTACTGGCCAACAAATCTTTAACACTTTGACTTACACCCTTGTTATACACATATCTGGTATGTATGGTAGCAGTGTTGACAGCTTTACCTAGTTTTTGACATTTCTTTTTGGGGTTTCCAGCAATCTTTTCTTGGGTGATGTTCTACCTTATTGAAACTACTGTGAAATATTGACATATATGTTTCAGAAAAAGATTCTGCCATTCATGATCATTATTTCTCAAACATGTACCTTTGTTATATTTCAAACAAGGAACTACTTTGTTATTTTTACTGTTCTTGTCCTGTATATTGGTAGTTGACACTGTGCATAGCGTTTCCTGATCTTATGTACTTCCTTTACCTGATTCCAAGTGAGCACCCCATCTGCCATGAGATGTAGGAGCACTGAGTGTGCTCCCTTGGTATAATCGCATGCATCTTGCATAATAATGCATCTGTTTCCTCTTGCCTGATACGTAAGAACCCCAATAACCACTGACAAGTGTTAAGTTGCTCATAAGTTGGTCTCTTTCTCAGACTACTAATGAACGCCAAAGCTTGAGGCCATTTGACTTTGATTTTTTTCGTTCTTTTTCCTTTGATTACGTACACTAGCCGTGTTGTTCCCTGCTGTTCTGTGATGCTGCGAAAGAAAAATGTTATTAACACCAGGTAACTGAAAATGACTTAAGCTTTAATTCCCACCATTCGACCAATATGTACCATGGTTGCCCAGATAAGCTGCTATTTACTGACCTGAATCACTAATCCTGTCAATACTTCCTTGTCTTTAGCTGCCTATTCTAGCACTCCAAAACGTTTTGACATTTTTTGTATTTCTTGTAGTTTGAGTTGTTGTCCAGTGTCTATTCCTTTATCACCTGTACTGGCTTCTTGACAGTTATTTACTGGCTACTGACAAAGCAATGTTACTTGCCTGATTCTCCCACACCGCCTGATCGCCTTCCTCTTGAGCCTGACTGTCAAACTTCTAACACTTGCTTCCTGTCAGCCCCTCATGGGACGTGTGGCAATTCTTGTACCAGTGCAATCCACCCATTCCTGTGATGATCCTGGAGTAAAAGCACTACAACCGATGTGTTATTCCCACAACAACATGAAACTCGTCCCGCAGACAAGCTAAAATAACTAAAAACTTAAAAGTTGAGTATGTTTTGGTAATGTGAAGAAATTTCCATGATCCTTGTTTGCAAAATTCAAAAGTGGCGCCAAAAGAAGCCAGCCAGCTTATACATCAAGAGAGGCAGGCGTAGGAATACCAAAAATAAAGTTCTTAATTACATGTAGAGGGTTCACAATTATAACATTAAGGTACACCTGTAGGGGTCACTTGCATAACTGATCTGCATGGCCATTGAGGCCATGCCTGCATTATCAGTCACTTGTTACAAAGGGTACAAATTATTCTATTGCAGCTGTGCACAGTAATGTAATATTGAACGGGAAGATTAATTAATGACAATATTTTTATGTCTTCTTGAAAATGAATGAAAACATTGAATGCAATGACATAATACGCACAAGTATACAAGGAGTATTACGGTGAATATATATTACAGTCAATCTGTGAAACCAGTCATTACGCCTATTGATTGAAACTTTCAGTCATTTCATGTAATGACTGAAATGGCCAGTTATTATGCGTAATGACTAAAATTTTCAGTCATTTCATGTAATGACTGAAAATAAGGTCTAGTCATTATACGCAATGGCTGAATTGAGATAAATAGCATAAAATAGATCCTCATGAGACTCATCCGTCATAAAATTTAAACTTCTGTGTAACATGTATGTCCAACTGAAGAATATCGTGTAAATCATGTATCTTGATGGTTATTTATAATTACAATGGTACTCAGGTGTGAGTTACAGCTTAGAAATTATCCTACTCAGGCTTTAGAATAGAATAGAACAGAATATTGTTTAATTAGTGTCCTGTTTGTAAATTAACAATTACAGTCAATTTCACAATTATTTTAAACAAACCCAGCCTCATCTGGGCTTACACGACACTTTAATGAAACAACATTTTGAACAAAATCGCATTGAAAGTAAAAGGAAAATAACCAAAATATACAAACTACCCATCCTACAAGGTCAAACAAGGATAGACAAACTTAAAAGTGCTTGTAACTTGCTTATTATTGTTCCTAGAGGTTTTCAATATGAAACTTGTAGGACATCATGGGCTGGGAATCTTCTGATGTGGTCAGATTTGACCTCGGGGCCCCTCCATGTGTCTCAGTCTTTGTAATGTTTCACTACTTCTATATCTCATGGTGTTGAGAACAATTCCCCTAGGTTGTGGATTACTGGCATCTGCAAGATTATTTTTCTTATTAATAATGTACAGATACAGAATTATGTATATTTTGCCAACCTCCACATAAAGAGGTGTCATGTGTTACATGTTGTTCTGTAATTAGAAATGTGTTTAATGGCATGTGTTTTGTGTTTTACAATGTCAATGACAAGTTTGACAATTAAATGATTAATGGAAGGAATGAGATGGATCATTAATTCTTTGACTTCTGTTGGGTGTTTGGGTCCCTTCTTTTCATTATTATATCACACTTTAGTCAGAATTTTATATGTGTATACTATATTATGACCTTGTGACATGGTTGGACATCTCCACTTTTAAACTCAGGGTCCAGGATTTGCTGGGGTGACCTTGGCCTTCGACCTTAATTCACCTCTCCTTGTCATACATGGAGGTATTGTTTTCACCCCTTAAGTTGGAATGGTAACTAAATGCTAGTTTATGGTTCACCTTGACCTTTGACCTTAATTCACCTGGGTTTCACCTCCAGGTATTGTTTTCACCTTCCAACTAGGCTTATATTTACTAGCATTTACCTGTTCATTAACTAGATTTTACCTCAGGTAATTTTCGATTTCACCTTCAGGTCAACCCCAGTTCAATTGGGGTCATGGGGGGTCTCCACATATATACTAATAAGATTATAATGTCAACTTTTAATGTTTTGTAATATTCTATTATGTACTCTTTAATGTCTTTGTACATGTCTTTACAAATATTTTTAGTATAAACATTTATTGTATAACAAATATTAAAATCACAGTGACTCTTTGTTCTGGGGGGACAGGGATTGGAGAACTATTCCCCTAGGTTGTGGATTACTGGCATCTGCAAGATTATTTTTCTTATTAATAATGTACAGATACAGAATTATGTATATTTTGCCAACCTCCACATGAAGAGGTGTTATGTGTTACATCTTGTTCTGTAATTATAAATGTGTTTAATGGCATGTGTTTTGTGTTTTACAATGTCAATAACAAGTTTGACAATTAAATAATTAATGGAAGGAATGAGATGGATAGTTAATCCTTTGACTTCTGTAGTACAAGGAGATACTGCACTAGCTGAGTATAAATATATAGTACAATAAATAAACTCAGGCAAAGTTTTTCTAAATCTTATTTTGGTTGGATATTCAGACTTAGAAAGTAATTTGTGTCTTGTTGAATAATATAGTTAAGTAATTGGATGCTGAATTGATTAATCTTGTATACTCTCAGTTCATGCTTGCAATATTTTCCGTAAATGATTATTGTCCTGTTTCTATGTTTAAGTGTTTTTTATTATGAGCTGAAAATAACCATTCTGTTAATGAACTCTCTGTCTTTGGTCTTTAAGTGTACTTTAATAAGAAATTATTAAGAACTGTGTCAATGCAAGGGAAATTACTTTTACTTGAGTAACCCCAGTACTTCATATGATATAATTAGCCACCAAAAAGCAGCTAATCTATTAATGGGAAACTGTTGCTAGCAGGCATTGTCAAAAGGAATACATGACTAGTATATTAACTAGCATAAAGGTGTTATCCGCTAACTGTCAGAGACTTAGAACTTATGAGAAGAAAGTTGATGTTTTGACATATTTAAAGGACACTAATGCTTTTATCATTTGTCTCCAAGACACTCATTTAATGGAAAATGATTTACCATCTGTTAAACAAAATTGGTATGAATTACCTTCATGGCTGTTCAAATAACCCTCATGGGGTTTCTATTCTTCTAAATAACAATTTTGAATATGAGTTGCTTGAAACAAATAGAGACAGAGAGGGTAATATGCTTCATTTATTGATTTCATGCAGTGCAGCAAAAATCAATATTATAAATATTTATGCACCAAATCAAGATAGCCCTGAATTTTTCAATAAAATACAAAAGATAACTCAGAATAACAAGGCAGACTATAGCATTATTTGTGGTGATTTTAATTTGGTTCTTGATCCGACTAATGATAGCAATAACTATACAAGAGTTAATAATCCAAGGGCTCATAATATAGTTATAGAAATGATTGATGAATGTAATCTTGTCGATGCATATCGATATTTTTATCTAGAAAGTATATGCTTTTCATGGAGAAAGAGAAATCCCATTAAGCTTAATAAGTGATTTAATGACAGACATTATTGGCAGCTGTAGTATACAAAGTAGCTATAGATCGGATCACTAAATTATCGAAATGCATATTGTAATAAGTAAGTTTAAAATTGGAAAGGGGATATGGAAATTCAATAACAGTCTGCTCAAAAACAAAGATTATTTAGAACTAGTTAATAAAATAATTCAAGAAGAAAACACTAAGTATGCACTACCTGTATATTCAGCTGAATATGTAAAAAGTGAAAACATTAAATTTACCATAGATGATGATGACTTTTTGGAGATGGTCTTCCTTTGAATCAGAGGTGAGACAATAAATTTTGCTAGCTATTTGAAGAAAGAGCACCATATGGAAGAAAATTCTTTGATAGCTGACATTGAAAATCTTGCAACTTTGTCAGATAAGCAACATCACACCAATATACTATCAATCAATCAATCAGTTGTCCAAGTGCTTAATCTCCGTATCAACGGATTCTAAGGCACACCATCCAATTCGTAAGGCATAAGTCATAAGACATTAGACATGTTCCGAGTCGTTCCCAGAGAGGCGGTCCGGTGTTTGGTAGTAAGAAGCTATGGTGGGAATGATTTCTGAAATAGGTAGGTTTTGAGTCGACTTTTGAAACTGGAGAGATTTGGAGCACTGTGTATATCATATGGAAGATCATTCCATAACTTAGGGGCATCATATGAGAAACTATTGTTAAAATGGACCTTTGATTTATGGATGGAAGCACAGTAAGAGGGAACCTGAAGGAACAAAATTTTGGGATTGGAACGTCTTGTATTCATGGCAGATTTGTACAAGGGGAGATATGGTGCAAAATACTTAGGCTGGCCAGTGGTGAGGTACTTATAAACCAAAACTAGGGTTTTGAAGATAATACGTTGTCTAATGGGTAGCCAATGAAGTGTCCTAAGGGTGGGTGTAATGTGAGTGTACTTTGAGGCACCAGTGACAAACCCCGCAAGCGCATTTTGAACCTATTGGAGCCTTGTAGCATTTCGGGATGACAAACTGCGAAAAAGAGAATTGCAATGATCCAAACGACTACTGACCAGAGCATTTGCAATCACCACTGATGTATCCACAGAAAGAAACCTCCTGATGCGATGAAGGTCCCTGAGGCTAATAAAATGGGATTTGATAACAGAATTTACGTGATTGGTGAAACAAAACTTTGCATCAAACAGAACACCCAGATTGCGTACAACATCTGCAGGAGAGAGGCAATTCCCCAGGATATTGACAGGAAATGAGTCACTGAGCCATTTGTGTCTGTCTTTGGCACCGAAGACTATGAATTCTGTTTTATCAGGATTTAGCTTGATTCAAACATGATTTAAGACGGTCAAAAGACTTGAGACTATCATCAGGGGATAAGTGAATGAACAGCTGAGTGTCGTCAGCATAGAAGTGGTAACAGACTCTGGTATATTTTCTGATGACTTGACCAAGAGGTGTTGTGTAGAGGGAAAACAGAAGAGGACCTAAGACAGAACCTTGGGGGACTCCAAACTTCAATTTGAACAAATTTGAAAGACTGGAACCAATCTTGACTGCCTGAAAACGATCCTGGAGGTAGGATCTAAACCATTTTAGTGCCGATCCAGCAAAACCAAATCTAGACGACAAACAGGATAGGAGTGTGTCATGATTGATAGTATCAAAAGCCACGGACAGGTCGAGTAGCACTAGTGCTGTAGGCATGCCCTTGGACAGAGATAAGTGAATCTCATTTTTGATGCACAACAAGGCAGTTTCTGTTGAGTGCCCCACCTTATTGGCTGACCAAGATCATGAGAATCCATGTGAGATCTAATTTGGGCAGCAACAATTTGCTCGACCAATTTTGACAAGAAGCTAAGACCGGACACCAGTCGATAGCTCTTCAAGTCCTCTTTTGAAAGGGTGGACTTTTTGAGGAGGGGTGTGACAATAGCCTGTTTGAAAGGATTAGGGAAAAAGCCATTTTTGAGGGACAAGTTAACCAGTTTATAGTCAATGAAGGGAGAAGAATGTCAATACATTGTTTACACAATGTGAGTGGGGCATGGATCAAGGGAACAAGTTTTTGAAGGGATTCCTTGATAAACATAAGGACTTCAGTATCAGTGACAACTTGAAGGGAACTGAAAGTCGGCGGCTCCTTGTCTGGGTGAAGAACCTGAGATCGGGTGTCTTTAAAGGTGTCTCAAATCTTTTTAATTTTATCAATGAAAAACGAACCAAATCTGTTTGCTAAAGATTTTTCATCATCAAAGGATGGGAGGACAGTAGAATTTGACCGACTCAATGTTCTATTTAGTGCATGACATACAATTGGAAAATTTGAGGAAAAATAAGATTAAAGGCCATATAACAAGATTGTGAAAACCGTGGTTAAAAGATGGTGAAAAACCAACGTTTTTTTTGTAATTTGGAAAATAACAATTTTGTTGAAAAACAGTAAGAATATTGGAGTTAAATAATGGTTCACAAATTATAAACCAGAAAGACATTTTAACAGAAATGGGTAACTTTTATAGCTCACTATTTAAAAATAGGGATCAATATACACAAAAATATTAGAAAAACTCTAAGGAGAAAATAATTTGTGACTCTCAATTGGGAAATAAAATTACAGCTGATGAATTAAGTAGTATACTTAAAAATATGAAAAATAATAAGTCACCTGGAATTGATGGGATTTCTGCGGAATTTTGAAAGTATTTTGGGGTCAGTTAAAATTTTTCATGCAGAATGCTATAAACTGCAGCTATGGAAAAGGCCAGCTGTTTGTCTCATTCAGAAGGAGCATCATCACATATTTGCCAAAAGGTAATAAGGATAGAAAATGTATTAAAAATTGGCGCCCCATTTCTCTTTTATGTGTGGTATACAAGTTGGCCTCTTCAGTAATTGCTGCTAGACTTAAACCCCATTTGGAACATATAATCTCTTCAAGTCATTCGGGCTTTCCAAAGGGCAGACTCATGGGTTAATGTACAACACTTACATATGATATTATGTATCACACAGAAAAAAAGAATATACCTACTAATGTTAATCGATTTCGAGAACACATTTGACTCTGTACCATGGGATACAGCTGTGCAATACAAATGTAAATGCTTATGTACTTCAACCTGGCTTTTTGTCAGAGCCAATTGCAATACAAAGAGGATGTAGGGAAGCGGATCCTATAGTACCTTATTTATTTCTAATTGTAGCTGAGACACTAACCCTATTTATTGAAAATGAGCCAAAATTAAATGCATACAAATTAGAAAGACTATGTTAAAGTTAACACAGTATGTGGAGGACACCATTATTATACTGGACGGAACCACAAGCTCCCTGCAGGCAACTTTAAATATATTAGAAATCTTCGGCAGTTTGTCAGGTTTGAATGTAAATTGTGACAAAACAAAGCTCATATGGATTGGAAGTAAAAAAGACTCAAAAGAGAAATTAAATGTGTCTTCTAAGCTGCACTAGGGGGACTCCCAGTTTACATTACTGGGTCTAAACGGTCTAAACTTTTCATCTAATTTATCAAAAATTCCACAAATAAATTATAGTAAAGCAATTTTAAAGGCTAAACGTGTTCTAAACTTCTGGAGATTTAGATATTTGACACCAGTTGGAAGAATAACTGTCCTGAAAACATTAATTCTGTCACAATTTAACCATCTGTTTACATTGGTTGTTATTGAAAAGAATATTCTGATAGATATTAACAAGATATTTATGGAAGGGTAAACCAGATAAAATAAGTAGAAATGATGTTTGTCGCAGTTATCATGCAGGTGGACTGAATATGATTAATATTTACACCTTTGAAAAATGCTTAAAATGTAGAAATGATGTTTGTCGCAGTTATCATGCAGGTGGACTGAATATGATTAATATTTACACCTTTGAAAAATGCTTAAAATGATCTTGGCTGAAATATATATCAAATGAAGCCAAACCCTGAATTCAGTTACTTAGGCACACAGTAGGAAATCTAAGTAGAATTTCACTAGTTGGAGGTTTCTCATGTCCAAACCACATACAAGTTGGAACCTGGATCTTTCCAGTTACGGCACCATCCAAGTCGACTTGATACCTTTTTGGTCACAGTCTCAACACTGCCCAGATATCAGACAACAGTTCCAGAGGTTATGAAGTACAAGCTCAGTGATCTGATACATAACGTGGCCCAGTTAAAACATGTCAATGGTCAAAGAACTCAAGCACCCAGTGCAGGCACAAATATTTTATTCATTTCACTTAAAATATGATTATGGTTAAATTTTGCCCTTTATCCATTTGATGATATTAGTACAGAGACCTTGAATTAATACGCATTTTACTTACAAATGTCGGTGCAGCATAATACATGCAGCAACAGGTTTAATTTTTAACAGTTTATTATGTACTTTGGATTTGCAGTTTTAACAACTGTCTATGTTCCCCATATTTTATAAATTCAGTATCCTTAGGGTTCACATTAGTACAGATGAAAACATATACTCTTGTGTTAAAGGGCCACTGCAACCAAAACTCTATTTTATCAGTGTATGTTCATCAAGACACACAGTACCCAACACAGTACATAAATATTCACATAATCACTTGGAAAGCCACAAAAATGCTTTTGTTTAGCTTCCCCATAGAAATCTGCCTCACTGAACTTTTGACCCCTGAATCACATGCACACACGTCATCACATGAACACAACAAATCTCTGGTACACACACACATCAGTAAAAAACAGTGTGTGTGTAGTATTTTGAAGTCCTTTTAAAAATCTTTTGTTATGTTAATTACAAAGCATTTAAAGCATCACTTTTGGTATTATCTTCATGTTTAGCATATGCAATATACCGACCAGTGTTTAATTGGATTTCTGCTGTTTTGTTACTGAATTAAGTAATTACTACTTCAATTTATAAAATTGTTAAAAATGACTTTAAAAATCTCACAATCTCATAATAAAATTACTTCTTTCTTGATGCAAAATTATTGAATTAGAATAAATTCTAAAATACATGTATAGTAAGTATTTGGTGTATGATTGTAGAAATAAAATAGGTCTTTATTTGTGTACAACAACTTATAATAACAACAATGTCAATCTTTTATGTAGCTTATGTTTCACCAATTTCTGTTAATCACTAATCTGCATAAAACAGAAATATTTTACAGCTAAAAGTTATTGTTTTATTTGTAGATACATTTCAATATGATGTATAATTACAACAATGAAACTATTGCTTCTACATAATCTAAGAGCACAGTTATGCATTGGAGCATTTGTTTATAATTTTAGGCCAAGAGAAGAATACCTGAAAGGTGTTTAACTGCTAACTGTGGGAACAAACATAAAAATAATGTTTCATTGCATTCAAATGTTTATGCAAAAAATAATTCATATTTTACCGAAGAAATTGATAACCATATTTCTAGATCTGTAATAAAACACATATATTTTATATGTCTATATATTAATTAATTTAAACATGTATCTTATTAACTCAAACATTGGCTATACATAAAACATATACTAGAACAGTGTCTTCAGTGTTTATAATTTACAATTTAAGTACTTGTATATTTCAGTTCTCCATATTTTCTTGGAATTTGTGGCTGTGGCAAGTAGCATGAATACCTTAACCCACCTTGACTACACATATGGCTTATTTGACTAAAATTCTTGCCTATTTCACAAAATGGACATTTCATGAATTTGAACGCACATATGCTTGTGTCCTAATTCAAAAATATCTTTAGAAGAAATAAAATTATTAAATAAATCATAGCAGTGAAAAGAGCAGCTGAAAGATGAATTGTAACGGACAGCGACATATTTGGAACATAAGATTACAAGCAATGATCTCAAAATTGATTAAAAACAGTCAGTCCCTTTAGATTAAAGAAAGCTATTGTAACAATACCGGGATATCATGAAAAGAAAATGTCTCACAGCTTGTTGTTTTTTTGTGTCAAAAATTTTGTATATTTCATAAACAGAATGTTAATGTATAATAAAAACATATGTTCATATAAAACAGTATAAATTTGAAGTTTTCATTTTTGTGGCTATTTGAATCCAACAAAGTCAGGAGAATTAAATTTTTACCTAATGACAGCTATAATACAAGAAGAGAGAGGGATTCTAATATTTTTACTAGATATCCCCAGCACCATCTTACAAACTGTCTGTATGTGGTATATCTGTATATTTAATATTACATTCCCCATCAACTAAACTTACATCAATATTCTCAAGTTATAGTTCATCCATTGTTAAATATTCCAAAAGATTTCAAAATAAATGTAAAATGAAGAGAATATACTGACAAAGCAACTGCTCCCTACATACATAAGCAACAGAACAGCCAGTACTGTTGATGGCGTGTACACACAAGTCAGTAACCTGACCCAATTTTTCCTGGTCTGTAATGAAATACACATTTAAACAGATAAAAGTACTGATAATAAACAACTGGCTTGGTATTTTGGCTTGGTTATTTATGTTAGTAGAGTTGTATGAATAACACTCTGTGTTTTTCATCTGAAAAATAACCTTGGTAAATTTGGTTGCAGTGGCCCAAAATAAGCCTTTTGATTACAATTGTAGGAACATCACCATATGCTACATATCTTTGAATCTGTAATCTTCAGTTTAATCAGATAGCTACAAAAAATAAGTTTGTTGTATATTACATTATACAGAAACTATATGGTTTTGTTATCTGTAGGTAAATGAAATATATTTTAGAGATAAGACATAATATTTTACCAGGTCTTACCTAGTCCATAATGCTTTATTGTGCAAACTATTGACTAAAACTAAAGGAAGAATGGTTTAAAAAATGGTTTAAAGAAAGAAACAGTCCCTCTGTCGCATCTTTCGGGAAACACCTCAAAACCCACCTTTTCAACTCTAGCTTCCCAACTTAGTCTCCTTCTCTCTCGGTCCCACCCACAAACCTAGTATACTGACCTTGAACGCCCCTCGACTCTCCTTATAAGAAATGACTTTTGTTAACTAGCGCACTGAGTTCCCCGTAGTGGGGAAGATATTGCGCCTGCAAAGCAGTAGATTAGATTAAAACTGATATGCACTTATTAATCCAGCCATACAACAATCTTTTATAAGATATCCTGTTACAATGTTTGGCTGAAATAAGAGCATTGTTGTTATTCCAATGATCAACACTACTTCAGCATAATTTCTCTATCATATTGCTAGGTGTATGTAACTTTTTACCTCTCAGTAAACATTAGAAATGTTTTTAAATGGTTTAAACATTTCCAAAACGTTTTTAAAACCTAGTTAAACCCTATCTTATGGATTTCTAAACATATCCAAGTAAATGTTTATGCTGTAATGTTTAAAAAATGTTTTATAAACATTCTCTATACAAACATTTTTACTGAAAACATTTATTAAACGTTTATAAAATAACTGAAGAAGCTTGGTTTGACTGAAAATGTTTTTAAAACAGTTATAAAATAGCTGAAAAAATTAAGGTTTTGCTGGAAATGTTTTCATCGTGAAATGTTTGATAAACAGTGCACATAAAATGTTTAAACAACATTGTCTGTCAAATGTTTTAGAAACATCCTATCAAAAACATTTTTTAAACCTATAATTTTAAACCTTCAGACATGTCCAAACAAAGATGGCGGTGAGCAATAATAGGAGATTTTAGAGGACTTTGTGAAACATTTCCCCACATGCAATTCCTAAAAGTAGGAATTGAAGGGGGGCACAATTTCTAAGCCACTATCTTACAATTTTTGACATAAAAATAATATTTTCAATAGTGAGCAAAAATACAAAGATACTGAATTTGACCTCTGACCCCATTATTATTCAGACATTATTATGTTCATTTATAACATTTTTCTAACAATTATCATTAAACGTTTAATAAACTGTTTTCATAAAACGTTTTAAAACATTCTTTTACAAATGGTTTTCGTACCCATTATTTTTTACCCTTTGCCAAACATTTCCTTTCAAACGTGTGCAAAACCCCAAAATGTTTACAGGGTTTGGATTTGCAATCATAATAGCTTTCTATTTACCCCATGTTTTATAAATTCAGTATCCTTATGATTTACATTGGTACACATGACAACATATATTCTTGTGTTAAGAGTGGTACAAAGTTAATAGGCATAAAATTTGGACCCAGGACCAAATATCTTATTTATTTCACTTAAATTATGATTCTGGTTATTTTTCCTTTTATCCATTTGATATTAGTACAGAGATCTTGGATTAATAAGCATTTTATTTACAAATGTTGAAACACCACCACCATATGCCACATATATTTAAATCTGTTAATCTTCAATTTAATCAGGTAGGTTCAAAAATTCAGTATGTTGTATAATTACTTTATACTGGAACCATATAGTGGTTTTTATCTGCAGGTAAATGAAATACATTTTGTAGATAAAACATACTATTGTACCAAGTTGTACATATGATCTTGATCTTGAAAAAAAGATTAAAGTTGCTAATTGGTTGATGATGCTTTATTCTGCAAACTATTGACTAAAACTGGTATGTACTTATTAACACGCAACAGCCTGTTATGAAATAACATGTTGCAATGTTCGGCTGAAATAAGTGCATTGTTATTTTGTCCAATGATCAACACTACTTTAGCATTATTTCTCTGTCATATTGCTAGGTGTATATAACTTTCTACCTGCGCTTGAAAAGTTGCAACTGCTAAAGGTGGAAAGCTGCAAAAGGACAACTATGTCTGCATTTATGTTACACCAGAGTGATTGCCAAAATTGTGAGTTTATACAGACTATTATAATATGCTAAACCATATTTTACATATAGTATGCTTTTAAATGGAGATCTGGGCTACATTTGGCAATACCTATTGATGATCTCTTAAAATTTGAAGATTTTCACAAATAATAATCATATGGCATCGGTATAAATATGCAAGTTAAGTTGAATTGTCAGTGCAGAGTACAAGCCATCTAAACCCTGTCAAGTCATAGATCAATGGTATAGAAAAAACATGTCCACATAAGAAGAGATTCCAGTTAGCAAACCTGTCTCTCAAAAATTTGTTCAAACACTAATGTTAAAAATGAAAACCATAATCAATTTGAACATTCGATCAAGGTCTCTGGTCAATGGTCAAATATTTTGTTTTTTTTTCTTCAATTTTTCTGTAATCTTAATTTTTTATACAAAAATCATATGCTTTCTTGAAGTATTCATATAAATCATATGTGTTTTAACAATCCTCATAAAAGTTATAATCATTGTAAATAACTTTTGAATACCCATAAATATATTGTGTCTTGGGTGATTGCTTAAAATGCTAGTCCTCTGTTATTAGCCAAAGGGGTGTTCTACTGGGGCCATCTTGTTGGTAACTAAGGATTTTTTGATGGTCAGGAGCAATGTTTACAGAGTCAGTTAGAATCGGTTCTAGTTTCCCAGCTTGTCATGGTGGGTCAGAAAAATATCAGACATGTTTGATATTACACTAACTTTGTCCAACTCTTGATCCCCACCGTGGCCCCATACCACATGGAAACCAGCTTGTGCTAGTCACTTGCAGACTTGTCCTAATCACTTCCAGTGTTGTCCTCATCACTTCCAGTCCTATCCTATGATGAAATCAGCTTGTATTTGTTGCTTAAGCCATGCTCCTTTGCAATCCCTTTCCAGTATGATATTAGGTAAAAATATGACAAACTAATGGTGTCAAGAATGAAAATAAAATAGTGCAACTAATCAGTTCCCGGAGTTGACAGGAAGAAAAGTCCACATGTATGCTGTAAAAAGTGTTTTTATTTGGTCAAATAATAATAAATTTTCAGCCTATTTCAGTAGAGCAATTTCTGGGAAAAAAGGATCAAGTGCTGACCAATCAAAAATCAATAAATCATGTCAAGGAGAGTCAACAAAATATTTAGATCTCATCACAGGATAATTTTCTCAGTTATTAAAACCCAGAAGTAAATTCTGGGAAAAAGAGGGATCAAGTGTTGACCAATCAAAAAATTGAGAAAAGCAGGTCAAGGACAGTCAACATAATATTTGGATCCTGTCAAATGACTAGAACTACAGCATTTTTAGGAGGGTGTTCCACTGGGGCCGACTAGTCTGTAAGTATCGACTTTTTGAGGGTCGGTAGCAATGTTTACATAGTCTGTTATGATCGGTTGTATGGTTTAGTGCACAGTCATATTTTTGGCTGGCTGGTTGATAAGCTTTTGCTTTTTTTATTACAAACATTGCTTTGATTTACAAGATGGGTCCTACAAAGTCAAGAAAGAATGTGTGGAAGAGAGAAATCCCCACAGATATACATTGGTGTTTATTGACCTAGTTTTTGATTTGTTGATTAGTTGATACTTGATCCTTCTTTTCCCCAGAAATTCATCAAAACTTGACAGGCAATACTGACTGCAAGTTTGCTCATGGTAAGTGGGTACACTTCCCTAATCTTGTCTGTTTATCACTACAGCTAGTCGTGATGACCTACAACTTGTCTGTTGAGCCTCTAGGGCTTGTACTAGGGCTTTCAATTTGATCACATTACAGGAAACAACCTGACCCCAAGTTAGAACTAGATGTGGATCCAGACAAGTCAGGATGCATTATGTACTGTCGTAGAGGTTTAACTGACTTTTCATTTTCCTGCCCAAAAATGTCCTTGATCCTCGAATCGGCTGGTCCATCCTAGAGTCGTAGGGGAGGTTGTAGGGTTGGTTCCAGTGGAACATCTCCTTTAAAGTTGGCAAAAGGGACATTTTCTTGTTTTGTTAAAGTCTAAATATTAATGATATTATGGCCACATCAAAGTAAAAAGGGTTTCCAGCTGTAAACTTGCATTTAATAAAGCTACCCAAATCAACATCTCTGTCACCTGTTCATCTCAGAGCTCTAATATCTAGGAAGTTATAGTCAGCAAAAATTAGTAAAAATTATGCCTTTAACTCCAGGTCATTTAGTTCTGGATATTTTTAAAGCAAACTTGGCACATTAATTGAGGTTTAAATCACGATGTTCTCTTTTCTGACAATATCTTGTAGCACACATTGCTTGTAGCATGTATGCAACTTGCTAAGTGAAATATTCAACTTAATATAAAAAAAATTTGGTAGGCAGCTTGGAGCTTTCATATTGCCATAGTGACATCATTGATGCCATACCAAATTGATGTATGAGGGTTTTCAGTGTTCGAATTGGCAAAAATTGTCAGCAATTAAATAATTATATAATCAGCTGACTTAAATAAATTTACTGAGGGTCTGTGCTGATAAGACCTCCTGCTAAGTTGGTGAAGTTTCTATGAAATATATCTATGGTTGAGTGGTTAAACCCAGTCCCATCATTTGATGTGAATTAAGGTTAATCATGATTAAACTCTGTACTAGCGTCATATAAATTGCAATGATCTAAATGGTTAAAATTGACAAAATTCATTCAGTCAATGGGGATATATGGGTTATGAACCAGAGGTGCTGTGCAAAAAGCAATTTTAGGTGAACCTGTTTTTGCCAAATAAGAAGGTACTCTGACAAGCTGCTATAAATGTTCAAAAACACTACAAATATTTTTGGACAGATTATTCGAGAGACTGGTAGCACTGTAGGACAATCTTCTGTTTAAGTGTTCTTTTACTTATGATTTTATTAGCTCTGAACAGCTAAGAAGACCCTTTTTATTTGTTTACTTTTGAAGAATAGAGATACAACATACATTATATAAATAGATGCTAGACATCATACCTAATTGATTGTACCACCCTAAAAGTAAACAGAGGAAATATCAACATATTAATTAAACCTGATTCTCTCATGTCTTTTGCAACTTATTTTGAGGTTGTATTAATCTGAATCTGTTTAGGAAGAAATGGCACATTATTTGTCATGAAACCAGAATATTTTCAACACTGACTTATTAGGATCTAGTATGCCTGGTGATACAATGTATATATAACTGTGTAAGGAATATTTTAAGCATCAAAGTAATTTTGCAAACCTGTAACATTGACTTATTAACATTGACAAACCAACCTATTTTGAACAATGTTGATAGACTGAAAAACTGCTTGGATGATGTCAGAAAGTGGCTTTCTGCTAATAAGCTTAAACTAAATCCAGACAAGACAGAATTTATTCTGTTTGGCTCAAGAAATGTCCGCACAAAACTCAGGAAATTTTTCCCAGTTAATATACTTGGCAACCTCCTTTCACCTGTTGATGCAATTAAAAACTTAGGTGTCTGGTTTGACTCTGATTTTTCCTTCTCTTGCCATGTCAGGAATACCTGTAAGGCTAGTTTTGTTCATATCAGGGATTTAAAGCGACTCCGAGGATATCTTACACGTGAAGCTGCTCTTTTAGCTGCAAATGCCTTGGTGGGAAGTCGTCTTGACTACTGTAATTCCTTGTTCAGAGGCCTCTCTGCTCTAGACATTCGGAGGCTCCAATGTGTTCAGAACAGTCTTGCAAGAATTGTGGCTAATACCACCAAATACTCACATATCACTCCTGTAAGAAAGAGTCTTCATTGGCTGCCTGTCTTGCATCGCTCTGTCTTCAAGACAGCCCTGTTGGTTTACAAGTTTCTACATAGTGGCCATCCAAAATACTTTGAACCTTTCTTAAACCCAGGCATAGTGTGTATAGAACACGCAGAAGTCAATCTGATGGTGTGCTGCTTGAGGTCCCACATTGTGCTTCAATATATAAGTCTAAAAAGCATTTTGGCCTTAGCTTTGCATACGATGCCCCAAGGATTTGGAATGATCTTCCTGATGATGTACGCTCAGCTAAATCTCTCTCCTCATTCAGAAAAAAGTTGAAAACTTACCTCTTTGAAAAAGCTTACCCACCCTAGATTATCCCTAGTTTTTCATTTTGTCTCTCCGTGGTGTCGACCCCTGCAATGTCCCTGATTTAACGATTATGATCTCTGATTTTGGCTTTCTGCGTCTTAGAGTCTATCATTAGATAGAGATTAAGCGCTATAAAAGTACTATTAGAATTAGAATTAGAATGTTTTCATGGGAAATTGTAAATGTTCTTTGAAATGAAGATCGTGGTCAATGGTATGAAAGTCAACAACCTTTCAGTCATAGAAATTTTCTAAACAATCAGAATTTTTGCATTTCATTGTTTGGTACCCACTGTTAACATATCATTAACTGGCCCAAACTCATGTGGGAAAGCTTGTAGTTACTTGCCATAGGTTGGCAGTATACAATACAGAACCTTGTATGTGTATGTATGTACGTAAAACACTAAAACACTGAAAGCTATATAGAAATTTGAAATTTGCTGGAATCAAGTTCATAGAAGACAACTGGCAATAGCAGGCTCCCATGTTAGTTCCGAGACTGCTAACTGACCATAATAACCTTTCCTGGGGTTATATTTTGGTTCCATATGAATTGCAATAGCAGCCCAGTTGTCTTTTTACCACTTTATGGAAATTTCTGTACCTTTATCAGAATAAGGTCAATAAATTTCTAGCTTAGCCTGCATCTGATACAATGTAATAGGCTTCTGAAACATCTCTATAAGAATAATAACAAGCCTGGACAAGAAAATTACTTCTAAGAACCTCAAATTATTTACTATTGTAAGCTTGAGTAATCATAGAATATGCATAGCACAAATATAATTAAAATCTAAAATGCATAGTATTTTATTGTTCTTATAAAATGACTTTTGTTACAGTTGTTAAACTAGTGTGTTGTATTATATTTATAACATTACATTTACACATTATTTTAAAAAAAATTCATGTGTCTTTTTAATTCTGATATATAATATTCGGCCCCACTGAAACATACATATTCCCAAATTAATACAACATTTAGGTTGACACACATTCAAAGTTTACAAGAATTGTGGACTAAAGCAGATTGACTCATTGAGTGTCTACACTATTGGATTAAATCAGGTTTGGAAGAACTCCAATTTCTACGGCTGAATTTGATTTCTTGTGTAAAGCAGAACTATTAATATAAGCTAACTAAAACTAGATCCATTGAATGTCAGTTTGGTATTATGTCAATCTATCCATAAAGTTAACAGTATAAGTACACAGAGACAATCTTTTACTCCAGAGGAAATACATATGCTTCTTTAAAATAGTCTCATTTAGGGTGAAATTCATACACTACAACCTCTGCAACTTTTCTAAATCCACATCTCCCATGGAGTTTGAACGAGGCTTCATTGTCTGTACACACATAAACACTTTCAACGGTCTTCTTTATCTTGTGAGCTAGTTCAGAGACTGCCAATTGTCCAAGACCTTTCCTACGATGTTTTGGATCAACATATAGCATTCCCAGTAACCTGTCTTCCTGTTGTATCATATGAGCTGCTAAATCATTATCAACTGTACGAATTGCAATCGTAACATAATTCCTGATGAGCCATTTAATAAAGACTTTTGAATCTTCATTGGAATAAGTCCAAGAGTCATCCACTTTGTCTGCATCTGATTCATAAAGTGATGAAAGGGGAAAAACCTTCTGGAACATCACTGTAAAAATGATAAAAGGACTGGACAAAATAATTGCCACTAATGACCAAATATATGATTCTACAATAAGGAAACCTTCCATTTCAAACAACCAAATATACAAACAGAAGAGATGGCATTACTAATTGACAGATGCAATGACAGACTAAACCCACGTTGCACATGCAGCACATATGAATTTATAATAAATAGTAAAACATTATTCAATTATTCAGGTTGGAATGATCTAAACAGTCATGTATCTCAATTAATTAGCCAGTATCCAGAGGGATTTTATTTAAAATCTATTTAAAATTTATTTAAAATTCATGTTAAGCAAAAATATTTGAACTTCTACATGTAGGGCTTGAATATTTTCAACATTTTTCAATATTTTTAAGTATTTTCAAAGAAAGAGAATAAAGCATATCAGAGAAGCAATCTTATAACTTCAGCATGGTACTTGTGAGTTGTCAAGTCTCCTCCCAAAGCCTAGCCAAGTTAGGTTTTTACATTCCTTTTAGCAACTAGTGTTATATTTGTGAAGGCTATCATTACATTCACATGGTGACATGAACTGAACTGAAATGCACAAACCACACTTGATGTCCATCTGACTTCTTGCTGTTTTGTTTTGCTACCAAGCTATTGAGATCCATAAAAATACTAAGTGTATGAAACTAACATCTACTCCCCACCTTGTCTGAGATGTGTAACTATTCTCAGTGAATTATATCTTTCTAGAGTTACAGGTCCACATGTCCCGTACCTTAAGAAAGCTATTCATATATCTGTCCTATAATTGCCAAGATTATTTCTGGGCTAGTGTAACCACGACAGACATCCTTGACAAAATAGAAAACAACAAACCATTTATTTTTAGGACTTGTAACCTGATCAGTTTTGAAACAGTTTTGAAAGATTTCTTTAACCTACATTGATCTACGGACTGGCAACTTTTGCTATGGACCTGTAATATTTTGAGTTGTCAGTTTGGTCCATCTGGAAATGTTTCCATTAAAATTTGTACAATGAGTCAACTCTTTTAGTTTGTAACTGTAGTTGAATTATCTCTAACTACAACGGTGAGAGTCATTGACAATTTGTTAGAAGTGGTAATGATTTAGGCTATTGATATCCCTTGAAGTTAAAACCTTTTTGTAGCTATTTTCACTAAATTATCTGGCTTAAAACAACAAGGATGGACAAGCCATTACTCACAACCTGGGTATGTCTTCTACACCAACTTCCAGGACTGGGAGAGTATGTCTAGCAACCAAATGTGTTTGTTTCTTGCCAGCAATTCCTTCTATATCTTCTGTGTGAAGAGATGCTATTAAGTAGCAAAGTAGAAAAAATACTTTGTATAAAAAAACTTTTTATAGATTTTACCTGACATTTATACATGAGTATCGTTATATTCCATGGAGCAGAGTAAAAAATACAGTTATTATGTCATGCATTATCTATCACACACAAGCTGTATATGACCTATATTGGGGGATACACAGAGTGGGATATTTTTTGGTATACAACAGCACTTCCTTACCATGGAAAATTAGTCAAGTGTTGATTTTTCATTAATACTTCTTAAACAATATAGTCGGCAGATATATTATAAACATTTTACCAAATGAGAGCTACCACAGAGATACTGCCTGTAATGTGAAACGGGTATTAGCAAGGCATTTTTACAATGCGTCTGCTTGGTTTGTTGCATTTAAATCCATGTAGAAATACTGGAAAATGGAAGGTTAAAAACTGAAGTTTTATATTCACGGGTGACTCTGTATATATTACAGTAGTTCACATTTGTTCATATTCAGTCACATTCTCTCTGCAAATATGGATTTATTAAACTCATTTAAGATACCAAATTATGGATAATAAAAGTAAAACATCCCACTTTAGTTGTATATGGAAAAATACACTACTCATAAAGATTAACAATATAATACTCATGCTACACAATTGTATAATATAGTAATCTTCATGATAAGTATTTTTATATATATCATTGGGGAATTTTTTGTATTATATCCACTGATCATATCAGACACCATACATAGGTCATGGCCACCTGAACAGGAGATGCAAAGATAGCTTCAGATATGGTGTTGCAAGTCAATAAGTTACAACTCACACACTCTTAATTCCCTTCAACCTGGATTTAGAGGTTTCAGACCACAAAGGAGTTGAGTGAATCTGTTCAGTGTGCTTCAAACCAGCTCCTGAATAGGTTGGAATTTACCAGAACAAATGCGGAATGACAATCTTTGAAGCTATCCCTAATCCATAATCCAAGTCAACATGGATCATTAGCAAGTTTGCCGAATCAGGTGCCTTTGCAATGCTGTATACAGTCAGAAGAGATTGCTAATAGATGATTGTCTTTGGAATCTGTTTTGAGATAATAGAAAGCCATGAGCCCGGGATTCCAAAACCTCATCAAATTTCAATTGCCACATGAGGCATTTGATTCCTGAGTATCCTCCCATAGACACAAAAATATTCCTTTTATTTCATCCTCTTATCAGGTAATGGAGTTCTTCCCAATACACACTCCTTGTCATTTGTATTCTTATCTTGTTATAAAGTCTGATCATGAAATTGGGGGTGGTTGGATGCCTTTCACAATATACTGTCTCAAGTTGCATTATGGAATGGACATATCTAGTTTACATGAGCAAACGTTGTTTGTATTTCTGTATTGAAATTGGTTACATGTTATAAATGGATATTACCAATGTATATTATGTGAAAACTTAAAACTCTTAACACATGAGCACCTATTGTAAGTTATTCTTTGGAGAAGCTACTGCTTTTTCTAGAGCTTAAAATCATTAGATTGAAAATAACCACACTAAAAATCCAACATGTGCGGCTATCACATTTTTTCAACACTGCCTGCTGTGGGGAATTTCATTTTGCCTTATAAAAACCTTTTGTCTATTTGGTTTTAAGTACAAGAGATCCTCACAAGTACATTAAATGCAGTAGATTTATTTATTTATTTGGGGTTTTACGTCGCTTTCAACACTGTACAGGTCATATCACGACGGGTAGTTGAAAGGGGAGAGGAAACCAGTACTATACAGTTTGTTAGGGTTCTGTACTGTAAACTGCCGACCAACGGCAAACAACTACCAGCTTTCCCACTTCAGGCCGTGCCGAGGATCGAACCCCGGCCTCAGAGGTGGGAGGCGAGAGTGTTACCACTCTGCCACCGTGGCCCCCTTAAATGCAGTAGAAGGTGAATGTTTACCTTCAGGGTGAAAGTCCCACTACTGTTGTTACTTCTAAGAATTTTAAGCACAATATTACAATCTGTTGTAGTAAGATTTTATTGTTCCTTGTTTTGTGTCTTTGCATATTTTCTTAATCTGTAGATTATTAAAACTGATATATAACATATATTGACATTTGTATGATAACTGAATTATACAATCTGGTTTACACAATGTTATTAACTGTCATGTAGCTATGCAACTTTTACATGGACTGAATAGACATGTTATTCACTGATACATCACTATGCCACTTATACATGGAAGGACATGGACTTGCTTAATTCTCAAATTTGTTACAAAAATTTTGGTATTTGTAAATTACTCCTACATATGAGGAGGTATCAGCTCACCAGTCATCTTTGTTTTACATCTTGTTCAAAAGCCAAGGTTATATTGGGACTGTCATTGACATAGCCATTTGTGGGAGTCATACCCACCTATAAGCGACAGCCTGTGATTTGATAACTGCCCAGCAAACATTAAAAACATTTTTAAATGGTTACAAAATGTTTTAAAAACCTATTTAACCCCTATCCTATGGTTTTCTATATGTTTCCAAGTAAATGTTTATGCAGTAATGTTCCAAAAAGATTTTATAAACATTCTCTATTCAAAGGTTGCTACTGAAAACATTTATTAAATGTTTATAAAATAACTCAAGGAACTAGGTTTCCCTATAAACATTTTTTAAACATTTATAAATAGCTGAAGAATCGAAGGTTATGCTGGAAATGTTTTTTAAACATTTATCATGAAACAGCACACATGAAATGTTTAAACAAGATTTGTTGACAATGTTTTGTAAATGTTTGCTCTGAAAGTATTTTACAAACGTTTAATAGCAACTGGTTTTCACACTCATCATTTTAAAAAATGTTTGAAATGTTTTCTATCAAATCTTTTTAAAACATTCTATCAAAACATTTTCAAACCCATATTTAAGAATGCCTATTAAACGTTCACCTTAAACATTTCCAAACAAAGATGGCAGTGAGCAATAATAAGGATTTTAGAGGACTTCAGAAATTGCCCCACATGTAATCCCTAAAAGTAAAAATTGAATGGGGGCATAATTTTATCTTACAATTTTAGACATAAAAATAATATTTTCATTAGTGATCAACCTTGAAACCTGACCTCTGAACATTTGCAACATTTTTTTTAAAACATTAGTCACTAAATGTTTAATAAATGGTATACATAAAACATTTGTAAAATCTATTATAAATGGTTTTCGTTTTAACCTTTGCCAAACGTTTCCTGTCAAACATTTACAAAACTCCAAAATATTTACTGGGTGCTAAGCCACCAGGCCACTGAGGACTTTTTCTTTGTCTCAGCACAGCCGTTATATGTACGAGTACTCTATTTAAACTTTATCATGTAAGTTTGCTGAATCATAATGAACTTCAAGCCTTAAGCAAGGCCAGGAAGAATGCAACAAGTTACTTTTTGACATATCATATTGTGATTAATAATAGTAAAAATGGACCAAGATATTTACCAAATATATAAAGCAGCTGATCCCACTGAATTTCTTCAATCTGCAAAAGTAGTTTGACCAGATTTTCATCACTTGTTCCATAGCAATTGACTATGCATTTTAAGAATCTCCATGGACTCTCCTGTTTAACAGTATGCAACAATAAACAGTAATAAAAAGTGGATGCTTAGATGGTTAAAATGTTAGAATCTACATGATGGTGAAAACATATAAGAGTATGTAGTTATTAACAGGAAAAGGGTGGTTAACAAGAAGGCAACACCAGATTGTTTGATTAGTTTTAACAGATATTATCCACCTTGATCTTCTTCCGTCAGAATTTCTGTTGTTAAAAAGTACACTTACCCAATGGCTTTATGATTTTGAAACAGTTCTTTTCTTTTACATATCTCAGAAATTACTAGTTTGACTCAAGCAAATAACAATGCCAAAGACCCTACCAGTCGGATTCCCTGTCCATTGAACGGGATGTAAAACCCTCAACTTTGACCTTTGGTTCAGAAATTACTGCAATGGTGATTGAGTACTACAAAGTTTTGATTTTTGAATTATACTCTGTGTAGTTTCTATGCAACAGAGAGTATTGTATTTAATTATTCACCATGCATATGACCATATGACCTGCATAGGGGGCATACAGGGTGGGATGTACATGCAGTGTCCCCTCCGTACCATGGGTAATTAGTATCAACAAGTGCTGGTTTTTCATTAAAATTTCAGAAACGGTGTAAGCTACAACTGTTTTATGTATATCATTAGAACAGTGGCTGAGAAATTGTAAATTAAAAATTTTTTTCTATTTATTGGTGGCCCTGTATAGCTGACACCCTCTTTCATATTCTCTATAAAATATGGATTTAATTGACTCATAAATCATACAAAATCGTGGATAATACAAGTAAAACAACAGTCATTGGACATACACAGGAAAAATATATCAGTCATGAAGATTAAAAATATTCATGCTGTACATTCCTATTTTGCATGTGTCATTGGAGGAAGCTAATAAAATATAATGTAAACCCTTGCTTGCCTGCAATATTACTAATAAAACACAGGGCAGATGCCACTTTAAACAATGAACATGTCACTTCTCTCTGATTAGTAAAATGAACAAAGCTTGAACAAGACAAATTAAACCCACATATGACATAAATATTATTATAAATAATAAAACACAAATATAAACATTTTCAAAAAAAAAAAGAAATCAATGAGGACTTCCATTCTGTGCACTAAATTTCAATCATATTTGTCAGTTTTTGGAATTTTATGTGAAGGATATAAATTATAATTACTGTTGAATATCACCATGGACATTGTATTCAATACAATCTTTTAGATATCACCCTGTTTTTAGCACCTAAGCAAAATGATATATTTATATTTCTAATGGACATCAAATATTAAATCACTTACAAAAAAGGTTGATGTACTGAAAAAATAATAAGATACATTTGTACATACAAGTACATTTGAAATGTAAATATTACAAGTACCAGTACATTTTAACATAAGTTCTTAATACCTCTTAGTACATCAAAATTTGTACTTTAGTACATTAGTCATTTAGTACAAATCTACTGGACCCAACCCTGTAACAGGGGAGGCATTTAGCCAGATAGACATGGGAGGAGGGAAAATGATGAGAGAATGATTTGGCATTTGATGGGAAGTTTGAAAAGCAGGAGTGAGTTCAGTTGTACATAACTGTACATAACTATATATTTATTGTATATAAAGAAGTATATAGAGGGAAACAATGCACTTGTATGAATTAGAACTTAAAAGTAAATTGGCCACATGAGCAAAAAAGAGAAACTAAAAACTCAACAATATCATAACATTTAACCTAAAAAGAGAGACCATAACCTAAATGAATAAACCTTCATTATACCATTTACAACACTCTTATGTTTCAATATACTACAGTATAAAATAGTTCTTTATTGCAGTTACCTAATATATATGATTTACAGAAAAAAACAAAACAAACTAACCTCTCCCTCCAGTCCATCTGGAACGACTGACACAATAGCAGAAAACTCTGGATATTGGTCCACGTAAAGTATTTTCTATGAGTCCTTCAAGTTTAGATCTAATATCAATTCTTATCTGAAAAATATATAATGAAGTATGAATCACAATAGAACTGTACATATGTTATCACTATCCACTTTGGTAATTTATCGTAAGGCCTATACAACTTTAAACTCTAAATGATCCTATCATAACAGAATGAGAAACTGACAAACACTACAATTTTTTTTCTAAGTAAAAATATCAGTTGTACAATCAATATCAATCTGACAACCTACTCTGACCTGTTAAAATTAATAGACAAAAGTCATAGCATCAAGCCTCAATCACCCTTGCACCAAAGGTCAAATTTAATGTTGTACATCCTGTTCAACAGCCAGGGTCATATTTGGGACAGGTCCTCAGCATTGGCACTTGTACAAATTGACCCACAAAGAGGTGCAAGTCTGTGATTAGTTGCAAAAGTTGTTAACCACTAAGCCACTGGGGATCTTCAATTACCCTTGGGAATCAGAGAATGTCAATTGTCAGACTCGAACAACTAATTTTTATATGAGAAGATTATCCAGTTAAATTTTTATGGAAGTAATGTGCAACATTAGTTAAAACACAGCCATTGAAAAAGCCTGGCATGGGAATGGGCATTTTCAAAACTTAAATAATATTGATGGGCAACCTCAATGCTCACAAGGTTGTCTCCATAAGTGAAAGGACAATTCATATGAACTTGCTGAACATGCTCTCAACTGCATGCTCAGGGTGGTCGAGAGGAACACTTGGTATATGACTTATGTATAGCAGGACAATATAGCAGTGATGAATACCACAGCAATGATGGAACAAAAATCTGGCTGGAACAAAATTCTGTCAGGACAGCATTCAGACTAATTCAGGGATTACGCCATTCAAATACCATGCTTCTTAACAAGGCTGAATTGTAACACAAAAATGGAGAAGCATGGCAGGGGTCTACCTTAATATATTTCCAGCTAAGATTATGTTAAACTGCATCAATTGAAAAAAAAACATGACTTACCCTTTGCATGTATTTATCATCATTAGCTTCTGTCATATGGTGTAATCTCTTTTCAACTGGAGCTAGTTGGTCCAATGATAACTTGATCATTTTGTTTCGCATTAACACCATAAAAATCCTTTATTATATGTTGATATTAAATTAAGCTTTTCAAACTTCTCTTCCTATATTATACTAGAGTTTCTTCTGTATACAATGCCGTAGAATGCATGTGTGTTTGATCAATAGCTAATTGCACGTTTTAGTGCAAAAAGTATTGGAATAACTGTTGGAGTCCAATTTAGGAGTCAACGCATCTTAAGATGGCATATAGCCAACTGGCGAAAACATATCAGCCCAACTAGGATAATTGAATTCAAGAATGATTTTAGAGCTAAAATTTAATATTAACCCATCAGATAGAATGTAAATAGCTAATTTTAAGATTTATTGAAAAATATTAGCCCAACTAATGATTTAACAATCACTTGAATTGAATCAAAGCAAGTTTATTTAATTACTTAAATTTCAATTAAACAGCCTTATAATGATCAGGATATTGTCATATTTTCTCAATAATTTGGGCTATACCCCAAATGTTAAGATGGGCTGACTCCTAAGTTGGGCTCCAACATCATTATGCATCAAGCCCGCATCAGATATAAACAGTATAACTTTTTTTATAAATATTAAACCTGATAAACATATAATTTTGTATCTACTGATGTACAAATTAAATATATTTGATTTAACTGTCCATTGAAAAATCTATTTTCTCTCTTTATTTGATAGATTTACTTTATTTAGTCTCTTTCAGAAGTGTTCTCTACAAAAATGAACATATGTTTTATGCCAATAAGATGTATTTTCTACAAGAACGAGCATATGTTTTATGCCACTGCATGTTAAAGTTGTCAATTTAATTTATAAGTTAACATGTTTCATTGTCTAACATGCACCTAAATACTAAGACATACTGAGAGTGGTTGCACACTACATTTTGTTGTCCTGTAATATAAATATGCACTTGATATTAGAGAGGTTGTGAATAATGTTATAAAGTCTGTATCTTTTTTCCTTTCTATGTTAGATGTCAGTGATTTTTGTGTTTTTCGTCATGTTTATAATGTCAACACTGTCAGTTTTAATACAGATTTCACATAGAAAATGGCTTTGTACAACAACCTCCCTTTGATATTGTTGTCATTTATGTTGCATGTTTGTGCTCGATTTTGAGGAAAAACTGTTTGCAATCTCTCTAATTACTTTGCCACATAAACTTTTCCTGCATTGTAGTTTCAGTTTATGCTGTGTTTTGGTATTACATTTTGCATGAAGCTGCAACCTCTGTATTAGTTATGTTTACATTTTACTTTGACCCCCAAGGCTTAGACAGTGTAACTCAGTACAGTAAGAGGCATATGTGAAGTTCTCTATCTTTATAAATTTCAATCAACGACAAAGTGACAACTCCAATATCTGCCCCCAAGTACTACTAAATTTAGAATTTAGATGTCTCAACAGACGGAAGGCCAAAAGTAAAGTCATAAGTGAGAGTGTGTTCAGCTCCAGAGCTCTGAGCTTCTGTGGAACACCTTTACTTTTTGGTTGCATATCTCACAACATTAACCCAGAGCTGGTCTGGCTAGGGATTAATGGAAATAGTAGTTATATAACAGGATTTTGTACAGTATTTTTTCACTTTTTGACGGCACACACAGCTGAAAT
This sequence comes from Sabellastarte sp. h YS-2021, assembly GCA_964017235.1. Taxonomy (NCBI): domain Eukaryota; kingdom Metazoa; phylum Annelida; class Polychaeta; order Sabellida; family Sabellidae; genus Sabellastarte; species Sabellastarte sp. h YS-2021. The sequence continues at coordinate 43,597,987 of OZ024928.1, forward strand.
CTGGTTCCCATACCACTTTTCATTGTAGTAAAGGGGCAAGTATCGTTAGCTACTTTGGAAAATTAGTGGTAGTTACAATTGCAACAATAAGGAAAATGCTCACATCGTAGAAGTTTAGTACATTTGAAATGCATGTAACATTACATATTAGAGAGGTTAAGAAAAGACTTTTACTCTAATTATCCCACAAAAATGCAACATAGATTTAAGTAAGATTGTGGTGTAATTTACGTGGCAAGGACATTTCTACATGAAATCAGTGACGGCTGGCATTTTCAAATTATGAAATAACCTGAGACAGTTGCATGTGGCATGTAACGGATAACAGATGTGGCTTGAAAATGCTGTTTGCAACTTTGTTAATAATAATAATGCATAATTTCCTCAATAGATACGTTACATATGAACTGGATGTGTTACTATTGTTTTGTCCTCGGATGTAAATTTGTTGGAGCGAATTTTGCATTGCTGCTACCAGTTCCATTGTCCAGTAGTCTTTAGAGCTCTTTACCTGTTTTTTTTCACTTCTTCGACTGTCAAATATTCTGCAACATTATGTTCCTACTTTTGATAGTTCTAGGCACCTGTGCAACGGTTATATAATTTTTGGCCACTCTATGGCAGTTAGAGTCATCAAATGGTCTAAAACTTTGCAAGACAGGTGTAAGACTGCTACTGTGGCACTTCCTGTGTTGCCAAATTCGCCTTTATGTCCAGTCCAGTGGATTCTTTGTTGACCATGTCAAATGCTTTGCCTGCCACCTGTGATTCTACTTTGTTTCAGGTTCCTGTGAATGCCTTTGACGGATTCTAGAGGCAGGAAGCATCTGATGGGCATTTCTGCTGCACTTGGTTTGCAGAAATCCCTTACCTTTCATGATTTCGGGAGGGCTGGGGCTTCCTGGGCATTTCACCATGGGGTTTCCTTGCAGAACATCCAGGCGCAAGGCACTTGGTCTTTACAATGTGTGTGGAGATACATTCATTTGCCTCTTTCAGGTTCTTCCCGGGTTGCTGCAGCTTTTCGTGCCCATCTTTCTACCTAGTCTTCTACTGGTGCTCAGATGTGCTGTTATGCGTTTATAACGCCCTCAGATGGACCTGTAAACTTTATTGCTGCTTATTTATTTCAACTTATTGCAACATTTTAACTGTGACTTATATCTCTGGACTGTTGTTTATGAGGTGGAGGGAACCAGCCTGCCATGTTAATTCAAACTCTTCAGTGATCATAATATTATGACTTAGGGCCATATCTAATATATTTCATTTTAATGTGCACATTATGACGTTCAGGCTATGTGACATGTAAATCTATGAACATTACGATTTTAGTATCATCATTATAGACAGAACTATATATTCATCATGTTTAGCACTGCTTTTGCAAGGCAATATTTATATATATGGACTGGTATTATACTAATAATCTTGTTTATGCTGATTACCAATACTTTTGATTAATAAAGTTTAATCCCAATTTTCACTATTGCTGTTTTGGGGGGACTTAGGGAATGTCTCCAAGAGATACGTTACATATGAACTGGATGTGTTATATTTAGTATTTGTCATGCATGAATATTGGTAGGAAAGAATTCAAGCAACAGCCCGCTGTAATGTAAAGCTACTCTAAAGCCTGTGAGACAGGGGAAGATGCAGGGCAAGAATGAGCCAGGTAAGTCCAACGCACCCCCACCTCTGCAAAAAGCATGAAAAATAAGTGGTTTCTGTAGGTCCAATTTGATGAAAATATTTTTAAATTGTTTACTGACAAGTGAGTCAGTAAGGGGCTTGGATGGTTAGAGAAAAAAGTGGCTGATTAGAACCAGCAGGAAAGGTATCTATCACACCTCTGAGGCCGGGGTTCGGTTCCCGACATGGCCTCAAGTGGGAAAGCTGGTAGTTGCTTGCCGTTGGTCGGCAGTTTACAGTACAGAACCCTGACGAACTGTATGTACTAGTTTCCTCTGCCCTTCCAACTACCCGTCATGATATGACCTGTACAGTGTTGAAAGCGACGTAAACCCCAATAAATAAATAAAGTAATGCAGAGAGACAAGACACAGGGGGGATTTGCTCAGCACAGGAATGGGAACTGCGGCAACATCTTTTCTGTTTTGAATGGATTTGGACCATTTAATGCCAAGACTGTGGTATATGATGAAAATAAAACATCCCCTGTAGCCATATGCCTGGTACAATCAGAAGATCTGACAAAATGGGGAAGCTGGTTTGATAGTCACAAAAATTAAAAGAAACATGTAAGGTAGCGGGCCTTTCAGATGTTCAGCAAATTGGCACTGATGTGCAATTTTGGAGAGCAAGTCAATATTTGTTATCTGTCTGATAACAGGGTGATGAGAAACCCCCAACAACAGGCTTTTAATATACAGCATGATACATTGATCTCTGAAGTGAGGACTTAGGTCACATATGATGCATAAGGCATTAAGGGCCACCATAGAATTTCTGATATGAGGTGAGACATGAAAGTTTTTGTTCAAATACTCTATAAAGGCTAGAAATCCTTCCATATCATTTGATATTGGCTAAAGGTGGAATATCTGACACCCTACAAAGTCAAACTTGTGTTATATACATTCCGTTCAACAGCCAGGGTTGTATTGGGACAGGTCCACAACATTTGCCACTTGCAGGAGTCAAACTCACACAGAGGTGACAGCCTGTGACTAGAGATGCCAAACTTGCTGACCACAAGGCCATTTGAGACCTTTGACATCCTCCAAGAGCCTCGTGGAGGAAAGGGTGGCCAGCTAGGCTACTTGATCAGGCAAGTCTGAAAATATTTAAGAGTAGTCTAAATACCTTGGGTTTATAACATGATTCAACAAAGTGAGATCATTATGTGTGGGAAGCCATACTGGATAAGGAGACGTTTTGTTTACCAATAATATGTCTTACTTTGATATCTGTGATAAATAAGGTAGATATTAATCGACTTTTTCTGGTACATTTTCCCAAAACTAGATCACGAGCCTTGCCAGTTGTGAATACATACACTATAGCAATATTATCACAAAAGATATTGACCCATTTATCCGACCAGTCGGAGACCAAATTTTACAAGCAATAAACTATGTTGAAAATTTTAAGGTAAAAAATATTTAGTTCTTGAAATTCTTAGTAATAGACAACGTATATACCATGTTATCATAGGTCAAAATGGGTCTTTTTGAAAGCAGAATTGTGTTTGTAAAACCTGATCCCACTATAATGAATCAAAACAGCATTAAATCTGTGTAGATCTTTGAAGAATTCTTCAGAATTTTATGATTTTCAATACTATCTCGGAGCATTCAAAGCATTCAGGTAAGAAAGAACCTGCTTGGCTTGATGATGAACTTTGTAATTATATACAATAGCAATCCTAGTAGTGACTGAAGGTCACATTTGTCACTATAGGTTTTCGCTTTTCATTCACTGATCTCGTGGAGTTTATCTTGGGGAATCAAAATAGTTCATTTAACCGGATCAATCTGAATGCCTAGGCAAACTACTACAGTAGAAGAAGGAAGGAAAGTTTTGATGAATATATCTAGTCCCAATTTTTGTAGTAGTACTTCTGGAAATGCGTAAGGTTTCTGAAATTCAGAGGATAAACCAATATACACCAGATCAACAATATAGGAGAAACTACGAAACAGTACTAGCCCTACCAGTGGTTTTTTTTTTAATTATTTGTGTTGGCAATCCAGAACTGTCTTTGTCCAGTTACTGCCAGTTGAAAGTCAGAAATTATTTCTCCTTTCCTAGAAAAACTCCACTGGTTGCCTATTTAACAGCACATCCTTTTCATAACAAATACAACCTTTTAATACTTCAGGCTCATTTAGTTAACCTTTGTATTTATCTGCAATGATACATTCCACCAAACTCAGTCATGGCAACAGATTGCTGGTTTCTCATGTCCAAACCACATACAAGTTGGAACCAGGATCTTTCCAGTTACCGCACCATCCAAGTGGACTTGATACCTTTTTGGTGCAGCCCTCTAAAAGTGTGCCCAATGTATCATTTTAAATCCTTTCAAAACAGTTACAGTCTGTCAATTACATACCTAGAAGGCTTAACAAAGATATATTTACAAAAATACACTGACGGAATCTTTTAGTGCATATAAAAGCTCTTGACCAGTACCAAAAGGCATGGTTAATTTTTTCTCGATTCATAGTTCATACATAGTTTGGATTTGCAGTTTAACAACTTTCTAAGTTCCCCATGTTTTTTTTAATTCAGTATCCTTGGGGTTCACATTAGTACACATGAAAACATATACTCTTGTGTTAAGAGTGCTACAAAGTTAAAAGGCATACAATTTGGACCCAGGGCCACATTTACAATCCCCCCCAAGACAATAAAAGATCGGGATTATAAATTTATCATACAACACTTATATAGACTACTAAAATATTATTAATGATTACGTTACATCATAATGCAATCCAATATGTACACTAATATTTATGTTAAATGGAAATGCATGTAAAATAACATTAAAAGAGTCAAGACATAAGATTTTACACGAGTGTCAAAGGTCAAATCAAAGGTCATAGGGTGACAACACCACAGTGCAAGGTCACACAATAACAAGTTAAGGTCACAAGGCCAATCAACTCCCTAAAGGTCATAGGTCACTGAGACCAAGATCACAGTCTCAACACTGCCCAGATATTCATATCTATCAGACAACAGTTCCAGAGGTTATGGAGTACAAGTTCAGTGATCTGATACATAACGTGGCCCAGTTAATACATGTCAATGGCCAAAGAACCCAAGCACAAAGCCAGGCACAAATATTTTATTAATTTCACTTAAAATATGATTATGGTTAAATTTTGCCCTTTATCCATTTGATGATATTAGTACAGAGATCTTGAATTAATACGCATTTTACTTACAAATGTTGGTACAGCATAATAAATGCAGCAACAGGTTTAATTTTTTTCTCAATTCACAGTTTATTATGTACTTTGGATTTGCAGTTTTAAAAACTGTCTATGTTCCCCATATTTTATAAATTCAGTATCCTTAGGGTTCACATTAGGACGCATGAAAACATATACTCTTGTGTCAAAAGGCCACTGCAACCAAAAAACTATTTTCTCAGTATATGTTCATCAAGACACACAGTACCCAACACAGTACATAAATATTCTCATAGTCACTTGGAAAGCCACAAAAATGCTTTTGTTTAGCTTCCCAACAGAAATCTGCCTCACTGAACTTTTGACCCCTGAATCACGTGTACACACATCATCACATGAACACAACAAATCTCTGGTACACACACATCAGTAAAAACAGTGTGTGTGTAGTATTTTGAAGTCCTTTTAAAAACCTTTTGTTATGTTAATTACAAACCATTTAAAGCATCATTTTTTGGAATTATCTTCATGTTTAGCATATGCAATATACCGACCAGTGTTTTAATTGGATTTCTGCTGTTTTGTTACTGAATTAAGTAATTACTACTTCAATTTATAAAATTGTTAAAAATGACTTTAACAAATCTCACAATCTCATAATAAAATTACTTCTTTCTTCATGCAAAATTATTGAATTAGAATAAATTCTAAAATACATGTATAAGTATTTGGTGTATGTTTGTAGAAATAAAATAGATCTTTATTTGTGCACAACAACTTATAATAATAACAGTGCCAATCTTTTATGTAGCTTATGTTTCACCAATTTCTGTTAATCACTAATCTGCATAAAACAGAAATATTTTACAGCTGAAAGTTATTGTTTTATTTGTGGATACATTTCAATATGATGTATAATTACTACAATGAAACTATTGCTTCTACATAATCTAAGAGCACAGTTATGCATTGAAGCATTTGTTTATAATTTTAGGCCAAGAGTAGAATACCTGAAAGGTATTTAACTGTTAACTGTGGGAACAAACATAAAAATAATGTTTCATTGCATTCAGTAATACCTTAACCCACCTTGACTACACATATGGCTTATTTGACTAAAATTCTTGCCTATTTCACAAAATGGGTATTTCATGAATTTGAACGCACATATGCTTGTGTCCTAATTCAAAAATATTTTTAGAAGAAATAAAATTATTAAATAAATCATGGCAGTGAAAAGAGCAGCTGAAAGATGAATTGTAATGGACAGCCACATATTTGGAACATAAGATTACAAGCAATGATCTCAAAATTGATTAAAAACAGTCAGTCCCTTTAGATTAAAGAAAGCTATTGTAACAATGCCGGGATATCATGAAAAGAAAATGCCTCACAGCTTGTTGTTTTTTTGTGTCAAAAATTTTGTATATTTCACAAACAGAATGTTAATGTATAATAAAAACATGTGTTCATATAAAACAGTATAAATTTGAAGTTTTCATTTTTGTGGCTATTTGAAGCCAACAAAGTCAGGAGAATTAAATTTTTGCCTAGTGACAGCTATAATACAAGAAGAGAGAGGGATTCTAATGTTTTTTACTAGATATACCCAGCACCATCTTACAAACTGTCTGTATGTGGTATATCTGTATATCTAATATTACACTCCCCATCAATATTACACCAATATTCTCAAGTTATAGTTCATCCATTGTTAAATATTCCAAAAGATTTCAAAATAAATGTAAAATGAAGAGAATATACTGACAAAGCAACTGCTCCCTACATACATAAGCAACAGAACAGCCAGTACTACTTCTGTTGATGGCGTGTACACACAAGTCAGTAACCTGACCCAATTTCTCCTGGTCTGTAATGAAATACACATTTAAACAGATAAAAGTACTGATAATAAACAACTGGGTGTATTTTGGCTTGGTTATTTATGTTAGTAGAGTTGTATGAATAACACTCTGTGTTTTTCATCTGAAAAATAACCTTGGTAAATTTGGTTGCAGTGGCCCTTTAAGATTTCTACAAAGTTAAAAAGGCATAAAACTTGGACCCAGTGCCAAATATTTATTCATTTTACTTAAATTATGATTATGGTTATTACTTTCCCTTTATCCATTTGATGATATTAGTACAGAGATCTTGGATTAATAAGCATTTTGATTACAAATGTAGGAACATCACCATATGCTACATATCTTTGAATCTGTAATCTTCAGTTTAATCAGATAGCTACAAAAATTAAGTTTGTTGTATATTACATTATACAGGAACTATATGGTTTTGTTATCTGTAGGTAAATGAAATATATTTTAGAGATAAGACGTAATATTTTACCAGGTCTTACCTAGTCCATAATGCTTTATTGTGCAAACTATTGACTAAAACTGATATGCACTTATTAATCCAGCCATACAACAATCTTTTATAAGATATCCTGTTACAATGTTTGGCTGAAATAAGAGCATTGTTATTATTCCAATGATCAACACTACTTCAGCATAATTTCTCTGTCATATTGCTAGGTGTATGTAACTTTTTACCTCTCAGTAAACATTAGAAACGTTTTTAAATGGTTTAAATGTTTCCAAAATGTTTTTAAAACCTAGTTAAACCCTATCTTATGGATTTCTAAACATTTCCAAGTAAATGTTTATGCTGTAATGTTTAAAAAATGTTTTATAAACATTCTCTATACAAACATTTTTACTGAGAATGTTTATTAAACGTTTATAAAATAACTGAAGAAGCTTGGTTTGACTGAAAATGTTTTTAAAACAGTTATAAAATAGCTGAAAAAATTAAGGTTTTGCTGGAAATGTTTTCATTGTGAAATGTTTGATAAACAGTACACATAAAATGTTTAAATAACATTGTCTGTCAAATGTTTTAGAAACATCCTATCAAAAACATTTTTTAAACCTATAATTTTAAACCTTCACCTTCAGACACGTCCAAACAAAGATAGCGGTGAGCAATAATAGGAGATTTTAGAGGACTTTGTCAAACATTTCCCCACATGCAATTCCTAAAAGTAGGAATTGAAGGGGGGCACAATTTCTAAGCCACTATCTTACAATTTTTAACATAAAAATAATATTTTCAATAGTGAGCAAAAATACAAAGTTACTGAATTTGACCTCTGACCCCATTATTATTCAGACATTATTGTGTTCATTTATAACATTTTTCTAACAATTATCGTTAAACGTTTAATAAACTGTTTTCATAAAACGTTTTAAAACATTCTTTTACAAATGGTTTTTGTACCCATTATTTTCTACCCTTTGCCAAACATTTCCTTTCAAACGTGTGCAAAACGCCAAAATGTTTACAGGGTTTGGATTTGCAATCATAATAGCTTTCTATTTACCCCATGTTTTATAAATTCAGTATCCTTATGATTTACATTGGTACACATGACAACATATATTCTTGTGTTAAGAGTGGTACAAAGTTAATAGGCATAAAATTTGGACCCAGGACCAAATATCTTATTTATTTCACTTAAATTATGATTCTGGTTATTTTTCCTTTTATCCATTTGATATTAGTACAGAGATCTTGGATTAATAAGCATTTGTTTACAAATGTTGGAACATCGCCGCCATATGCCACATATGTTTGAATCTGTAATCTTCAGTTTAATCAGATAACTACAAAAATTAAGTTTGGTGTATATTACTTTATACTGGCACCGTATGGTTATGTTACCTGTAGGTGAATGGTGTATATTGTGTAGAAAAAACATCAAATTGTACCTAGTATTACATTCTATCTCAGGTTCCATCTTGAAAAAAAGATTAAAGTTGGCAGTTGCTTAATATTGCACAAACTATTGACTAAAACTGGAAAAGCACTTATTAATCAAACCATACAACAGCCTGTTATGAAATAACCTGCTGCAATGTTTGACTGAAATAAATGCATTGTTATCAATCCAATGATCAACACTACTTCAGCATTATTTCTCTGTCATATTGCTAGGTGTAAGTAACTTTCTACCTCTGCTTGAAGAAGCTGCAACTGGTAAAGGTGGAAAGGTGCAAAAGGACAACTATGTCTGCATTTATGTTACACCAGAGTGATTGCCAAAATTGTGAGTTTATGCAGAATATTATAATATGCTAAACCATATTTTACATATAGTATGCTTTTAAATGGAGATCTGGGCTACATTTGGCAACACCTACTGATGATCTCTTAAAATTTGAAGATTTTCACAAATAATAATCATATGGCATCGGTATAAATATGCAAGTTAAGTTGAATTGTCAGTGCGGAGTACAAGCCATCTAAACCCTGTCAAGTCATAGATCAATGGTATAGAAAAAACATGTCCACGTAAGAAAAGATTCCAGTTAGCAAACCTGTCCCCTAAAAATTTGTCCAAAAACTAATGTTAAAAATGAAAACCATAATCAATTTGAACATTTGATCAAGGTCTCTGGCCAATGGTGAAATACTTTGTTGTTTTTTTCTTTAATTTTTCTGTAATCTTAATTTTTTATACAAAAACCATATGCTTTCTTGAAGTATTCATATAAATCATATGTGTTTTAACAATCCTCATAAAAGTTATAATCATTGTAAATAACTTTTGAATACCCATAAATATGTTGTGTCTTGGGTGATTGCTTAAAATGCTAGTCCTCTGTTATTAGCCAAAGGTGTGTTCTACTGGGGCCATCTTGTTGGTAACTAAGGATTTTTTGATGGTCAGGAGCAATGTTTACAGAGTCAGTTAGAATCGGTTCTAGTTTCCCAGCTTGTCATGGTGGGTCAGAAAAATATCAGACATGTTTGATATTACACTAACTTTGTCCAACTCTTGATCCCCACCGTGGCCCCATACCACATGGAAACCAGCTTGTGCTAGTCACTCGCAGACTTGTCCTAATCACTTCCAGTGTTATCCTCATCACTTCCAGTCCTATCCTATGATGAAATCAGCTTGTATTTGTCGCTTAAGCCATGCTCCTTTGCAATCCCTTTCCAGTATGATATTAGGTAAAAATATGACAAACTAATGGTGTCAAGAATGAAAATAAAATAGTGCAACTAATCAGTTCCCGAAGTTGACAGGAAGAAAAGTCCACATGTATGCTGTAAAAAGTGTTTTTATTTGATCAAATTATAATAAATTTTCAGCCTATTTCAGTAGAGCAATTTCTGGGAATAAAAGGATCAAGTGCTGACCAATCAAAATTCAATAAATCATGTCAAGGAGAGTCAACAAAATATTTAGATCTCATCACAGGATAATTTTCTCAGTTATTAAAACCCATAAGCAAATTCTGGGAAAAAGAGGGATCAAGTGTTGACCAATCAAAAAATTGAGAAAAGCAGGTCAAGGACAGTCAACATAATATTTGGATCCTGTCAAATGACTAGAACTACAGCATTTTTAGGAGGGTGTTCCACTGGGGCCGACTAGTCTGTAAGTATCAACTTTTTGAGGGTCCATAGCAATATTTACATTGTCTGTTATGATCAGTTGTAGGGTTTAGTGCACAGTCATATCTTTGGCTGGCTAGTTGATAAGCTTTTGCTTTTTTATTACAAACATTGCTTGGATTTACAAGATGGGTCCTACAAAGTCAAGAAAGAATGTGCGGAAGAGAGAAATCCCCAGACATACATTGGTGTTTATTGACCTAGTTTTTGATTTGTTGATTAGTTGATACTTGATCCTTCTTTTTCCCAGAAATTCATCAAAACTTGACAGGCAATACTGACTGCAAGTTTGTTTGAGTGGGTACACTTCCCAAATCTTGTCTGTTTATCACTACAGCTAGTCGTGATGACCTACAACTTGTCTGTTGAGCCTCTAGGGCTTGTACTAGGGCTTTCAATTTGATCACATTACAGGAAACAACCTGACCCCAAGTTAAAACTAGATGTGGATCCAGACACGTCAGGATGCATTATGTACTGTCGTAGAGGTTTAACTGACTTTTCATTTTCCTGCCCCAAAATGTCCCTGATCCTCGAATCGGCTGGTCCATCCTAGAGTCGTAGGAGAGGTTGTAGGGTTTGTTCCAGTGGAACATCTCATTTAAAGTTGGCAAAAGGGACATTTTCTTGTTTTGTTAAAGTCTAAATATTAATGATATTATGGCCACATCAAAGTAAAAAGGGTTTCCAGCTGTAAACTTGCATTTAATAAAGCTACCCAAATCAACATCTCTGTCACCTGTTCATCTCAGAGCTCTAATATTTAGGAAGTTATAGTCAGCAAAAATTAGTAAAAATTATGCCTTTAACTCCAGGTCATTTAGTTCTGGATATTTTTAAAGCAAACTTGGCACATTAATTGAGGTTTAAATCACGATGTTCTTTTTTCTGACAATATCTTGTAGCACACATTGCTTGTAGCATGTATGCAACTTGCTAAGTGAAATATTCAACTTAATATAAAAAAATTTGGTAGGCAGCTTAGAGCTTTCATATTGCCATAGTGACATCATTGATGCCATACCAAATTGATGTATGAGGGTTTTCAGTGTTCGAATTGGCAAAAATTGTCAGCAATTAAATAATTATATAATCAACTGACTTAAATAAATTTACTGAGGGTCTGTGCTGATAAGACCTCCTGCTAAGTTGGTGAAGTTTCTATGAAATATATCTATGGTTGAGTGGTTAAACCCAGTCCCATCATTTGATGTGAATTAAGGTTAATCATGATTAAACTCTGTACTAGCGTCATATAAATTGCAATGATCTAAATGGTTAAAATTGACAAGATTCATTCCGTCAATGGGGATATATGGGTTATGAACCAGAGGTGCTGTGGAAAAAGCAATTTTAGGTGAACCTGTTTTTGCCAAATAAGAACGTTTAAAGCTACTCTGACAAGCTGCTATAAATGTTCAAAAACACTACAAATATTTTTGGACAGATTATTCGAAAGACTGGTAGCACTGTAGGACAATCTTCTGTTTAAGTGTTCTTTTACTTATGATTTTATTAGCTCTGAACAGCTAAGAAGACCCTTTTTATTTGTTTACTTTTGAAGAATAGAGATACAACATACATTATATAAATAGATGCTAGACATCATATCTAATTGATTGTACCACCCTAAAAGTAAACAGAGGAAATATCAACATATTAATTAAACCTGATTCTCTCATGTCTTTTGCAACTTATTTTGAGGTTGTATTAATCTGAATCTGTTTAGGAAGAAATGGCACATTATTTGTCATGAAACCAGAATATTTTCAACACTGACTTATTGGGATCTAGTATGCCCGGTGATACAATGTATATATAACTGTGTAAGTAATATTTTAAGCATTGAAGTAATTTTGCAAACCTGTAACATTGACTTATTAACATTGACAAACCAACCTATTTTGAACAATGTTTTCATGGGAAATTGTAAATGTTCTTTGAAATGAAGATCGTGGTCAATGGTATGAAAGTCAACAACCTTTCAGTCATAGAAATTTTCTAAATAATCAGAATTTTTGCATTTCATTGTTTGGTACCCACTGTTAACATATCATTAACTGGCCCAAACTCATGTGGGAAAGCTTGTAGTTACTTGCCATAGGTTGGCAGTATACAATACAGAACCTTGTATGTGTATGTATGTACGTAAAACACTAAAACACTGAAAGCTATATAGAAATTTGAAATTTACTGGAATCAAGTTCATAGAAGACAACTGGCAATAGCAGGCTCCCATGTTAGTTCCGAGACTGCTAACTGACCATAATAACCTTTCCTGGGGTTATATTTTTGGTTCCATATGAATTGCAATAGCAGCCCAGTTGTCTTTTTACCACTTTATGGAAATTTCTGTACCTTTATCAGAATAAGGTCAATAAATTTCTAGCTTAGCCTGCATCTGATACAATGTAATAGGCTTCTGAAACATCTCTATAAGAATAATAACAAGCCTGGACAAGAAAATTACTTCTAAGAACCTCAAATTATTTACTATTGTAAGCTTGAGTAATCATAGAATATGCATAGCACAAATATAATTAAAATCTAAAATGCATAGTATTTTATTGTTCTTATAAAATGACTTTTGTTACAGTTGTTGAAATAGTGTGTTGTATTATATTTATAACATTACATTTACACATTATTTTTAAAAAAATTCATGTGTCTTTTTAATTCTGATATATAATATTCGGCCCCACTGAAACATACATATTCCCAAATTAATACAACATTTAGGTTGACACACAATCAAAGTTTACAAGAATTGTGGACTAAAGCAGATTGACTCATTGAGTGTCTACACTATTGGATTAAATCAGGTTTGGAAGAACTCCAATTTCTACGGCTGAATTTGATTTCTTGTGTATAGCAGAACTATTAATATAAGCTAACTAAAACTAGATCCATTGAATGTCAGTTTGGTATTATGTCAATCTATCCATAAAGTTAACAGTATAAGTACACAGAGACAATCTTTTACTCCAGAGGAAATACATATGCTTCTTTAAAATAGTCTCATTTAGGGTGAAATTCATACACTACAACCTCTGCAACTTTTCTAAATCCACATCTCCCATGGAGTTTGAACGAGGCTTCATTGTCTGTACACACATAAACACTTTCAACGGTCTTCTTTATCTTTTGAGCTAGTTCAGAGACTGCCAATTGTCCAAGACCTTTCCTACAATGTTTTGGATCAACATATAGCATTCCCGGTAACCTGTCTTCCTGTTGTATCATATGAGCTGCTAAATCATTATCAACTGTACGAATTGCAATCGTAACATAATTCCTGATGAGCCATTTAATAAAGACTTTTGAATCTTCATTGGAATAAGTCCAAGAGTCATCCACTTTGTCTGCATCTGATTCATAAAGTGATAAAAGGGAAAAACCTTCTGGAACATCACTGTAAAAATGATAAAAGGACTGGACAAAATAATTGCCACTAATGACCAAATATATGATTCTACAATAAGGAAACCTTCCATTTCAAACAACCAAATATACAAACAGAAGAGATGGCATTACTAATTGACAGATGCAATGACAGACTAAACCCACGTTGCACATGCAGCACATATGAATTTATAATAAATAGTAAAACACCCAATTATGCAGGTTGGAATGATCTAAACAGTCATGTATCTCAATTAATTAGCCAGTATCCAGAAGGATTTTATTTAAAATCTATTTAAAATTTATTTAAAATTCATGTTAAGCAAAAATATTTGAACTTCTACATGTAGGGCTTGAATATTTTCAACATTTTTCAATATTTTTAAGTATTTTCAAAGAAAGAGAATAAAGCATATCAGAGAAGCAATCTTATAACTTCAGTGTGGTACTTGTGAGTTGTCAAGTCTCCTCCCAAAGCCTAGCCAAGTTAGGTTTTTACATTCCTTTTAGCAACTAGTGTTATATTTGTGAAGGCTATCATTACATTCACATGGTGACATGAACTAAACTGAAATGCACAAACCACACTTGATGTCCATCTGACTTCTTGCTGTTTTGTTTTGCTACCAAGCTATTGAGATCCATAAAAATACTAAGTGTATGAAACTAACACCTACCCCCCACCTTGTCTGAGATGTGTAACTATTCTCAGTGAATTATATCTTTCTAGAGTTACAGGTCCACATGTCCCGTACCTTAAGAAAGCTATTCATATATCTGTCCTATAATTGCCAAGATTATTTCTGGGCTAGTGTAACCACGACAGACATCCTTGACAAAATAGAAAACAACAAACCATTTATTTTTAGGACTTGTAACCTGATCAGTTTTGAAACAGTTTTGAAAGATTTCTTTAACCTACATTGATCTACGGACTGGCAACTTTTGCTATGGACCTGTAATATTTTGAGTTGTCAGTTTGGTCCATCTGGAAATGTTTCCATTAAAATTTGTACAATGAGTCAACTCTTTTAGTTTGTAACTGTAGTTGAATTATCTCTAACTACAACGGTGAGAGTCATTGACAATTTGTTAGAAGTGGTAATGATTTAGGCTATTGATATCCCTTGAAGTTAAAACCTTTTTGTAGCTATTTTCACTAAATTATCTGGCTTAAAACAACAAGGATGGACAAGCCATTACTCACAACCTGGGTATGTCTTCTACACCAACTTCCAGGACTGGGAGAGTATGTCTAGCAACCAAATGTGTTTGTTTCTTGCCAGCAATTCCTTCTATATCTTCTGTGTGAAGAGATGCTATTAAGTAGCAAAGTAGAAAAAATACTTTGTATAAAAAAACTTTTTATAGATTTTACCTGACATTTATACATGAGTATCGTTATATTCCATGGAGCAGAGTAAAAAATACAGTTATTATGTCATGCATTATCTATCACACACAAGCTGTATATGACCTATATTGGGGGATACACAGAGTGGGATATTTTTTGGTATACAACAGCACTTCCTTACCATGGAAAATTAGTCAAGTGTTGATTTTTCATTAATACTTCTTAAACAATATAGTCGGCAGATATATTATAAACATTTTACCAAATGAGAGCTACCACAGAGATACTGCCTGTAATGTGAAACGGGTATTAGCAAGGCATTTTTACAATGCGTCTGCTTGGTTTGTTGCATTTAAATCCATGTAGAAATACTGGAAAATGGAAGGTTAAAAACTGAAGTTTTATATTCACGGGTGACTCTGTATATATTACAGTAGTTCACATTTGTTCATATTCAGTCACATTCTCTCTGCAAATATGGATTTATTAAACTCATTTAAGATACCAAATTATGGATAATAAAAGTAAAACATCCCACTTTAGTTGTATATGGAAAAATACACTACTCATAAAGATTAACAATATAATACTCATGCTACACAATTGTATAATATAGTAATCTTCATGATAAGTATTTTTATATATATCATTGGGGAATTTTTTGTATTATATCCACTGATCATATCAGACACCATACATAGGTCATGGCCACCTGAACAGGAGATGCAAAGATAGCTTCAGATATGGTGTTGCAAGTCAATAAGTTACAACTCACACACTCTTAATTCCCTTCAACCTGGATTTAGAGGTTTCAGACCACAAAGGAGTTGAGTGAATCTGTTCAGTGTGCTTCAAACCAGCTCCTGAATAGGTTGGAATTTACCAGAACAAATGCGGAATGACAATCTTTGAAGCTATCCCTAATCCATAATCCAAGTCAACATGGATCATTAGCAAGTTTGCCGAATCAAGTGCCTTTGCAATGCTGTATACAGTCAGAAGAGATTGCTAATAGATGATTGTCTTTGGAATCTGTTTTGAGATAATAGAAAGCCATGAGCCCGGGATTCCAAAACCTCATCAAATTTCAATTGCCACATGAGGCATTTGATTCCTGAGTATCCTCCCATAGACACAAAAATATTCCTTTTATTTCATCCTCTTATCAGGTAATGGAGTTCTTCCCAACACACACTCCTTGTCATTTGTATTCTTATCTTGTTATAAAGTCTGATCATGAAATTGGGGGTGGTTGGATGCCTTTCACAATATACTGTCTCAAGTTGCATTATGGAATGGACATATCTAGTTTACATGAGCAAACGTTGTTTGTATTTCTGTATTGAAATTGGTTACATGTTATAAATGGATATTACCAATGTATATTATGTGAAAACTTAAAACTCTTAACACATGAGCACCTATTGTAAGTTATTCTTTGGAGAAGCTACTGCTTTTTCTAGAGCTTAAAATCATTAGATTGAAAATAACCACACTAAAAATCCAACATGTGTGGCTATCACATTTTTTCAACACTGCCTGCTGTGGGGAATTTCATTTTGCCTTATAAAAACCTTTTGTCTATTTGGTTTTAAGTACAAGAGATCCTCACAAGTACATTAAATGCAGTAGATTTATTTATTTATTTGGGGTTTTATGTCGCTTTCAACACTGTACAGGTCATATCACGACGGGTAGTTGAAAGGGCAGAGGAAACCAGTACATACAGTTCATTAGGGTTCTGTACTGTAAACTACCGACCAACAGCAAGCAACTACCAGCTTTCCCACTTCAGGCCGTGCCGAGGATCGAACCCCGGCCTCAGAGGTGGGAGGCGAGAGTGTTACCACTCTGCCACCGTGGCCCCCTTAAATGCAGTAGAAGGTGAATGTTTACCTTCAGGGTGAAAGTCCCACTACTGTTGTTACTTCTAAGAATTTTAAGCACAATATTACAATCTGTTGTAGTAAGATTTTATTGTTCCTTGTTTTGTGTCCTTGCATATTTTCTTAATCTGTAGATTATTAAAACTGATATATAACATATATTGACATTTGTATGATAACTGAATTATACAATCTGGTTTACACAATGTTATTAACTGTCATGTAGCTATGCAACTTTTACATGGACTGAATAGACATGTTATTCACTGATACATCACTATGCCACTTATACATGGAAGGACATGGACTTGCTTAATTCTCAAATTTGTTACAAAAATTTTGGTATTTGTAAATTACTCCTACATATGAGGAGGTATCAGCTCACCAGTCATTTTTGTTTTACATCTTGTTCAAAAGCCAAGGTTATATTGGGACTGTCATTGACATAGCCATTTGTGGGAGTCATACCCACCTATAAGCGACAGCCTGTGATTTGATAACTGCCCAGCAAACATTAAAAACATTTTTAAATGGTTACAAAATGTTTTAAAAACCTATTTAACCCCTATCCTATGGTTTTCTATATGTTTCCAAGTAAATGTTTATGCAGTAATGTTCCAAAAAGATTTTATAAACATTCTCTATTCAAAGGTTGCTACTGAAAACATTTATTAAATGTTTATAAAATAACTCAAGGAACTAGGTTTCCCTATAAACATTTTTTAAACATTTATAAATAGCTGAAGAATCGAAGGTTATGCTGGAAATGTTTTTTAAACATTTATCATGAAACAGCACACATGAAATGTTTAAACAAGATTTGTTGACAATGTTTTGTAAATGTTTGCTCTGAAAGTATTTTACAAACGTTTAATAGCAACTGGTTTTCACACTCATCATTTTAAAAAATGTTTGAAATGTTTTCTATCAAATCTTTTTAAAACATTCTATCAAAACATTTTCAAACCCATATTTAAGAATGCCTATTAAACGTTCACCTTAAACATTTCCAAACAAAGATTGCAGTGAGCAATAATAAGGATTTTAGAGGACTTCAGAAATTGCCCCACATGTAATCCCTAAAAGTAAAAATTGAATGGGGGCACAATTTTTAAGCCACTGTCTTACAATTTTAAACATAAAAATAATATTTTCATTAGTGATCAACCTTGAAACCTGATCTCTGAACATTTGTAACATTTTTTTTAAAACATTAGTCACTAAATGTTTAATAAATGGTATACATAAAACATTTGTAAAATCTATTATAAATGGTTTTCGTTTTAACCTTTGCCAAACGTTTCCTGTCAAACATTTACAAAACTCCAAAATATTTACTGGGTGCTAAGCCACCAGGCCACTGAGGACTTTTTCTTTGTCTCAGCACAGCCGTTATATGTACGAGTACTCTATTTAAACTTTATCATGTAAGTTTGCTGAATCATAATGAACTTCAAGCCTTAAGCAAGGCCAGGAAGAATGCAACAAGTTAGTTTTTGACATATCATATTGTGATTAATAATAGTAAAAGTGGACCAAGATATTTACCAAATATATAAAGCAGCTGATCCCACTGAATTTCTTCAATCTGCAAAAGTAGTTTGACCAGATTTTCATCACTTGTTCCATAGCAATTGACTATGCATTTTAAGAATCTCCATGGACTCTCCTGTTTAACAGTATGCAACAATAAACAGTAATAAAAAGTGGATGCTTAGATGGTTAAAATGTTAGAATCTACATGATGGTGAAAACATATAAGAGTATGTAGTTATTAACAGGAAAAGGGTGGTTAACAAGAAGGCAACACCAGATTGTTTGATTAGTTTTAACAGATATTATCCACCTTGATCTTCTTCCGTCAGAATTTCTGTTGTTAAAAAGTACACTTACCCAATGGCTTTATGATTTTGAAACAGTTCTTTTCTTTTACATATCTCAGAAATTACTAGTTTGACTCAAGCAAATAACAATGCCAAAGACCCTCCCAGTCGGATTCCCTGTCCATTGAACGGGATGTAAAAACCCTCAACTTTGACCTTTGGTTCAGAAATTACTGCAATGGTGATTGAGTACTACAAAATTTTGATTGAATTATACTCTGTGTAGTTTCTATGCAACAGAGAGTATTGTATTTAATTATTCACCATGCATATGACCATATGACCTACATAGGGGGCATACAGGGTGGGATGTACATGCAGTGTCCCCTCCGTACCATGGGTAATTAGTATCAACAAGTGCTGGTTTTTCATTAAAATTTCAGAAATGGTGTAAGCTACAACTGTTTTATGTATATCATTAGAACAGTGGCTGAGAAATTGCAAATTAAAAATTGAGTTTTTTTTCTATTTATTGGTGGCCCTGTATAGCTGACACCCTCTTTCATATTCTCTATAAAATATGGATTTAATTGACTCATAAATCATACAAAATCGTGGATAATACAAGTAAAACAACAGTCATTGGACATACACAGGAAAAATATATCAGTCATGAAGATTAAAAATATTCATGCTGTACATTCCTATTTTGCATGTGTCATTGGAGGAAGCTAATAAAATATAATGTAAACCCTTGCTTGCCTGCAATATTACTAATAAATTACTAATAAAACACAGGGCAGACGTCACTTTAAACAATGAACATGTCACTTCTCTCTGATTAGTAAAATGCACAAAGCTTGAACAAGACAAATTAAACCCACATATGACATAAATATTATTATAAATAATAAAACACAAATATAAACATTTTCAAAAAAAAAAGAAATCAATGAGGACTTCCATTCTGTGCAATAAATTTCAATCATGTTTGTCAGTTTTTGGAATTTTATGTGAAGGATATAAATTATAATTACTGTTGAATATCACCATGGACATTGTATTCAATACAATCTTTTAGATATCACCCTGTTTCTAGCACCTAAACAAAATGATATATTTATATTTGTAATGCACATCAAATATTAAATCACTTACAAAATATGTTGATGTACTGAAAAAGTAATAAGATACATTTGTACATACAAGTACATTTGAAATGTAAATATTACAAGTACCAGTACATTTTAACATTAGTTCTTAATACCTCTTAGTACATCAAAATTTGTACTTTAGTACATTAGTCATTTAGTACAAATCTACTGGACCCAACCCTGTAACAGTGGAGGCATTTAGCCAGATAGACATGGGAGGAGGGAAAATGATGAGAGAATGATTTGGCATTTGATGGGAAGTTTGAAAAGCAGGAATGAGTTCAGTTGTACATAACTGTACATAACTATATATTTATTGTATATAAAGAAGTATATAAAGGGAAACAATGCACTTGTATGAATTAGAACTTAAAATTAAATTGGCCACATGAGCAAAAAAGCGAAAATAAAAACTCAACAATATCATAACATTTAACCTAAAAAGAGAGACCATAACCTAAATGAATAAACCTTCATTGTACCATTTACAACACCTCTTATGTTTCAATATACTACAGTATAAAATAGTTCTTTATTGCAGTTACCTAATATATATGATTTACAGAAAAAAACAAAACAAACTAACCTCTCCCCCCCAATCCATCTGGAACGACTGACACAATAGCAGAAAACTCTGGATATTGGTCCACGTAAAGTATTTTATCTATGAGTCCTTCAAGTTTAGATCGAATATCAATTCTTATCTGAAAAATATATAATGAAGTATGAATCACAATAGAACTGTACATATGTTATCACTATCCACTTTGGTAATTTATCGTAAGGCCTATACAACTTTAAACTCTAAATGATCCTATCATAACAGAATGAGAAACTGACAAACACTACAATTTTTTTTCTAAGTAAAAATATCAGTTGTACAATCAATATCAATCTGACAACCTACTCTGACCTGTTAAAATTAATAGACAAAAGTCATAGCATCAAGCCTCAATCACCCTTGCGCCAAAGGTCAAATTTAATGTTGTACATCCTGTTCAACAGCCAGGGTCATATTTGGGACAGGTCCTCAGCATTGGCACTTGTACAAATTGACCCACAAAGAGGTGCAAGTCTGTGATTAGTTGCAAAAGTTGTTAACCACTAAGCCACTGGGGATCTTTAATTACCCTTGGGAATAAGAGAATGTCAATTGTCAGACTCGAACAACTAATTTTTATATGAGAAGATTATCCAGTTAAAGTTTTATGGAAGTAATGTGCAACATTAGTTAAAACACAGCCATTGAAAAAGCCTGGCATGGGAATGGGCATTTTCAAAACTTAAATAATATTGATGGGCAACCTCAATGCTCACAAGGTTGTCTCCATAAGTGAAAGAACAATTCATATGAACTTGCTGAACATGCTCTCAACTGCATGCTCAGGGTGGTCGAGAGGAACACTTGGTATATGACTTATGTATAGCAGGACAATATAGCAGTGATGAATACCACAGCAATGATGGAACAAAAATCTGGCTGGAACAAAATTCTGTCAGGACAGCATTCAGACTAATTCAGGGATTACGCCATTCAAATACCATGCTTCTTAACAAGGCTGAATTGTAACACAAAAATGGAGAAGCATGGCAGGGGTCTACCTTAATATATTTCCAGCTAAATTATGTTAAACTGCATAAATTGAAAAAAAAACATGACTTACCCTTTGCATGTATTTATCATCATTAGCTTCTGTCATATGCTGTAATCTCTTTTCAACTGGAGCTAGTTGGTCCAATGATAACTTGATCATTTTGTTTTGCATTAACACCATAAAAATCCTTTATTATATGTTGATATTAAATTAAGCTTTTCAAACTTCTCTTCCTATATTATACTAGAGTTTCTTCTGTATACAATGCCGTAGAATGCATGTGTGTTTGATCAATAGCTAATTGCACGTTTTAGTGCAAAAAGTATTGGAATAACTGTTGGAGTCCAATTTAGGAGTCAACGCATCTTAAGATGGCATATAGCCAACTGGCTAAAACATATCAGCCCAACTAGGATAATTGAATTCAAGAATGATTTTAGAGCTAAAATTTAATATTAACCCATCAGATAGAATGTGAATAGCTAATTGTAAGATTTATTGAAAAATATTAGCCCAACTAATGATCTAACAATCACTTGAATTGAATCAAAGCAAGTTTATTTAATTACTTAAATTTCAATTAAACAGCCTTATAATGATCAGGATATTGTCATATTTTCTCAATAATTTGGGCTATACCCCAAATGTTAAGATGGGCTGACTCCTAAGTTGGGCTCCAACATCATTATGCATCAAGCCCGCATCAGATATAAACAGTATAACTTTTTTTATAAATATTAAACCTGATAAACATATAATTTTGTATCTACTGATGTACAAATTAAATATATTTGATTTAACTGTCCATTGAAAAATCTATTTTCTCTCTTTATTTGATAGATTTACTTTATTTAGTCTCTTTCAGAAGTGTTCTCTACAAAAATGAACATATGTTTTATGCCAATAAGAAGTATTTTCTACAAGAACGAGCATATGTTTTATGCCACTGCATGTTAAAGTTGTCAATTTAATTTATAAGTTAACATGTTTCATTGTCTAACATGCACCTAAATACTAAGACATACTGAGAGTGGTTGCACACTACGTTTTGTTGTCCTGTAATATAAACATGCACTTGATATTAGAGAGGTTGTGAATAATGTTGTAAAGTCTGTATCTTTTTTCCTTTCTATGTTAGATGTCAGTGATTTTTGTGTTTTTCGTCATGTTTATAATGTCAACACTGTCAGTTATAATACAGATTTCACATAGAAAATGGCTTTGTACAACAACCTCCCTTTGATATTGTTGTCATTTATGTTGCATGTTTGTGCTCGATTTCGAGGAAAAACTGTTTGCAATCTCTCTAATTACTTTGCCACATAAACTTTTCCTGCATTGTAGTTTCAGTTTATGCTGTGTTTTGGTATTACATTTTGCATGAAGCTGCAACCTCTGTATTAGTTATGTTTACATTTTACTTTGATCCCCAAGGCTTAGACAGTGTAACTCAGTACAGTAAGAGGCATATGTGAAGTTCTCTATCTTTATAATTTCAATCAATGACAAAGTGACAAGTCCAATATCTGCCCCCAAGTACTACTAAATTTAGAATTTAGATGTCTCAACAGACGGAAGGCCAAAAGTAAAGTCATAAGTAAGAGTGTGTTCAGCTCCAGAGCTCTGAGCTTCTGTGGAACACCTTTACTTTTTGGTTGCACATCTCACAACATTAACCCAGAGCTGGCCTGGCTAGGGATTAATGGAAATAGTAGTTATATAACAGGGTTTTGTAGAGTATTTTTTCACTTTTTGACGGCACACACAGCTGAAATCTGGTTCCCATACCACTTTTCATTGTAGAAAAGGGGCAAGTATCGTTAGCTACTTTGGAAAATTAGTGGTAGTTACAATTGCAACAATAAGGAAAATGCTCACATCGTAGAAGTTTAGTACATTTGAAATGCATGTAACATTACATATTAGAGAGGTTAAGAAAAGACTTTTACTCTAATTATCCCACAAAAATGCAACATAGATTTAAGTAAGATTGTGGTGTAATTTACGTGGCAAGGCCATTTCTACATGAAATCAGTGACGGCTGGCATTTTCAAATTATGAAATAACCTGAGACAGTTGCATGTGGCATGTAACGGATAACAGATGTGGCTTGAAAATGCTGTTTGCAACTTTGCTAATAATAATAATGCATAATTTCCTCAATAGATACGTTACATATGAACTGGATGTGTTACTATTGTTTTGTCCTTGGATGTAAATTTGTTGGAGTGAATTTTTCATTGCTGCTACCAGTTCCATTGTCCAGTAGTCTTTAGAGCTCTTTACCAGTTTTTTTCATTTCTTCGACTGTCCAATATTCTGCAACATTATGCTCCTACTTTTGATAGGTTATATAATTTTTGGCCACTCTATGGCAGTTAGAGTCATCAAATGGTCTAAAACTTTGCAAGACAGGTGTAAGACTGCTACTGTGACACTTCCTGTGTTGCCAAATTCGCCTTTATGTCCAGTCCAGTGGATTCTTTGTTGACCATGTCATATGCTTTGCCTGCCACCTGTGATTCTACTTTGTTTCAGGTTCCTGCGAATGCCTTTGACGGATTCTAGAGGCAGGAAGCATCTGAAGGGCATTTCTGCTGCACTTGGTTTGCAGAAATCCCTTACCTTTTTTACCTTACCTTATGATTTCGGGAGGGCTGCGGCTTCCTGGGCATTTCACCATGGGGTTTCCTTGCAGAACATCCAGGCGCAAGGCACTTGGTCTTTACAATGTGTGTGGAGATACATTCATTTGCCTCTTTCAAGTTCATCCCGGGTTGCTGCAGCTTTTCGTGCCCATCTTTCTACCTAGTCTTCTACTGGGTGCTCAGGTGTGCTGTTATGCGTTTATAATGCCCTCAGATGGACCTGTAAACTTTATTGCTGCTTATTTATTTCAACTTATTGCAACATTTCAACTGTGACTTATATCTCTGGACTGTTGTTTATGAGGTGGAGGGAACCAGCCTGCCATGTTAATTCAAACTCTTCAGTGATCATAATATTATGACTTAGGGCCATATCTAATATATTTCATTTTAATGTGCACATTATGACGTTCAGGCTATGTGACATGTAAATCTATGAACATTATGATTTTAGTATTTTAGTATCATCATTATAGACAGAACTATATATTCATCATGTTTAGCACTGCTTTTGCAAGGCAATATTTATATATATGGACTGGTATTATACTAATAATCTTGTTTATGCTGATTACCAATACTTTTGATCAATAAAGTTTAATCCCAATTTTCACTATTACTGTTTTGGGGGGACTTAGGGAATGTCTCCAAGAGATACGTTACATATGAACTGGATGTGTTATATTTAGTATTTGTCATGCATGAATATTGGTAGGAAAAAATTCAAGCAACAGCCCACTGTAATGTAAAGCTACTCTAAAGCCTGTGAGACAGGGGAAGATGCAGGGCAAGAATGAGCCAGGTAAGTCCAACGCACCCCCACCTCTGCAAAAGGCATGAAAAATAAGTGCTTTCTGTAGGCCCAATTTGATGAAAATATTTTTAAATTGTTTACTGACAAGTGAGTCAGTAAGGGGCTTGGATGGTTAGAGAAAAAAGTGGCTGGTTAGAACCAGCAGGAAAGGTATCTATCACACCTCTGAGGCCGGGGTTTGGTTCCCGACATGGCCTCAAGTGGGAAAGCTGGTAGTTGCTTGCCGTTGGTCGGCAGTTTACAGTACAGAACCCTGATGAACTGTATGTACTAGTTTCCTCTGCCCTTCCAACTACCCGTCATGATATGACCTGTACAGTGTTGAAAGCGACATAAACCCCAATAAATAAATAAAGTAATGCAGAGAGACAAGACACAGGGGGGATTTGCTCAGCACAGGAATGGGAACTGCGGCAACATCTTTTCTGTTTTGAATGGATTTGGACCATTTAATGCCAAGACTGTGGTATATGATGAAAATAAAACATCCCCTGTAGCCATATGCCTGGTACAATCAGAAGATCTGACAAAATGGGGAAGCTGGTTTGATAGTCACAAAAATTAAAAGAAACATGTAAGGTAGCGGGCCTTTCGGATGTTCAACAAATTGGCACTGATGTGCAATTTTGGAGAGCAAGTCAATATTTGTTATCTGTCTGATAACAGGGTGATGAGAAACCCCCAACAACAGGCTTTTAATATACAGCATGATACATTGATCTCTGAAGTGAGGACTTAGGTCACATATGATGCATAAGCCACTGAGGGCCACCATAGAATTTCTGATACGAGGTGAGACATGAAAGTTTTTGTTCAAATACTCTATAAAGGCTAGAAATCCTTCCATATCATTTGATATTGGCTAAAGGTGGAATATCTGACACCCTACAAAGTCAAACTTGTGTTATATACATTCCGTTCAACAGCCAGGGTTGTATTGGGACAGGTCCACAACATCTGCCACTTGCAGGAGTCAAACTCACACAGAGGTGACAGCCTGTGACTAGAGATGCCAAACTTGCTGACCACAAGGCCATCTGAGACCTTTGACATCCTCCAAGAGCCTCGTGGAGGAAAGGGTGGCCAGCTAGGCTACTTGATCAGGCAAGTCTGAAAATATTTAAGAGTAGTCTAAATACCTTGGGTTTATAACATGATTCAACAAAGTGAGATCATTATGTGTGGGAAGCCATACTGGATAAGGAGACGTTTTGTTTACCAATAATATGTCTTACTTTGATATCTGTGATAAATAAGGTAGATATTAATCGACTTTTTCTGGTACATTTTCCCAAAACTAGATCACGAGCCTTGCCAGTTGTGAATACATACACTATAGCAATATTATCACAAAAGATATTGACCCATTTATCCGACCAGTCGGAGACCAAATTTTACAAGCAATAAACTATGTTGAAAATTTTAAGGTAAAAAATATTTAGTTCTTGAAATTCTTAGTAATAGACAACGTATATACCATGTTATCATAGGTCAAGATGGGTCTTTTTGAAAGCAGAATTGTATTTGTAAAACCTGATCCCACTATAATGAATCAAAACAGCATTAAATCTGTGTAGATCTTTGAAGAATTCTTCAGTTAACAGAATTTTATGATTTTCAATACTATCTCGGAGCATTCAAAGCATTCAGTTAAGAAAGAACCTGCTTGCTTGATGATGAACTTTGTAATTATATACAATAGCAATCCTAGTAGTGACTGAAGGTCACATTTGTCACTATAGGTTTTCGCTTTTCATTCACTGATCTCGTGGAGTTTATCTTGGGGAATCAAAATAGTTCATTTAACCGGATCAATCTGAATGCCTAGGCAAACTACTACAGTAGAAGAAGGAAGTAAAGTTTCGATGAATATATCTAGTCCCAATTTTTGTAGTAGTATTTCTGGAAATGTGTAAGGTTTCTGAAATTCAGAGGATAAACCAATATACACCAGATCAACAATATAGGAGAAACTACGAAACAGTACTAGCCCTACCAGTGGGGTTGTTTTTTTTTTTAATTATTTGTGTTGGCAATCCAGAACTGTCTTTGTCCAGTTACTGCCAGTTGAAAGTCAGAAATTATTTCTCCTTTCCTAGAAAAACTCCACTGGTTGCCTATTTAACAGCACATCCTTTTCATAACAAATACAACCTTTTAATACTTCAGGCTCATTTAGTTAACCTTTGTATTTATCTGCAATGATACATTCCACCAAACTCAGTCATGGCAACAGATTGCTGGTTTATCATGTCCAAACCACATACAAGTTGGAACCTGGATCTTTCCAGTTACCGCACCATCCAAGTGGGCTTGATACCTTTTTGGTGCAGCCCTCTAAAAGTGTGCCCAATGTATCATTTTAAATCCTTTCAAAACAGTTACAGTCTGTCAATTACATACCTAGAAGGCTTAACAAAGATATATTTACAAAAATACACTGACGGAATCTTTTAGTGCATATAAAAGCTCTTGACCAGTACCAAAAGGCATGGTTAATTTTTTCTCGATTCATAGTTCATACATATTTTGGATTTGCAGTTTAACAACTTTCTAAGTTCCCCATGGTTTTTTTAATTCAGTATCCTTGGGGTTCACATTAGTACACATGAAAACATATACTCTTGTGTTAAGAGTGCTACAAAGTTAAAAGGCATACAATTTGGACCCAGGGCCACATTTACAATCCCCCCCAAGACAATAAAAGATCGGGATTATAAATTTATTATACAACACTTATATAGACTACTAAAATATTATTAATGATTACGTTACATCATAATGCAATCCAATATGTACACTAATATTTATGTTAAATGGAAATGCATGTAAAATAACATTAAAAGAGTCAAGACATAAGATTTTACACGAGTGTCAAAGGTCAAATCAAAGGTCATAGGGTGACAATACCACAGTGCAAGGTCACACAATAACAAGTTAAGGTCACAAGGCCAATCAACTCCCTAAAGGTTATAGGTCACTGAGACCACGATCACAGTCTCAACACTGCCCAGATATTCATATCTATCAGACAACAGTTCCAGAGGTTATGGAGTACAAGTTCAGTGATCTGATACATAACGTGGCCCAGTTAATACATGTCAATGGCCAAAGAACCCAAGCACAAAGCCAGGCACAAATATTTTATTAATTTCGCTTCAAATATGATTATGATTAAATTTTGCCCTTTATCCATTTGATGATATTAGTACAGAGATCTTGAATTAATACGCATTTTACTTACAAATGTTGGTGCAGCATAATAAATGCAGCAACAGGTTTAATTTTTTTCTCAATTCACAGTTTATTATGTACTTTGGATTTGCAGTTTTAAAAACTGTCTATGTTCCCCATATTTTATAAATTCAGTATCCTTAGGGTTCACATTAGGACGCATGAAAACATATACTCTTGTGTCAAAGGGCCACTGCAACCAAAAAACTATTTTCTCAGTATATGTTCATCAAGACACACAGTACCCAACACAGTACATAAATATTCACATAATCACTTGGAAAGCCACAAAAATGCTTTTGTTTAGCTTCCCAACAGAAATCTGCCTCACTGAACTTTTGACCCCTGAATCACGTGTACACACGTCATCACA
Source organism: Sabellastarte sp. h YS-2021 (assembly GCA_964017235.1). Classification (NCBI taxonomy): domain Eukaryota; kingdom Metazoa; phylum Annelida; class Polychaeta; order Sabellida; family Sabellidae; genus Sabellastarte; species Sabellastarte sp. h YS-2021. The sequence continues at coordinate 43,626,625 of OZ024928.1, forward strand.
TGAACACAACAAATCTCTGGTACACACACATCAGTAAAAACAGTGTGTGTGTAGTATTTTGAAGTCCTTTTAAAAACCTTTTGTTATGTTAATTACAAACCATTTAAAGCATCATTTTTTGGAATTATCTTCATGTTTAGCATATGCAATATACCGACCAGTGTTTTAATTGGATTTATGCTGTTTTGTTACTGAATTAAGTAATTACTACTTCAATTTATAAAATTGTTAAAAATGACTTTAACAAATCTCACAATCTCATAATAAAATTACTTCTTTCTTCATGCAAAATTATTGAATTAGAATAAATTCTAAAATACATGTATAAGTATTTGGTGTATGTTTGTAGAAATAAAATAGATCTTTATTTGTGCACAACAACTTATAATAATAACAGTGTCAATCTTTTATGTAGCTTATGTTTCACCAATTTCTGTTAATCACTAATCTGCATAAAACAGAAATATTTTACAGCTGAAAGTTATTGTTTTATTTGTGGATACATTTCAATATGATGTATAATTACTACAATGAAACTATTGCTTCTACATAATCTAAGAGCACAGTTATGCATTGAAGCATTTGTTTATAATTTTAGGCCAAGAGTAGAATACCTGAAAGGTATTTAACTGTTAACTGTGGGAACAAACATAAAAATAATGTTTCATTGCATTCAGTAATACCTTAACCCACCTTGACTACACATATGGCTTATTTGACTAAAATTCTTGCCTATTTCACAAAATGGGTATTTCATGAATTTGAACACACATATGCTTGTGTCCTAATTCAAAAATATTTTTAGAAGAAATAAAATTATTAAATAAATCATAGCAGTGAAAAGAGCAGCTGAAAGATGAATTGTAATGGACAGCCACATATTTGGAACATAAGATTACAAGCAATGATCTCAAAATTGATTAAAAACAGTCAGTCCCTTTAGATTAAAGAAAGCTATTGTAACAATGCCGGGATATCATGAAAAGAAAATGCCTCACAGCTTGTTGTTTTTTTGTGTCAAAAATTTTGTATATTTCACAAACAGAATGTTAATGTATAATAAAAACATGTGTTCATATAAAACAGTATAAATTTGAAGTTTTCATTTTTGTGGCTATTTGAAGCCAACAAAGTCAGGAGAATTAAATTTTTGCCTAGTGACAGCTATAATACAAGAAGAGAGAGGGATTCTAATGTTTTTTACTAGATATACCCAGCACCATCTTACAAACTGTCTGTATGTGGTATATCTGTATATCTAATATTACACTCCCCATCAATATTACACCAATATTCTCAAGTTATAGTTCATCCATTGTTAAATATTCCAAAAGATTTCAAAATAAATGTAAAATGAAGAGAATATACTGACAAAGCAACTGCTCCCTACATACATAAGCAACAGAACAGCCAGTACTACTTCTGTTGATGGCATGTACACACAAGTCAGTAACCTGACCCAATTTCTCCTGGTCTGTAATGAAATACACATTTAAACAGATAAAAGTACTAATAATAAACAACTGGGTGTATTTTGGCTTGGTTATTTATGTTAGTAGAGTTGTATGAATAACACTCTGTGTTTTTCATCTGAAAAATAACCTTGGTAAATTTGGTTGCAGTGGCCCTTTAAGATTTCTACAAAGTTAAAAAGGCATAAAACTTGGACCCAGTGCCAAATATTTATTCATTTTATTTAAATTATGATTATGGTTATTGCTTTCCCTTTATCCATTTGATGATATTAGTACAGAGATCTTGGATTAATAAGCATTTTGATTACAATTGTAGGAACATCACCATATGCTACATATCTTTGAATCTGTAATCTTCAGTTTAATCAGATAGCTACAAAAATTAAGTTTGTTGTATATTACATTATACAGGAACTATATGGCTTTGTTATCTGTAGGTAAATGAAATATATTTTAGAGATAAGACATAATATTGTACCAGGTCTTACCTAGTCCATAATGCTTTATTGTGCAAACTATTGACTAAAACTGATATGCACTTATTAATCCAGCCATACAACAATCTTTTATAAGATATCCTGTTACAATGTTTGGCTGAAATAAGAGCATTGTTATTATTCCAATGATCAACACTACTTCAGCATAATTTCTCTGTCATATTGCTAGGTGTATGTAACTTTTTACCTCTCAGTAAACATTAGAAACGTTTTTAAATGGTTTAAATGTTTCCAAAACGTTTTTAAAACCTAGTTAAACCCTATCTTATGGATTTCTAAACATTTCCAAGTAAATGTTTATGCTGTAATGTTTACAAAATGTTTTATAAACATTCTCTATACAAACATTTTTACTGAAAATGTTTATTAAACGTTTATAAAATAACTGAAGAAGCTTGGTTTGACTGAAAATGTTTTTAAAACAGTTATAAAATAGCTGAAAAAATTAAGGTTTTGCTGGAAATGTTTTCATTGTGAAATGTTTGATAAACAGTACACATAAAATGCTTAAATAACATTGTCTGTCAAATGTTTTAGAAACATCCTATCAAAAACATTTTTTAAACCTATAATTTTAAACCTTCACCTTCAGACATGTCCAAACAAAGATAGCGGTGAGCAATAATAGGAGATTTTAGAGGACTTTGTCAAACATTTCCCCACATGCAATTCCTAAAAGTAGGAATTGAAGGGGGGCACAATTTCTAAGCCACTATCTTACAATTTTTAACATAAAAATAATATTTTCAATAGTGAGCAAAAATACAAAGATACTGAATTTGACCTCTGATCCCATTATTATTCAGACATTATTATGTTCATTTATAACATTTTTCTAACAATTATCGTTAAACGTTTAATAAACTGTTTTCATAAAACGTTTTAAAACATTCTTTTACAAATGGTTTTCGTACCCATTACTTTTTACCCTTTGCCAAACATTTCCTTTCAAACATGTGCAAAACGCCAAAATGTTTACAGGGTTTGGATTTGCAATCATAATAGCTTTCTATTTACCCCATGTTTTATAAATTTAGTATCCTTATGATTTACATTGGTACACATGACAACATATATTCTTGTGTTAAGAGTGGTACAAAGTTAATAGGCATAAAATTTGGACCCAGGACCAAATATCTTATTTATTTCACTTAAATTATGATTCTGGTTATTTTTCCTTTTATCCATTTGATATTAGTACAGAGATCTTGGATTAATAAGCATTTGTTTACAAATGTTGGAACATCGCCGCCACATGCCACATATGTTTGAATCTGTAATCTTCAGTTTAATCAGATAGCTACAAAAATTAAGTTTGGTGTATATTACTTTATACTGGCACCGTATGGTTATGTTACCTGTATTTGAATGGTGTATATTTTGTAGAAAAAACATAAAATTGTACCTAGTATTACATTCTATCTCAGGTTCCATCTTGAAAAAAAAGATTAAAGTTGGCAGTTGCTTAATATTGCACAAACTATTGACTAAAACTGGAAAAGCACTTATTAATGAAACCATACAACAGCCTGTTATGAAATAACCTGCTGCAATGTTTGACTGAAATAAATGCATTGTTATCAATCCAATGATCAACACTACTTCAGCATTATTTCTCTGTCATATTGCTAGGTGTAAGTAACTTTCTACCTCTGCTTGAAGAAGCTGCAACTGGTAAAGGTGGAAAGGTGCAAAAGGACAACTATGTCTGCATTTATGTTACACCAGCATTTTATTTACAAATGTTGAAACACCACCACCATATGCCACATATATTTAAATCTGTTAATCTTCAATTTAATCAGGTAGGTTAAAAAATTCAGTATGTTGTATAATTATACTGGAACCATTTAGTGGTTTTTATCTGCAGGTAAATGAAATACATTTTGTAGATAAAACATACTATTGTACCAAGTCGTACATATGATCTTGATCTTGAAAAAAAGATTAAAGTTGGTAATTGGTTGATGATGCTATATTGTGCAAATTATTGACTAAAACTGGTATGTACTTATTAACACGCAACAGCCTGTTATGAAATAACATGTTGCAATGTTCGGCTGAAATAAGTGCATTGTTATTTTGTCCAATGATCAACACTACTTCAGCATTATTTATCTGTCATATTGCTAGGTGTATGTAACTTTCTACCTGCAGTTGAAAAGTTGCAACTGCTAAAGGTGGAAAGCTGCAAAAGGACAACTATGTCTGCATTTATGTTACACCAGAGTGATTGCCAAAATTGTGAGTTTATACAGAATATTATAATATGCTAAACCATATTTTACATATAGTATGCTTTTAAATGGAGATCTGGGCTACATTTGGCAACACCTACTGATGATCTCTTAAAATTTGAAGATTTTCACAAATAATAATCATATGGCATCAGTATAAATATGCAAGTTAAGTTGAATTGTCAGTGCGGAGTACAAGCCATCTAAACACTGTCAAGTCATAGATCAATGGTATAGAAAAAACATGTCCACGTAAGAAGAGATTCCAGTTAGCAAACCTGTCCCGTAAAAATTTGTCCAAACACTAATGTTAAAAATGAAAACCATAATCAATTTGAACATTTGATCAAGGTCTCTGGCCAATGGTCAAATATTTTGTTGTTTTTTTCTTTAATTTTTCTGTAATCTTAATTTTTTATACAAAAACCATATGCTTTCTTGAACTATTCATATAAATCATATGTGTTTTAACAATCCTCATAAAAGTTATAATCATTGTAAATAACTTTTGAATACCCATAAATATATTGTGTCTTGGGTGATTGCTTAAAATGCTAGTCCTCTGTTATTAGCCAAAGGTGTGTTCTACTGGGGCCATTTTGTTGGTAAATAAGGATTTTTTGATGGTCAGGAGCAATGTTTACAGAGTCAGTTAGAATCGGTTCTAGTTTCCCAGCTTGTCATGGTGGGTCAGAAAAATATCAGACATGTTTGATATTACACTAACTTTGTCCAGCTCTTGATCCCCACCATGGCCCCATACCACATGGAAACCAGCTTGTGCTAGTCACTCGCAGACTTGTCCTAATCACCTCCAGTGTTGTCCTCATCACTTCCAGTCCTATCCTATGATGAAATCAGCATGTATTTGTCACTTAAGCCATGCTCCTTTGCAATCCCTTTCCAGTATGATATTAGGTAAAAATATGACAAACTAATGGTGTCAAGAATGAAAATAAAATAGTGCAACTAATCAGTTCCCGAAGTTGACAGGAAGAAAAGTCCACATGTATGCTGTAAAAAGTGTTTTTATTTGATCAAATTATAATAAATTTTCAGCCTATTTCAGTAGAGCAATTTCTGGGAATAAAAGGATCAAGTGCTGACCAATCAAAATTCAATAAATCATGTCGAGGAGAGTCAACAAAATATTTAGATCTCATCACAGGATCATTTTCTCAGTTATTAAAACCCATAAGCAAATTCTCGGAAAAAGAGGGATCAAGTGTTGACCAATCAAAAAATTGAGAAAAGCAGGTCAAGGACAGTCAACATAATATTTGGATCCTGTCAAATGACTAGAACTACAGCATTTTTAGGAGGGTGTTCCACTGGGGCCGACTAGTCTGTAAGTATCGACTTTTTGAGGGTCAGTAGCAATGTTTACATAGTCTGTTATGATCAGTTGTAGGGTTTAGTGCACAGTCATATCTTTGGCTGGCTAGTTGATAAGCTTTTGCTTTTTTTATTACAAACATTGCTTTGATTTACAAGATGGGTCCTACAAAGTCAAGAAAGAATGTGCGGAAGAGAGAAATCCCCACAGACATACATTGGTGTTTATTGACCTAGTTTTTGATTTGTTGATTAGTTGATACTTGATCCTTCTTTTTCCCAGAAATTCATCAAAACTTGACAGGCAATACTGACTGCAAGTTTGCTCATGGTGAGTGGGTACACTTCCCTAATCTTGTCTGTTTATCACTACAGCTGGTCGTGATGACCTACAACTTGTCTGTTGAGCCTCTAGGGCTTGTCCTAGGGCTTTCAATTTGATCACATTACAGGAAACAACCTGTCCCTGATCCTCGAATCGGCTGGTCCATCCTAGAGTCGTAGGGGAGGTTGTAGGGTTGGTTCCAGTGGAACATCTCATTTAAAGTTGGCAAAAGGGACATTTTCTTGTTATGTTAAATCTAAAGTCTAAATATTAATGATATTATGGCCACATCAAAGTAAAAAGGGTTTCCAGCTGTAAACTTGCATTTAACAAAGCTACCCAAATCAACATCTCTGTCACCTGTTCATCTCAGAGCTCTAATATCTAGGAAGTTATAGTCAGCAAAAATTAGTAAAAATTATGCCTTTAACTCCAGGTCATTTAGTTCTGGATATTTTTAAAGCAAACTTGGCACATTAATTGAGGTTTAAATCACAATGTTCTCTTTTCTGACAATATCTTGTAGCACACATTGCTTGTAGCATGTATGCAACTTGCTAAGTGAAATATTCAACTTAATATAAAAAAAATTTGGTAGGCAGCTTAGAGCTTTCATATTGCCATAGTGACATCATTAATGCCATACCAAATTGATGTATGAGGGTTTTCAGTGTTCGAATTGGCAAAAATTGTCGGCAATTAAATAATTATATAATCAGCTGACTTAAATAAATTTACTGAGGGTCTGTGCTGATAAGACCTCCTGCTAAGTTGGTGAAGTTTCTATGAAATATATCTATGGTTGAGTGGTTAAACCCAGTCCCATCATTTGATATGAATTAAGGTTAATCATGATTAAACTCTGTACTAGCGTCATATAAATTGCAATGATCTAAATGGTTAAAATTGACAAAATTCATTCAGTCAATGGGGATACATGGGTTATGAACCAGAGGTGCTGTGGAAAAAGCAATTTTAGGTGAACCTGTTTTTGCCAAATAAGAAGGTTTAAAGCTACTGTGATAAGCTACTATAAATGTTCAAAAACACTACAAATATTAATGGACAGATTATACGAGAGACTGGTAGCACTGTAGGACAATCTTCTGTTTAAGTGTTCTTTTACTTATGATTTTATTAGCTCTGAACAGCTACTTTTGAAGAATAGAGATACCACATACATTATATAAATAGATGCTAGACATTATACCTAATTGATTGTACCATAGCTACTGTGACAAGCTAAATTACTTTTGTTACAGTTGTTAAAATAGTGTGTTGTATTACATTTATAACATTACATTTACACATCATTTAAAAAAATTTATGTGTCTTTTTAATTCTGATATATAATAATCGGCCCCAATGAAACTGGTCTACACTATTGGGTTAAATCAGGTTTGGAAGAACTCCAATTTCTACAGCTGAATTTAATTTCTTTTATAAAGCAGAACTATTAATATAAGCTAACTATACTAGATCCATTGTATATCAGTTTAGTATAAGTACATAGAGACAATCTTTTACTTCAGAAAAACTGAGGAAATACATATACTTCTTTAAAATAGTCTCATTTAGGGTGAAATTTTATACACTACAACCTCTGTAACTTTTCTAAATCCACATCTCTCGTGGAGTTTGTATGAGGCTTCATTGTCTGTAAACACATAAACACTTTCAATGGTCTTCTTTATCTTGTGAGCTAGTTCAGAGACTGCCAATTGTCCAAGACCTTTCCTACGATGTTTTGGGTCAACATATAGCATTCCTAGTAACCTGTCTTCCTGTTGTATCATGTGAGCTGCTAAATCATTATCAGCTGTACGAATTGCAACTGTAGCATAATTCCTGATGAGCCATTTAATAAAGACTTTTGAACCTTCATTGGAATAAGTACAAGAGTTATCCACTTTTTCTGCATCTGATTCATAAAGTGATGAAAGGGAAAACCCTTCTGGAATATCACTGTAAAAATGACAAAAAGAGTGGACAAGATAATTATCACTAATGACCAGATATAGGATTCTACAATCAGGAAATCTTACATTTCAAACAAGCAAATATAGAAACAGAAGAGATCGCATTACCACTTGACAGATGCAATAACCCACTTGGCACTTGCAGCACATATAAATTTATAATAACAGTAAAACACCCAATTATGCAAGTTGGAGTGATCTAAACAGTCATGTATCTCAATTAAATAGCCAATATCCACAGGGATTTTTATTTAAAATCTAGCAATTTTAAAATTCATTTTAAGCAAAAATATTTGAATTTCTACATGTTGGGCTTGATAGTATTTTCAAAGAGAAAGAATAAAGAATTTAAATATGGTCAACTCCCTAATTGAAAAATAAAAATAAATCTATGCAGTACCTGTCTACAGAATTGAAAATATAAGTCATATCTCAGATTGAAATATACAATTCATCATAAATGATGGACAGTTTCTTGAAACTTTGCTCCTCAAAATAAGAGGCGAAACAATTAAATTTGCAACAGAACTGAAAACTAAAACTGATACAAGAGAGAAGGCACTCCAGATTGATATTGAAACTCTTGAAAAAATGGAATTGGCAAATGTAGAACTTATTGAGGACAAAAAAAAGGAACTACAAAAAATTAGGGAAGATAAATTATATGGAAATATACTTCGTTCAAGAGCACAGTGGCTTCAGTATGGTGAAAAGCCTTCAAAATTTTTTTGTGCACCTGAAAATTACCAATACCTGGAAAAAACAGTCAAGCGAGTTGTAACATTAGAGAACAAGGTAATTACAGACCAAAATCAAATTCTGAAAGAGCTACAAAAATTTTATGCCAACCTATTAAAAAAAAAAGAACCGAGTCTATATGAAGATAATTTAAATGAACTTTTCCAAGACATTCATAACATAAGAAAACTATCCATTGATGAATCACAACAGTTAGAAGGTATCCTTACAGAAAAGGAAATAAGTTCAACCCTGAAATCAATGAAAAATGAAAAATGTCCGGGAATTGACGGCTTCCCTGCAGAATTCTTCAAAGTTTTCTGGATAAAACTAAAAACGTTTGTTCTTCGAGCATTAAATCATGCATATAATGTTGGCAAAATGTCTATTTCTTTGAGGCAATGCATAATAACCTGCTTGCCTAAAGGAAACAAGCCGAGAAAGTACCTAAAGAACTAATTCTAATTCTATTCTAATTCTAATTGGACTTTTATAGCGCTTAATCTCCCCAAACAAGAGGACTCTAAGGCGCAACAAAACAAAAAGCAGTCAACAAAATTCTGTGTCCAGGGACATAACAGGGGTCGAACACCACGGAGAACGCCAGGAGGATGATTCAGGCTAGGGTGGATATGCTTTGGTGTACAGGTAGGTTTTAAGCTGTTTTCTGAAGGAGGCCAGGGATGGAGAGGCACGAATCACATCAGGGAGAGTATTCCACACAGTAGGAGCATCAAACGCAAAACTATTACCAAACTGTTTGACAGATTTATGAACAGAGGGGCAGAACTTTGGAATAACTAGGAAATTACCACCACTTTCACTGCGCCTGGTACTATAAGAACTGCTGTAGGAAGAAAGATGTGGTGAAAAATACCTGGGAAAACCTGTGTGAAGATACTTATAAACAAGTGTGACTGTCTTGAACACAATGCGCTGTTCAACAGGAAGCCAATGCAGTTTCTTTAGCACAGGAGTTATGCTGGTGTATCGACTGGTGTTTGATACAATTCTAGCTGCACTATTTTGGATGCACTGTAATTTGCGTAGATTGAACTTGGACAGGCTCCTGAAAAGTGAGTTGCAGTAATCCAACCGACTACTAACAAGAGCGTTGGCTACAAGCACAGAAACATCATCAGTAAGAAACCGCCTGACATGTCTGAAGTCACGGAGTTTAACAAAACAACTTTTGCAGACATTCTGAACATGCTTGGACAAAGAGAAATCTGAATCAAGCCACACACCCAGATTTTTTACTGAATCTGCAGGGCAGAGTGAGTTGCCCAGGATATCAATTGGAAAACATGCTTTCAACTTATCCCTTTGTCTCTTCGAACCAAAGATGATAAACTCAGTCTTATCAGGATTCAGTTTGAGCTTACTAGTTGTCATCCACTCTTTAACATCATTTAGGCACTTATTTAGCTTTTCAAAGGCAGCAGATGCATTCTTCTGGGATAAATGTATATAAAGTTGGCTATCATCTGCATAGAAATGAAACTTTATTCCATTATGTTTACTGATAATGGAACTGAGGGGGGTAGTGTACAATGAGAACAACAAAGGACCCAGGACAGAACCTTGGGGAACACCAAATAGGAGTTTACAAACATCTGACAAAGTAGAACCAATTTTTACTGATTGGTAACGGTCCATTAGGTAGGATGTGAACCATTTCAGAACGGAGCCACTGACCCCAAACCAGTTTTGGAGGCAACCCAGAAGAGTAGAGTGATCAATGGTGTCGAAGGCAGCAGACAAGTCAAGCAATACCAAGGCAGTGGATTCACCTCTTGACAATGATAAGTGAACCTCATAATTTATGTAGAGAAGAGCAGTCTCAGTTGAATGGCCCGCCTTATATGCCGACTGGTACGGGTTGTCTAAGTTATTGGCATTAATATGTTCTAACAGCTGCTTAGCAACCACACGTTCTACCAATTTAGATATAAAACTGAGACCTGATACAGGGCGATAATTCTTAAGGTCATTTGAGGGAAGATTTGGCTTTTTAATAAGTGGAGTGACCACAGCAGATTTGAAGGCATCAGGAACGCATCCCTCCATGAGTGAGCAGTTGACCAGCTTTGTAAGGGATGGTAGCAATATATCAATGCATTCCTTAATCAGGAATGTCGGCAGAGGGTCCAACAGGCATGATTTTGTTGGTGATGCTTTAATTATTTTATCAACAGCATCTTCAGAAACTTGCCTAAAGACAGTAATTTGGGGAGGATCTGAAGGAGGGTTAACATCATATTCAGTGCCAGAAGAAGCAAAATTATCTCTAATCTTCTTGATTTTGTTGGTGAAGAAGGAGGCAAACTGGTCAGCCAATGACTTTTCGGACTCATGAGATGGAAGTGTGGCATCAGAAACCCTGTTCAGGGTCTTATGGAGCTCACGCCAAAGTTTTCGAGAGTCATGACTATTGTCTGAGATCAGTTTGCTATAGTAGTCTGATTTATCTTTATTTACAAGTGCATTGCACCGAGCAATCTGGCGACGAAGCCTACTCCTGTTAAGTGTACTTTTAGCCCTACGCCAGGTTCTCTCAAATTGGCGCCTAAGGGACTTTGCACGTCGATAATCATCAGACATCCAATCGGCGGACTCCTTTTTCGTCAATTTAGATATAAGAGGTGCAGGTGAACTGGCACTCAATATCGTTATTATCTGTTGTTTACAAGATTGGTTCAGCAATGATAGCAAAAATATAAAAACTTACCTCAGTCAGTTAATTTCAACAACCCAAACAGGTTTTGTCAGTGAGCATTTCATCGGTGAAAACACAAGACTGATCTATGACATAATACAATACACTGAACAACATGAAATTCCTCGTCTCCTTGTCCTAATCGATTTTGAAAAAGCTTTTGACTCCATTTCTTGGAAATTCCTATACTCTGTGTTAAAATTTTTAGGTTTTGGAACTAGCATCTTGAAATGGATTAAAACGTTTAACAATGACATTAAAGCAACAATAGTTCAGTGTGGAATTACTTCAGAGTTTCTTGATATAGAAAGAGGATGTAGGCAAGGGGATCCTATCTTGTCATATGAGTTCATACTATGTGCTCAAATTTTGTATCTTATGATTACATGTAATGATCAGACAAAAAGGTATCAAAATAGAAAACAAACATATGAAACTAACACAGTTTGCTGACAATACATCTCTTATCCTGGATGAGACAAAAGACTCCTTATTAGCTGCATTAAATACACTAGAAATTTTTGGTGATTTATCAGGCCTAAAGGTAAATACCGACAAAACAAAATTGATCTGGATAGGTCAAAAAAGATACTCAAGGGATAAATTTGACACAAATAGGAATTTACTATGGGGAAATACCCAATGCAGATTCCTGGGCATAGAGTTCTATGTGGACCTAAGTGAGATGATTGGTTTAAACTATACTGCTGCTATATGTCAAACTAAACAAACGTTAAATGCTTGGAAAAGTCGATATCTTACACCAATTGGAAAAAAAGCAGTTTTGAAAGCCCTAATAATACCAAAGTTTAACTACCTGTTTTTGTCACTTCCTAACCCAGAATTAGAACAACTAACTCAGCTAAATCATATAATGTACAGGTTTATCTGGAATGATAAACCTGATAAAGTGAAGAGATCTCAAATTTGCAAGTCATACAATGCAGGTGGATTAAAAATGATTGATCTTGAACCGTTTATAAAAGCCTTAAAAATAACATGGATACGCAGACTGTATCTTGACTCAAATGCACCATGGGTCCATATAACTCTATCTTATTTAGGTCAAAAAGAGAAAATTTTATTTTTAGGTTCGCAATGGTCACAAAAAGTAGCAGGAAAAATGAAAAATCTATTTTGGAAGGATGTAATACTGGCTTGGAGTAGCATATTAAAAAAAATCCCAGAATCTGAAGTTCTGCATGGGCCACTTTGGTATAACTCAAAAATATCTACTCTTCCATTGTTTGAAGCAGAATTGTACAAAAAGGGTATTATGTCTCCTATAGATGTTCTTACAAATACAGGTGAAATTATGTCAAAAAATATTGAATTATCTTACAATGTGTCCTTAAATTTTCTAAGTTACTATAGATTGAAACATTGCTTAACTAGGTATTTAAAAGGAATTTCATTAGATGACAACCATTTTGTGAGACCATTTCATTTCAGCCCAATAAATATGCTTTCTAAATCGAAAAAAGGTAGTCGGGACTTTTATAACACATTATGTTCATCTTCAAAAAATTCCTTTGACCATTTTGAGAAGTGGGAAACTAAACTCAATATAAGAATTGAATCAGATACAAGGAGAAACATTTATGCCAATTGTTTCTACTCTATCAGGGATAATGTTCTTATTTGGTTCCAATACAGAGTTATTTTCAGAATATTGGGTACAAATCATTATTTATATAAGATTAATTTAACCAAAAATCCTTTCTGTTCTTTTTGTGGAAAAACATTTGAGACTATGCTACATCTTTTTGTGAATTGTGAAAAAACAATAGATTTCTGGAAAAATGTTAGAACCTGGTTACAGAGATCTATTAATTTTTTTTTTTTTTGAAAAAATTAAGTGTATTCATTCTAATTGATTGATAGATTTTGGGTTTAAAATTCCTTTCACCACATTGCACTGTTAATATCATGACATATAATAGCAGAGGGGAAGTAGGAAAGCAGTGTTTTACTAGTGTCTAAAGATTCTACATTGAAACCAATGAACTTTCAACAATAACTACCAACTTTCCTAGTTCAGGCCAGAGCCAGTTATCAAACTCAGCACCTTATAGGTAAGATGATAGTATGTTACCCACGATACCACCATGTTCCCATTAAATGTTTGAAAGAAATGTAAAAGTTATATTGTTATTTGATTAAATGTAGCATAGGATATCACCACAATTTTTTTGACTTTTGTGATTAGAAGATTATGTCACTGGCTTCTTAGGTTGTATATAACAGAAAATAATACATCAGTCAATTTGAGAATTATTTTCACCCTAATAGCTTCATTATTTTTTTTATTTTTTTATTTTTTACCCTCAGACCCTCAATATTATATTTCAGTAAGTCGTAAACAAATATTATTAAATTTGAGAGTTTAAATATCTAATTTTTTGAAGTCTTTATATGCATATATCCTTTAATGTTTACCACCATGTAACATTAACCCTAACAATAATTAACTCACATGAGAGAGCAGAGAGAGAGAGAGACTCTGACATATACATATTAAGATTTTTTCCCTGCCAAATGGCATTCCAAAGTAATATTATTAGTAGTAGTATTATTTACTTTTATAAACACATACTTGTGAAATATTTCACTGTGTTTAGTATAAGGTATCATCATTGGGTTTCCTTGCTTATTTATTATTTCATCATTTATTTATTTATTAATTGTTTTAAGCTTCATCATCTTTCATTTTTCATCATTTGTAAACACAATAATAGATGTACAATAAACAATATAAATAATCTAAAATACAACTAACGGAGCTGTCAAAGTTATCAGATTACTGTAAGAGATGCTAATTTATGTGACACTTTCTTCAATAACTGTACTACATCTTTATACTTATTAATGCTATAAATTTTAATGATATAATTTAACTTTGTTACAATGTTTCGCAGGAAGTACTGCAAATGTGTAAATCTTCCATTACCATAATTAATTGTAACTTTGTAAATACAAAATTGAACAACAGATAAAGCCCAATCAGTAGTTATATCACCTGTACTGACAAACATACATTTTAATCCACACTTTAACTTTAATATCGTATATACAGATTTCCATATTTGAAATTTCTGATGACACGTAAACATTAAATGTTCAACTGTTTCTTCTTTACTACAAAAGACACATTTGCTATCTTCATTTAAACCCCATTTTTGCAATTTCTGTCGGCAAATCAGTAGGTCATTTAATAATTTATAGTTAAACTCGGCTATTTGCTTGTCTTTTAAGTATTTTATTTTAAGTCTGTATGTGTGAGAGATACTTTCCTGAGAGACATTCTGAAGATATAGTACTGATCTTGGCTTAGTGAACTTTTGATTTACACTTTGCTCATAAAGCTGTTTTGTAGTTTTTTACAAAAAATAGTACAAAAAATAATGAGTATAAAACTAAAAAACTATTAATTTTGACATAAGCCTAGATCCATGGAATATACTTTTTGGCAATACTGAATTCAGAAAATCTTTTTTACCAGTAAATGTAACATATATCTCGGCAAAGTACTTTATTTTTCATTGTGCCAGTAAAAAAACACAGCCTGAATATATATGAATATCAGAATTTCTTAAAAATAAAATTTGTTGAACAAGAATACCTATCCAGAATCGACATGAGACAACATGACTTTTGTAAAGACTAGATAACATTTGCTAATTTATTTTTATAAGTTTCCTATATTTGTATGTTCTTAATGTAATTCAATTTTAAAGCATTTCTGTACTATATATGAATTCTGTTTCTTTTTTTGCATATTTTGTTTGTGAATTACCTGCACATGTATAAATCTGATGGTGGATTCGCTACTCTCGCCCTCCCAGACTGTTTGCACTTTGTAAAAAAGGGTAAAATAAAAGAGTTGTGAAAAAAAAGAATAAAGAATTTCAGAGAAGCAATCTTATGACTTCAGTGTGGAACTTGTGAGTTTAGTCTCTTGTCAGGCCTTCTCCCAAAGCCAGGTCAAGTTAGAGTTAGGGTTTTACATTCCTTTTAACAGCTAGTGTTATATTTGTAAAGGCTATTATTACATTCACATGGTGACATAAACTGAATTGAAATACGCAAACCACACTTGATGTCCATGTGATGTCTTGCTAATTTTTTTTTGCTACCAAGCTATTGAGATCCATAGAAATACTAAGTGTATGAAACTAACACCTACCCCCCACCTTGTCCAAGACTGGTAACTATTCTCAGTGAATTATATCTTTCTAGAGTTACAGGTCCACATGTCCCATACCTTAAGAAAGCTATTGATAGATCTTTCTTTTAATTGTCAAAATTATTTCTGGGCTGATGTAATCACGGCAGACATCCTTGCCAAAATAGAAAACAACAAATCATTTATTCTTAGGATTTGTAACCTGATCAGTTTTGAAACAATTTTGAAAGATTTATTTAACCTACATTGAAATACGGACTAGCAACTTTTGCTATGGACCTGTAATATTTTTGAGTTGTCAGTTTGGTACATCTGGAAATGTTTTCATTAAAATTTGTACACTGAGTCAACTCTTTTAATTTGTTTTTGTAGTTGAATTATTTATAATTACAAAGGTGACAGTCACTGACAATTTGCAAGAAATGGTAACGATTCAGGCTATTTATATCCCCTGAAGTTAAAACCTTTTCATAGCTATTTTTCCTAAATTATTTGGCTTAGCCATTACTCACAACCTGGGTATGTCTTCTACACTAGCTTCCAGGACTGGAACAGTGTGTCTAGCAGCCAAATGTGTTTGTTTCTTGTCAGCAATTCCTTCTATATCTTCTGTGTTAACAGATGCTATTAAGTAGCAAAATAGCAAAAATAATTTGTATAAAGAAACTCTTTATAGATTTACCTGACATTTCATACATGAATATCATTATATTCCATGGAGCAGAGTAAGGAATGCTGTTATTATGTCATGCATTATCTATCTCAAACAAGCTTTATATGACCTATATTGGGGGATACACAGAGTGGAATATATTTTGGTATACAACAGCACCTCCATACTATGGATAATTAGTGTTGATTTTTCATTAATACTTCTTAAACAATGTAACCTACAGATATATAAAAACATCGTTAATATTTATTATTTGGATTTTAACATTGCTTACAACACTGCATAGGTCATATCACGACAGGTATTTTTGTGAGCAGACCAAAGCAATACATATAGTTGCTCAAGGTTCTGTACTGTAAACTACTGACCATTGGTAACCATGGCCCATACATCATTATGCCCCATTAACAGTACAGGTGGTATGTACCACAGTCAGTAGTTTTTTTTAAATTTATTTTTATTTTTCCACTTGCATTAATTTGCACAATATACAAACACAAAAAACAAAGGTAGTATACAGGAGAGAAAAAAAATAACAATACTTTTAATGTCTTGCATTTTTTGATAACATATATACATGAAGAGATAAACAAAGAAAACGAAACTACAGTTCAGAGTAAATAAGTTTCACATTACAGTTTTACAGGTTCATTATATTTCATAAAATAGCTGTTCCCATCCACACCATCTTTTACGGAAAATATTTTCAGAAGATCTCACTCTAAATAGATTTTGCTGTTCCAGGAATATTTCTTTTATTCTGGTTTGAAGATAGTATATGTTAAGCATTTGATTATTTTTTGAACATCGAAAAATATATTCTCTTGTAACAATTAATATCAAGTTCATTGGCCACCAAAACTGATCTTTTACATAATACCCCAGAATTTTTGATTCGTCATCAAGCTTCACTTTTAGCTTCAGCTTTTGCTCAATCCATATGATTATATTTTGCCATAGCTCATCAACTTGTCCACAAGTTACAAACAAATGGATAATAGTTTCAGTTTCCTCGGTACATATCCCACAAAGGGATGATTTTTTTATATTTAGTTTTTTTAAATAGCCATTTGTTCCAAGAATTCTGTAAATGGTTCGATATTGGAACCATATAAAAAAGTTATCACTAATTGCTTTAAAACAGGATTTATATATGTTTCTCCAAATGTTCTCACTCAATCTATATTTGAAAACAAAAGACCATTTGACTTCATGTTTGTCCTTCATTTGGTCAAGACTAGGGCTTGTCAAGATATTGTAGAAAACTTTGTTGCCTCTTTCAGCATTAATCAAAGGACTTATGTGAAAGGGTATGTGGGGCCTTCTTACTGTTGAATATACAGATTGGTTTGCCTTAGGTATAAATTTTGTCAGTAACCTCCTGATAGTATAATAATTCAGAATATTTGCATTCAGATTGTATTTAACTTTTACATTTTCAAAGCTTAAAATTTTGTAGTTTTCATCTACCAAATCACCTACAATATGGATTCCTCTTTTATACCAAGTTGGATAAAATAGGTTTTCTGTTGCCATCTCTTTATTATACCAAATGCTACTCTGAAGAATATCTTCAAATGAGTATGCATGATTGTTTCTGCAAAATTCCACCCAGTATTTGAATATTGTTTGCCAGAAAGGATTTAAATTCGGAATGAAATTCAAACTCCATTCTGGCCCCAAAGTATATAATTTTTGAAATGAGTGTATTGATTCTTGAAGGAGCAGAAGCCAAGGTTTTTTGTTATCAATATTTAATTGCTTAAGCCAGCTTAGTTTCAATGATTTCTCAAAATTAAATATATCAACCATTCTCATACCACCATGTAGGTAGTCTTGACAGACCCTTTTCCGATTAATTTTTTCAGGCTTTCCATCCCACAAGTATCTGAAAACCATTTTATTTAGTTCATTCAAAAAAATTTGAGGACTTATTATGGAGGCAAAAAGGTGATTAAATTTTGATAATACAAGTGTTTTGAGAATGGTTATTTTGCCAAAAGGAGTTAAACTTCTGTATTTCCAAGAACTTAAAACTTGATTTGTACTAGTCATTGCTTTACTGTAATTTATATTTGGGATGTCTTGCACATTTGTAGAAAATTCAATGCCAAGTAAGGTAAAGTTTGAATTACCCCATTTTAGTTTAGCTGGAACATTAAGTTGATCTTTACTGAATCTTTTACTCCCAATCCAAACCATTTTTGTTTTTTCTGCATTCACTATCAATCCTGATAACGAACCAAATACTTCTAAAATATTCAGAGCTGCCCCTAGGGAACTGGTATTTCCATCAAGCAAAATTGTAGTGTCATCTGCGAACTGTGTTAGTTTATAAGTCTGAGATCCAATAGTAATTCCTTTAATGCTAGTATCCTTTTCAATAATCAAGCTAAGAATTTCTACAACCAATAAGAACAGGTATGGTGATAATGGATCGCCTTGCCTGCATCCTCTTTTTATATTTATCTGACTTGAAAGGACACCACACTGCAGAATGTAAGAATTTATATCACTATTGAATAGTTTAATCCAGTTAATAAAATTTTGATCAAAGCCAAATGATTCTAAGCAAAAATATAGAAATTTCCATGAAACTGAATCAAAGGCTTTCTCAAAATCGATGAGCATTATAAGGCCTGGAATTTTTGATTTTTCTGTATAATGCATCAAGTCCTAAATCAAACGAGTATTTTCTGCCATATTTCTACCTTTTATATATCCACTTTGACTCTGTGAAATAATTTGGTCAAGATAGGGTTTAATTCTTTCTGCTATAACACCAGAAATAATTTTATATGGAACACAAAGAAGCGAAATAGGCCTCCAGTTTTTCAAAAAAGTCCTATCTTTTGTCCCTTTTGGTAAACAAGTTATGATACTTTGTCGCCAGGAGAGGGGCATTTGACCTTTTGCATAACAAAAGTTAATAGCGTTCATTACAAAAAACTTTAATTTTTTCCAAAAGATTTTGAAAAATTCTGCTGTAAAACCATCTATCCCTGGTGATTTGTCATTTTTCATTTTATTTAAGCTATTTCCTAATTCAGTAGCTGTAATTTTCTTACCTAAGTCTGATACTGAAATCTTTCTAATATTCTCTAGGTTCAGTAATTTTTCAAATTTTTGCGCTTCAAAATTTTGATCCTTATTCTCAAATAAATTGTGGTAAAAATCTTTTACCGAAGTCAAAATTTTACTTTGTTCTGTTATTTCAGAGCCATCATCCAATTTTAATTTTCTTATTGTTTTATCTACAAAGTTTTTATTTTCTAACATGCAAAAGAATCTAGATGGTTTTTCGCCATTGTTTAACCATTGTGCCTTTGCCCTAAGGGCTTGTCCACTTATTTTATTTTTGCGCAGATCTTGAAGCTCTTGTTTCTTTGACTCTAGCAGATTTGTATTGTTCCAACCACTTTCTTCCATTGATTCCAAATTCTCAATATCTTTTATCAAAGAAATTTCTTTTCTGTTAATTGACTTTTTCAAAACAGATGCATATTTAATTGTTTCTCCTCTTATTCTCATTAATAAGGTTTCAAAAAATAAATCTGGGCTGATCACAAATTGTATATCTTCATCATTACTCTCTAAATATTTCATGTCATAGACAGGAATGCTATATTTAACTTTTTCTTCATTAATAATTCTATTTATCAATTTTAGATAATCATTTTGTTTTAAAAGACTATTGTTAAATTTCCAAATGCCTCGTCCCTTCTGGAAATTGTGAAATGCAAATTGGATTTCTATAATCGAGTGGTCAGATCTATAGCTAGGATTAATTGAACATTTCGTTATAATATCTCTCATTGAATTTGAAATTAAAAAATAGTCTAATCTTGCCTGTTTCAACGGGTTTTTTCGTCTCCAGGTATAGCGTCTAGAATTAGGAAAAGTTACACAAAATATATCAGCGAGTTCTAGATCGCTAATTAGTTGAGATACCCTGTCTCTGGCTTTGGGATTGTTTATATTTACATAGTTGCGACAATCCTTTCCAGAGTCTAAAACCAAATTAAAGTCTCCACACAAAATTACATAGTCTGATTCCTCTTCATTTACTAATTTATCAATTTCATTAAAAAAGTTTGGATCATCTTGATTAGGTGCATATAGAGTAATAAGATTTATCTTTAATGAGTTAACCATAATAATTAGTTGGAGGTAGTTTCCAATGTTATCAAATTTGCAGCAAAGTACTTTGTATTCAAAATTATCATTTAGGAGAATGGCTACACCACGTGAATTAGAAGTGGTACCATGTACATAACAATCAGACCAAATCTGTCGTACAGAAGCAGTGTCATTTTGAGTCAAGTGAGTGTCCTGAAGGCAGACTATTGAAGCACCAGATTCTTTGAAATATGAAAGAACATCAGTTCTTTTTTCTTGATTACGTAAACCTTGACAGTTCGCAGACAACACTTTAATGCTAGACACTAAATTGGACATTATATTTTGGTTTGAGTTCCCAAAGACAGCCACACTGAATTTTTTCAGAAGTGTTCCGTATTAAAACAACATACTTCAGAATACCTCTAGGTTGATCAGTACATAATGAACAGGACAGCAATTCTTGAAATACAATGTAAGTGGTTTTAAGGTTGAAGAAACAAAACAACAAAATATATACAAACATTTAAAAGGTCAGTTGAGAAAAAAACACTAGCTAGAAACTGTGAAGTCTGTTTTTATGTATTTTAAAACAAAAGGGTTTTCCTTGGCACAATTAAAAGGAGGTGTCTCCAGCTCTAATGGAACTTTATTATTATTTAAACCTGCCATATAGACAAAAATATTTAAGTAAATTTTACATTGGGGTAGTTGCCATGAAACAAAATTGTAGAATAAACACTCTGTAACTTATAGTTCTCTGCAAGTGGAGCAAGACACAATTTTGTTTTTTATCACTAATTATGCAAGAAAAATTTGAAACAAAAGCATAACCAAATACTGTTATGAATATCAAATCTGAGTGTATCAGTTTTAACTAAAGCAAAGTTATATATCTTTAAATCAGTGCAAATTAAAAAGAAAACACATCTTGAACTTTAGTCATAGTATTTAGATGAATAAGTCATCTGAAACAAAAGTATTTTTTCAAATCTGTGCAGTATTGAACAAAAGCACATCATAAATCTTTGGTGCAAATGTAGAGATGAATAGGTAATGTGAAACACAACACCACCAAATTGTAATACAATAATAAGTTTGAGAATGCCACTTTAAAAGTAGTTTTACTCGGCGGTGGAACCTCCTCCCAGGTCGCCCCATTTTGTCCCGAGTCTTTTACACTACAGGCATTCGGCAAAATGTCCGTCCTTCAACTACCGTCCAAAGCTTGTATGCAACCTTGTGACAGTGACAAAACATCCAGTTCCGCAACTCACCTTATGTCACTGTATTAGGCTGAAATATGACCAAATTACAACCTCATATACACCGTGGACCACACCTTCAATTACCATACCAATAAATTGCATTTGTGCATGCGCGTATTCATCTGTGCATGCCCACAGTACTGAATTATTCAGAGGTGGAAATTTTATGCATCTTAAAACTTCCATACACCATGCAAGGTAATGGACATTTCACCATTGTCACAAGGTTTCACATGAATCTTGAATGGTAGTTGAAGGACAAGGACATTTTACCAAATGCGAGCTATGATGGGGGATAATGCCTGTATTGTGAAAGTGGTATTAGAAAGGCATTTCTATAGTGCTTATGTTCGTTATACTGCATTAAGCAAAAATAGTGGAAAAATGGTAGGTTAAAAATTCTTTAAAAATTTATATTCACTGGTGATGCTGTATATATTACAGCCCTTTTCACATTCTCTCTGCAAATATAAATTTATTTAACTCATTTAATATACTAAATTATGGATAATAAAAGTAAAACATCCCACTTTAGTCGTAATTCTAATTCTAATTGGACTTTTATAGCACTTAATCTCCCCATATAAAGAGCACTCTAAGATGCAGCACGACTAAAAAGCAGTCAACCAATTTCAGAATCTAGAGACAGAAGAGGGGGTTAAGCACCACAAAGAATGCCAGATGATGGTATAGGCAAAGGTGGGTATGCTTTGGTGTACAGGTAGGTTTTAAGCTGCTTTCTGAAAGAGGCTAGGGAGGGTGAGGCACGAATCTCATCTGGGAGAGCATTCCAAATAGTGGGAGCATCAAATGCAAAACTATTACCAAACTGTTTGCCACATTAAGGAACAGATGGGTAGAACTTTGGAATGACAAGAAAATTACCACCACTTTGACTGCGCTGGGTACTATAAGAACTGCTGTAGGAAGAAAGATATGGAGCAAAATACCGAGGAAAACTTGTCTTGGCTGTCTTAAACACCATGCGCTGTTCAACAGGAAGAAAGGCAAAGGTATATGGCAAAATACACCACTCATAAACATTAACAATATAATACTCATGCCACACAATTGTATAATATTGTAATCTTTATGATAAATGTTTTCATATATATCATCGGGGAAATTTTTCTATTACATCTCCTGATCATATCAGAGACAATACATAATTTTTGGCCACCTGAACAGGAGATGCAAAATAAAGCTTCAGATATGGTGTTGCAAGTCGATAAGTTACTGCTCACACCCTTAGTTCCCTTCAACCTGAATTTAGAGGGTTCAGACCACAAAGGGGTTGAGTCAAACTGTTTAGTCTGCTTCAAATCAGCTCCTGAAAAGGGTTGGAATTTACCAGAATAAATGCAGATTTACAATCTTTAAAGATATCCTAATCCATAATCAAAGTCAACATGGATTATTAGCAAGTTTGAGAGGTAAACTGTAACATTAACTTTGATTATCAGATAAATCAACCCACAATTGACCTATCTTACAATTATATTTTAGTAAAAAATGTGCTCCAATTGATCCTTTGAGGCACGTGTTGTGCATATCTTCTGGGATTCAAGGAGCTTTCACAGATCAATATGTTACTAAAATATGACAGCTGGCCTTATAGGTTTCAAAAGAGGCATCTTTATATCAATGATGTCTTAAAATCAGCCAAATCAGGTGCCTTTGCTATATGTATATAGTCCAAAGAGATTGCTAATAGATGATTGCTTTGGAAAATGTTGGGAGATAATAGAAAGCCATGGGCCCAGGATACCAAAACCTCATCAAATTTCCATTTGCCACGAGAGCCATTTGTTTCCAGAGCATCCCCCATAGACACAGAAATATTCCTTTTATTTTGTCCTCTTATCAGGTAATGAAGTTCATCCAAGCACACACTCCTTGTCATTTGTATTCTTATCATGTTATAAAGTCTGATCATGAAATTTTGGGGTGGTTGGATGCCTTTCACAATATACTGTCTCAAGCTGCATTATGGAATGGATATCTAGTTTGCTACAGTAAATGGTGTATGTGTTTCTGTATTAAGATTGGTTACATGTGATATATGGATATTATCAATGTATATTATGTGAAATCTTAAAACTCTTAATACATAAGCACCTATTGTAAGTTATTCTTTGGAGAAGCTACTGCTTTTTGTAGAGCTTTAAAATCCTTAGGTTGAAAGTAATCACATTTTTAAACTCTGCCTGCTGTGGGGCATTTCATTTTAGCTTATGAGAAAAATCTTTTGTCGATTTGGTTTTAAGTATAAGGGATCCTCACAAATACAACACAAGATGAATGTTTCTCTTCTATGTTGTGTCTTTGTGTCTTTTCATATTTTCTCAATCGGTATATAACTAAAACTTTTATATAATTCAAATTGACATTTGTAGGATAACTGAATTATATATTCTGGTTTACTAACTGAATTAACCTCTTATTAGCTGCCATGTAGCTAACTTTTACATGGGCTGAAGAGCATTATGTCATGTGAAAATTTTTTCTTCTTTTCATCTGCAGGAAAATGTCCATTCAGATTACTTGCTAATTACACTGAACTATCTTTTTTGTAACTTCTATATAGTTCAAATTGACATTTGTAGGATAACTGAATTATATATTCTGGTTTACAAATTGAATTAACTTCTTATTACCTGCCATATAGCTATGCAACTTTTACATGGACTAAAGCACATATATATCATGTGAAATTTTTTTCTTCTTTTCATCTGCAGGAAAATGTTCATTAAGTTGCTAATTACACTGAATTAACTTTTTATTAAGTTGATGCTAGTTCTTAGTGTTTTGTGTTTTGAAATTTTTGTCTTTCTGTTAAGCATGTCTTCTGGAATAATATGGCTGTGTTACGAGGTTTTTTCCAGTGGTCAGTCTTGACCTTTGTGGTCAATGTAACCTCATAACTTCCGGGATCTTTTATTTCAGAGGAGTGATATGTCCACAGAAAAGAAACAAGTTATATCCACAGACAACAATATTTATTCACCCAAAAATAAAAGAACACTTACAGCAAGTTGGCATTTATCCAATAAGACTATCCCTGTATAACTTATCCCTATCTTCTCTGTGTGCCTCCCAACACACAACACACAGTTTGCTACCAGTTCAGATATTTTATACTAAATGCTGGCATTACAGGAATGCTATATAATTTCTGGAATGTGTGGACTGGGATTCTTGGAATGTTATGTAATTTTGAGAATTTGTGACCCCCCCTCAATGGAATGTCCCAATGGAATGTCCCTCCCCTTATTTGCTTATAGTGAAAGAAGCTTAAAAGAATGCTAATAATAATGGGAGGAATTTCAGTGGAATTTTTGTCTTAACAGCTGTACAAATGGAAACAAAAATAAAGAAATAAAAAACCTTTTACATGGACTGAATAAACCTGTTATTAATGATACATTCCTATGCTGTTTAAACATGGAAGGACATAGGCCTGCTTAAGGTTCAAATTTGTTACAAAAAATTTGGATTTTATAAATCACTCCTACATATGAGGAGGTATCTGCTCCCCAGCCATCTTTGTCTAAGCCAAATAAAAGTTTTACATCTCGTTCAACAGCCCTGGTTATATTGGGGGCAGGTCCGTGACATAGCCATTTGTGGGAGTCAAACCCACTTAGAAGTGATAGCCTGTGATTAGATACCAAACCTGTCCAGCAAACATTTAAAACGTTTTAAAAAGGTTTAAATGTTTACAAAACGCTTTAAAAAGATACTTTAAACACATCTTATGGTTTTCTAAATGTTTCCAAATTCCAAGTAAATGTTTACGTAGGAATGTTAATGGTAAAATGTTAAAAATAAATGTTTATAAAATAACTCAAGAAACTACATTTCACTGAATTTTTATTGAAATTTTGAAATTTGGACTTTTCCAGTTATTCACCATCCTTTTTGGACTAGATACCTTTTTGGTATTGCCCTCTATAAGTGCCCAATTTATCATTAAGAACCCTTTCATAGCAATTACAGTCTGCTTAAATTACTCAGTTGAAAGGACAGCATCTATTGAGAATGTACACCTTTATTAAATGAATGGGAATTGAATTTTATACAAGATATATTTACCCAAATACACTTAAGGAAGCTTTCAGTGCATGTAAAAGCTTTTAACCATTGTCAAAATCCATGGTACAGCATAATACATACAGCTGCAGACTGTGCTTGATAGGTAGTGAAAGGGTTATTTTGTCTTGATTCATAATTTATTATGTAATTTGGATTTGCAGTTTTAACAACTTTCTATGCTCTTCATATTTTATAAATTCAGTTTCCTTAGGGTTCACATTAGTACACATGAAAATATATACTCTTGTGTTAAGAGTGCTACATTATTGATTATTGTTTTTCCCTTTATCCATTTGATGATATTAATACAGAGATCTTGGATGAAAAAGCATTTTGTTTACAAATGTTGGAACATCGCCGCCACATGCCACAGATGTTTGAATCTGTAATCTCCAGTTTAATCAGATAGCTGCAAAATTAAGTTTGGTGTATATTACTTTATACTGACACCGTATGGTTGTGTTACCTGTAGGTAAATGTTGTATATTTTGTAGATAAGAAATAATATTGTACCTAGTATTACATTCTATCTCACCTTCCATCTTGAAAAAAAAAATTAAAGTTGGCAGTTGCTTAATATTGCACAAACTATTGATTAAAACTGGAAAAGCATTTATTAATCAAATCATACATCAGCCTGTTATGAAATAATCTGCTGCAATGTTTGGCTGAAATAAATGCTTTTTTATCAATCCAATGATCAACACTACTTCAGCATTATTTCCCTGTTATATTGCTAGGTGTATGTAACTTTCTACCTCTGCTTGAAGAAGCTGCAACTGGTAAAGGTGGAAAGGTGAAAAATTACAACTATGTCTGCATTTATGTTACACCAGAGTGACTGCCAAAATTGTTTATACAAAACATTATAATGTACTACAACATATTTAACATATAGAATACTTTAAAGATCTGTGCTATATGTATCAATACCTGTTGATGATCTGTTAGAAGTTGAAAGTTTTCCAAATAAAAATAATTTTGTATCAGGTCATGTTGTATCATCATTGGTATAAATATATAAATTCCAACTTAATTATTGGATATTAAACCATCATTACTCACTTCAAACTATCTTAACCTTGTCAAATCACATATCAAGGGTATAGAAAAGCATGTTCACTTAAAAAGAGTTTTCAGTCAGTACACCTGTCTCAAAGTTTGTCCAAACACTAATGTTAAAACTGAAAATCAAAATCGCAATAGGATATTTCATCAAGGTCTTTGGTAAGTATTTAAATATTTGTATCTTTCCTAAGGTTTGGCACAAGCTTGTTTATTATGCAAAAACTATATGGTTTCTTCCACTATTCATATAAATCATGTGCCTTTAACAATCTTCCTAAAGGTTATATTCTCTCTGATAACTTCTGAATACCCATATATTGTGGCTCAGTGACCACTTAAAATGGTGGTCCTCTGACATTGGCCAAAGATCCTCAAGGAAATTGTTCAAACTATGTCTTTCAGTTAAGGAAATCAGTCATCGGAACTTGCACTGTACTTGTGCTGTTTGCATGGTCAATTAGTGCTTTGACTCCTATAGTAAAGGAGATGTTGTGTTGAGTATAAATACCACTGATACATCATTTTCTCGCTATGCCCTCTGCATGAAAGGTACAAATTCTCCAAGCTTAAGGTGAGTGATGCTCCTGTCTCAGCATCCCAGCAGTATGCATCTGGGTCTGAACATATTGAGGAGTATATTTGCTGGTTGATAGAAAACAACTGTGTATTGCAGTCCATGATGATACAAATATACTGGTAGCTTGTATAATTCAGTGTCATGATGTATCAATAGGGTTCTTGAGAGTACATCCTGTTCATCGGAGGAAAGCACTTGCACAGGTGTTTTTTTTACTAAATTTGCACAGACTGTAATTCGGAGTACACAGCCAGTCTATGCTTATATTGACAATGATATTTAATTTAACCTTACCCAGAAGTGTGGATTTCAAAAGCTTTGTGATGTGAACTGGGTGTTTTTACCCACCAAGCTGTTCAAAAACCCAGCCATTGACTCTTTGCTGTTACTTTATTGAGGTCAGTTACTTTCAGTAAAATTTTGGACAATGTAATGGTTAAGTCAAAAATGGGACTTGGCCCAGTTCAATTAGATTTTTTTTTCAAACTTGGTGCATTTATTAAAATTGACCAAAGGATTATCCTCATTTTCTGCTGGCTTTAAATTCCAAATATATTTGAGGTGATGGCCTACTTTAAGTCATAAATTTGGACTTACACCCCATGAGCCATGCTTTTTGCCATTTATTCTTTTAATTTAACCTGTCACTGATTTTCAAGTTTTCAAACGAAAGGCCATTGCTACCCGGAAATTTTAATGTTAATTATGTTATGGCCATATTAAAATTTAAAATAATAGGTTTTTAGTTCTCAACTCACTGAGATTTTCAACTTTTAAAATCGAATTTGGTACACATATTAAAGTTGAAAAAAGGGACATTGTTATAAGCTGTTATGAACATTTGTTTTGAAATACCACAAATATTGGCGGATAGATATTTTAACAGACTGGTAGCACATGTAGGGTAATCTTAAACTTTATATGATCTATGGTTTTAGTAGCTATGCACAGCTAAGAAGAACTTTTTAATTTGATACCACATACAATATATAAAAAGATGATAGACATCATACCTAATTTATTGGGCACACTAAAAGTAAACAGGGGAACAATCAACATAAACTTGATTCTCAATTGTAGCTTTTATAAGCTATAGTACTTACCTATTGAAACAGAGTGCTATTCTGTTGATGACAGGAAAAGCCACCAATGGGGTGAAAGTCAGAAACTTTCCCAGCTGAATGTGGGAAGACGGGGCTTCCCAGAGCCTGCCTCTTTCACCGGGGTTACTGGTGTTTGAAATAACCCGTTATATGCTGACTCCACAGCAGCTCACATTATCTTTCTTCTTTCCAGTTGGTACCAATCCCAAAACCTGTGAGATATCTGGTAAAAGGGGATGAACATAGAGGGCTTCTATCTGTTTCAATAGGTAAGTATTGTAGCTTTTAAAAGCTAACTTAGAATGATATTTACAATTTTATTGAACTATCATGTAGATGAAAGATTGGTATTAGCTGGAGTACGTAGACCCAGTCTTGACACCCTCAAATGTATGTTGAGACCCTGTAATAGGGGTTCCACTCTCCAGGAGTCATGGTTCAGGATGGTCTGCACAGGGAGAAGTCACTCAACCCTGTGGCCACTGTCAGTGAATCACTGTACAAGGGCTGCAACATAATACAAACAAGATGCACTCAGAGAGAGCAAAACGCTCGACTCAATGTGACCAGTCTCACAAGTGTTATAAAGTATAACACACATCCAGGCTTATTGGTATCCAGAATATTAACTAGATTTTCCTAAAATGTAATCACTCCTTCCCATGGCTAGCCCCTTCCTACTTAAAATTTAATATCAAAATTTATTCATTACTTTTGAAGAAAGATCAAGTAGAAAGCTAAAATCATTAAAATACATTGAAATGGGACCTATGAAATTTATTGTTTTTTTACATCCAAAATATGATCCAGATCTTTCCCCAAAATTAGTAACTTCTTCCTTTGACCAGGTCCTACCCACAAAATTTTTATAAAGATCTGTTCATTAGTTCTGGAGTAATCTAAACACCAAAAACAGACAGACAAAAAAGCACACAAAAACATAAACTCCTGGTAGAGGTAAAAATATTGGTTAAAAGCCACTTCTTGGTGAAAATCACTCAGGGTAAATTTTTTGTGATGGACTGTCAAGAAATTGAAACAAAACAAAAAAACAGAAATAAATAAACATGGCGAATACACCACCTCCCTCTTAATTATCTTTATGTCAATTTCAAGACATAAATTTAATGAGAAGAAATATTATTACACGGGTGTCATTAACGTTAGACGTCATTAATGTTAGACAATGATAAAAAATAGGTAGCTAAACAGATTTAATGTGATACATATACACTGATACATATAAACAAGGGATTGCTTATTCCATTTCTCAATAATTTAAGGAAGTATCATAAAACCAGACAATATAAAAATAACTTGTCTAACATTAATGACGTCTAACATTAATGACACCTGTGTACTTAAAGACAGCAAATATCACAAGCTAGGGCTTGTGACCTCACAATGACAATTGCATTGTGACATCATTAAGTAATGACATCATCAGAAACAAAATATTGATTTTTTACATATGTGATGAAGAGTAGACATCTCATCTTGGTTAAGTGTTTTTTGGACAGCAAAAATTTAAATGTGTTTAATTTTCTCTTTTCTTTCTAGCAAAACCTTTAAGAGATTCTTCAAAAAGCCTAAAAAAAGAAATACTTAAAAAAGTAAAACTGAAAAAAATAGTGAATGGTATTGAACCCCAAACATGGGATTACAAGTTCTTCACATTACACTCATAGCTACAGAGGAATTCTTTTTGCACAAAAATTCATGAGTAAGAAATCCTGTCATGATATTAATTTTTCACATGTGTGAACAAGCCTAGCAACACACACATACACACATTAATAAAGCATTGGGGGAAGCAAAGCTGATTGTGTGTGGATTATTGATTGATTGGAGAAGCAGATTTCACTGTAAAAGCCCAATTAAAAATAAGAAAAACTCTCTCCTGCCTTTAATTTTCAAACAAATTACACCAAATTTGGAAAGAATCCATCTGTACCCCATGAAATACCTGCCCACCAAATTTGAGCTTGATTGGTGTTATAGTTTTTGAGTTATACAGGCGAAACGGTGCACAGACAGACAGACGGACAGACAGACAGACAGACAGAAACAAACTGATTACAATAACCCTCTCCTATCGTCGAGCGTTAATAATATTGTTAGTGTTAAGTAAATGATGGCAAAAGGAAAGGGTTTGCGAAAAATCAACCCTAATTTCAAGGTAAAAAAATAACAAAGTATTAGTATAGCAGGTTCAAAAAGGGAGAATATTTTATTTGATAATTACCTAAAGAGGTAGGTAGCCACATCCAACTGGTCCCATATCAGGTAGCTCCCCTCCTACTTTTTTCTGTTTGGAGAGTTCAGGAACTGAACCCTAGGGAGGAGCCATCACCTGCTGGGCAGCCACAAAAATCCTAAATGATGAATGGTCCTTCTGATTCTGACCAGGCAGGTTCTGAGATAGAAGGGTTTTTATGAGATTTCAAATGGCAAGCTTGTAAGATTTGGTCTGTAGAAACATCCCCATAGATATCCTTAGAGGCAGCAGATGCTATGACGTCATGGGCCTTAACCCTTGTCTGCATCCCCACCCTTGGCGCAGCAAAACTTCACAGTGTTTTAATGTAAGATGAGATGGTAGTGCATTGGATATCTTTAGTGTAGTAAACAACAGACAAACAACATTCCTTATGCCTGTAGTCTGTTTTAAATAGATGGAGAGGGATAGGATAGCAGGATATCTTTGTCCCTATTGCCTTGGGAAGTCTTCAGCGAGGAATAACCACCGGTCATACTGCTTGAATTCCTTCCTTTGCTAGCTGGTTCTTGGCAATAAATGGAAGGGAAGGGGTGAGTTGAATTTGGTCCCATGCATAATAGTCTGGACGTTCAGGTGTGAGTTTCACTGTATCTCTTGCCTGAAGCCAAGACTAAAAGGAAAATAGTCTTCCATGTTGTAACCTTGAGTGGGGAGCTGGGCGAATCTGCCCTTTGTCAAATCGGCCCTGGGCAAATCGGCCCCTAAAAAAGTCGGCCCTAGGCAAATCGGCCCCCAAGATAAAAACAAGCAGGAAAAAAAAACAAGTATTACATATATTTATTTACAGTAAACACACTAAGAAGCACTAAGCTGGAAACAAGAAAACAAGTACCACATTTATTAACAAAAGAAGTAGAGTTCAAACAGGACCAGGGGTCCCACTTAGGTATAGTTCTAGAGCTCTTAGATTTATCTCTGTGAAAACTGGCAATTAGTCCAGCCTTTTCTGTATTATGGCTGATGTCTAGGTGTGTGTTGCCTAGAA
This sequence comes from Sabellastarte sp. h YS-2021, assembly GCA_964017235.1. Classification (NCBI taxonomy): domain Eukaryota; kingdom Metazoa; phylum Annelida; class Polychaeta; order Sabellida; family Sabellidae; genus Sabellastarte; species Sabellastarte sp. h YS-2021. The sequence goes on from OZ024928.1 coordinate 43,658,285, forward strand.
TGTCCACAAATGCAAATGCAGTTTTGTAACCTTCAATCATGAAGGGACATCTGTCTTTGTAGTAGTTTTCTCGGATGGTCAAGTGACAGCTCCACCAGATAGTGAAATCAGAGTTTTGTTGGCCAGCCCGGGACTATCAGGCCTGCAAGTTTAAGATATGAGTTTTGCGCCCACTGCCCATGCCTGTGGGTCTGGAATGAGTGGCATAGGTTGATAGTTGGGTGTTTAAACTGGTTGCAAACAAGTCTATTTGTAAAAACTCCCACAACTGGATGATCTATTTGGAGATATGTGTGTTGGATCTGGTTCCTTCTGGAGAGGCTATCTGCAAAGTGCTCTGAGTGTTATCTGTTGTTTGTGGCGCCCAGTAAGAAGTCTTCACAAGAGAGTGCACAGCTCCATACTGAGTACCCCTGTGTTTTTATATGGGCCACCTCAGTGGTGTTGTCTGAGGCCACCGGTACTTGTTTGTTGTGAAATACTGGAGAGCTAAGATTACTGCCCTTAGTTCTAGACGTATAGGACAATTTGGGAGTATACCACCATTCCCTGTGTTGTTTCATTTTCTGAGTCCAGAGAATGGGAGAATTCATAGGCATTGGCATTTACAGTGAATATTGAGATGGCATTGAAAAGGTCTCATGTGTATCCTGTCCAGTTTCACTGTTTTTCTGTGGAGCTAGTAAATCCAATTGTTTACATAAGAGTCCTTGTACTAATTTATTGGATGGTCTGTGGAAGGTCTCCTGTACTTTGGTCCATCTGGTTTCGGTGGATCTAACAAAAAATAATATTCTATGAAATCAAACCTCTGTTATAGGGTGAGTTCTGAGAAAATATTAGTGGGGCTAAGGCTAACCAAAAGGAAGGTATGAGATCCTTTGGTGGTGAAACCTGATACATTTCCTCGATTTAGGTGAACAGAAAGGAGCAGAAATGCGTCTCTGACTTCTATTGAGGTGACTCATTCTCTTCGTCTGAGAAAGGAGTGTATTGTTTCCGGGGTATCCATCTTGAATATTAGGGCTGTGAGATCGTGGTTTAGGGACATGAGATTTATGACAGGTCTCCAGTGATTCCCTACTTTTGGCACCAAGAATAATCTGCTGTAAAAACCTTGACTGTCTTGCTTATTCACCCTTTCTATGGCGGTTTTTTACAAAAGATCCATTGCAGAAGTTGATAAGGCATTGTTTCTGTTGAGTTCTTTGTAATAGATGATTATACAGGGAGTCCTGGGTCGTTTTGTGTTGTGTCTAATGTATAGAAGATATTCTTATTTGATGCGATCCACTTGACAGTAGTGGGAGTCATGTTTTCCCATTTATTACAAACTACTTTAACCTGCCACTGGGATATCTTATATATTCTCTTGGTTAGATACAAGGCACTTGTTTCGTTGAACATGCAGAGTTTTTATCCCCCAGTGAGATTTGAACACACTCTCTGGAATAAACTGAAAACTCAGAGTTTGCCCTTCTGGTGAGACATGTGGTTTATTGGAGTCCAAGGTAAGCTCTGAACAGGTTTAATGATGTAATCCAGGACTCCGAGGGATGGCTGATGAAGATTGTCACTGTTGATATGGCTGCTGTTGGGGTTGTAAACCTCCAAATTTCTTGCCCTGACCCCTATAACCCCCCCCCCCCCCGCCCCACTGGCTCCACCCCCACTCTGTGGCTAGGGATGAAAGGGCTGTGTCACCAAATACTGTGAGGGTTGCACCGGTACTTGATGATGTCGCCTTTGGTGGTATGTTGGCATATGAAACAGATCTGAGCCTGGTATGGGGGCTGTTCATAAGTTTTCAAGGTAATATACATTCAAGCTGCTATGAGCATTTTAAAAGGAGGCATCCCTATGCATGAGTACCAAGTTGGTAAAAAGATGCAGGAACTTTTCCAGCTGTTGAGCCTGTGTAGATGCCTGAGTTGTTGGAGTAGAAGGCTGAGTTGTGATTAACACTAGTAAACTCTCTGTAAACAAGCACAAAGTGAGAGTAAAAACAAGTCATCTGACAAGATGGCTACTAACAGAAACAAGGAAGATCACCACAGTTGTCAAACACACTATAACCGATGTACACATCCGGCAACTCTGTGGAACATGTTTAAGATAAACGTAAAGAAAATTAATTAAATTCTGTAATTATCAAAGTAAGGAATATTTTAGTATGACAATGCTTAAAATATACGACAAATCAATGAAGGGATACTTGAAAAGCAATCACATTTTAAAATATTTGCTTGAATGCAAATTATAGCATTTTCAAAAAGTTTGTATGAATACTTGTTCAATGTGTGCACCAAATGATTTGAATACCTATCCAATTTGTGGTTTCATGCTTGTTTTGGGGGGTTAAAGTGCATATTTTGTCATCATACAAGATTTTTCTCGATGGGAAAAACACTGGATTTAATAATAAAATTAATAATTAATGCTAACTTAGCAAAAAGTACCTTTATTGGGTTTTAAAATTTTTTTCAAAGTGTACATTTCTACCGATGTCGATTGATGACTGTGATCACATGAGCTGCTATGAAGTCATCATTTTACCAGTCATTCCAAACAGCAGTGACCAAGGTGAAAGATCCTTGTCTTCCCACATTCAGTTGGGTAAGTTTCTAACTTTCAGCCTGTTAGTAGCTTTTTCAGTCATCAGTGGATTAGCCTTCTGTTCAATAGGTAAGTACATTCTAGTACAATTAAATGAGTTTACCATTTACTAAATAGTATTTAAATAAACATTACAAGAAGTAACATTACATTTATTACATTACATTCATACATCATTTGTTAAATTTTCATGTGTCTTTTTCAATTCTTCTATTCAATAAGCTGCCACTCAAACATACATATTCCCAAATTAATACATTAATTTGTCCATGACTACGCTGACACATAATCAGAGATTACACTAAATCGCGGGTTAGATCAGACTGTGTCAGAGTAATTTAATCCAGGTTGGGTATCTACACTAGAGCTGAATCTGGTTGGAAGGCAACTAATTTTCTACAGCTGAAAACAGATTCCTCATCTAAAGTAGAACTATTAATATAAGCTAATTATACAAGGCCCACTATAGATTACGTTGGTATTGTATCAGTCTATCTATAATGTTAATATAAATAATAGAATCTTTTATGCCAGAAAAAAACCCAGGAAATACATATGCATCTTTGCAGGAATCTCACTCAGGGTAAATTTTATACATTAGAATCTCTGCAACTTTTCTAAATCCACAACTCACATGGAGCCTATAAGAGGCTTCATTGTTAGCATACACACAAACACTTTCCCTGGTCTTTTTTATGTTGTGAGCCAGTTCAGAAACCGTTAACTGTCCAAGACCTTTTCTGCGATGTTTTGGGTCAACATATAGTATTCCCAGTAATCCATTTTCCTTTTCTATCATGTGAGCTGCTAACTCATTATCAGCTGTACGAATTGCAATAGTAGCATAGTTCCTGATGAGCCATTTGATGAAGGCTTTTGTGCCTTTATTAGAATAAGACCAAGAATCATTCATTTTGTCTGCATCTGATTCATACAGTGGGGAAAGGTAAAAACCTTCTGGAACATCACTGTAAGAGTAATAAAAAGAATGGATAATTATTACCTCTGAGGATGAGATATATTTTTATGACTAGTAAATCTTACCAGTCAAACAACCAAATATTTTAACACAAGAGAGTACCACCCCTTGACAGAGGCAATAACAGACTAGCTTTGCACTTGCAGGAAATGTGAATGTCAAATATTAAAATTAAAACAACAAATATGAAGCTTGGGACAACGTGTTTTCTAAACAAACATGTTCCTCAATTAAATGGTTGGTGTCTAGAGGGTTTTTCTTTAACATTTAACAAACTTTAATATTCCATGTTAAGCAAAAAATGAACTTCTACATGTTAGGATTGAACTAGATTTTCAAAGGAAGAGGATAAAGTTTTGGGAAGAAATGATCTTATGACTAGAGTGTGAATCTTGAGAGTTTATTCTCTTGTCATCTCTCATTCCAAAGTCTGACCAAGTCATACTTAAGGTTTTATATCTCTTTTAACATCTAAGACCTGATTGGGAAAGGATATAATTAAATGCACATAATACAATGAGCTGAATTAAAAAAAAACAGAACCACAAGTGATATCCAAGTTACTTTTTGCCACTGTAACATTCTTTAGTTGCGGGTCTGGTCCACATGGAAAGTTTTCTCTTAAACTAAGTATACTAAGTCAACTCTCTTAGTTTGTTATTGTAATTGGATTATTTATAACAACAAGGAAGATAGTCACTGATCATTTGAAAAAGTTGATAAGCATTTGGGCAACTAATATCCCATGAAGTTAAAACATCTAAACTATCTGGCTTAAAGAAACAAGGATGAACAAACCATTACTCACAATCTAGGTATGTCTTCAATGCTAGCTTCCAGAACTGAGAGAGTTTGTCTTACAGCTAAACGTGTTTGTTTCTTACCAGCAATTTCTTCTATATCTTCTGTATGAAGAGGTGCTATCAAGCAGTGAAGTAGAAAAATAACTCAAACGTAAGAAAAATCTTTATCAGTTTATACTAGCGGATCCAGGGGAGGGGGGTTTAGGGGGTTCGAACACCCCCCCCCCTTGAAAAATAATGTAAAGGGGTTCAGCCCAAAGTACAAAATTATTTCTTGAGAATGGTGTTAAATTTACAGGAAATGCACTATATTTTTACCAAAAATTAATTTTTTTCCCGGGAGGCATGCCCCCCAACCCCCTTAGTTATAATATGTCTGATGTGAACCCCCACCTTACTCAATGTGAACCCCCACCTTACTTAATGTGAACCCCCACCTTACTTAAAGGCTGGATCCGTCCCTGAGTTTACCCAACATTTTCAGCAGAGTAAAAAATTCAATTATTTTGTCATTTATTATCCAGTGCAAGTTGTATATGGCCCATATTGGGGGATAAGCAGAGAGGCATATATTTTTGTATACAATGGTGCCTCCTTACCATGGATAGTTAGAGTCAATAAGTACGGAGCCCCTAATAGGACATGACAAAATAAAAATTGCACCATGTATTAAGTCGTGCGCACAAGATGATCTCATGATAACGAGAAAATAAGTCATGATAATGAGATGATCTCATTATAATGAGATAATAAGTCGTGATAACAAGATCATCTCATGATATCATAATGATCCGGTGATATGAGATCATCTTGTGATAACAAGATCATCTCGCTATCACAAGTTATTTTCTTGTGATAATGAGATCTTCTCATTAGCACCATTTGATTTCTTGATATCACATCATCACATCATCTTGTGATATAAGGAAAACAAGTGGTGCTAATGAGAGCACCAGATGATCTTGTGATATCAAGAAAACAAGTAATAATTCATAGGTCTTTGGAAAATATATCATACTCCCACATACCACCTTAATTCCCATAAAAAACCTTGATTCAAATGGTTCGGAACCCAAACTGGGTTGAGTATTTCTGTTCAATCTGCTTCAAACCACCTCCTAAATAGGGTTGTAATATAACAGGATCAATGTAAATTGACAATGTTTAAAGTTATTCCCAATGCACATCAACCTGCATCATTAGCAAGTTTAGGGTAAACCATAACTTTGACTATGATTTCCAGATCAATCAGGCCATAACTGATGGCTGATTGATTTTCATTCAGCAACATCACCCTGGAAGGCAAAGAAACCAAGAAATAGGGTTTAATGAAGCATAAACATGCTCCAATTAATCCATTAAGGCACATGTTGTGCATACATTCTAGAATTAAAGGAACTTACACAGATTCAATATGTTACTGGTATATGATAATTTGGTGTATTCTAAAGAGGCATCTTCATAGTAATTCTGCCTCAAAATCAGGTGCTACTGATATAAAAGGGATTGTTAATAATATCATTGCTTTGTAATAGAATGGCAGGTAATAGGAAGCCATGGGCCTGCGATGCCAAAACACCATCAAATTTCCAATGCCTCAAGAGCCATTGGCTTCTCGAGCATCCCCAACAGACACACCCCTGTTCCTCTTATTTTTTCCTCTTGTTAGGTAAAGAAATTCATCCCATCCACCCTCAACACACACTCTACGTTGTTTGTATTTTTGTCATGTAATTAAAATACTGCCACAATACACTGTTCCTAGTTAAATTTAAATTATACTTCTTAAAATTGGTTATATGTGACAAATGAATATTATCAATGTACATTATTTTGTTCTTTTGCAACATGTATATCATTTAAAGCAATAATGGAAATCCCACCTTTCAGGTTTCCACATCCTTAAGAAGTACAATATGTATATGATTGCATTCATCATGTTGCAAGAGTCATGTAGCAGTCATATATGAAATACTCAGAATTGGTAATAATAATAATAATAGTAGGATTTATATAGCGCAAAATTGATACAAATCCTCTAATGCGCTTGAGTCCAAGAAGGGAGAGTCCAGGGACAGGCATGGGTTGACATCTAAAAAGCGCCCGCCAGGGTATAACTAAGGTGGTGGGTATGCCAGCCTAAATAAGTAGGTCTTTAGCTGGCTTCTGAAACCATCTATTGTTTGCTGAGATCTGACAGTCTGTGGCAGCTTGTTCCATTCAGCTGGTGCAGCTACTGCAAAGCCATGCCTGCCTATGTGCTTCTTAGGGCGGGTTGAGGAAATAGATAGCCTGTTGCCGTGAGTGAGACTGCGCGATCTTATTAAAGCTGAGAGATACGGGGGCTGTGAGAGATTAATAGCCTTGAATACCAAAAGATTATACTTAAAGAGGATGCGATGTTGAATTGGGAGCCAGTGGAGTTTTTTCAAAAAGGGTGTAACATGACTCATTTTGTCAAGTCTGAAGATGATGCGGCAAAGAGCATTCTGGACTCTCTGTAATTTGGCTATGTTGGACTTGCTTACTCCATAGAGTAAAGAGTTATAGTAGTCTAGACGACTACTGACCATAGCATTTGCCAGAAGTATTGCTGTCTCGACTCCAAGGAATTTGCGAATTCGTCGCAAATCACGAAGATGATAGTAACATGCTCTGCAAACCTTGGCAACATGATTGTCAAAGGAGTTGTCTGAGTGGAAAATAACACCCAGATTTTTTACTTCCACCGACGGAGAGATATTGTTTTGGAGGAGTGGAACAGGGAAATTTGGTGCAAGCGACTCCCTGATGGCTTTTTGACATATAATGATAAATTCGTTTTTTTCTGGTTTTAGTTTTAGTTTGACACCGTCCATCCACTCCTGTACAGACTTGAGACACTCGGTCAGCTCTTCCATGCTAGAGTCAAAATTCCTGGAGTCAACTGCTAGGTAGATCTGGGTGTCATCGGCATACAGGTGATGAGTAACCTTGAATTTTGAAATAACTTGACTGAGGGGACTAGTGTAGAGTGTGAAAAGGAGAGGACCCAGCACAGAGCCTTGGGGGACTCCGAAAGGGAGCATTACCGCCTCAGAGAAACTATCACCTATTTTAATTTTTTGTTTACGGTTTGAAAGATATGATTTGATCCATGACAAAACAGTACCATCTAGACCAAACCAGTCATGCAAGCAGTCATATAAAAGAGAATGATCAATCATATCAAACGCTGCTGATAGGTCTAATAATGTTAGGGCCACTGCTTTTCCTGAGTCCACTGAGAGAGCTATATCATTTTGAATCTTTAACAATGCGGTTTCAGTGGAGTGGAAACTCTTATAAGCAGACTGGTTGACATTTAAGAGCCCCTCGAGCAAAATAAATTCATTTAGCTGCTTTGCCACCACCTTCTCAATAAGTTTAGATATAAAGCTGAGGTTTGACACCGGCCTGTAGTTTTTACGGATATTTCTATCAAGGCTCGGCTTCTTTTGAAGGGGGGTGACATATGCCATCTTAAAACAGTTGGGAAAACTACCTTTTGTGATTGAATAATTTACAATTTTAGTGATGGGAGTGATGAGAATATTAGCACACTCCTTGACCAGTGATGTCGGAATCGGGTCAAGGTCACATGATTTGGATGGTGAGGACTTTAGAATTTTGAGTAGTTCTTCCTCGGACACAGGTGTGAAAGAGGACAGAGTATTTTTAGTGGGGTTGGGTCTAGTAACTAAAGATGGTATTGATGACTGCAGTGTGGATCTTATTTTGAGGATTTTGTCATAGAAGAACTAACAGAAAGTATTCGCAAGGTCGGTTTTATTTGTGTATTCAGGTAGAACAGCAACAGAGGACTTGTGCAAAATCTTTTTGAAACAGTTCCACAGAGCCTTGGGATTTCCTTGGTTTTCAGCCACGATGTTGGAATAATGATTGCATTTGGACTTCTCAAGCAGGAAATTATAGTGGTTGATTGCAGCCCGATAGCAGCTACGATTACTGGCTGAGTTTTCATGATGCCATGCCCGCTCATATTTCCTCTTGAGTCGTTTTACCTTGAGGATGTCACAGTTCATGAAACCAGTCTCCGCATGTCTCGGTATATTTTTCTTCATGATTGGGGCGTGCTTGTCAAGAAGGCTTGTCAAAGTATTAAAGTATTGATGGCTGAGAAGACTGGCAGTTTTGTACGGGCATCTAATGAGGTTGGATATCAGGATATCCATTCTAAAATCTGAAATATTTATCTTGTGAATTTTACGGATGGGAACACGTTGAAACTTACAGGATTCTCTGACAGGGAAGATAAGGCTGAATATGATTGCCTGGTGGTCTAATAGTCCCCCAATAACTTTGGGACTAATGGCCCAAGAGAAGGAATCCCTCACACATAGAGCATCCAAAATATGACCCTGAATATGTGTGGGTGCATTGACAAGTTGTGTAAAACCAAATTGCTCAAGGATATCATAAAATTTCAGTGTCCAGGTGTCATGTTTATCCAGATGAAAATTAAGATCACCAAGGAGAATGTTTTCATAGACTGATAAAGCAGCACCTTCGAGGAACATGCCAAATTCGTCCAGGAACTGCGACTTTGAGAGATTTGGGGGTCTATAAACTACATGAAATATAACATCTTTAGCACCCTCAGAGCTAATCCGAATGGAGATACTTTCAAAAGCCTGATAATTGTTTTTTGATACTTGCTCATAACTCAGGTCCTCCTTGATGAAAAATACATAGACACCTATTAGAATGTTATCTTTTGAAGAAGCTACTGCTTTTTGTAGAGCTTTAAAATTCTCTGATTGAAAATCAGCCACATTAAAAATCCAACATTTTGACTATCTCAATCATTTAACGCTGCCTGCAGTGGGGCGTTTCAATTTTACATTATGAAAAAACCTTTTATCTAGTTGGTTTCAAGTATAAGAGACCCTCACTAAACGTACATTATATACAGCAGTAGGTGAATGTTTACTTTCAGAGTTAAAGCACCAAAGCTGTTGTTACTTACAAGAATTTTAAGGATAATGTTACAGTACTGTTATAGTAATATTTTATTGTTGCTTGTAGATCATCAAAATTGATACATCATTGATATTGACATTTGTAGGGTAACTGAATTATACAATCTGGTTTATAAAACTTTTATTAACTGCCATGTAGCTATGCCACTTTATATTGGTATGATTGCTTCAGGCTCTAATTTGTTATAAAATTTTGGTAATCATAAAGCACTCCTCCATATGAGTAGATATAATCACTAGACATCTTTGTCCAAACAAATCAAAGTTGGGGTTTTACATCCCATTCAATAGCGAGCATTATATTGGGACAGGACTTTGACATTGCCACCTTTAGGAGTCAAACCAACACAAAGTAACAGACTGTGATTAAAAGCCAAACCTGCTAATCCACCAGACCGAAGAAGATCCCTTCTTTGTCTAAGCAAAGCCAGTATATGTTAAGAGTACTCTAAACTTGATAATGTAAGTAATGAAGAATTACCATGAAACTCAAGTCTTAAGTAAGACCAGAAAGGAAGCAAGAAATAACTTCCATAAATTATTATATTGTGATTAATAACAGTGAAAAATATCCAGGATACTTGCCAAATATATAAAGCAGCTGGTCCCACTGAATTTCTTCAATCTTCAACAGTAATTTGACCAGATTTTCACCACTTGTTCCATAGCAATTGACTGTGGATTTTAAGAATAGCAATGGACTCTCCTGTTTGACAGTATGCAACAATAAAAAGTATTAGTAAAGTGAATGCTTAGTTGATTAAAAGGTTGAAATCTACATGATGCTGAAAACTTATGAGAGTATGTAATTATTAATGGAAAAAGACTGGGAAACATCAGATACTGTTTCATTCAATAGTGATTACCCCCTTGATGTTCTTCAGTTGCCTGGAATCTCTGTGGTTAAACCCATTGGATGTATGATTTTGGAACAGTGATCTTCTTTTACCTATCTCAGGAAAAAACTACATAGATTAAATACAGTATTCAAAGTGCCATTTGACTGTTACATATATGGGCACTGTGCCAGTACTTTGCTTAATCTAAGCTTTATGTCTATATATTACCATATAAAGCAATTCAGTTATTGATTATTTTTATATGTTATGTAGTATTGATCTATTTATAGACTGGGGGAATCCCTCAGTATAATGGTATACTTGTGATTAGTAAGTTTGTAAAAGTTATACATGATATAAATGTTAATTTTTTATTTAACATATATGCTTTGAGAAAGTTTATTACCTGTGTATATGTATATTTTTTGGTAAAATTTTGTAACCCCTTGGCTTCCAAAATTTTTCTTTAAGGGGGAAGGTGTTATATATATGGGCACTGTGCCAGTGCATTGCTTAATATAAGTTTTATGTCTATATATTACCATATATGGTAATTGGGTTATTGATTCTTTTTATGTGTTATGTAGTATTGATCTGTGTACAGACTGTGGGAATCCCTCTGGGTTTAGCCTCAATGATTCTATTAATAGATTTGGGGAACCCTATAGGCTACCTGTAGGTTCTAGAACTTCCTTGGTGAATCTGGTGACAGGTGCTGCCTTCAAGTTAGTTCCATAACTGTCTGGAAGGTTCTGTAATTGTATATAAGAGCTGTACATCTGGCCACAGATGAACATCGTATTCGCTGGCTATAAGGAAGGCTACTTGTGTCTTAGAACTAATTCTAAGTCAAAAAGTATACGACTACTTTTCATTTCCATGAATACAAATATGAATACATCAGTTTCAAAAGTATTCGAATACGAATACTTTTTGAAAAGTATTCAAATACATTTATGAATACATTTTAACTAAACCCCAATTCATACAATCATTTTTAATAAATCTTAATAATTTTACCTTTCCAAATAAAATATACAAACTTGAAAGCACAATTCAGTAAATGATGGTTCAGATTTACATCTTATTTGACAAGAATTAATTTATGCTCCAAGATCTGAATGTTCAATCTGATAAACATGAACTACTAAAGAGGTTTTTTTTGTGTTTTTTTTAAAAAGACAATTTAGTACCCTAAACATCTTGTATTTAACTGAGATAGCCATTGTTATGGAAATCTTTATGATCGGATTACTACTGTTATAAGACTGTCACAATAGGGGTGTACGGAAGATTCCACAATAGGTGTCACATAAGTTTGCCTAAGAATTACTCTTATATGACAAATGACTCTGGTATTGGAATACATCTAAGTTAATCCCCTATTGTTGTTACTTTGTAGCAAAGGGAAATACATTGGTCATTTTAAGGTTGGTAGCTTGGTGTTTATATTTATAACAAAACCCTACATTATGAAAACCAGTGTGGATGAAAACACACTTGAAATCATTTATCAATATAAAAGTTAAACACACAAACTAATTGCATTTATGAGATGTAAGAGAAGAAGTTATAATCCTAACTATTTTGTTCTAACAGGACACTGTCATTATTATGTTTTCAACATTTACTGACTAAAAGTATTTATTAAATATGGCTTGTTAGTTTTCCTAGGCACATAATGATAGACAGCCAAATTTCATGTTTATATCTAAAACTTGTCAGTACAGGGTGCAAAAAGTCAACCAAAGTGAAAATATTAAATGTATTCATAAAAGTATTCATGAATACGAATACTTTAAAAAATGTATTCAAATAATGTATACGAATACAAATACATTTTGTCCAGGTTTGTTCTAATGTGAAATTTTTGCTGGAGTGAACTGGCTACAGTGTCTGGATAGATTTGCTGTGCTTTGGATACTTTTTCGTCTGCATGCAGTATGTGGTTCTACCAGAGGGTGGATTTACTGCATTTTGGACATTGTCTATATTTTGAAGTGGACAGTACAGTTGTGAAAACTTTCTGAATATTTCTATACAGACATATTGTGCGATTGGATATCAAAAGGATTACAGGATCACGAGATTTCATGTTATCGGACATTGAACTGATCAGAGGATACATATCTGTGTAGTAGTGGACATTGGACGGATCACAAGACAGATCACAGGACAGATCACAGGACAGATTGCTGGATACAGTGGACAAAGTTAACTGTCAGTTACAGTGGTCAGGTCAGATTTCTTTCATTATTGTGTCATTGTATGCACTATTTAGAGCATACCAGTTGACTGTAATCATTATTTTTAATTGTTAAATAAATTTGATAAGTTAAACTTTTTGTCTTTTCCTGCTCCAACTTAAAGGCAACTGGTAATTGCTATCTCGCTTGCCCGTGACCATAACATGATTCATTCTGACTGCACAACTCATCAACCAACTCAGAGAAAGAGACTGCCGACACTCTTGCCAGCCAACTGGCTAAAGTCCACAGAACTCACTCTGACATCCACTTCAACTATGAGCACTTAGCGGAAGTTGACCAATGGGCTGAATCAATGAAAGAGCATCTCATTCCCCAGAGGCACCATCAGATGAATACTCTAGGACCATCACTAGTGAAGACACCAGTAAGGCTCTGAAATCACTAAGGAACAAAACCAGCCCTGGCGAGGACACCATCCCACACATAGCTTTGAAAATCCTTCCAGAACCAGCAATACAAGAACTTACCAAGGTCTTTGACAACTGTCTAGTACTAGGATACTTCCGGAAGAAATGGAAACATGCCATAGGCAAGATGATTCCAAAACCTAACAAACCAAAGGACAACCCAGCCAGCTACAGACCCATCAGCCTTCTGAACTTCATGGGGAAACTGTTCGCGGAAATCATCTCCAATAGAATACAGGAATACACAGAGGATAACAACATCATAAATCCATGGTGATGGGCATATGCATACCAACCACACAAGGAAGCAAATGAACATATAATTTTTAATAATTGAATACATGAAGAAGGTCAAAGGCAACAACAACAAAGACAGAACTACTACTCCTGAATGTAGAAAAGGCCTTTGACGCAGTATGGCACAATGGCCTACTAAAGAATCTTCACAACATGGAACCACCAAGTGATATCCTCAGGATAATCTCCTCATTTCTCACAGATACAACCATCCAAGTTAAAATAGGCAACACTCTATCAGACGTAGTACAGCTGCTAGCAGGAACACCACAAGGAAGCATAATCAGCCCACTGCTCTTCATCCTATATGTCAATGACATTCCCTTCACTGAAACTTGCCAAGTAACACAATATGCAGATGACATAGCCATCTACACTAGCCATCAAAATCCAAGGTACCTGGAAGCCCACCTTCAGAAACAAGTGGACGAAGGGGAGGATTGGTGTGAAGACTGGTTCATCAAATTGCTTAATGCAAAGAAAACTCAGCTAATGATTATCACGCAATAAAACTCAAGAAAAAGAATTCCAATCAATGTTAGAAACAACCAAGTAGAAATAAAAGATTCAGCAGTTCTACTAGGTACCACCCTAGATAAAACGATGAACCTGAAACCACACATCACCAACCTCATCAACAAAACAGCACCCAGAACTGAGACAACTACAAAACTGGGGAGCTCAACAAGCAGCACTAAAAACCTTCTACAACAGCATGATTAGACCAATACTGGAAACTGGCTACCATCTCACATTTGATCACAAGCCAAGCTTAGAAGCCCTACAGAAAATCCAAAACAAATGTCTAAGAACTATTACCTGCACAAGACCACATGAATCATCCAAACCAAGCCATGAGATACTCAAACTACCATTCATTCAGAACTACCTGGAACAATGCAGAACCAAATCACTTTAAGATATCAAGATTCAGAACTCCAGCATCACCTGGAAGATATTCTGCAAATCATATAAAATAACAATGCTAAAAGAACAACATCTACTAAAAGAAGAAATACTAAAAGAAAAACACTTGGATCATAGAATGTAGTTAATGGTTATATAGTAATACCAACTGTAAATACAAGTAATAAAATAAAACACATCTTGGTAAGTCAGAAATGGTACTCTGGATGCATCACCATGTAAAACACGTAAGTTGGTAGTTTGGTCAACCTGGTAAGTTGGTTCCTATGGTAAGTTTGTATCTATGGTAAGTTGAAAAGAGTAATTACTGCCCACAGTAGTACACCATGAAAACAATTTATTCAATAAACCTTAGGTTAACAGCCCTTATCAAGGCTACCACAGCTGCAGTTCTCTCGAACTCCTGTGGTGGAAGAAAGAAGATGATGAAGAAGATGAAGAAGAAGACGTCCCCACTCCCTCCTCTCAGGAAAGATAACAAGAAAAACATAGAACAAAACAGCAGCCTAAATGAAACCTAACCTGCAGCATGGGATACACCTCAGAAACCAAACCAGGCAAAAGACTCCTTCCCATAGGTGCTAGACCTAATCCGCCTTCGGGAGATAACATAGAACAGTCTTGGTTTTTTTCCCAATCCCTAGTGACTGAAATTTACCTGTCACAGGAATGAACATTTATCAATATACCTGAGGTAGCTAACCCGGCCACTGGGGATAAAATCCACTGACAGAGAACCACCATATTAAGTGGTCATATTAAGCTACTTTACATCTGTCTGTAGCTAGGATTAAAACTACATCCTTTGTGTTTCTGTACAAGTGTGTTACCCATTAGTGGGCAGATATTCACTATATAACATATAGCGAAATAGCATAAACACAGAGCCAAGTAGTGGGGAAAGGGATTTAATTAACCTTTTATTTTTCTTTTAAATAGTCACATGTCAGGTTTGTACATGCCACAATATTTTGCTTCAAAATGTTTTATAACACTTGTAGCTGTTCCCAAAGGTGACTGAATCCAAACTTTTACTCAGATTAGCTTTAGACATCTACAGTTGAAGCTTCTACGTTAAATCTCTAGGTTCCAGAAATATCCTTTTATTTTCTAGGAATTCTTACTAGAAGTGAGAATGTTAAACGGAAGGTCCCTTACAGAAATGATATTTCTTCTATTCAGCTTTTGACTCTTAGTTATGTTTCAGAATGGAATTATATTGTTACAGTTTTTCATTTTCATATATCTTCATATAGTTGCAGTTATAGATGCAGTGTATGACTGGGTTTATATAGAGTGAGCTATATTTAGCCTTTCCAGGGTCTCCATCGGAACTCCTGGTGCCAGGCATATTCAGGTTACCAGGGACCTCTCTGGGTTCCCAATGGCAGGCATTCTCCAGGTTTCTGGAACTGGTGTGGGAATCATTGTGTGGCAAAGTGGGGGAATTGGTGTGTGCTGGGTTTCTCCAATGCTACATAAATCGGCACTGACCCAAAGCATGATTTAATCTGAAGTAAGTGTTGTTGTATGTGTTACAATATAGGTAATTGAGTTATTGATTCTACAGAACTGGTCAAGTTGTACATATTTGTTACACTCTGTTGAAGTGATCTTTTTACAGATTTGGGGAAACCTCCTAAAATGGTTTCTAGAACCTCCTCAGGGTTCTTATAACAGAGTTTACTTTCAAGCTTGTTCTATAACCTTCTGGCCATTTCCCCAGCTATATGTAATGCTGTACACCTGACCACAGTATTTATGGCTTTGCTTGCTACCAGGAAAGTTAGTTGTATCTTAAAGCTGCTATGCCACAATAGACTATGAACTGCTACATTATATTTGTGGATTTGCTATTTTATGAAGTGCATAAGTACTGCTAGACATATATATTTTGTGGTGAACTCTTGTTGGACCTGGATTTAGTGGAGGGATATAGTGTCTGGATCTATGAGGGAGTAGATTTGCTGTATGTTGGATATTGTTTGCCTCCTGAAGTGAACAGTTTAGATGTATAGACTCTTGGAATATCTGGATATGGAGATTTTGTATTAGTGGACAATGAACAGATCATATAATACAGACATTGTGTGAGTGGGTGCCAAATGGATCCCAGGACAGAATGCCGGAAACAGTGGACAAACCTAACTGTTAAATACGTGGATAGGACTGTGGTCAGGTCAGATTGGTTTCATTAGCTTATTATTATACTATTATTAAAAGTATCTTAGTTTACAATCATCATTATTTTAATTGTTAAATAAATTTGGTTAAGTAAATTTTTGTCTTTTCTTGATGCAACTTCAAAGCAACTGGTAAATGCTACCACCTTTGCCCCTTGACTGTAGCAGTAAAATTGACCAATTGATTTAACCATTCAATAAATCATTTGAAAATAAATATTTGTTTGAATATTGATTTCAGTCAACAGTACTCAAAATGACTATTAGTGCAAAAGAGTTTGTAGAGTCACCATCTATTGAGGTTCCAGAAACTTATGTTAAGAAAGTTATGTTGCAAATAACACAAGAACTACAGTTAGAAATGAAAAGGTCAACACGTAAGGATGAACTTAAAATGCTTATTGTCCAACAGTTAGTTATCCAACACAGCTCAGTTTGCCTTCATTTGGCTGTGTTAGATGCTTCAAATTTTGATGTACACCACTCTAGCACACTGAATTGCATGTGTTTGTGGTTGTGTCCATCATTCTTGAAATGGTATGATACTGGTGTGATTTATCCATCTTTTTGGCCTGATACTGTTCATATATCCATTTTCTAGGTGCTCTAGATGCTTCTCCTATATAATACATTTGGCACTTAGTACAGGTTATCAGATATATGACATTGGTAAGTTCATGTGTGACATGTTTTGGTAAGTCTATAGTTTTGAGTGACTTATGAGTGAAATTACATTTGACTATTTCCCTTTTCTTTATTATGAGGCAATATCTGCATTTGCCTAATCTAGTGCAAATTGGGTTGTGATGTGGGGGTGGTTCCTTACAGGTGAGTGGGTAGTTTGCGGTAGCATTGGTGAGTAGGTCCCTTCGGTTGGGGCGCCTTCTAAATCCAATAATTGTTTTTTTTTCTGTGAAAATGAGGCCACAGTCTGGATTGTTTGCTATTATATTCCAGTTTCTGTGGATAATTTCCTTGATATTTAGACTTGGATTTGTAGACTATTTTTTCTGCATAGTCGTGGAAGTCACAACCATATGTGCAAATTCTTCTTAGTCTCAGGAATTGTCCATATGGCACTTTTGTTTTGTAAGGCGCATGGTTGGAGGAGGTATAGAATAAGTATAAATGGGTGTCAGTGGGTTTTTCATCATACAGTGTTGTGTGCAGTTCCCTCTTTTCATTAATTTGTGTTAGACTGGTTTCATGGGTAAATTTGATGGTTGGGTGGATCCCATTTAAGTAGGGGATAAATTTGTTAATTTATCCTCTTCATGTGTCCATGTCATGAAAATGTCATCTAAGGACCTGAGCCAGATCAGATGTTTTAGAGGCACCGTTAAAGTTGAAGCTCATTGAGTGTAAAACCAGTTTTAATACATGTGATCCTATTTTTTGTTTTTCAGGGTCTCCTCTTAGATGATCATCTATTGCTAGTAGTCCGTCATGGTTTGTGATGTTTGTATACAGAAAGCTCACATCAAGTGCCAGAAGAGCCCCAGTGGGAATTGTCCCTAAATATTTTAATCTACTAATAACATGTCGAGTGTACCTGACATATGACTTTGTTTTTGGTACATATTTCTTAATCAACAAATTTGCTGATGTTTGAAGTTGGGTGTTTATAGAACTGCATATTGGTCTACCAGGTACATATGTTTGTGGAGTTTTGGTGGTAAGTAAAATCTGGCTTCTGTTGGGTTGGTTATATTTAGGTAGTCAAAGTTTTTTTCTGTTGTGATTAGATTTAATGATCTCATTTTGATCAGTGCATCTGCTATTTTATCTGATATGTGACTAGTTTTGTCTTGTGGAATTTTTTGGTAAAGATTCTCATCTTGTAGTTGTCTATATCCTCCCCTGAGGTAATCAGTGTTGTTCATTTCCACTTCTGCTGATCCCTTATCTGCCTTTTTAATGGTGATGTGGGGATTATATTTAAGGGCTTTGAGCCCCGTTCTTTCATTTTTATGAGGTTATCACGTTTTTTTGTATTTCGGTTTACATTTTAAGACATCTTGTTTACTCGACCTTTGAAATATGTCCAATTTTCTATTAGGTGGACTTGGTTTCCAACCTGATTTTGCTTTGAATTTCTTTTGGATTTTCTTTTTGAGATTATCTTGTATATGTGTAAGAAGTCCATCATTTCTAACCTCCTGTGGAATTCTTTGAAGTCTAACCAAATTTGAGAGTTATCAGGAGGTCCTGGGATAGGGCAGAATGTCAGACCTTTTTCAGGGGCTCTTATTTGGTTTTTCTCAAGAACTGTCGTTAGATAGGTTGATAACAGTATGTCCAATGTAACTTTCAAACTTGGTATCTTTAGTAGGATACCAGATTGTGAGTGTTTAAGGGTATCCAAAATAGTTCATCCTCAATACTAGACATATGGTGGTTATAAACCAGTGGTGGTGTGTTGTGGTATTATTGGTCTCTGAAGTAAGCGAACTGGTATCAGGTTGTACCTGTTAGGAAGCTTTAGTTCTGTACTTTTTGCTCAGATTATTAATTGCATCATGTTGAATGTAATTCTGTCTTTGGATAATTATATTTTCCTGATGTGAACAGCTAGTGCCTCCATCGATGCATCTGTAGTTGCAACCAGTCAGTGGAACACAACCTATTTGTGTGGTTGGCTTCTTGAAGTGTATGAATCTTTTCCAGTGGAACTTTCTATTAAATTCCCGATCAGGCATTTAGAAATTGGCAGAGAGTTAAAACTCAGAGATTTTGAGGCTAGAGAAAGTGAGCTTGAAGCTCGAAGGCGCAAAGAAGAGCTTGAAGTTCACGTTCAACAAAGAAAAGGAGACCTCAAATGTCAAAAGGAAAAAGAAGAGATTGAAGCTCAAACTCAGCAACAAAAAGAAGAGTGTGAAGCTCAACAACAAAACGAAGAGCTTGAAGCTTAATACCAAAAGGAAGACCTTGCACTTAAACATGAAAAGGAAATGAGAGCTTTGTAACTCAATGCTTGCCAAATTTCCCATGAAATTTGCCAAATTTGATTTCGGTAAAAGTATGGCTGGTAACACCTTTCAATGAATCAAAAGTTAAATACTTTCAACAGTTTGAATGACTACCTTAAAGTTTGAAATGGCCCCTTGACCAATGGCATGTATTTCTGAAAAGTGTTTTGAAGGGAGAAACCAAAGAGGAATATAGAGCTTTGTTGATTTCTGAATGTGTAGACTATGGTTGCAAAAATGTTATTTTAAAAGCATACAAGTTGGTACCAGATGCATATCTACAACAATTCAGAAATGATCATGAATTGCTCATGAAAAAGAAGTGCACTTTGACAGATGGTGTAATTCTAGAGAAGTTCTAAAAGCTTAGGCAGTTCAAAGGGTGTTTTTGTGATGACATTAAACCTATCTAAATGATTAGAAAGTTGAAAATTTACAAAAAAGAAGCAGCTTATGTTGATGACTATGTGATGACTCACAAGTCGACATTTAATTATATGTATAATGTAACTATATTTCTGGAGACATGCTTTTATCTACAATAATACCAATTCCAAAAATAATCAGTGTTTGAGTTATAGAGGGATAGCTCTAAGTGGTATTATTGGGAAAATGTTTGATGTTATAATACTTAAACAAAATGCACATATATTTGCTACAGATGAGCTTCAATTAGGGTTTAAACCCAACCATTCTACAACACAGTGTATGTTTGCTTTAAATGAAATAGTACAATATTATATAAATAACAAGTGTACTTTTTATGTTCTTATGTTAGATTGCAGTAAAGCATTGGACCGAGTAAATTATATTAAGCTTTTTTCAATATTTATTGATAAAGGGTTATGTCCACCTGTTGATAAATTTATACACAAATCAATGTATGAGAATTAAATGGGGAAGCTATTTTTCAGACACATTTAATGTATTCAATGGTGTAAAACAAGGTGGCGTTTTATCACCCATATTACTTATTGCTTACTTTAATGATTTGTTCAAAAGACTGAGACATAGTCAACTTGGATGTCACATAGGGAATATGTACGTTGGTTCCCTAGGCTATGCAGATGACTTAACAATGTTAAGCCCAACCCTCTCTGGCTTAAAATCAATGCTACAGATTGTGGATAGGTTTGGCCATGAATATAATTTCATGTTTAATGTTAAAAAATATCAGTTTTAGTGTACACAAGGGATGATCCTGTACATGTTTTTTATCATAATGGTACATACATAAAGTCTCAGTCAGTAGCTAATCATCTTGGACATTATATTGGCCCTAAACTAGACAACAAAGATGTTAAACATGTGTCTAATAATTGCATTTAATTCATTGATGCCAATCTTTGGAAATTTAAAGTGTCAATTGAAATACATGTTATTTAAAACCTACTGTATGCCACTTTATGGTTCAGTTCTGTGGGACCTATCCCACCAGGGTATTGAATATTTTTGTACTCAATGGAGGAAAAGTATACATAACTTTTTAATTTACCATACACTACACACTGTAATCTTTTAAATTCTATTTGTCATGACATAACAATCGAAAATAGTGTTATTTCATTATTCACATATGAAGAATTAACTTCAATGATAGACTATTTATGTACAGATTGATCAGCATATTTCCTTGCATATATAACTGTATACATATTTTTGTGTTTCTTTGTGTTTCTTTTTTTAAAATAATTGTTGTACTCTATGTATGAAACTGAAATAAAATAAATAAATAAGAAGAATAAGTACTCTGGTCATACAAAGAAATATTTCATGAAATAGAAAAGAAATCTTTTCAACCTCACATCAGACTAGAGAGAGTGTTATTTTTCAAGATATTGAAGTAAGTTGTTTGAACATTCCCTTACATTAGGTCAACTTAGTACCAGACTTAGTGACTTACTGGTTCTGTTGTGGTGGGTACCAGACCCACTTGACTCATAAAGGGGTGTCTTTGTTATTGGAAAATGATTTGGTACGCAGAAAAGTGGTTGCTCATCCTAAGGTTACTTCTGAGCCGATCACTTTGGTTAGCACTGCAAAATTTGGAGAGGTTATTCCTGGCATTTTTCAGTTCTGTGCTGTGACTCGAACTATGGCTAAAGTAGGCCAAGAAGAAACAAAATCTTGTAAACAATCTACAGATGTCTAAGTTGACTTATCAGATACAATTTTCAACGACCGTAATGGCGAAGTACAGTATCTTAGTAATACTAACCCCTATGTGGGTGTTCCACTGGAACTGACCCTACAACTGACTCTACGATGCTAGGGTCAGTTGCAAAAGTCAGAGAATCGGAACAAAGATCCAGAAAAAAGTGTGTAAAAGTTTTGGGTCTGTTTCATTTCCCCAACACGACATAGCTCATCCGAGCATTTCTGGATTTACCCCCCGACCAGATTTAGGATTGGGATGCTTTTCTCCATTACTAGATGGGAAACTACTAGGACAAGCTATAAACCCATAACAGACAAGCCGTATCAGCTCTGACAAGGTGTACTGACAAGGCGACAGAACTGGAGCATTTTCCCAAAGCAACCTGACTGGACTGATTAATTTCTGGAGTCTGGATTGAGAGTCAGGATCAAACCAACACTATATAAACCCATTCTGGCTGCTGTAAATCATCAGTTGTCACTACAATGGTGCCAGCTACACATCAGAGAAACTTACTACAGAAGCTTAGGCAACTGTTGTTTTTTATTGAATTTAATATTTTGATCTTCATTATGATTTGCAGACAGAAAAGGACACATCTGCACCCAGGAACAGCATGTGCCCTAGAGCCAGCACCCCAGCCACAGCAACAGCCAGACTCTAGGAGAAGAAGAAAGCCACCAAACCCCTGGGTCACGCCCTGGATAGTTCAAGGAGAAGAAACAGAACCCTCCTGGCTGACTTAAAACAGATTGATATCACAGGCTACTAGAATTTTTTCAGGATGCCACCTGCCTTTTTTACCTCATCAAGGAACACATATACCAACACATCAAGAAGTCAGTAACCAATTTTAGGAAGCCCTTAGAAGTTGGATTGAATCTGGCAATAACACTGAGACACCTGGCAACAGGAGAGACATGAAACTCCTTGCATTATCACTGGCTGGTTGGCCAAACCACGATCTGTAAATTCGTCCGCCAGGTCTGCAAAGCCATCCTTACTGAATTCCAAGAAGAGTATTTAAGCTGCCCCACTGACACTGAAATCTGGAAAAAGGTGGATGAGAAGTTCTGCGCCAGATGGAATGTCCCCCGTGCTGTATGGGCAGTAGATGGGAAGCTAACACCATGAACAAGCCCAACAAATATGGGAGTGACTGTTACAACTACAAGAGCTTCTTTTCCCTGGTGCTGCTAGCCCAGGACGACACAGAATACAGATTGCTATGGTAAATGTTGGGTCAAGTGGATCTTCATCAGATGCATAGATTTTTAATAGAAGAGATTTGAGGGGGATGATTGAGGATGACAGCTTGGGGATTTCAGCCACCTGAACCACTGGGGTAAGGTGGGCCAAATTTGCACTATTTCTTTGCTGGGAGCAAAGACCAAAGCTTGTTGCAGACATTGTTTTTACATGTGTGGTGTTGCACAACATGTTGAGGATACACTAGGATGGAGCAGAAGGGCACCAACCCCATCACATTCTAATTTTAATTAAACTTTTATAACGCTTAATCTCCATTGAGTAGTGGGCTCTAAGGTGCAACAAGACAATAGCAATATGCAAATTCAAAGTCCAGGGACAGAAATAGGTCAACACCACAGAGAAGCCACAAGAGAAAAAACGAGCTAAAGAGGATATGGCTTTGCGTAGAGATAGGTTTTGAGCTTCCTTCTGAAAGAGGCAATAGTGGGTGATGCACGAATGTCTTCGAGAAGTGAATTCCAAACAGTGGGAGCATGAAAGGCAAAACTGAAGCCAAGCTGGAAACCTCCAACTGACTATGTAAACATTACTTTCAAACCTCGAAAAATCCATTGTTACCGACAAGTCAGTCCCAGTGGAACACCCCAATAAAGTTAGGGAGAATTCTGTAAAACAACACACATTTGATGGTCCAGATAAATCATTTTTAAAATCAAAATCCATTTCAGAGCAGGAAAATGACCCTGAATTACTTTTACTACCAGTAGAGCTGGATAAGGTCTCACTGGGTTATTATGTCAAAAATGATGCACTTATGCGAAAGATGTGGCCACCAAATTGTAATACACCAGTAATACACCACATTGTTGTAGCGAAGGAGTACCAAAGTGACATATTGAAGTTGACTCATGAGTCTTCAATGAGCGGTCATTCAGGCATCAAAAAACCCAGCAAGACAACCAAATATTTCTGTAACTTCCTCTGAAACTCATTCCAGCAACCATTTAGAAAAGTATACGTAATAATTGATTGTGATTATGATCACAAATCACAAAACTATATTTTCAATCCAGGAGGCAAGAGTTCAGTGTCATCACCTGACAAAAGGAACACATTGTGGTACTGAAATCATAAGTCGCATCTTCTGATAAAGTGAGAAGAAAAATTCTTCTTTGTACTTTAAAAAATCGGATCGCAAGTGAAGTGAATATGGTAAAACCATACTTCAAAAACCATATCCAGAAACGGTGTTTAAAATACAATTTGTATTCTTATGGTTGATAAGTTTGTAAAAGTTATAAATGGGATGGATGTTACTTTTATAATTAGATAAATATGCTGTGTCAAAAGTTGTTGCCTGTATATGTATTTTTACTGAAAAAATTATTTGTAACCCCTTGGCTTTCAAAGTTTTTCTTTACCAGAGAGTAGATATGTTGTATGTTGGATATTGTCTGCATCCTGAAGTGAACAGTCTAGTTGTACAGACTCTTGGAATACCTAGATGTGGAGATTTTGTATTAGTGAACACTGAACAGGTCATAGGATACAGACATCGTGAGTTAGTGGATGCTGAATGGATCACAGCTGCTGGATACAGTGGACAAAGTTAACTGTTAATTACATGGATAGGACTGTGGTCAGGTCAGATTGGTTTTAATATTGTATTATTATATGAACTATTAAGTATATGTCAGTTGACTGTAATCATTATTTTATTCATTAAAACTTTTTGTCTTTTCCTGTTGCAACTTAACAGCAACTGGTAATTGCTACCATGTTTGCCCCATGACCAAACAAAAAGGGTATAACAGGGTCGGGTTGTGTCTTTTTACAAATAAAAGTATTTAGTACCAGTAGAGGTACTTTAAAATCTTTAAATACAAG
Organism: Sabellastarte sp. h YS-2021; assembly: GCA_964017235.1. Lineage (NCBI taxonomy): Eukaryota > Metazoa > Annelida > Polychaeta > Sabellida > Sabellidae > Sabellastarte > Sabellastarte sp. h YS-2021. The sequence continues at coordinate 43,682,853 of OZ024928.1, forward strand.
TACCAGTATATGTTTGAGAATGTATTTAGTATTTTTTCACAGATAAAATTATTTCTCAACAGTATACTTTTCTTTGCAATCCAGTGTTAATTAATATACAGTGAATGTTGGTTACTTGCACAGAAACCCATTGCACTATATGAATCATCACATCTTTGAATATCCAAACACTATGTTAATAGCATTTGTTAATAGTCACAACACAATGAATTTCACAGAATTTAGTGCTTCTTTTTCAGTACTCAAATCTTAAATAATTTGATACAACTGACTTTCTTTGAAGATTTTCCTATTGTTGAAAAGTGTAACTCTTTTTTCTGAACACTACCATAATTGTTTCTGTATTATACACAGATTTATTCTGTCTTTGATATCATTTGATTTACAAAACTAAAACACACAATTACTAGGAAGGGGTGAATGAGGATTTACCTCACCTTTCAGTCTGATAGCAACCTATTTCAACATGTTTTTCAATTTTAGAAAAATTTGTTTACTGATGAGTATCACCATGGACATTGTACTTGATACAGTCTTTTATATATCACCCTGTTTGTTTTGATATTTCTACAACCTACGGTAAAAATAATATATTTATATTTGTAATTCATATCAAATATTAAATAGCTTACAAAAAATGTTGATATGCTGAAAAAGTAATAAGATTAGTGCCAGTACCTTTGAAAAGTATATAGTACAAGTACCAGTACATTTTAGCAACATTAATACCTAATGCTTCTTAGTACATCAAAAATTGTACTTAGTATGCAACTACTTTTGTGCAAATGTATTGAATGGAACCCTATAACAGTGGAGGTGCTTACCCAGATAGACAATGGGAAGAGGATGAGGATGAGATAATGAATAAAAACTCAACAATATCAGCACATTTAACCTAAGAAGTGAGGCCATAACCTAAATGAAAAATTTACAACACTATTTATACTCCAGGGGCCCTATTCACGAAAGGTCTGAGCCAAGTCTTAGGCTTAAGTTGGCTATATTTTTAGACAAAAGTTAAACCTAAGACTTGGCTTAGACCTTTCGTGAATACGGCACCAGTACAATACAGTATAAAACGATTTTTTACAACAGTTACCTAGTATATATGAATTGCACAAACAAGAAACAAAAAACTAACCTCTTCTCCCAATCCATCTGGAACTACTGACACGATAGCAGAAAACTCTGGATATTGGTCCACGTAAAATATTCTATCTACAAATCCTGCAAGTTTGGATCTAATATCATGTCTTATCTGAAAAATATATAATAAACTGTGAATCACAATGGAATCATACATATTTTTATCACTATTCCACTCTAACAATTTATTGTAAGGCCTAGACAATTTTAAACTCTCAGTAATCCTGCAATAGAAGTTTTTTCGCAAGTAAAAATATAAGTTGTAGAATCAATAAGATTAATCTGAGAACCAAAATTAATAGACATAGGTCATAGCATCAAGGCTCAATCACTCTTGAGTCAAAGGTCAAATGTAATGTTTTACATCCTGTTCAACAGCCAGGGTGATACTGGGATAGGTTAACAGCATTGCCACTTGTGCAATTCAAACTGATAAAGAGGAGATAGACTGGATAGATTTCAAACTGACTAAACACTAGACCAGTGAGGACCTTTAATCACTCTTGGGAAGCAGAAAAGAATAATTGGCAGACTAATTCTTATGAAAGAAGATTATTCAGGTTATTCCTACAGAAAATTGTGCAACATTCTTCATAACAACATCACCAACGCTAAAACTTGGTATAGAAATTCACACTTGCAGAGCTTTTTAAATAGATGATATAATTTGGACAGCCAGCAACAAGCCTCGCAATTTAGCTTCAGACCTCAAAAAGACATAAAAACTCATTGATTATGCTCTCATTTGCACGGTCAGGATAATTGAGAGGCTAACTTACAACAGAAGAACTGGGATATGTCACCTGGACAATATACCAATGATAAAAAATGATGTAAACCTAGTGTTTCTACCAGAAAACACCGCTTCATTAGTATGTAAATTTATCATGTGGCACAAATGGGGAAGTTGATTCTTTAAATTGGTGAAGGATGTGAGGAAGTCCGACTATTTTTTTTATTTTATGTTCACCAATGAAATGACCTGCAACTTAAAGTGAAAAAGATATTGTAATAAACAATGTTATATACTTGAATATAAACAGTAATCATGTATATCATTTGTCATAATTCACTAAATTTTAATCACCCCCTTTTTGACGTACAATATAAAAGGATAATTACACAGCTCCTTATGATATATAACACTCATTTTTCAAGTAATAACAAGAATATGCTAATGAACAGATTTTATTAGCCTTACAAATCCAAATAAATATGTTTCTTGTGTGTCAAATAAGTATGTGAAAATAAAAATATTCTTATTGCCATAATCTTGCATAAACAATGTATTTAATAGTTAAGATTTGAGTGCTTGCTGCCTTTTCATTCATCATTTCCTTTTTTTATCAATACTGACCGACAGTTAAAGCTGAATACTGATCATTACATAAACCATAAATTTTGTGATAAGAGTCTAAGAAATGTTCTTTACATTTTATGACAATTTTTTTAACAGAAACATTCTATTTTACATTCTATTCAAAAACCAGGGTCATATTGGAACAGAGTCTCAGCATTTGCCACTTGTGGTAACTGAACCCATTCAGAGGTAACAGCCCATGATCAGATACAAAACTTGCAAACTCACTCGTACTTGTCCCAATATGACCCTGGCTTTCGAGGGGGGACATGAAACTCAAACTCTAAAAATGGCTATTTTTCTATGTTTTAGTGGGCACAGGTTCAATGGAAAACTGGGTATTTATCAGATAAAATATGCCATATTCATAGTCGCAAAGGACTAATGTACAGATATATGGGTGGATTAGATTGGAACAATTTATTTCAGAAATGGAAGATATGTTTCCAAAAAAAGTGTTTTGAATCAAATAAAAAGAAATGTTTCCATTTCTGGAAAAGGTAGGAATACCAATCCAATGAACAGGAATACCTCAAAATAATCTTTGGACATATTTCTAGCACAACATGTTTTGGAAGAAAATTCCACTTTTGAAGAAATAAACACAGACTCACGTATTCATGTATTTAACAGTTCAGGTAATGAATCATGCAAATCTTATGTCGCCTAAATGGAAGAAATATGAGCTCAAGATAGCTTTCTCTTATGATTTTCGAAAATTTGAAGGCATAATTTCTAAAAAAAATCTTAAAATTAAGAGTTTATTTGATTTTATTCTAGCTGTTTTATTAATAAAAGTAAAAGTTATCCACTTTTTATGAATCCATCATATATTTATCCAAAGGTTTATAATATATGTAACATTGGAAGGCCATTTCATCACGGCTTCCGCTCATTTTCCTTTCATGATAAGCCATATAAGAAAATAAAATATTTTTGAACTTAAATTTTGCTTTGCAAGTACATACTTTATCTCTGGTGTACAAAACATTTTATGTAATATCCTAACAAACACACAGTTATATTTTCCGGAAAATACTCTCAAGGTCATAAAATATTGGAATTTTCATGAGTACTCACCTGTAAAAATTTAATGTTTTTTCTGACACATAATTTGTTGTTTTTTTTCACTTTTTTCAAATTTACAAGCCAAAACTCTTCTGATTTTCTCAAATAAAAGTATTTAAAAGTTTCAGTAATGTTCTATGGCTGTTGAACGGGATATAAAACCTTAACCTTTCCCTGCATTAATTTCTTTTATATGGAATACTTGATTTTAATAAGCAGTCAAAACAGTTTAAAAATAACTGTACAGGTTCATCAACCCCATTTTCATCTACCGAAGACAAAAAAAAAATTTTTTTAGAGTATCTTTTCAGGTAAAAATTCTCTATTTTGTATGCCCATGCAATTGTTTTTTTTTTTAAATTAAATTTATTCTGTATCATGTGAGAAAAGACATGTTCATTTTTCACTTTCTAGTGATCTTTCCTCAATATTGCTTTGATCAAGTGACTTACAATTTCCAAAGCTTTCCTTCAGATCTTGGAGAACGTTAGATCTGCTTTTAAAAAAGAAATATGTTCAAAACTTGGGGAGAAATTGGAAATCAGACATTTCCAAAAGAATACTTCCCAATCTAATCTGCCCTGTGACAAATTACTCTATAAAATGACTGTAAAATGTAATTTCTATGCGATAGTAAAGCCTTTCAAACCTTGGATGAAAATTGTCTCTTCCAAATATGTAAATTTTTGGTATTTCTCCCGGTGTTTTGAATAAACACCAAAACCAGGGTAAAACACCACTTATTGAATAACTTTTAATGGGGTTTGCCCTTAACCTGAATCAATTGAAAAAGACTTGGCTTACCCTTTCAAGGTACTTGTCATTGTTAGCCTCCACCAGATATTGTAATCTCTTTTCAACAGAAGTCAGTTGGTCCAATGATAAATTAATCATTTTGTTTCCTATTAACACTACACAACCTTTATTCATTAATTCAACATTAATTAAAGCTGTCACAAAACGCTTATTATACTAGAGTTTTCCTGTGTGTGCACTGCCGTTATATGCATGCGTGATTGACAGAAAAATCAATAGCTGGATGCATCATTAGTTATAGCTTAACTTAGGAGTCAGCAGAACTGAAGATAGCATGTAGCCAAACTTTGGATTGGCTAAAATATATTAGCCAAACTAAGGATAATTGAATTCAAGAAAGATTTTAAAGCTAAAATTCAATATTAACCCATCAAATTGAATGTTAATAGCTAATTTTAAGATTGATTGAATGATTTAGAACCACTTACAATCTAACAACCACTTGAAATGAATCTAGGTTTATTTAATTATTTAAATTTCAATTAAACACCCTAGTATTGTAAATGGTCATGCTATGTTGAGCTATAGCCCGTTTGTTAAGATGGGCTGACTCCTAAATTGGGGGGCTACAACATCACCATCTATTTAGCCTGCATCAGATATCAGGTAGAAACAGTGTAGCTTTTTAAAACAGTGCACCTGATAAACTAATAACATATAATTTTGTATCTATTTACGTACAAATTAAATATATTTAACTGTCCATTGAAAAATATATTACCTCTCTCTATTTGATAGATCTACTTTAGTCTCATTTATAAGTGTTTTCTCTACAGGAATGAATGTATTGCATGTTAAAGTTTTCACTTTAAGTTATCAGTTAACATGTTTCATTATCCACTATGCACCTGAAATACCAGGGCATACCAAGAAAAGTTGACACCTAATTTTGTCATCACATAAAGTAAATATGCACTTGATATGAGAGAGAGGTTGTGAACAATGTTTTTTAGCTTTTTCAGCTACGTTACATGGCATTGATTTTTTACATTTGTGTCATGTTTATAATGTCAACACTGTCAGTCATACAGATTTTACATAGAAAATGGCTTTTCTATGTCAACTTCCCTGGAAAATTATTTTAATTTAATGGCTTATTTTTGCTTAAGATATTGAAAATTGACATAAACAAGGGTGTCATCTGCATTAAAATGAAAGTTTATTCCTTTATGTTTACTGAGGGGAGTAGTGCAGAATGAGATTAACAAACGGCCTATATAATTTAGGTCTGATGTGTCTCAATTCTTTGGGAGGTATGACGTGCTTCACGGTTACACATTTTCATGCACACTCAGTAGAGCTACTTATATTCTCATAGTGTTTGCAAATAAACGACCTTCAAAGACAGTAAAAGGGAGAGTTTTGGGATAAATATTTTTCTTTTTTTATCAGCTTTTAAAGTTAGCAACAATGTTGATTATTGAGATTTTTACTGAAGACTACAGTAAATAATGTACATGAGAGGTTTTGATTATCCAAAGTAGAATTTATGTTTCTATAGCATTAGTATCTTCACAAATTCACAGAAAAGAGAATATCTTCTATGTTCCCCCATGGCTTTGTCATAGGTTTCCCACTCCAGTAACGTAATCCTGCATCTGGGACAATAAGCTTTATCTCCTCTAGTATGCAGGAAACTAGCAGCACACGATAGGCATGGAGTACTTGGGTGAGAATTAGGCCATGATCAGAATGTATCAATCCTATTAATATATCTTGAATAAAGATGCAAAGCATAGACAGGAAATTAACCATATACCAGAAAGAGTGGTCTTTCAATATTCCGGAAATTATTGAAAGGTTTTGAAGCTTCAGGCTACCAGACCCTTTATATGAGTATCTGATATATTGATTATTTTGCATGGAAAATCCGCCAGTTCTGTGATTGGGGGTTTAGAAGTAGGTTTCACCATTGAATCCGCCTCATCCTGAGATTCAATCATCTTCTCTGGTATCTCAGTGTTAGAAGAGGATAGTCCAGTATTTCGAAACATTATGAATGTAGACCAATGACTGAAATATGGATTAAATTGACAGAGAGGATTTTATATATACTTTACCATTTCCTACAGTTATGATGATGCAGAAAATAATTGGTGAGGTTATATCTAGGATATGCAGGGAGCCACAGTGGTGCAGTGGTAACATTTGCTGCCCACCTCTGAGGCCGGAGGTTCAAACCCCAAACTGTATGTGAGAAAGTTGGTAGTTTCTTACCGATGATCAGCAGTTTACAGTACAGAACTTTGACCAAGTGGTTTCCTCTGCATAAAAAACTACCTGTCCTGGTATGACCTATACAGTGTTGAAAGAGACGTTAAAACACAAATAAAAATCAAGGATATGCAAAGACATTTGTCACGGCTCTTGATATTATGTACACAATGGCAGGACTTGGGTTATACATAACCATCACATGATCTGAATTCCTCTCAGAAATACATGCTTTCCCAGAGGCTCGGATTTTTCTAGGGTCTTTCCATGAGGTTCGAAATCAAAGTGTTTAGCCACGGGATGATTTCAGTCTTCTGTAAGGATATATAATAATATACATCTGACCCTTACATGTTGATTTTATTATAAACTTCAGTATTTCATGCCTCCTTTAATTGGCATTTAATTCATTGACGTTAGCTGGTGTCAGGTTGGTATAGATTTCAGGGATTCCATTATTTTGCAAGTTCATCATTAATATTTAAGAATAACAAAAGGACTGTAGAAGATAAAGACCAGAGATTTGTTTCTGTGTAGAGATCTTATCATTCAAATAACCAAATAATAAATACCCAAGAGTTAGTTTTAGGCAGCGGGTTCGTTGGTTTCTTATACAGATAGCATGGTGAGAAACCTTTCCAGAGAAATTGTAAAAAAAATTTGAATTTGTAATTTCAGTACATCTTTCATACTTTTAGGAAGTCAGATATCAACTGGGCTCACAGACATGCAGTCCCCATAGAACATACCTGGTAACATGGTACCTGGGACTTCTCAATGTGTCTACAGCTATATAACCATTTTGGACATCTGAACTTACTAATTTATGGAAAGAAATGAAGGAATCAGAAAAACTACTTGTGAAATGTAGAACCTCTCATTCAAGAAGAAATAAATATTATCAGAGTTTTAAGTCACTGAGACAAAAAATTGACAAGAAGTTAAGACAAACAGAATGGGCTTACAACAAAAAACTTATTTCATACCTAGAAGACTTAACAAATAAAAACCCACGAGAATTTTGGAATAAAATTAAATGTATGGGACCCAAAAGACCAAAAATGCCATTATCTGTACATAAAAATAACTCTGATGAGTTGACTGATGATGCTTTTTGTGTAAAACAAAATGGAAAAAAATGATTTTCAGAGTTTATACACAAAAACAAATAAATCAATTTCACAACATTATCAATATGCACAAAATCAAAGGTTACTATTAGAAAATCAAATGTTAAACAATGAGATTGAGGTTAATGATTACCTAAATGATGATATTACAATGAATGAAATATGAACAGTAATTAAAGGATTAAAAGCCAGAAAAGCCCCTGGTCCTGATGGTATACGAAATGAGTTATTATATTGTGATAAATGTTTGCCAATTTTGAAATCTCTTTTTAATAAAAGTTTACCTACGGAAAAATTCCTTCTTTATGGCTGAAAGCTGTAATAGTTCCAATCCCAAAAAGCACACCTAAAGACCCCTATATACCATTAAATTATAGAGGTATAAGCCTAATATTGTGTGTTAGTAAAATTTATTCTGGGGTGCTTAATAACAGAATCAATTCATACACAGATATGATTGGTATAATGGCTGAAGAGCAGAATGGTTTCCGTATGGGTCGAAGCTGTGAAGACCACATATTCACAGTAAGTACCATAATAAAAAATAAGTTAAGTTCCTCAAAATGTACATTTACTTGTTTTATTGACATGCAAAAGGCCTTTGATTCGGTCGACAGAGACCTTCTTTTCCATAAACTTATTAGCTACAACATTACTGGTAAAATATTTTGGGCTATTAAGTCTATGTATGTGAATATACAGTCTTGCCTACAATTAAATGAGATTTTTACTGACTGGTTTTCAGTTCTCAATGGAGTAAAACAAGGTGATAATCTCTCACCTACATTATTTGCACTGTTCATTAATGATCTAGTAAATGAATGTGGGTGTTCCACCACACGACTAACCTTCCCGATTAAGGGTTTTTTGGGAGTCGGGTTCAAATATTTGCTTAGTCCCAGGCGTCCTGTAAGGGTCAGTTGTGGTCGGTTGTGGCCGTGAGAGAAATCAAACCTGTTTGATATTTCTCACGACCCAAACCGATTATTTTTTCCCACCGTAAACAAAATATCCAGTCCCAGGCTTCCTCAGTCTTCCTCAGGCCTCCACAGACCCAATTTTACACAGTCCTATGTTGTCTCAGGCCACCTGCGACCCTTAATCCCAGGCCTCCATAGCTTAGTCCCAGGAGGCCTGTTTGCCAGTCCCCGACTCATTACAGATCTTTGAAGTTTCATGTGTGTGAAAGGGAATCGGTTTCATTAGTCCCAGGAACCCTCAGACCATCACAGGTGTCCTGCGACCCATAAATCAAGGTCTGGGACTAAGCCCCAACTAAGAGAAACCGACCCTAACCGATCCAAGCCGGTGGCCTCAGGCCACCTGGGACAACACAAATTTAGTCTGCGACAGTCTGAGGACACCCCAGGAGGCCTGAGACTAAGAACCGATTAAGCGCCAACTATTTTCTGCACGTCGGAAATTAAAATGAGGCAATAAGGGGGTCTGAGACTAAAAAGTGACCATGCACAGATTCTCATTGTTACTGACTGGTTGGCTACTGAGAGACGTGTGTCACTGTTTTGTAGGGGTTTTCATTTTTTTAAATATCATATAATACTTGAGCTTAAGGCAAATTTTACAGTTAGGAGACACATTTTAGTTTTCTACTTTTATTTGCTATTGACTGGAGTAATGAGGAAAGAGAAAAGAGGGAAGAGAGGAAAGAAGAAGATGGATGAGAGGCAAGAGGAGAGGGAGAAGGAAAGTGGAGAGGTGGAGGAAAGAATGGAGGAAAGGATGGAGGAGGGTACAGAGGAGGGTACACAAGAGACTGAGGAGCGTTTGGAGTTTACTGAGGAAGCTTGCGAGGAAGAAGAGAGGTGTGAGGAGGATTCAGAGAGTCACTCGGCAGCCAAGAGAGCCAGGGTCTGTGCTACATTCACTGACAGCCAAGACACTGCAAGTATGTGAAGGAGCATCCAGAGCTATACAACAAGGAACATGCATGTTTCCACAACAGACAGAAGAAGGAAGCTCTCTGGGCAGAAATCTCTGCAGAACTGAAGCTCCAGCCCTTTGATGTCAGAAGATGGTTCGAATCCCAGAGAACGCATTATGGCAAGCTCTCCAAGCTACAATCTGGCCAAGCACCAAGGGAGATGACCAAGAGACAGTCTTGGGTCTACCAGCAGATGGGTTTCCTTAAAACCAACATCAGGGGCCAGCAGAAGTTCAGGGTTCGAGGCCAAGTCCAAATACCAGCAAGCAGGACGAATCTCGTGGATCTACTACTGATACAGAACACCTTGAGTGCAGTGTCCTGAGGGAGAGTAGGAGTCAGCCTATGTTCACATCTGCACCAGTTTCAACAGACTCCAAGATACTCGAGCACTTTGACCAGATGAGGACATTGATCTCAGGTTTCCTGCAGCAGAAGTCAGACAGGCAGCCCTTCTTCGACTACATGGCATCAGAGGCTGAAAAGATGACCCAAGAGGAATTTGAGGATCTCAAGGGCAGAATTTTTAGAGACATTGAAAGCATTAAGAGCAACCGTAGACGTCAACCACTACCTAGAAGATCAGCCACTATTACCACGGAGTCCCAGAGGGTCGGGACACTGCCAACAACCACTCAACAGGCGTCTACTTCCACCCAAGCTGCAGCTAGCAGCAGTTACGTCTACTTCACACCCAGCCCACTTGGCTTTGGAAACCCTACATCAGTTCTAACAGTACAGGACGAAGGCAGTAGACACAACCTAAGTGGAATACTAAGCCAGCTACCAGATCTGACATCAACACAGATCATTGAGCAGCCTCAGCAGCAGCAGCAGCCGCAACTCTTCACTATCACCACTACAGCACTGTCTCAACAGCAGCAGCCTCCTCAGTAGCCATCCAGTCAGGGTGGGTCTTTGACCTGCCAGGCCCTTTTCAGGGCCACCCAAATATTCCAAAAACAATTTATTAAGCTGCATTTTATGAAAAATCCCCTCCCAAATCATAACGGGTCAGTACAAATACTCATCACATGAAAAAAAAGTCCAACACCCACACCTCCCCCAAACATGAAACAAATAACCCATGGTACTACACATAATAAAAAAGGCCACATAAAAAAGTTAAAATAAATAAACTCCCAATATGGCCAATAATCAGCCCATTTTTAGCTTAAAATCCATGGGATAGGTTAAATTCTTTAAGAGAAAAGTCCAACACTTGCACCATCCCTAGAGTTAAAAGGCATTTGACCTTTAACTACCAACCAACAAACACACAAATCCAATACCAAACCTAACCCCCAACCAACAAACACACTATTTTGCAAACATAACCCCCCCCCATAATTGTAAGAAAAATCAGTTAAGTAGTTATATTTCCCAAATATTTGTGAAGTGGAGTAAAAGAATTTCATTTAAAATTTCCAAGAAAACATTTGTGTTTAAAATATTTTTCAAAAATAAAAACCCAATGCAGTTAAGATTAGGATGTAGCTTTCAAAATATATGCAATATTCATTCCCTTTAGCATATAATGTTTGGGTTTGTGTGTTGTTTTTATGAGAATTATGTTTAGCACTGGGTTTGTCTGTTTGTCAGTTGGGTGACTTCTGTAAGGCGTTGGGTTTGTCTGTTTGTCAGTGGGGTGACTTCTGTCGGGCATTGTGTTTGTCTGTTTGTCAGTGGGGTGACTTATGTTGGGACATGGTTGTGATATTTGGAACCAGCACAGCTTATTAATTGTTTTTGGAATATTTGGTAGTCCTAAAAAGGACTGGTTATTAGTCCTGAAAAGGACTGATTACTGCAGCAGGAGTTATATTCTGCCATCTTGTCAGGCCACTGCTCCCTCATTATTGAAGTAGTCCTAGAGGTAATCCCTCTGTCTTTTGGCTTCTCTAGCAGGGTTTCTGTCTGGACCACCACCAGCAGCACCACCAATCAATCGACAGTCACCTGGCACATCATCATCATCATCATCATCATGCTCTTGACCACCATGTTGACCTTGATACTGGCTCCTCAGTATGTTGTGCAGAACCACACAGGTAAATACCACTCTGTTTCTGGGGGAAGTTCAATGGTGGTCCTCATCACTCTGAATCTTGAGATCAGGATGCCAAAAGCGTTTTCAACAACTCTCCTGCCCCTTGATGTTCTGTAGTTGGCAATCCTTTCCTCTCTGGTTAACATCCTTCTGCCATAGGGTGTCATGAGCCAGGTCTTCAGGGCAAAGGCATCATCTGACAGAATGAAGTAGGGGACATCTCTAGCACCCTGGGTTATAGGTGCTGGGTCAGGGAAGTCTATTCTGCCATCCTCAATCCTCCTCTTCAGCTGAGAGGCATTAAATATCTGGGCATCTGAGCAAGATCCTGCTGTACCAGCATCCACCCATCTAAACTTATACTGTCCATCTACCAGGGCCAACATTACAATGGAACCCCTTGTAGTTGTGGAACAGGGCTCCAGTGTTCTTTGGTTTCTTCACGGCCACATGCTTTCCATCAAGGGCTCCCAGGGCATGTGGCACATTCCACCTGATCCTGAATTCCCTCTCCAGTTCTTTTCACTCATCTGGAGTAGTAGGACATCTGAGGTACTCTCTGCTGAACTCATCCTGGATGGCCCTGCAGACCTCTGGTAGAAACTTGGAGATGGTGGATCTGCCAACCCTGAACTGACAGGATAATGATGTGTATGACTATCCAGTGGCCAGATATCTGATGGTGAGGGCTAACTTCTCCGCAACACTGATTGGAACTCTGTAGTTGGTGGCCTGCCTGGCTAGACGTGGTTCCAGTCTGGTCTTTATCATTTCAAAGAATTCTGGGGTCATCCTCATGTAGTTGGTGAATCCTGGAATGTCTGTGGCATACAGTTCAGCCATAATGTTGTGGTAGGCCCCCCTCTCCTCTCTCTGTAGTAGCCATGGCCTGACCCACATGTTGTGCCTTCTTCTAGGTCACCGTATGGGTGCTGGTGGTCGTGGTGGTTGAGGTGCTGGTGGTGGTGGTTGCTGTGGTCGACGTAGAAATAGCAAATACATCATTATATGTAACTGAATAAAAACTGACAAAGCCCTAAGTTGTTGTTGAAGCTGTCTTCCATTAAAAGGTGGCATCCTGCTGTGTTCCTAGAAAAGCAATGATAATTAGATCGCGGAATTTATATATATATACCCAGAAACTCCAGCTTTTCTGCAAAACAAGAATCGGCCACATTGGTCTGGGGAAGACTGAGGAGGCCTGGGGACGCCAGGACTTAATCGGGGGTTAGTCGGGTGTTAGTCCTAGGAGGCCTGAGGCGTCCCGGGACCCAGTCGGTATGTGTACGACTGGATCGTGGTTGAAACCGACCAGAAAACTGGCTTAGTCGGTTTTTAGTCCCAGAACAGTCAGGGACTATCTGGGGCCGCCTGGGGCCTCCTCAGGCTTCCTGAGGCTGATCTGTACTTAATCCCAGACTTCAACACCGATTCAGTATTCCCGCCCATTTTACCTTTTTTTCACCAACTGTCCACAATTAAGTCCTTTGGTGGAACAGGGGCAGAACTTAACTCTCTCGGATATGGGATTCAAGTTGGGACATATAAAATTAATGTTCTGCTGATGATATTGTGATTTTGGCTGAAAACAAGACAATACTGTTGGATAAACTATATGAATGGTGCACTAAATGGAAGTTGGAATTAACCAATCAAAATCTAAAATTATTCACCTTAGGAAACATAGGAAACCACAATCACAAGTTAGTTTCTCAGTTGGAAATACGAAAATTGATCATGTGCAAGCATACAGATACCTTGGTGTAACTTTCGACGAGCATCTTTCTTTCAATGAAGCATGTCAGGAACTTATATATGCAGGAGGTAGGGCCTTGGGAGGAATTATGGTGAAATTTAAACAATATAAACATATAGGTTTTAACTGCTTTACCAAACTTTTTGAAACAGGTGTTGAAATCATCTGTACTTATTGTTCAGGAATATGGGGCTATGACAAATTTTTATTAGGGCAAAAATTTCAGCTGAGAGCATTGAGGTATTTCTTGGGTGTCCCCATAAAAGTATCCCTACCCTTGCTATTAATGGTGACTCTGGTTGGTTAAACATGAAATACAAACATCATGTCAATATGCTTAAATATTATAATTGTCTTTTGACAATGTCCAGTGACCGATTTACACACCAAGCATTTGAATCTGATTAACACTACATTACAAACAACAACTGGTGTGGTAATGTAGAAAAAATTTTACAAATTCTTAATAAGGAGGAAAATCTTCAAAATCATGAAACCATTGAAATCGATACGGTAAGAAAAGTACTAGAATACATCAGTAATGAAGAGTTTCAGCAGAAAATATGTGATAAACCAAAGTTACAACTGTATAAACTATTTAAAAGAAATATTGAAACTGAGAAATATCTCATGGCAAACTTAAGTAGACATGAAAGGTCTCTAATCTCTAAGCTAAGAACTGGTACGTTGCCACTTGCCATTGAGACAGTCAGATTTAGAAAAATCCCAGTTGAAGATAGATTATGTATTTTGTCTAAAAGTAATTTAATAACACGATGAAAAGCATTTTATATGTGTTTGTTTATTCTATAATGATCTTAGACAGAAACTCTACAGATAACTAAATATAGATTCAAATGATTGTCTTGATGAATTGTTTGTAAAAATCATGACTACAAATAAGATTTACTGTTTGGCATCATATATTAGTAATGCATGGTATAAAAGGATATTTGTGTACAATTTACAATAAATTGATAAATTATGTCTCTAAAAGCTGTGAAAGAATAATTAAAATTCTCTACCTGTTGAAAACAGCTATGTATATATTTCCAATTGGTCTCTTATTGTCTTGGATAAATGTAGTATAATTCAAATAATTTGTATGTTTCTGTAATTTTTCTTTTACCTTCAATGTCACTTTGTTTAAATAGTACATGATTAATGTGTCTTATAAGCCCAAATGAGGCTGGGTTTGTTTTAAAAAAATGTGAAGTTTACTGTTATTGTTAATTACAAACAGTACACTAACATAAACGATATACTATTCTATTCTATTCAATACAGATACTTAACACACGGATAAGATTCGGAATGGACCTCAAATTAACCTCTAACCCATGTGTAATCTTTTTGGCCTCATAAGGTCATATCATTTGAAACACATTGCTCCCTAGATGCTAAAAATATGTTACATATGTCTGTTATATGCTGAATGATGTGGGTGTATGAAATAGACTCAGATATTGAATAATTCCTTTGACGCATGTACGTTTGATTACTTATTTAATCCATGTGGATACAATGCCTCAGATGATATACATACATTGAAATTTTTCTATAATGGTAGCAATATATGTCTATAAGTGGCCGAATTTGAAAATTTTAATTACTTAAATGTCGCTTTTATAAGCTACAAACTTACCATGTGGAACTGAATGCTCTCTCGGGAGGCCGCAGGCATCAGGCCTACATCCAAGAAAAATAGATGTTTAGTGTTGACCGAATCCCCAGGTTGTATGTGATCCCAGTAGTGAGCTTCTATATTCATCTTTCTTTTCTCGTTGCAGTTTTGCCCATAACCCTCAGCTGTAATTCAGTGGGGAGGCAGGGTGGGACTCGTCTGAGTTCCGCTAATAGTGCCCCAGTACCAGAACCGGGCCTGTAAGAAACAATATCAATTCCTGAAGGTTGAACCATCTCTCTTAAGTGGGTTTTACAAGGGCTGAGTCTAGGTGAGTAGGTTTTAGTTCTAACTTCTAATTTAGTATCTACCCTAAGGACTATGTCCATGGTCTACCATGGTCTGAGTGTCTACTTTTGCTTCTTTCTGAGACTGGACCCTGATGAGCCAGTCGTTCAGGTATTGGGGAAGCCTGAATTCCCTTGTAAGGGCCATTAACTACACCTCCTTTACAATCATTGTAAAGACCTGAGGGCTGTGACCAGGCCAAATGGGAGAGAGGTGAACTGGAACACCTGTGACATGTGGAAAAACCATACTTCCTTGAAGTTCGGGTGGATGGGGACGTGAAGGTAGGCGTCTGATAGGTCTATTGATGACACCCATACCCCTGGAATCAGAGAGGGCTGATGGACTCTGGAGTTTCCATTTTGAACCTTTCTACAATTAGGAAGTTGTTAAGCCTGCTTAGGTCTATTCTGGGCCTCCACCTTTGGTGAGGCTTGGGAACTAGAAACCGGTGACTTTAAAACCCGAGAGATTTTACACTTTCCACCCTTTCTATTGCGTTCTTTGACAGAAGAGACTGGATACAAGCTGCCAGAGCTTAGACTTTTTGAAGGGCCTTGTATTCAAAGTGAATCAGTTGAACTCTGGCTCTGGTTTTGGTTTTGAAATGAATGGTAGAACGTTACCTTTGGTGATAATGTTTAACACGTTGTTTGAACATTTGTTTGTTATGCAGTATCTTCTGAAAGAACGGAGGCAACCTCCTACTGGTGGACTGAGGTAGTCTTTTCAGGAGTCATTGGGGCGACGTTCCATGCCCTCATCCCCTAGAGTTCGCTTGACAACGACCCTTAGAGCCTCTGTTGTTCAGTTTCCCCTACCAGGGGAAAACAGTTTGTTACTGCTTTAAGAGTTGTTGCCCCCACAGGGCCGCTTTCTGTAGGAGCCTCTTTTTTATTGTGGAGGGGACCACAAAAGGGCTTATTTTGATAGGGTCCAAAACTCTGTCTTTAGAGGTGCCTTTTCAAGGAGGAATTCTTCTCCATCCTTGAGAAGTTGAAACTTGAAAAAAGGAGTAGGCCAAAAAGGTGAATTCCTGAGTTCTTCGCGTCTCAATTCCCCTAGATGTGGTTAAAGAGGGTCATTTCAGCCTCGCTTCTCAGCAGACCAGTGTTACCCATGGTATATAACCCCCTCTGGAGCTGTCCCCCCCTGGAGGTGGGAGATTTATTGTTGCCCAGCCATTTTAAGAATTTCTTTTTTTTTCTTCTTCTTGTTCTTTTTTGCTTTCTTATTTTCATTAAGAAATATATGTAGTATTTAACAGAATTTTTATATGTATGATTTAAAAGAGTTTAACAATTATAAATTCATACTGTGTATGGTTTGTTACCCTCGCCTGCCCAGTCCCAATGCACCTTGTTATAAAAGGGCAAATAAATACATTAAAAAATGGCCATATAAGATAAACTACCTCAGGTGAATATGGGCTAAGGATTTGCTTAGGTAGGCTAGGGCTCTGTTGAATAAGAATCTTCTTATTCAAAACCTCAGAGTAGTCACAGGCGTTTTCATAGCCACATCTGGCTGCTGTTTCAGGATTGACACCTTTCTGAATCTCCGTTTTAACCTTTTAGAAAGTAGACTTGAGACTGTCCTGTTACAGTGTTACAAACAGAGGCAGTCTCAGCAAAGGTAGCCACAAAGTTAATGGTAGAGAGATTCAGCGTATCTTAGTGTTCACATTCTTTTCAGAGGGTTTTGGAGAGATACAGATTTTGGCAAACTGTCTTTTCAGAGGGTTTTGGAGAGATACAGATTTTGGCAAACTGAACTTTTCACAGAATGTGATATGAGACTTTATAAAGTAAATAGCCAGATTAAAACATCCAACAATATGTATATACTGAGAAATAGTAGAAAATATTTAAGCCAAAATAAAGCACTTCCAAATCATGTGGCCAATGAGAAAAGAAGCATGAATGTAGAAGCACACTACTGGGATCACGTACAACCTGGGGATTTGGTCAACACTAAAAGTCTTTTTTTCTTGGATATTGGCAGGATGCCTGCGGCCTCCCAAGATAGCATTCAGTTCCACATGGTAAGCTATTGTAGCGCAATAAAAACATATGATGAAACTAAAGTGTCATTTAGTATGGAATGTATATAGTAAAAGATCTGCAACTTTTGTAAATCCACATCTCACATGGAGTCGGTATGAGGCTTCATTGTTGATGAACACAAAAACACTTTCCTCGGTCTTCTTTATCTTGTGAGCAAGTTCAGACATTGCCAATTGTCCAAGACCTTTCCTCCGATGCTTAGGATCAACATATAGCATTCCCAGTGCTCCGTCTTCCTGTTCTATCATATGTGCTGCCAAGTCATTATCAGCTGTACGAATGGCAATGCTGGCAAAGTTCCTGATGAGCCATTTAATAAAAGTTTTTGAACTTTTATTAGAATAAGCCCAGGTATCATCCACTTTATCTGCATCTGATTCATAAAGTGATGAAATGTGAAAACCTTCTGGAACGTCACTGTAAGAAACATAAAAAGGCAAGATAGTTGCGACTAAGGAGCAGATATATGTTCATACAATTAAGAGATCTTACATTTCGAGCAACCAAATATACAAATGCAAGAGAAAGCATTTCCCCTTAACAGAGGCCAGGACAGACTAAATCAGTCTGCACTTGCAGTAAATATTAATTTCTAATAAACATTAAAAATAGAACACCAAATTATGAAGCTTAGGATGAAGAGCTATCTAAACAATGTATGTAAATTATGAATCTAGGTATCTCAATTTAACAATTATCTCAATTAAATCTTGGTGTGTAAAGAAATTTCTCTTTAAAATGTAACAAAATTCAAAATTCCATGTTCAGAAAAAAATATTAGAGAGTCATTGATCACTTGCAAGGGAGTAATTGTTCTGGCCAGTGATATACCTAGAAGTTAAAACATTTTTGTTTGTATTGTAACAAATTATCTGGCTTAAAAGTAACATGTATGGAAAAGCTGTTACTCACCACTTGGGTATGTCTTCTACTCTAGCTTCAAGAATTGGGTCTATTTCCCTAGCAGCCACGAAAACTTCTTTTTCGTCAACAATTCTTTCTATATATTCTGTGTCAACTGCAGATGCTATTAAGTAAGAAAGTAAAAACATTTTAATGGAATATTTGTATGAAAAAAGTCATCGTAGATGACACTTTAGGATATGCCTGGTATCTCATGCAAATCATTTGCTCCAGGGAGAAAAGTACAAAATGAAATTATTTTATAATATATCCCATAATCACTTCAGACATCATATAGATTTCATAGAACCTCTAAATAATACACAGATGTTGCTCAGGTTAACACTAGTTGCAAAAAAATTACATGGATTATTCCGGATCGAGAAAGTATGAAATATGACCAGGCGCAGGGGGGGGGGGGGGGGGGGGTGGGGGGGTGGGGGGGGGTGGTGGGTTCAGGGGGTTTGAACCCCCCTTGAAAAATAATTTAAAGCAGTTCGACCCAAAGTACAAAATTATTTCTTGAGAGTGGTGTTAAATTTACAGGAAATGCACTATATTTTTACCAAAAATTAATTTTTTTCCTGGGGGCATGTCCCCCGACCCCCTTAGTTATGGTATGTCTGATGTGAACCCCCACCTTACTCTGATGTGAACCCCCACCTTACTTAAACGCTGGATCCGCCCCTGTAAGCACTAGTACCTTTGAAGCACAAGGTAAAGATATAGTGTACATTAAGAAAAGATTGTATTATAGGAAAAAGTGAATTAGAGGTTCAGAGTGGTTTAAGTGATATTAATCTTGGGATATAAAACTGTTACTTTGACTTTGATTTTCAGATCTACCAAGTCATAACTGACCAGGAGCTGGACAAATTGACCCTTTGCCAATTCGGCCCTCAGCAAATTAGCATTCTAAAAAAGTTGGCCTGGGCAAATCAGAACCCTAATAATTTTGCCTTGGACAAATCGGCCCCTCATTGAAAACATTTGAACTTATTTATAGATCTACAGAAAGCATTAGACGTTTTGATAAAGCTATATCAGGAGTATTAAAACTGTTTTGTAACTCTTGCGATCATTTGAAAACAAATAGTTTTAATTCATTAATACTTGTGTTATATTGATATCAGATTGTTTGATTAACATCTGTGTAATATTTGTATAAATTTGAGAATAAGCAGAATATTCTTAATGTTTTATATTATATTTTATGAAAAATTTAATTTATGAATTAAAACTTAAAAGAGTAATGAATATTTATTCGTTCTTTTGTTAGTTTTAACACTAAGTTTGTAGTAATGTAAACAAAATGACTGATTTATAGATCTACAGGCATTTAACATGTAGGGGCCCATTTGACTAAGTTAATATTTCCAGGGGCCGATTTGACCTGGGCCATAGTCATAAAGAGATCTTAAGTCTGAGACAAAAAAATAGTCTCAGCTTTGAGATTTGGTCTCAGCTAAGACCAGGTCTCAACTTTTATTCAAAAACAGGTTCTCATCTGAGACCAAGCTGAGACCAGTCTCAAGTCTTTCCAATGTAAACAAACCATAAAGTTGCAAATATATCCAACATTTTTAAAAGATCAATAGTTTTTGTGTGTTTTAATTCTTAACCAAAATTATACTGTCTAATAAAATAAAAAATACATTGAAAATTGTGTCAACTGTTTTTTTAATTTTTCATATCACGTGATCTACTTTTTGTTGCTATGCTGTCAAAAAACACTGTTGAAAAGTGTCTCAAAGTAAGGTACTTTTGAAACCAAAGTTTGGGCTATTCGTTGTCACAAAAGTTTAGGCTAAGTATTATATATATTGTAAATTATTTCTACTTTACATTAAGCCATAAAAAGTAAAACATAAATCTCAGTTAAGGTGAAATAATGCTTGAGACTTTTACCAAAATATTTGAGACAACTATGTACTAGTCTTAAGTTTGAGACCAAATCTGAGATTAAATTTGGTCTCAACTATTTTGTGAATAGCTAAAACGTCTGAGACCAAAAACAGTCCCAGATTTGAGAACAAAACTTGAGACTTGAGACAAAATTTGGTCTCAGCCAGTTTTATGAATACTGGCCCAGGGTGTTATTTCTAAGGGGGCGATTTGACTATGACCCAATTGATAGCTGATTGTCATTTGGTAAAAAAGTTGTTTTATTTGATAATTTGAGACTCATGATGTGGGATGAGAAAACATGTTGTCTATTTAGTTTCAAGAACTTTACCTTCAGTATGACAGTCCAACTACTGTTGTTACATCTAAGAATTTTAAGCATAATGTATGATACTGTTTTAATAATTCTGCTGCTACTTGTTTTGATTCATTCCATATTTAGTCTCTTTGTAGATCGTTAACTGATACATTCTGGTGTACAAAACTTAATTAACCTGTTATTAGCTGGCATGTAGCTATGCAACAAGAATAAACAATGGTTTGTGGTTTTAATTTGTCACCAAAACATGGTCAACCATGACAGAAAGTGTGGATATTCATAAAGATCTCCTACATGTGATGAGATATCAGCTCACCAGTATGCTGATAAAAGCCAGTATATCTAAGAGTACACCATATAAGCTAAACTTTATGATATAAACTGAAAGTACAACAAAATTAAAACCTTAAGCTAAAACTTTATGATGTAAACTGAAAATACAACAAAACTATTGCCTTAAGCAAGGCAAGGAAAGATACCACAAGTCACTTTTATAAAATTTAATATATTGTAATAAATAACAGTGAAAATGAAAAAAGAATACATGCCATATATATAAACTGGCTGGTCCCACTGAATTTCTTCAATCTTCAAAATCATTTTCACCATATTTTCACTACTGGTTCCATAGCAAGTGACAAATGGTTTTAAGTATGACATTGGACTCCCCTGTTTAATAGGATACAACAATGATCTTTAGCAGGTAAGAATGCAGTAATGTACATGTTGGTTAAAATATATTAGAATTTATAATTATAAACAGGATAAGGGTGGGTGATAATAAAGAAAACTGGATACTGTTTAATTACTTCAACAGACATTATCACCTTGACACACCTGAGTTGCCTGGCATATCTTTGGATAAAACCCAGGCTTACCAAATGGCTCTATGATTTCTTTGTAACAGTAATTTTACTTTTACATATGTTGGAGTGTACTAGTACAGAGATTAAGTACCATAAAAGTTTGATTAGATTATAATCTGTGTAGTTCTTACAAAACATACAGTATTGTGTTCCATTTGTTCTCAGTACAATATTTTCTTTATGGCAGGATTCAAAGCACTATATGACCCATCCAGACATTCCCCCTGCTCAGGATTGACCAGTATTTATTTATTATCCCTTAGGTATTTAAGCCTGCCACTAGGCATAAGGCCCACTGGCAGAGAACTGTCATGAATTTATCGGTCCTCCAGGCTATTGTGATTCTGCCTGTACCTAGGACTCAACCAGGATCCTGTGTATTTCTGTGCAAGTGTGATACCAACTAGGCCACAGTGGGAGTTAATTACAATAAAGCTGACACAATCATTTTACTCAGGTTGGTTTTGTTTCGTATTACAGAAGTACCTTGTTTTTAATGGTCAAAGTAGACTTTCACCAAGTCCTTTTGCCTTTTGTGTAATATATGGGTACTGTGTGACTTTTGTGGAGAAACAACCAGCCCTGTTTTTTTTTTCAGATACTGATCCCCATACTCCAGATTGCTTGTGGTATAATGAACTCCTGTAAGTTTCCAATTTACATTTAACTGTTCTGGATACTGATGGATACAAAGACTTGGAGCAAGTCTATGGTCAAAGTAATGAGGGAGGTACTTTAAACATGTGCTTATTGTTAAACCTTTACTTGAACATGTACGTGTGAGTCCATGTAGGACCAGTTCATCCTATATAGCCAATCTATTTCTCATGATTGCCCATGTTAGCCTATGCTCCCAATACATTGTAATCTCTTGTATGGAAGTTTTTCTGTCTTTTTAGTGGTTTTTTAGTGGTTACTGTACAGGCTATGTCTGGCAATCAAAATTTGCTTGGGAGAATTAAAGCGGTCAAAACTGGCAAATGAACATTATTTGAGAAAGGTCACATGTACAGGTTTGACTGTCTATAAAGTTGAACCTTGTCAATAAGTCAGTCTCTATACCCAAGAAAAACCCTTTGCTTTAACCAGGCATTACAGATAGAAGGGGGAATATTATTGGAAAAGGGCTCTCTTGGACCTTATATGTATTTTTTCTATTTACTTGGAATTTTTTAAAGTGTTCAGGGGCTGTATGTTCACATTAGATTTTCATCTTATCTTAGATTTAAACCAGTCTTAAAACTAAGATTTTTGTCCCAGCTAAGAATTGTCACAAATTGGCATTCACAAAGCAGGTCTTAGCTAGGACTAAAGTCATAAACTTTAGACCAAGTTTTTGTATATAACCACAGTGATTTTACTGTGCCATTTGACTTCATTTGAGCAATTTCTTTAGTTAGACAGTGTTTACACTGATGTTGGCATGTCAGTCATAACATTTTATGACAAAGAAGTTAACATAATAATCAAACATAAATTACACAGCTGCATGTGTATGCAATAACTATATACAATACAAGTGAAAGTTTCAACACCCAAAAATTTTCAGAAACTTTCATGAAATTCTGTATTGATCCATTGTTATTACTGGTATATTGTTTTTAATCAAACAATGAAATTACGAAATAAGACTTTTAAATTCACATTTAAAAACTGGAAAAGCTACAGTGCTACAGTAAATACAAGCACTGAAGTTTGGTTTCAAAATTTTCTGCAACATATTTTTTTACAAAAATAACATAAATTTCCAGTAAAAAGTGGTTTCAGTATTTTAATGCTAGATTGAATCTACAAACATTGAAAAATATCCACATTATTTTTACAACTATTTTAAAGATATGTGATCATTTTGAGTATACATAAAAATTGAGTAAAAACCCTATTGCAAAATTATTTACAAATATGTAACATCTTCAAACTGTATTTTGCAGTATACATAAACTCTCGTATGCTATCCGTCATTTAGTTTGCTTCATATGATCGCTCTATGCCAAGGAATGTAAACCTAATTGAGTTGTTGGTTTGACCCTTTAAATGGCACTTTGGCCAAAATAGTCAATATATTCCGAATCATGTGATACTAATGCCTAGCTATGTCTACGTGAGTAAATAAAAGAGATATATGTTTAAAAGCAAGTTCAAGTATTCATATATTTTATGCCGGTTATATGACCTATATTTTGAGCTATAGGGTAACTTAAATAGTTGAACCATTGAGTTTTATAAGACTTTATACAGTAATAACATTTAGCTGTACCTTTTTATTGTAGATATTTTTTCAATGGATATGTATTAAACATTTGTAATGTATACTGCAAACTTGTGGATATGTATTTCTCCGAAAGTGTGTTGATGTACACTGTTATACTTGTAAACTTACTGCTTATAAATAGATCAGAAAGGGATAAGTTTTGCCAATGGAAACCTTCTAACCACTTAAAACAATAACTAAAATACTTTATAGGGATGTGTATGTATTTTAGCTTAGTCTAAAAAAGTAATGAGAAAAACATGGCATGGACACATATTTAAGAATGGTCTTTAAAGTACTGCTCCAGCCAGTGTCACAATTATGACCAAAATAAGACTAAGATCTTACTTGAATTTCTCTAAGAGTAAAAACCCCAGCTTTTGACTGAATTACGTATCACAATGGGGTTATATCATAGCATTCAACCCAATAAGTAAGATTTGGGGTCACAATTGAGCAGTGGTAACTCGTATGCCTCACACCTCTGAGATCAGAAATCCAATCCCAGCGTGACCTCATGTGGGAAAGTTGGTAGGTGCTTGCCATTGGCTGACAGTTTACAGTACAGAACCTCAACTAACTGCATGTACTGGTTCTGGTTTCCTTTGTACTTCTACCTACCCATCACAATGTAACCAGTAAGATAGTAGGCCTGATGTAAAACATTTAATAATTAAAAAACAAATAATAAGTAAGATCATGGCTTATATGAACAAATATTCATCTTTCAATTTACAACACTATTTATATTTCAGTATACTACATCAAAAGAAAATTAATTTTTCTTCATGGTTCTACATCCCATTCAACAGCCCAGGTTGTGGCAGGTCCTTAGCATTGTCACATATTTGTGTCAAATGCATAAACAGGTAACACACTAGCGGATCCAGGGGGATTCAGGGGGTTCGAACCCCCCCCTTGAAAAATAATATAAAGGGGTTCAACCCAAAGTACAAAATTATTTCTTGAGAGTGGTGTTAAATTTACAGGAAATGCACTATATTTTTACCAAAAATATTAATTTTTTTCCTGGGGGGATGCCTCCCGACCCCCTTAGTTATAATATGTCTGATGTGAACCCCCACCTTACTCAATGTGAACACCCACCTTACTCGATGTGAACCCCCACCATACTTAAAGGCTGGATCCACCCCTGTAACAGCTTGTGATTAGATGCCAGACTCACTAAGCCACTGTTTGTTTGTTTATTTGTTGTTTTACGTCGCGTTCAACAGCCAGGGTCATATTGCGACGGGTAGTTTACAGGTGGAGGAAACCAGTGCATACTGCACTGTAAACCACCGGGCATCAGCAAGTAACTACCAACTTTCCAACATGAAGCGGCCGTCCCGAGATTCGAACAGGCGGCCTCAGAGGTTGGAGGCGAGAACTCTAACCGCTACACCACCGAGCCCCCCACTAAGCCACTGAGTACCTCTTCTCCATAACAACAAGAAAACAAGAAACAGAAACTAACCTCTTGTTCACATTCATTTGGAGCTACTGACACAATAACAGAAAAATCTGGATACTGGTCCACATACAAATTTTTATCTAAAAGTCCTGAAAGTTTCAATCTAATATCACCTCTTATCTGCAAAGATAAAAAAAAATTATAAAAAGATTATGAAATATGAATCACAATGGAACCATACATATTTGTTATGATAAAGCATTTCATAAGGCTATTCCACTTTTGCAATTTAACCATAAGGCATTTGCAAGTCTAGACCCACAAACAAGTTTAAATATAAGTCTTATGATCAATAAGAACAACTTGACGACCTCATCCCAAAGGTTGAGAAAAGTTGTAGCACTGAATGACTCTTGGGTAAAATATCAAAGCTGGGGTATTAATTCTTGTTCAACAGACAGTGTCATATTGAGACAGGCTCTCAGTATTGACACTTGTTGGAAGTGAATCCACAAAGAGATGAAAGACTGTGACTAGATGCCAAACTTGTTAACCACAAGACTGCTGAGGAACTTTGATCACCCTTGAAAAGCAAGGAGGATTAATTGGTAGACTAGTATGACTGATTTTCATGGGACAAGATTATTCAGCTCAATTTTTCCTGAAGTGAGCGCAACATTAGTCGTAACGACATCACTTCATGAGTACACAAGATAGAGAAATGCACACTCACAATGATTTTTAAAAAAAATGTTGAACAATTTTAAACTACTGGCAGCAGCAACCCTTGCAATATTGCTCCAGACTTCCACATGTGGGAGAAAAGGTCAAACTCATTGGTTATACACCCATCTGGATAATCAGGGTAGCTGAGAGGAAAACTCGCTATTTGACCTAGACAAAATATCAGTGATAGAGTCAAAGCTGGGGTTTCACATCCTGTTCAACAGGCAGTCATATTGGCACAGGTCCTCACCATTGCCACTTGTGGGACTCGAACCCACAGACGTGACAGCCTATGATCAGATGCCAAACTTGGTAATCCCTAAGCCACTGAGGACCTCTATCAGTGATAAGGACTAGATCAATGATGGAACATGACCCTTGATGGAACAAACCAAACTGTCAGGCTAGTACAGTAGTAGTTTTGCTTAAACCATTCAGGTTACATCAGGGTTAAATTCATTCAAATACCATGCTTTTTTAACAAGGCGCACTTGTAACACCAATATAGGTGAAGCTAAAGTTATCTTAAACAGGATAAATTGAAAAAAAAACTTGACTTACCCTTTGTATGCAGTTGTCATTTTTAGCCTCTACCAGAAATTGCAATCTCTTTTTAACAGACATCAACTGGTCCAAACGTAACTTAATCATTTTGTTTCGTATTAACATTAAAAATAGCTTTATCTATTACTTTGCATTAACTGAAGCTTTTGTAAACTATCTTTCATATATTATACCAGTTTGCTGTTTGTGCATACAATACTGAAATGCATGTGTGTTTGACAGAAAATCGACAGCTGAATAAACAATAAGAGCATTGATATAACTGCTGTATCCCAATTAAGCAGTCAGCCTACCTTCAGATGGCTTATAGCCCAACTTAAGATTTGGTAAAACATGTCAAACATACCAGCTTAGAATGATTAATTCAAGAATGATTGAAAGCTAAAAATTAAAAAAATACCCATCAGATGGAATGTGAATAGGTAATTATTAAGATATTAGCCCAACTTGCAATATCACAACCCATAGAATTTAATCTGGCAAAGTTTATAAATAAGTGCACTTCATTTAAATAGCCTAGTATTTTGAAATGATGTGAAAATGATTTGAAATGAGGGGTGTGAACATAAAAGTCAACTTAATTTACCGACTTTGAGGTCACCATAACTGACAGTTTGTGAAACACATACGTTAAGTGACTCCAATCTCATTTGAGATTATTCCGATAGTCTCAAATTTTGAAAAAGTTTGGCATTGACACATAAAAGAACCTATTTTGCATTTTCTTGCAAGAATCAGTCGGCTAATGTAACATTTAAAGTGAGAAAAGTTCTCCCAGGGATACAATTTTTATGTTTTCACAAATGTTTGAGACATTTAGTCAACCTTTGTCAGCATAGGATTCCCAATTACAATACTAAGCTGCATATTTCACCCTCTTTTGAAAAAATTTATTCAGTACAGCAACAAGAATAAATTTTTATTACTTATTGTTTGACTGAATAAATTTATTCATTGCAAACCCAGAAATCCCAGTTACAACACCAAGTTGCAGATTTTTAACCCTCGATCTCCTGAAAAAAAATTCCTTTAGCACTGCAAGAAGTATGGTTTCTCACATAGTTCTGTTGCTCAGAACATATCTATTCTCTACAAACCAAGGAGTCAAAGCTAGAACACCAATTGGTTGAAAAAATTTATTCAGCACTGCAGTGAAACTTAGTATGATTGTCACATCTTACTGTTTGGCAGAATAAATTTATTCTAGGAGTCCCAGTTACAACACCACATTGTGTGAAAAAGTTTAATCAGCACTACAATGAGACTCTATACATCTCTGCTGAATAAATTAATTCAGCAATTAAATGAGCTCGTTTGTCTGATCTTACCTCTGAGGTTACTAGTTAAAAGCAAAAGTGTGAATGAATTTATTCAGTCAAAAAATCATAGATTTCTTACTGTGCACACCTGGTTGCAAACTGAAAAAAAAAGTGAAAAAATTTATTCAACACTGGTATAAGTTTGGTGTTCTCAGAACTCTTACTGGTTTTGAATAAATTTATTCATGGATACCCCAGAGTTCCTACTTCACACACCATGTTGCAAACTGGAGAAACCAGTGAAAAAATTTATTCAACATTGGTATAAGCTTGAATAGTGTTCCCAGAACTGGAGAAACCACTGAACAAAAAAATGTGTAGCGATGACCAGTGCTGGACATGGCCCTCAGTTCTGGTACCAGTCTAGAATGTTGCATTGTGGTTCTTCATGGTTCATTGGTTCCTAGTATAAAAGTGAACCGTTGTTTGAATTTGGCGCCACACTCTTAGGAATTAGAAGGAATAATACACGTTTTGAACTGAGCTTGATTTTACATTGTTATATTTTATCTATTTTATTTTACTTATTTTAATCATTGTTGCTCAGTTCTTCAAAATGCCTAAAGTATTCTTTTGCTCAAATTGTTCCTTGCAGCATGCCCGTCCGGTGGGGAACAGGTGCCAGCAGATGCCGGGTGAGTCTTTTTCCGGTGATGTTGATGTCCCTGCACCCTCCTCACCCAGTTCCCTACCCCCCTCAGTTTCTGCCCAGATTCTTACACAGTTACAACAATTAGGTGATAAGATGGATCAGATGGACAGGAGGGTGCAGAGGACGGAGGCAGCACTGGAACAGGGCTCTACACAGGCAAGTACTTCTGCTTCCTCTGCTGCTTCTCATTCAAACAACCCTGTAGGCGGTAGTACTACGGAATCGGCTACGGTTGAGAGTGTGGTCCCCTCTATTGATTACTTGCGAACGAATGATTCACTTCAAAGTGAGGTGGAACGGCGCTTGGCAGAGCTAAGGAATATCGATGAATTTGCTACTAGAGGTAGAGTTAAATCCCAGAGGGGGGGTCCTGGGGAGATTTCAATTAAACGAATTGTGGACTGGCCACAGAATTTCATATTAACCGGCAACCACAAAACCAGACCCACCTATGACGACCTTACTATCACCCAATGGGTATCCGGATTCGTCAGATGCATCCAGGAGGAAAAATTGGAAGTCAATAAGGCTTGTATGCTCGATTATCTGGGTAACATCATGGAGGATGCATCTGATTTTTCTTGGGACTCGGCCAAAGCAGCCCATGCTATTCTCTTGACCAGCATGGAGGCGGACAGACTCACTTGGTCTGAAACGGACAAGATAGACCGTATCCGGAGGGCTCATGCCCAAAGACATATAGCAGGTGTCCAAAACTCTGCCACACGCCCAGTACCTAAAAAAGTAAAAAATAATGGGGCAAAAAATGGTGTTATATGCAGATATTTCCAGGAGGGTTCCTGCAAATTCACCTCTCATCACAGGTCTGCTGGCCAGTATTATAGACACGCTTGTGAGAATTGTGATGGTTTCCATACCACCAAGAATTGTCCTCAAAAAAGTAACTCAAAAAACTAAGTAGCCACTGCAGCAATGCAGTGGCTAGTAGTGCAGATAGTAATGTAAAACGTCATGCTAGGATTGTCTACAATTCAAACTTTGCTAACACAAACTTGTTTGATAGATTGTATATTCAGAAATTGAAATCCTTGTGTAGAAATGTTAAAAAGAATGTCTTGTTTTCTGACATTGTAAAAAGCAGTGTAAAATTGAACTGTATAAATGCTTCTGGGCAAACAAGTACCTCACCAGGTTGTGGTACAAGTATCAGACCGGTTAACAGAAGTCACCAAACTGTGAATAAAGAACAGGGCAGAAATTCATATCAAAGTGGTAATGAATCGTGCAATACTATTCACCAGAGAATTAATGTCCATTCTGTCGTAAATCAAGAT
This sequence comes from Sabellastarte sp. h YS-2021, assembly GCA_964017235.1. NCBI lineage: Eukaryota > Metazoa > Annelida > Polychaeta > Sabellida > Sabellidae > Sabellastarte > Sabellastarte sp. h YS-2021. Next base: position 43,712,587 of record OZ024928.1, read on the forward strand.
GTGTGTAATATGGTTGACCATACTGATACAAACAAGGAAAGTAGTATTATTCAGTATCAAAGCAGATTTGCACATGTAAATAGATTCTCTCCACTGGAAGTGGACGACAGTTTGCTAGTTGATAAAAATTCTTCTGTTAGTAGATTACATGATGTCGAAACACAGGTAGTTGAAACCCGAGCTCGGGTACAAAGTACTGGTCACACAGAAGGTAAGAAAACTTCTTTAACTTGTGGTAGTGTCGATGGTGGACTAGTGAGGGACCATGGGGCTAGTACCTTAAGTTCAAACTCTAGCAATAGTAAAAAAAATTCACCCACTACATCTGCCGTCCTTACTGAAGTCCCTCCCTTGCCTATATATAGTTGTGACAGTTACGCACAAAACAGTGCTATTGAAGGTATAATGGATGAAAAATACTGCCTGGAAACAAATATCACTCAGAAGAGTGAGAAAATGAACTTGGCAAAAAAAGCCAGTAAAAATAAATTATTTTTGGAGCAGAATAAACCACTGTTCGGCTTTATACCCATTTATGGGCTTCCAAGCCGAGTATATGACAGTAACAAAGGCTCCATATGTACTGATATACTGCAGTTACACAGGCAGTTGAGAAATGATGGTAGACACAACTTTAAAGGTTTACAAATTGGGGTTCCCTCGAAATTGAATGCAGAAGCCTGGGCACAGTACCTAGGTAGGTACTGGGATTGGCAGTTACCTTTACTTATCAAATATGGGTTCCCCTTGATTTTGATAGAAATTCTGACTTGAAATGCGAGAACATAAGTCACAAAAGTGCACTTGAATATCCAGAACATGTCTCAAATTATCTCAAGGAAGAACTTCAAAACAATGCCATGTTAGGTCCTTTCACTGAACCACCAATCGACAATCTACATACTAGTCCATTCATGACCAGAGACAAGTCGAGTTCGGTTAATAGAAGGGTCATCATTGACCTTAGTTGGCCCATTGGCAATTCTGTAAATTCAGGTGTAGCTTCAGATAGATATCTAGACACTTAATTTGTATTGACATACCCATCTATCGACAATATAACAGATCAGGTACTTCAATTAGGCAAAAGTTGTCAAATTTTTAAAGTTGATATCAGTAGGGCCTTTCGCCATGTCCCTATTGATCCAGGTGACTTGGATTTGTTAGGTTTACATTGGGGGAACTACTTTCTTGATTGTTCGGTCCCCTTCGGATTTAAACACGGGTCTTCCATCTTCCAGCGATTATCCGACTCAATTCGCTTTATTATGGCCCAAGAGGGCCATAAGATATGGAATTATATAGACGATTTTTTGTGTATCTCCCTGCCCTCTCAAATTCACCATACATACGATAGACTCCAGCAATTGCTTGAGGAGCTCGGTCTCACTGTCAGCAGTAAAAAGCTGGTCCCACCCAGCACTCAGGTTACCTGCCTCGGGATTGTGGTCAATACTGTTGATTTCTCCATAGCAATTCCTGTTGAAAAGTTGGCTGTTATCAAAAATATGTGTCGAGACTGGTCCTGTAAGACCACATGCAGTAAGAAAGAACTCCAATCACTGTTAGGTTCTCTATTGTATGTGGCCAAGTGTATTAAATATGCCAGGTTTTTCCTCAATAGGATGCTTAATTTGTTGCGTCAGAATTTTGACAATAAGCATATTACACTAACTAGGGAATTTCACCAAGACCTCCAATGGTTTAACAGGTTTTTGCCTGTATATAATGGCGTTTCCTTCTTTAACTATACTCCTAGCAAAGTTATCCATTTAGACGCCTGTCCCACTGGCTTGGGGGCCATCTTTGATAGCCAAGTGTATGCTTTGCCCTTGCCTGGTGCCTGGCACACTGAAAACATAGCTTATCTTGAAATGATCAATATTTTGGTGGCCCTCAAGGTTTGGCATGCCCAGTGGGCAGGCCTGAGAGTTCTCATAAAATGTGATAACCAGGCGGTTGTAGCTGTATTGAACAGTGGCAAAGCACGTGACCTGACTTTGGCCAAGTATGCTAGGAACATATTTTTGTGGTTGAGTGCTTGTAATATAGATATGAAAGTTGTTCATGTAGCAGGGAAGCTGAACCCAATAGCAGACCTGTTATCTAGATGGCAGAACACTGAACATAATTTTCAGAAACTGCAGCAGATGGTTCATCCAGTGATTTGGATTAATGTGTCTGAACAGTTGTTACATGTTGATGAAACCATTTAGTTAATCTCTTGTGTATTGTGTTTTGTGTTGTAGCTCAGTCACTGGAGACCCATCTGACACAGCAGGCAACCTCCAGACTGTCACATGCTTTCGCTGAATCCACGAGAAAGGCTTATGCAACCCTATTCAGAACATTCCTGGCCTTTGTGGCCTTCATGTGTTGGGACTTACAGCAGGTGAATGTGTTTAACCTGTTGTGTTTTTTAGAGTGCCTTCACTATAATGGGGTCAAACATTCGCAAATGGCAAATTATTTGTCAGCCATCAAAACTACCTTTCTCTTGTATGGTCTGGATGTTGCTTGTTTTGCTGATGCTAGGATTAAATATTACCAAAAATCTATACAACTTCATGCCCCCCTGTCTGTAAAGCTTAAGAAAGTCATAGATGGGGCAAATTTTCAAGTGTGTTTATCTGCTAAGTTTCTATTCCTTTCTCCGCATGTCAAATTTAGTACCTCACTCTATCTCAGATTTTTCACCCCTCAAGCATCTGGCCAGGGGTGATGTTATTTTCAAATCAAATAAAGTTATTTTGCTGCTTAAGTGGTCTAAAACCATGCAATCTAATAATGAAATTAAACTTATACATGTTCCAAGAATACCTCGTTCTTCCATCTGTCCAGTGGCAGCCTTGTCCAATCTCCTTGCTTTAACCCCCTCAGGTTGTAATCTCCCACTGTTTCAGTATAAACTAGTTCATCAGTGGGTTCCTCTAACAGATACCAAAGTCAGAAGGCATTTTCATTTGATTCTCTCTAGATTGGGCCTGGCTGCCTCTGGCTTCACATTTCACAGCTTCCGGCGTTCAGGTGCCACTTTTGCTTTTAACAATAATGTGGCTCTCCAGAATATACAGAGACACGGCACCTGGACATCGGATTGTGTCTGGAGGTACATCACGGATTCCTCAGATGCTGGGGACCAAGTTGCCAACATGTTTAGATCCAAATTGTCTACAATGTAGCTACTATACGTTGGGGCTTGGGTGATTCAGTAACCCCTTGCATAAAATTTTAAGTAGTATTTACACATGTAAACCATTTTACAAAGTAAATTTTGTCTATTTTGGGGTCACCTACATAGTATGTCCTCTTCTAGGACTGTTACAGTAATTGCTTGTTCGTAAACTCACATTAAGTAACCTTAATCTCTTCAACTTGAGGTGACCCTTAATAATAAGTAAATTTATTCACTTTTGGGTCACCTTATTATAATGTCCTCTTGTAGGACTTGTCACAGTAGTTCAATAATGTAACTTGTGTTAAGCAAACTTAATTTGCTTCAAGCTAAGGTGACCCTTAATTTTGTTGTTATTGTCTGTATCATGCTCTGTAAATATAAGTAGTTCCCATTGAATGTTAATAAATATCATGAACCGCATTGTGTGTTTGACCTTTACCCCTTGTCAAGGTCACTCATATCTTCATCTGACTGGTACTTGAGGAACTGTGTAGCGATGACCAGTGCTGGACATGGCCCTCAGTTCTGGTACCAGTCTAGAATGTTGCATTGTGGTTCTTCATGGTTCATTGGTTCCTAGTATAAAAGTGAACCGTTGTTTGAATTTGGCGCCACACTCTTAGGAATTAGAAGGAATAATACACGTTTTGAACCCACCCATTTAACGTTTACAACTTCAGTATCCCTCCCTATGTAATGGAACATGATACTTAAAAGTATTGTATTGTATTTTCAGAATGTATCAGTTAGTGCAGAACAGTATGGTTGGAGCAAGGCCATTCTGCTGCTACCTGGAGCAAAGCTTGCTGCATGGATTGTTCACCATCTGTGTGCTTAAATGCTATATCAGTGTTTAAATGAATGGACAGTGCTTGGCTCTTGACGTATAGATATATTATGTAATGCTTTAGCTGGGGCCTCAACGTTACTGACCCACAGTCTTAAGTTTGAGTGACATTTGGAGCTGTATTGCTCAGCTCCCAGGGGCGACTGTAGGGTCCTTGAGATGGGGCTGTTCTCGTATCTCCTTGGTAGCAGATGTAGATGGGCCATTTGGCCCTAGTTGTTTGAATGAGTATCTGGGCTTGCTCAACCATAATGTTATGAATATTATATGATAAATAGTGTGGCTCCTTGTTCTGTATATACAAGTTTTCTTTTTAAAACGAAATGTCTTTTACTAATTTTTAGTGTATCCAATCATGTTGAAATAATAACTCTATATCTAGTCATTATTAACATTGTTATTCACCATTCAGGTGACCATTGTACATGTTGAACAGTAACAGTTACTATTCTTTGCAATCCTGTGTCTTACGTGTAACGTTCCATGTTGTGTATAATTTTGTATAACATTGCTGGGCAAATGTAACTAATAGTAATTTGATTTTATACCATTTGTCACAACATTAATGTTTTAACAGTTACAGACTACCAGTAACAGTCACTTTTAGTACATTTCTTTTAACAGTTACCTGTGTATTGTACACCTTGGTGGTCAAGTGTAACTGGTATGGTGGCCAGTTTATAACCGGCAGTCTTTCATATTAAGACATGCATGGTATGGGTGATTCAGTAACCCCTTGCATAAAATTTTAAGTAGTATTTACACATGTAAACCATTTTACAAAGTAAATTTTGTCTATTTTGGGGTCACCTACATAGTATGTCCTCTTCTAGGACTGTTACAGTAATTGCTTGTTCGTAAACTCACATTAAGTAACCTTAATCTCTTCAACTTGAGGTGACCCTTAATAATAAGTAAATTTATTCACTTTTGGGTCACCTTATTATAATGTCCTCTTGTAGGACTTGTCACAGTAGTTCAATAATGTAACTTGTGTTAAGCAAACTTAATTTGCTTCAAGCTAAGGTGACCCTTAATTTGTTGTTATTGTCTGTATCATGCTCTGTAAATATAAGTAGTTCCCATTGAATGTTAATAAATATCATGAACCGCATTGTGTGTTTGACCTTTACCCCTTGTCAAGGTCACTCATATCTTCATCTGACTGGTACTTGAGGAACTGAGTAGAAATTAGATGGCACAATTTATTGAACAGTATCATCAAGTTGGTATTCCACCTTTATTATCTCAAAGTATATTTTATCCTTCGCCTTTAATATATTTGTCTTGTTACCTCCACCTGTCAGAGGTTATATGATCAGCAGGGTTTGTCGGTCTGTCTGTCTGTTAGCAAGGTTACTCGAAACTAATGCATGGATTTCATTCAAATTTTCACGGAATGTCAGCATATTTGTAAGGAACAAGTCATTGAATGTTGGAGGTGGCTCTGCCACCGATGCCTATTTTCAGGCCACCTTAAAGTGAACAAAATGGCAAAGTTACTCAAAAATGGATTAGTGCATGGATTTCATTCAAATTTTGACAGTAATGTCCACATATGGGTAAGGAACAACTCATTAAATGTTGGAAGTTGTGTTGCCACCCATGTCGATTTTAAGATCACCTTAAAGTGAAAATTGCCTTTTTGGCAACGCTATGCATGGATTTAATTTCAAATTTTCACAGAATGCCTTCATTTGGTGAGGAACAGTTCGTAAAGTTTTGGCTGCCACCCATGCCGATTTGAAGGCCACCTTAAAGTCCAAAAATGCCTTTTTTGCAACATTACTCGAAAAATATGCAATTTTATTTTTAGGCAGGTTGCATGTAACCAACCCGCCTATGATTGATGTGTCTGACATCCATCTGTCCGTCGACATTTTTTGTTTCCGGACTCTAACTCAAAAATGGTTTGTCCAATCAAATTCAAACTTGACAGGGACATAGATCACCATCGTAGGTTCCTTTCGAAATTGGTGTAATTCCGTCTCTTCGTGTGTCCGTTTTTTGTCTGTTTGTTTGTCCCGTCCACATTTTCATTTTCGGACTCTAACTCGAAAATGGTTTGTCCAATTGAACTCAAACTTGACAGGGACATAGATCACCATCATAGCTAGGTTCCTTTTGAAATTGGTGTAATTCTGTCTGTTCATTTGTCCGTCCATCTGTCGGTCCACATTTTTGTTTCTGAACTCTAACTTGAAAATGGTTTGTCCAATCGAATTCAAACTTGACAGGGAGATAGATCACCATCATAGCTAGGTTCCTTTCGAAACTGGTGTAATTCTGTTGGTTTGTTTGTCCGTTTGTTCATCAACATTTACGTTTCCTGACTCTAACTCGAAAAGGCTTTGTCCAATCGAACTTAACAGGGAGATACATCACCATCATAGCTAAGTTGCTTTTAAAATTGGCGTAATTCCGTCCTTTCGTTTGTCCATTTATAGCATAGATACAATTATGTAACCTAGATTACAAGTTTTACATTTCTTAGCATGTCTAACACATTCACCTTAATTGGGTAACCTAATATTTCTTTCTTTGTTTCTAAATGTAATTACAGCAGTTGCTAACCTTATTGCTGCCTGCGCAACCCACCTTTTGGGACATCTTTGACCCTCTTGTTTGACATTGAATTTAGATATTACCTTGCTATAGTAAACTTGACCCTTAAAATTCTCTCTAAGCTATATTACAGAGCCTGTGTGGTGTTGGACATTAAGACTTGGTTAGTACTTTAATCGGTCAGACCTTGCTGTAGTAAACATATAAACTTACCTTTAAATCTAGTCTTGGCTATGTCTCATCCCTTATTAGAAACTGGAACCTTATTGTGGCTGGCAAATGATAAAACATAGGGCCTACCAATCTTATTTTTCTGCACATTTATATTATTTCCATCAGATTGAAAAGATGTTTCAACTTTCAAGCCCAGTCTGTGACACAGCCACATCCAATTCAGTTTATTAAGTGGTTTTCATTATAAAACATTTACCGCAAACTTATTCTCCATCTTTTTATCTTTTCAATTTTACTACTTTACTTTCCATTTCTTTACTTCCATGTCTTTATTCTAAGTTTTCAGAAATATCCTGTGGAATTATGACCAATTTAAAAGCAACAAGTCATGGAAACAACAAATGGCAACTGTGCTACACTACTACATATACTTAAAATCAATACAGTAGAACCTCTATTATCCAACCTTCTATTGTCCGAATTTTCAGATATCCAACCTCAAAACCACTCTCCCAACTCCATTTAAGCCTGTTATTTTAGCCCTTCTATTATCTGACCATTCTATTATCTGACCTAATTGTTACTCCCCCAAGAGGGTCGGATAATAGAGGTTCTGCTGTATTCATTATAGAAACTGAATCACACTTACTTGATTGATTCAATAATCCACCAAACAGTATCTAATCCAGTATATACTTTTAAATACATGGGTAATGGTTCCAAAATTGTCTAAATGTGAATTTGTGCTAGATTTTAAACTTGACTTTATGTTGCTATTTGCCTCTTTCTAGTTGACCAATAACAAAAGGGTATACTTCTCCTCTTAACTAACTATAACTTACTAACATGAAGATTCACTTGTAAGAAAAAAAGCTAGTACTAAAACAATATGTTTTCATTAGCTGAGCTGGCAACATTTGCAGTGTACACAGAAATTATAGAGATTAAATGTTTGACATGCACTGACCACAAGAACATCTAGAAAGTATAAATGTTGAGCATTGGTTACACATTGGAATCCAGATGTGACCCGGAGTTTATGGCATATGATAAGTGTAGGGAGAAGCTGCATGCAGCTTGATGTAGTGTGAGAAGTAAAGGAGGGTTTAATTAGAAGCTTTAGGACTCTCTCATGTCCAGAAATGATTAATGTAATTGAGTACTATCTGAACTCTTCCAAAGTTGCATGGAATGTTACAGTGTGAATACCCCATAGAGAGCTTAATGACTAAAAGTGCTAGTTGAATGAAATACATGCCAAAATATTTTTATGATACTAAAAGGTTAATATAATTCCTTTCTGTATTTACATATTTTGAAAAGTTTTAACTTAAATTTATAACTTTTGATTAAATTGAAGTTTACAATTTCGTGTATGACCAGAAAATAGGAATATTTCCTTATATCACCCTTTCATAAGTATGCTAATTGGCAAAGTTACGAATGGGTGAGTATAAAAGGAAATTTCTATTGAGGCAGAATGATTAAGTGAATCTGAGTAGTAAAAAAGTATTATAGGCTAGCTATGCATCAAATAATTTTATCATGATACTCTATTTGCAAATTTGTTTTAAATTTATCTCCTATATAATTAATTATGTGGTAAATTTCATTTATTTGTAAAAGATAAAACATGTATACCAACACCATGGGCTTATCAGCCAAAAAAAGAGATTTGTATCTCTTACCATGAATTAATCCAACAGCAGTATTTCCATTGTACTATTCTTATTGGTGTTGCTTGTTGATATCCCTCCAGAAAATATTATCCATTATTGATCCACAATTGATACTGTTGAACACTAACATGCTCAATTTTTTTTAAAGATTAGGCAAAACTTGACAAACTTAACTTAATAAACTAACAAAAAGTTACTGTGCCCAGTTTCTTCACAATCTGTCAGAATTTACATCAAGTGAAGAATCTTGTAACACATTAAAGATAGCCTTTCTCAAAAAGAATGTTGGTTAATTAAATAGGACATGTCAGACCCCTTAAATTCACAACAGAATAGAATAATATCAGAGAAGCTAACTTTGCAGGAATATTAGTTTATTGGTGGGTTTCTTTTCTGTGCCAAAAAAACTAACATTAAGGTAAACAATGCAAAGAAATTAGTCAGTCCAAGCTCTAATGATCATAATTTTGGTTCTAAAATACATTGAATTTAAGACTTGAACGTCAAGAATTCTGCTATAAACAGGATTTCAACATAATAATACAAGAAATATTGTAGTAGAAAACCTGTTTCCGATTCTGTTTATTTCTACCCCACAGCCTTAAAAGACTTTGGGGTATTGTTTTCACCCATGGCGTCTGGTTGGTCGGGTGGCGGGAAAAATTTTGTCTGGGCCATATCAAAAAGTATAAGGTGTAGGTTGTTCATATTTGGTATGGACATTGGTTAGGAGGTGTAGGTGTGCAACGTCATAGTGTGACCTTGATTTGACCTTTAACCTTGATGTGGTGACCTTGACCTTTAAAATCTTGTACCTGCCATATCTCTGAAACTGTAAGGTGTAGAATGTTCATACTTGGCATGGCCATTGGTTAGGGGATGTACAATGTCATAGTGTGACTTTGATTCGACCTTTGACCGTGCTGTAGTGATCTTCACCTTTAAAATCTTGTCTGGGCCATATCTCAGAAACTGCAAGGTCTAGGATGTTCATATTTGGTAGTTACATTGGTTAGGGGGTGTAGATGTACATCATAGTGTGACCTTGACTTGACCTTTGACCTTGCTGTAGTGACCTTGATCTTTAAAATATTGTCCGGGTCTTTTCATATTTGGTATGGACATTGGTTAGGGGGTGTAGGTGTGCAACATCAGCAACATCTTAATGAGACTTTGGTTTGATCTTTGACCTTGCTGTAGTAACCTTAAACTTTAAAATCTTGTCTGGGCCATATCTCAGATCCTGTAAAGTGTAGGATGTTGATGTTTCTTAGGGACACTGGTTAGATGGTATAGGTGTACAACGTCATATGACCTTGATTTGACCTTTGACCTTGCCTACTGATGTTTACTTTTAAAATTTTGTACTGGCAATATCTCAGAAACCGTAAGGTGTAGGATATTTATATTTGACAGGGACATTGGTTAGGGACCTTGACCCTTAAAGGTCTTGTCTAGACCATATCTCAGAATCTGCAAGGTGGGGGATGTTGATATTTAGTAAGGGCATTAATTCAGGTGTGTATGTGCACAAGGTCATTGTGTGACATTTTATTTGACCTTTCTGTAGTGACAACTTTGTAATGTGCGGTATCACATGGTCGTGACTTTTGACACTGTCATAGCAATATTGCCCTTTAAAATCTTGATAACATGTTACTTCATATGGATATTGGTTTTGGGACAGGTGTATTGTGTTACATCATTCTGTGACATCAATGTGCCCTATAGCCTTCACCCTGTGATATTAAAATTATTATCACATCTAAATTTCTTGAGATAATGAATTGATGTCAAGGTGCTTATTTATGTTTCCCAAGGCTGTGGGGTCTGGGCATCTCTGATGCTATTTTTAAGAGTGTTCTAAATACCACATACACACATACATAAATATAACAATGAATGAAGGCACCCAGTGGACATAAATTTTAGTGAAGTATTTTGTTTTTTAATCAGCTACGTCACATAAGTGATGTTTAGCATGCATTCATGATAAATTTTCACATATTTTCTTAATATTACTCATGTTGAGTAAAATTCTGAATAAATAAATAAGTGAGAATTATTTTGTAAAGTTTTGATTCTGTAAGAAGCAGTACTGCAACAATAGAAGCTAAATTAAATTGAACAAGGATACATATTAACATCATTAAGTAAAATAGGATATAACAAGAGCACTCAGAGAGTGCAGACCTCCACCAAGCATGGATCCACATGATCCAGACACTGATCGATATCACTCACAAAATCTAATCACTTGTTTTTTGTCCCATTTAGGACATTTCCTGAAAATTTCATCAAAATCCATCCATAACTTTTTGACTTATCTTTAAAAATTACATTTCATGGATCCAGAAGATCCAGATAGTGATCTGGATCACTTCCAAAATTTTGGCATTTTTTTCTTTTACCTTTTCAGACATTTCCTGAAAATTTCATCAAAATCCATCTAGGTTTTTGAGTTATCTTGTTCACAAACAAATGGACAGACAGACGGACAAACCCAGGCAAAAACATAACCTCCTTGGTGGAGGTACTAAAAATGTGGTCTGTGGTGTTGTAAAATAATAATTGGGATGCCTGCATCAACTTGACAAAGTTAATCTGATAAATTTGATAAATATGCTATCAGCCTTGTGCCAGGCCAGATAGTTATCAATTAAATAAGGTGTTACATGGAGCATTTATGGAGATTTCACTCATCTATTTTACACACTAGGGGTGAACTAACAGTTTGAGTAAGCATACACTTTGTTTATAGATAGATACTAATTTATAATGATTAGAGTATCACATGTGTCAGAAAAATTAAGCAAGATAAAACACTGAAGGCACTCTTTCATCTAAGATTATCTAGGGACATTATCATATACATGTATAGGGTATACCACACACCTCATTAGAGAAACAACATTACACCAGAATTTTTAGACATCAAGTGAGAATATTGGATTAAATTATATACAAGCCAACCCAGCCAGAGACCAGAAAAAATGTTTTCACTCCAGTCACACTGGTTATGCGGGTTGCGGGTAACCAACCGGCCTATTAGATTGATGTGTCCGACATCTATCTGTCCGTCTGTCTGTCCACATTTTCTTTTCCGGACTCTAACTCAAAAACGGTTTGTCCAATCGAATTCAAACTTGACAGGGAGATAGATCACCATCATAGCTAGGTTCCTGTCGAAATTGGTGTAATTCCATCTGTTTGTTTGTTCGTTTTTTGTCTGTTTGTCTGTCAAAATTTCCGGTTCTGGTCTCTAACTCGAAAACGGTTTATCCAATCAAATTCAAACTTGACAGGGAGATAGATCATCATCATAGCCTAGGTTCCATTCGATATTGGTGTAATTTTGTCCGTTTGTCCAGACTCTAACTGAAAAACGCTTAGTCCAGTCAAATTCAAACTTGACAGGGACGTAATGTGTAATTCTGTTTGTTCATTTGTCTGTTTTTTGTCTGTTTGTCCCGTCAAATTTTCCGTTTCCGGACTCTAACTCAAAAACACTTTGTCTAATCGAATTCAAACTTGACAGGGAGATACATGCACCATCATAGTTAGGTTCCTTTTGAAATTGGGGTAATTTTGTACGTTTGTTTTTTGTCCGGTTGTCCAGACTCTAACTCAAAAACGCTCAGTCCAGTCAAATTCAAACTTGACAGGGACATAATGTGTAATTCCGTTTGTTCATTTGTCTGTTTTTTGTCTGTTTGTCCCATCAAAATTTACGTTTCCGGACTCTAACTCAAAAACACTGTCCAATCGAATTCAAACTTGACAGGGAGATAGATGCACCATCATAGTTAGGTTCCTTTTGAAATTGGTGTAATTCCGTCTGTTTATTTGTCCGTTTTGTCTGTTTCTCCATCAAAATTTCTGTTTCCATACTCTAACTCAAAAACGGTTTGTCCAGTCAAATTCAAACTTGACAGGGAGATAGATAATCATCATAGCTAGGTTCCTTTCAAACTTGGTGTAATTCCGTCCATTCATTTGTCCATTTGAACCTAGCAAGTATAAGGAACCTATGGCCACACATAAAGTAGGGAGACATCTAATAATAAAACAAGAGGGTCAAAGATGCCCCAAAAGGCGGGTTGCGCAGGCAGCAATAAGGTTAACGACTGCTGTAATTACATTTAGAAACAAGGAAAGAAATGTTAGGTCACCCACTTAAGGTGAATGTGTTAGACATGCTAAGAAACGTAAAACTTGTAATCTAGGTTACATAATTGTATCTATGCTATAAACAGACAAACAAAAGGACAGAATTACACCAATTTCGAAAGCAACTTGGCTATGATACTGATGTATCTCCTTGTCAAGTTTGAATTCGATTGGACAAAGTGTTTTCGAGTTAGAGTCCGGAAACAGAAATATTGACGAACAAATGAACTGCGGAATTACACCACGTTTGAAAGGAACCTAGCTATGATGGTGATCCATCTCCCTGTCAAGTTTAAATTCGATGGAACAAACCATTTTCGAGTTAGAGTCCAGAAACGGAAATTTTGACAGACAGACAAACAGACAAAAAATAGCATCAGAGATGCCCGTACCCCACAGCCTAGGGAAATATTTTCAACACCATGAGATATAGAAGTACTGTACCAGTACAAAGTTCAGGATACTTTCAGAACACTGTCAGTTATATAAAGTTCCAAACAATGTTTAAATGGAGAAAATAATGTTTAAAAGAAAGACAATGCATGTAAAGATGAAGTATTAAAACAAGATAATTCAATAAAAAGATGACAGCATTAATCAGTAAACCAAAAATTCAACACTTTTTATCTACATCTGCATGGCCGAATTATGGTTTAGATGTTTTGAATATTACCATGCATACAGAAGTGGTAATACATTTAATGAATGCTTATGTGTGGTGTTGGAGCAAAATCTGTGGCTCACTTGATGAAATTCCATCTCTTACAATGGAAAGTTATGAAAGTAAAATTCTTAATAAATTCTAATATGAATTAACAGTGCTTAATCTGCATCAAAAGACAGACCCAAAGGTGCAACAAGATTTTAAAGATCAAGGTCACTATGACAAGGTCAAAAGTCAAATTGAGGTCACACCATGATAATACACACCTATAGCCCCTAACCAATGTCCCTACCAAGTATCAACTTCCTACACCTTACGGTTTCCGAGATATAGCCCAGACAAGATTTTATAGGTCAAGGTCACTATGGCTAGGTCAAAGGTAAAATCAAGGTCAGACCATGATGCTGCACACCTACACCCCCTAACCAATGTCCCTACCAAATATCAACTTCCTACACCTTACAGCTTCCGAGATATAGCCCGGACAAGATTTTATAGGTCAAGGTCACTACAACAAGGTCAAAGGTCAGATCAAGGTCACACCATGACATTGCACACCTACATCCCCTAACCAATGTCCCTACCAAGTATCAACTTCCTACACCTTACGGTTTCTGAGATACAGTCCGGACAAACTTTTTCCCGCCGCCCGCCCGCCCACCCACCCATCCATCCGGACACCATTGGTGAAAACAATACCCCGACATCTGGGGTAAAAATGGACAAATGAACAGACGGACAAAATTACACCAATTTCAAAGGAAACCTAGCTATAATGATGATCTATGTCCCTGTCAAGTTTGAATTCGATTGGACAAACCATTTTCGAGTTATTATTGTGTATTTTTTTATTGTGTATTTATACTCAGCGCAATATCTATATCCATATACTACAGGACTCAAAGCGCTATTTAACCAATCCGACTGTACAGGTACAGCCCCAACTGACAGGTAACTGACATTCCCCTAACTGGAAGATAGAGGCTCAAGGATGACCATTTATCTACGTCCTTGAGGTTCTTTAAGCTGCCACTGGGGAAAGGACCCAATGACAGACGACCGCCATTTTAAGTGGTCATCCGAGCCACTATGTATCTGCCTGTCCCTGGGATTGAACCCACGTCCTCTGAGTTCCTAGACAAGTGTGTTACCCGCTAGGCCACAGTGGCAGAGTTAGAGTCTGGAAATGGAAATTTTGACGGACAGACAAATAGACAAAAAACAGACAAACAAACAGATGGAATTACACCAATTTCAAAAGGAACCAAGCTATGATGGTGATCTATCTCTCTGTCAAGTTTGAATTCAATTGGACAAACCATTTTTGAGTTAGAGTCCAGAAACAGAAATTTTGACAGACAGGCAAAAAACGGACAAACAAACAGACAGAATTACACCAATTTCAAAGGAAACCTAGCTATGATGATGATCTATGTCCCTGTCAAGTTTGATTTCGATTGGACAAACTGTTTTCAAGTTAGAGTCCGGAAACAAAAATGTGGATGGACAGACGGACAGCCAAATGGACAAAACACGGACAAACGAACAGACAGAATTACACCAATTTCAAAGGAAACCTAGCTATGATGGTGATCTATCTCTCTGTCAAGTTTGAATTCAATTGGACAAACCATTTTTGAGTTAGAGTCCAGAAACAGAAATTTTGACAGACAGGCAAAAAACGGACAAACGAACAGACAGAATTACACCAATTTCAAATGAAACCTAGCTATGATGATGATCTATGTCCCTGTCAAGTTTGATTTCGATTGGACAAACTGTTTTCAAGTTAGAGTCCGGAAACGAAAATGTGGATGGACAGACGGACAGCCAAATGGACAAAACACGGACAAACGAACAGACAGAATTACACCAATTTCAAAGGAAACCTAGCTATGATGGTGATCTATGTCCCAGTCAAGTTTGAATTACGATTGGACAAACTGTTTTTGAGTTAGAGTCTGGAAACCAAAATATGGATGGAAAGATGGACGGACAGACAAATGGACAAAAAACGGACAAACAAACGGACAGTATTACACCAATTTCGAAAGGAACCTAGCTGTAATATTGATCTATCTCTCTGTCAAGTTTGAATTTGATTGGACAAACCGTTTTTGAGTTAGAGTCTGGAAACCAAAATATGGATGGACAGATTGACGGACAGACAAACGGATAAAAAACGGACAAACAAACGGACGGTATTACACCAATTTCGAAAGGAACCTAGCTGTCATGTTGATCTAGCTCTCTGTCAAGTTTGAATTCGATTGGACAAAGTGTTTTTGAGTTGGAGTCCAGAAACGGAAATTTTGATGGACATACAAAGAGACAAAAACGGACAAACCAACTGACGGAATTACACCAATTTCAAAAGTAACCTAGCTATGATGGTAATCTGTCTCACTGTCAAGTTTGAATTCGATTGAACAAACTGTTTTCGAGTTAGAGTCCGAAACAAAAATGTGGACGGATAAACGGATGTCGGGCACATCAATCTAATATGCGGGTTGGTTACACACAACCCGCCTAAAGATAGCCAGCTTCAGCAGGCAAGAATCCCCGGGCAAGATGGTGCAAGTAAACGGGCAACAAAATGATGCCCCAAAAGGTGAGTTGCACAGGCAGCAATAAGGTTAGCGATTGGACAAAGCGTTTTCAGGTTAGAGTCCGGAAACGGAAATTTGGACGGACAAACAAACGGACAGAATTACAACAATTTCAAAAGGAACCTATCTATGATGGTGATCTATCTCCCTGGCAAGTTTGAACCGTTTTCAAGTTAGCGTCCGGAAACAGAAGTTTTGATGGACAGACAAACGGACAAAAAGCGGACAAAGCAACGGACACAATTACACCAATTTCGAAAGGAACCTAGCTGTGATGGTGATCTATGTCCCTGTCAAGTTTGAATTTGATTGAACAAACTGTTTTTGAGTTAGAGTCCAGAAACAAAAATGTGGACGGATAGAAAAATGGACAAACAAACAGACAAAATTACACAATTTCGAAAGGAACCTAGCTGTAATATTGATCTATCTCTCTGTCAAGTTTGAATTCGATTGGACAAAGTGCTTTTGGGTTGGAGTCCGGAAATGGAAATTTTGATGGACATACAAAGAGACAAAAACGGACAAACGAACCTACGGAATTACACCAATTTCAAAAGGAAACTAGCTATGATGGTGATCTATCTCCCTGTCAAGTTTGAATTCGATTGGACAAACCGTTTTCGAGTTAGAGTCCGGAAACAAAAATGTGGACGGACAAACGGATGTTGGACACATCAATCTAATAGGCGGATTGGTTACACACAACCCGCCTAAAAATGTCAAAAAGAATTTAAAATTTTTCCCCAATGTTTTTCAGATCAGGTTTTTACTAATGTACAAGTAATTCAGATATCTAAAACAGTAAATCTGATTGTAATTGCCCTTATTCTGACCAATATCTTGTATTTCTCCCCCCCCCCTTTGGTGTTGTCTAAAAGGTAAATTTAAGTCTTATTGCATACTTAGTGTTCAGTGATATATATATACATATGTGTATTCTTATGTGAGTAGCATCTAGCAAATTTGGACAATATGTCATTTGGAATGGTTATTTGTATTTTGATCTTTATCTTTCTAAATATAGAATGTGAATAACAAGCCCTCAAGGGCTGTGATGAACCTGCATACACTCTTTTAAATGTTCCCATCAAATCATGGAAATAAAGTTTCTATCTATATATGTTATACATGTATATCAAAAATAAAAACTCTAGAATATTTGGTTTTGACTATATGAAGGGTCAGTAGAATAGTAACTTCATTACTGTGATTATACCAAGGTAAATTAAGCAGTTTTATCATCTTAATAGAACCTGAAGCTATTAATTGCACTCTCTGAACACACTCTTGTAAACATTAAAAATAGTTAGGGACAGTGCAGGGATGAGGTGGGAAAAGCACTCAGGTGAGAAAACCCATAAACTTAATCATGATAATAAACTTTACCCTCTGTACATAAAGACTAGTGTTCCCGTTCCTGTGGCATTTATTGCTGTAACATCTGGAGGCATGCTGCACTGATAAGGGCAACATAGATAATTGTGTTATGGGACTTAAATCCAGCAAGAGGCTTTTTTTCTACACAGTAAACTGAAGGTGAATGCATGACAGTAGGATTATATACATTACTCTATAGGGGAATGATTGGAATATAATGCTGAGTGGTATGTATTTATATGCAATTATATTATTACAGTAGACATATTTCAGTAGATACTTCGAATCATATGTGTGTAATACCATATATTAAAGATATTAAACTGTTGCTAGTACAGAATACTTGTTTTGAAAAAAACATTTTAGTTTCATTTTTTATTAGCGTGACATGAAAAGGTTGCTTATTGGTTCAAAAGTACTTGCATTTTTCCTATTAAGGAGGGGAAATAGAATTTTTTTCAAATATGGGATTCATCTCAATGATTGTATGTGGAATACATGTACATGTATAAGGAAGGTAAACTTGCTCAAGCCTTTTAAGCTTTGAAAATTTGTGGATTAAATTCATTTTAATTTATAATCATACTCAGTATTTGGCAGAACAGTACTGTAGAATTTCTAGTTGACAAAGACTGGAAACACACTGCTGTAGGTAAAATGTACAAAGTATATTTGAAACACTGTTTTCTTTTATTTTGAGAGCTCATATCTTTACACTGATCAAACTGATTTAGCACCTCTTTGAAAAGGGAGGCTTATTGTATCCACCGCATCCTAACCGGTGGATACTATGGATTACGCATGAGTACGCCGCCGCCGCAGTGTGTAGAGATTTTCTCGTTACCCCTCTGGAGGCCATGGTATTATAGGTATACTTCTCAAATTTGCAGGATATATTGATATCCATAAAATCTTGCCTGGGAATATTTTGGGCCTCATTTTGAAAAACAAGATGGCTGCCACGGCTGTTTTTTTACTTTTAGCAAGGAGTTTTGCTGGCCCTCTGGAACAAAGGGCATTCTAGGCAGAGACCTCAAATTTGCAGGATATGTTCATCATTACAAAATCTTGACTGAAAATACTTTTGGCCTCATTTTGAAAAACAAGATGGCTGCCACAGGCGTTTCACCGAAAGTGCTTATATCTCCCTTATTATTGGTTCTAGAGGTTTGCAATGTCAAACCAACCTATAGGAAATCATGGGCTCCGAATCTTTAGATGTGGTTGGATTTGACCTTGGGCCCCTCCTTAAAGTTCAAATGAGGGTAGCCAAACTTGAAAGTGATAATAAGTCGCTTATTATTGGTCCTAGAAGTTTGGGATGGTAAACCAACCCATAAGAAATCATTCTTAGGTCAAATGAGCATAGCCAAACTTAAAAGTGGTTATAATTCGCTTATTATTGGTCGTACAGGTTTGGGATAGTAAACCAAGCTATAGGAAATCATTGCCTGGGAATCTTCTGGTGTGGTCAGATTTGACCTTGGATGCCTCCTTCAAGGTCAAATGAGGATAGGGAAACGTAAAAGTGGTTATAACTCACTTATTATTGGTCCTACAGGTTTGGGATGGCAAACCAACCTATAGGAAAACATGGGCTGCGCATCTTCTGGTGTGGTCGGATTTGACCTTGTGTGCCTCCTTCAAGATAAAACAAGGATGCCAGACTTAGAATTGGTGATTACTCACTTATTATTGGTCGTAGACGTTTGCAATGTGAAACCAACCTATAGGAAATCATGGGCTGCAAATCTTTTGATGTGGTCACATTTGACCTTTGGCCCCTCCTTCAAGGTCAAACGAGGATAGGGAAACTTAAAAGTGGTTATAACTCACTTATTATTGGTCCTACAGGTTTGGGATGGCAAACCAACCTATAGGAAAACATGGGCTGCGAATCTTCTGGTGTGGTCGGATTTGACCTTGGACCCCTCCTTCAAGGTCAAACGAGGGTAGCCAAACTTTATGTGGGTGTTCCACCACACGACTAAGGCTCCCGATTAAGGGTTTTGGGGGGTCGGTTTGAAATATTTGCTTAGTCCCAGGCTTCCTGTAAGGATCGGTTGTGGTCGGTTGAGGCCGTGTGAAAAATCAAACATGTTTGATATTTCACACGACTACAACCGATTCCTATTTCCCGCCGTCAACAAAATGTCCAGTCCCAGGCGTCCTCAGGCCTCCTCAGACCCAAATTTACAGAGTCGGTTGTTGTCCCAGGCGTCCTGCGACCCTTAGTCCCAGACCTCCGTAGCTTAGTCCCAGGCGGCCGGTTCTTAATCCCAGACTCAAATATGATGCGTATGAATTTCATGCATCTGAAAGTGAGTCGGTTTCATTAGTCCCCGGAAGCCTCAGACCGTCTGCGGTGTCCTGCGACCCAAAAATCAAGGTCTGGGACTAAGAACCGACTAAGGGTAACCGACCCTAACCGATCCAAACCGGCCTCCCCAGGACGCCTGGGACCACGCATTTTCAGTCTGCGGCGTCCTGAGGACGCCCCAGGCGGCCTGGGACTAACAACCGATTAAGAACCGACTGTTTTCCGCGCGTTGGAAATTAAAACGAGGCAATGAGCAGGTCTGGGACTATATAAGCGACCGCGCACACTTTGTCATTGTTACTGACTGTTTGGCTACTGAGAGACGTGTGTCACTGATTTGTAGGGGTTTTCAATTTTTATTTTACATTTTATATACTTGAGCTTAAGGCAAATTTCACAGTTAGGAGACACATTTTACTATTTTTTTATTATTTTGTCGACTGGATCATGAGAAAAGAGAAAGGAGGGAAGAGAGGAAGGAAAAAGATGGATGAGAGGGAGAAGGAAAGTCAAGTAGAGGAGAGGAGTGAAGTTATTACAGAAGAAGGAAGTGAGAGGATAGAGGAGGAGGAGATTCAGGAAGATCCAGCTATTGGGGAAGCTGTGGCAGAAGAAGAAGAGAGGTGTGAGGAAGATCCGGAGTGCCATTCTTCAGCCAAGAGAGCCAGGGTGTGTGCCACTTTTACAGACAGTGATGAAGTTTCCATTGTAGAATTCGTCAAGCTGCACCCTGAACTGTATGACAAGGAACATTCACGTTTCCACGACAGGAACAGAAGAGAGGCTCTCTGGGCAGAAATATCTGCAGAACTTAAGCTCCAGCCCTTTGATGTGAGAAGGTGGTTTGAGTCCCAGCGAACCCGTTATGGAAAGCTGTCTAAGCTCCAATCTGGCCAAGCCCCGAGGGAGATGACCAAGAGACAGTCCTGGGTCTACCAACAGATGGGTTTTCTTAAAACCCACATCAGAAGAAAGGGGGCCAATAGAAGTTCAGGTTTTGAGGCCAGTCCAAATACCAGCAAGCAGGACGAATCACGTGGGTCAACTACTGACACAGAACACCTCGAGTCCAGTGTCCTGAGGGAGAGGAGTCAGTCCATCATTACATCAACACCCGTTTCAACTACAGACTCCAAGATTCTCGAACACTTTGAGCAGATGAGGACACTTATCTCAGGTTTTCTGCATCAGAAGTCAGACAGGCAGCCCTTCTTTGACTACGTGGCATCAGAGGCCGAAAAGATGACTCAAGAAGAATTTGAAGAATTAAAGGGCAAGATATTCAGAGATATCGAAAATATTAAGAGTAACCGCCGACGTCAGCCATTTCCCAGAAGATCAGCCACTGTTACCACGGAGTCCCAGAGGGTCGGCCTACTGCCAACAACCACTCCACAGGCGTCAAGTTCCACTCAAGCAGCAGCTAGCAGCAGTTTTGTGTACTATACACCAAGCCCCATTGGCTTCAGCAACCCTACATCTGTCCTAACTGTACAGGACGAAGGGAGCAGACACAATCTGAGTGGAATCTTAAGCCAGCTACCAGATCTGACATCAACACAGATCGTCGAGCAGCCTCAGCAGCAGCAGCAGCAGCAGCAACAACCACAGCAGCAGCTCTTTACTATCACCACTTCAGCACCGCCTCAACAGCAGCAGCAGCCTCCTCAGTAGCCATCCAGTCAGGGGGGGTCTTTTGACCTGCCAGGCCCTTTTCAGGGCCACCAAATCTTCCAAAAACAATTATTCAGCTACGTGTTCTTCCAATTCCCCTCCCAAAACAAAAAAGTTCAGTACAAATACTTATCACAAGAAAAAAAAAATTAAAGTCCAACACTTACACCACCCCAAACATGAAACAAATAACCCATGGTACTACACATAACCAAAAAGGCCACATAAAAAAAATATTAAAAGTAACTCCCAATATGGCCATTAATCAGCCCATTTTTAGATTAAAATCCATGGGATAGTTTAAAATCTGTAATTGAAAAGTCCAACACTTGCACCTTCCCTAGAGTTAAAAGGCATAATTACATACTTACCAACCCACAAACAGACAAACCCAATACCAAACATAACCCCCAAATAACAAACCCAGTACCAAACCTAATACCCAACTACCCCAAAAAAACCCAACCCCAGTAACCACCAACCAACAAACACCCAAACCCAAAAGTAAATAGAACCCATGCCAACGAACTGACAAACTATTTAGCAAACACAATCCCCCATTATTGAAAGCAAAACTAGTTCCATGGTTATATTTTCCAAATTTTTGTGATTAGAAATGAATATTTAAAATTGAATATTTCCATAAAAAAATTTCTGCTACAAATAAGTTTCCCAGCCATGAAAAAAGAAAAATGTTTAAATTATGATGTGGATTTGAAAATATATAAAATAATTATTCAATTTAGGATATTATGTGTCACTTTGTGTTTCGCTTTTGTTTAACAGTGGGTTTGTCTGTTTGTTGGGTCAGTAAGTTGTGTTTGTCTGTTTGTCTGTCTGAACAAGTTATGTTTGGCATGGGGTTTGTCTGTTTGTCTGTCTGAACAAGTTATGTTTGGCATGGGGTTTGTCTGTTTGTCCGTCTCAACAAGTTATGTTTGGCATGGGGTTTGTCTGTTTGTCCGTCTCAACAAGTTATGTTTGGCATGGGGTTTGTCTGTTTGTCCGTCTCAACAAGTTATGTTTGGCATGGGGTTTGTCTGTTTGTCCGTCTCAACAAGTTATGCTTGGCATGGGATTTGTCTGTTTGTCCACATAGCTGATTAATTGTTTTTGGAATATTTGGTAGTCCTGAAAAGGACTGTTATAGTTAGTCCTGAAAAGGACTGTTTACTGCAACAGGACTTATATTCTGCCATCTTGCCAGGCCACTGCTCCCTCATTATTGAAGTAGTCCTTCAGGTAATCCCTCTGTCTTTTGGCCTCTCTAGCAGGGTTTCTGTCTTGGCCACCACCAGCAGCACCACCAATCAATCCACAATCACCAGGCACATCATCATCATCATCATCCCCCCCAGGCTGCTGACCAGCAGGTTGACCTTGATACTGGTTTCTGAGTATATTGTGCAGAACCACACAGGTCATGACCACTTCTCTAACTGTTTCTGGGGGTAGTTCAATGGTGGTCCTCATGACTCTAAATCTTGACACAAGGATGCCAAAAGCGTTCTCCACAACTCTCCTGCCCCTTGATATTCTGTAGTTGGCAATCCTTTCCTCCCTTGTTAACAGCCTTCTGCCATAGGGTTTCATGAGCCAGGTCTTCAGGGCAAAGGCATCATCTGCCAAAATGAAGTAGGGGACATCTCTACCACCCTGTGTTATAGGAGCTGGGTCAGGGAAGCCTATCCTGCCATGTTCAATCCTCCTCTTCAGCTGAGAGGCATTAAATATCTGGGCATCTGAGCAAGACCCTTCTGTACCCACATCCACCCATCTGAATTTGTACTGCCCATCTACCAAGGCCAACATGACAATGGAAAAGAACCCCTTGTAGTTGTGGTAGAGGGCTCCAGAGTTCTTGGGTTTCTTCAGGGCCACATGCTTTCCATCCAGGGCTCCCAGGGCATGTGGAACATTCCACCTGATCCTGAATTCCCTTTCCAGTTCTTTCCACTCATCTGGAGTAGTAGGACATTTGAGGTACTCTCTGGTGAACTCATCCTGGATGGCCCTGCAGACCTCTGGTAGAAACTTGGAAATGGTGGATCTGCCAACCCTGAACTGACAGGATAATGATGTGTATGACTCTCCCGTGGCCAGATATCTGATGGTGAGGGCTAACTTCTCCCCAACACTGATAGGAGCTCTGTAGTTGGTGGCCTGCCTGGCTAGACGTGGTTCCAGTCTGGTCTTCATCATTTCAAAGAATTCTGGGGTCATCCTCATGTAGTTGGTGAATCCTGGAATGTCTGTGGCATACAGATCAGCCATAATGTTGTGGTAGGCCCCCCTCTCCTCTCTCTGCAGTAGCCATGGCCTGACCCACATGTTGTGCCTTCTTCTAGGTCTCTGTATGGGTGCTGGTGGTGCTGGTGGTGCTGGTGGTGGTGGTTGCTGTGCTTGACGTAAAAAATGGAAATACATGATTATTTGTAACTGAATAAAAACCAAAAAAGCCCTAAGTTGTTGTTGAATCTGTCTTCCATTAAAAGGTGGCATCCTGGTGTGTTCCTAGAAAAGCAATGATGATTAGATCGCAAATTTTATATATATATACCCAGAAAATCCAGCAACTTTGCAAAACAATAATCGGGGATCGTGGTCTGGGGAGGGCTGAGGAGGCCTGAGGACGCCTGAGGACGCCGGTAGTTAATCGTGTGTTAGTCGGCTCTTAGTCCCAGGAGGCCTGAGGCATCCTGGGACCCAGTCGGTTTGTGTCCGACAGGATCGTGGTTGAAACCGACCCGAAAACTGGCTTAGTCGGTTCTTAGTCCCAGACCAGTCGGGGACTGTCTGCGGCCGTCTGAGGCGTCCTGAGGTGTCCTGAGGCGTCCTGGGGACGATCTGTTCTTAATCCCAGACTTCAGTACCGACCCAGTATTCCCGCCCATTTTTGTCTTTTTTCAACCGACTGTGCACGATTAAGGGTCGCCGACAGGATCGGGGCTTAATCTTTTGGTGGAACAGGGGCATAAAAGTGCTTATAATTCGCTTATTGTTGGTCCTAGAGGTTTGGGATAGTAAACAAACCTATAGCAAATCATTTGCTGGGAATCTTCCGATGTGGTCAGACTTGACCTTTTGTCCCTCCTTCAAGGTCAAATGAGGATAGCCAGACTTTAAAGTGGTTATTACTCACTTATTATTGGTCCTAGAGGTTTGCAATGTGAAACCAACCTATAGGAAATCATGGGCTGCGAATGTTTTGATGTGGTCGGATTTGACCTTGGGCCCTTCTTCAAGGTCAAATGAGGATAGCCGAACTTGAAAGTGGTTATAACACGCTTATTATTGGTCCTAGAGGTTTGCAATGTGAAACCAACCTATAGGAAATCATGGGCTCAGAATCTTTTGAAGTGGTCGGATTTGACCTTGGGCCCCTCCTTCGAGGTCAAATGAGGGTAGCCAAACTTAAAAGTGCTGATAACTCACTTATTATTGGTCCTAGAGGTTTGAGATGGTAAACCAACTTACAGGAAATCATTTGCTAGGAATCTTCTGGTGTGGTCCGATTTGACCTTGGGCCCATCCTTCAAGGTCAAACGAGCATAGCCAAACTTAAAAGTGCTTATAACTTGCTTATTATTGATCTTAGAGGTTTGGGATGGTAAACCAACCTATAGGAAACCATGCCCTGGGAATCTTCTGGTGTGGTCAGACTTGACCTTTTTTCCTTCCTTCAAGGTCAAACGAGGATAGGAAAACTTAAAAGTGGTCATAACTTACTTATTATTGGTCCTAGAGGTTTGGGAGGGGCCACAGTGGCAGAGTGGTAACATTCTCATCTCCCACCTCTGAGGTCGGGGTTTGATCCTCACACAGCCCCAAGTGGGAAAGCTGGTAGTTGCTTGCCGTTGGTCAGCAGTTTACAGTACAGAACCCTAACGAACTCTATGTACTGGTTTCCTCTGCCCTTCCAACTACCCGTCGTGATATGACCTGTACAGTGTTGAAAGCGACGTAAAACCCATAGGAAATCATGGGCTGTGAATCTTTTGATGTGGTTGGATTTGACCCTGGGCCCCTCCTTCATGGTCAAATGAGGATAGCCAAACTTAAAAGTGGTTATAATTTGCTCCTTATTAGTCTATAAACGTTTGCAATGTGAAACCAACCTATAGAAAATCATGCACTGCGAATCTTTTGATGTGGTCAGATTTGACCTTGGGCCTCTCATTTAAGGTCAAACAAGCATAGTCAAATATAAAGTGCTTATAACTCGCTTATTTTTGGTCCTAGATGTTTGCAATGTGAAACCAACCTATAGGAAATCATGGGTTGTGAATCTTTTGATGTGGTCGCATTCAACAGCCAGGGTCATATTGTGACGGGTAGTTTACAGGTGGAGGAAACCAGTGCATACTGCACTGTATTCCACCAGGCATCGGCAAGTAACTACCAACTTTCCAACATGAAGCGCCCGGCCTGAGATTCGAACCGGCGGCCTCAGAGCTTGGCGGCGAGAACTCTAATACTATGAGACACTTGGTAGCTCAGTTGGTAGATCATTCGCCCACTAATCTGCTGGCCCTAATGCCAGCATGACTTTTACTCCCTAGTGGTAGAAGCCACTCTGTTTCTTTAGGCATGAAACTAAACTCAGAGTGCTTATGATGGGCTGGAGAGTTCCATTAATGTATCTTAGCTGATATATGTGGGTTGGTGCCTGACCAACTCTTCGACATGGGTTTACTCAGAATACTCCAATTTCCTCCTACAGCTATCAGGTAAATGGACAATGGAGTATGAGATTGAACATGGCAAGCAATAAGTATTGCTTTTACCAGTGTTGAATAAATTTTATCAGTGGTCTCTCCAGTTTGTAACCTGGTGTGTGATGTAGGAACTTTGAGCTACCAATGGAAAAATGTAATCAAAAACAGCCAATTCTTAAACCACTGATCAAACTTCTACAAGCCGTGTTGAATAATTTTTTCCAGGTGTCTCTTCAGTTTGTAACCTGGTGTATGAGGTAGGATCTCTGAGCTACCAATTAAAAAAATTATTCAAACCAGCCTGTTCTGAAAACACTAATCACACTTCTACCAGCCGTATTGAATAAATTTTTTCAGTGGTCTCTCCAGTTTGTAACCTGATGTGTGATGTAGGATCTCTGGTTAACCAATGAAAAAATTTATTCAAAACCAGCCTGCTCTGAAAACACTAATCACACTTCTACCAGCCTTATTGAATAAATTTTTTCAGTAGTCTCTCCAGTTTGTAACCTGGTGTGTGTTCTCAAAACAATGATCATATTTCTACCAGCCAAAGTTATTAAGTTAAGCTATCAAAGTTTGACTTAATAACTATCTCAGATATTAAAAAATGTTGCATCCACTAAATATTTGAAAAAATTTTCACCTCAATGTTACAACACAGCAAGAGAATGCAAGTAGGTTAATTCTATGAGTGGGAATGCAACAGTGCGAAAATTATTCAAAATTTGAGACTAACAGAATAGTCTCAAATTAGATTGGAGTCACTTCGTTATGCAAGTACTTACAGATAAAGTTAAGGTTAGCTGATATTTGTACACTAGGGGGGGAGCCTGAGGCAGGACAAGCTGGGTTCGAATCTAGAAGTTTTAAAGTTCAATGCCAAAACAAACCAGTATGTTAAGATTGAAGCACAAACAATTTAGAAGCATACCATCCAGTTCTGTTGTTATGGTTCACTGACCTTTGGCCTAACTTGAAAACAACTTTTTGTACAGAGACAATATTCTACCAGGAAATATACATCATATAAAAGTTTACTTTACTTTAAAATAGATGTGTACGTTATGGCTCCAACCATAACCGAATTATTTTTTACGCCTACGTTCTTACGTTACAGGCAACATAAAAATGTACAAGGCCTCTAATGCATTCTATGATTTTCTATGAGATTTGTCCTAATTTGAATTCTATAGAAATGGTGCCACTGTTGGTGTCAATGCAGATGCCAAGGCAGGTGGTCCATGTGTCTGGCTCCACTGACTTTTCTCCCTGATGCACAGACGTACCTTGCCCAACAAGTCATAAAGATACTGAAAAGCCTTTTATGCAAAGTCTGGCATACCATGCCCCCACATAATCAGAGGGGTCAATTTTCGAATATAGATCAAGGGCCTAAGCATTTCAGTTCATTGGTAATGTGATCAACAATGGGGAATGTTCACCGAGTTTCCATGAGGCCATGAGAGATCAATTATAACCCGCCTTGTTATCTGATATTGGTTTGCCCTGGTCATGGTGGGGGGATGCATATTTGGAATCGGATCAGTGTGGAAGGGGCCTATGATAGTTTTGTGGTTTCTGTACTCTTGCAGATAAGCAATGTCATTGGTGTTGCTGATTAATGGTTTTGGTGTCACTGATAAGGGTACATAGTCTGTTGAAAGAAGAAGCCAAACTTTCATAGTTCTATAAACAGCTTGACCAACTAACGCCTCCTGCCATGCATTTATGTTGAGTTCAGACTGGACAGGGATTTTTGCTCCCACCAAGTTAATACAACCCCAGTATTTGGCTTCAAAGTGTTGAGATATTGGACACTTCAAAGGGGAGCTATTAACAATGGAAACTTTTGGTAACAAAACACCATCCAAAGTCACAAAATCAAAGTTATAACTGGTTTGGCGTCTCCAAGATTTAAAATGTGGACAATTTGCCTGTAGCCAGGTTATTTGTTTTTCCACGTATCTTTCACTAATAATGCATTCATAAACTTGTCTTGAATTATATGCCTGTTAACACCATAAAGGCGAACAGCCTTTAAGTCATTCACAGTTTTTTATGTTATGGCCTGATATGACCTTTTCCTTTGTTATGTTTCCAATATTGGGTTTACAAGGACTCGGCAAAAGCAGGCTATCCCTTACGTAAATGATGGTCATTAATGAATCTGTCACTGATCACCTCAGACTTGCCCATTGTTACAACAGGAGTGTGTAAATGTGCCTCCATTCAAACAATGTTTTTGTAGACTTTGATAAAGTATATGAATGCTACAGTCAGTTCTTTTGTTTCTTTGTCACTGCGGACATGGTTAAAATTTCAACACGATCTTGAATACACAACTTTGTGATTACCTGTACTATTCAATGCATGCAACGTTTTTTTTCTGGCAATGAGTTTGCTAGTGACAATCCTTTTCAGGATGATGCAAAATGTTTCCACATGTGACACAGAACGCACACATAACAGTATTCCCATTGAATAATCAAAATGATCTTTGTGTGAGCATACATTCCTGATCGATAGTATTTGCAATACTATGCTCTTTGTTTAACTTCACTACCCCATTCCAATTTTGTCTGCTACCCATATGTTTTTGGGCATGATCCCTTCTTATCCTGCATGTGTGTTCTCTGTCAGTTTAGACGGGGAACCAGCCAACCTTTAACATTAAAGGGACTGGTTTCGCCTACGATGTCCTTCGTCTAGTAATGCTGTATTCATTTGTGCTTCTTGAGGCTGTATTCAACTCCCGTAAAACAGTTCTTTGCATTTTTAACTGCATTTTCTGGGATGTGAACTAGTAAGTACCAGTGCTGAATAGCCAAAAGAATGCATCGCTAACATCTGTATCATATCGTATATTACATATATGTTTCTTTATTTTTGTTGTAGAAGGATCCCTCTTTACGTCAATTCCTGAAATGTACCGCCTTTATTCTAGTTAATTTAATTGTTTATTATTATGCTACAAAATAGGTTATAAATTAAGTCTTTACAATCTATATCAGCATTTCATATTCAATTATTTATACATTCAATGCCTTGGGTGGTTGAATGTACACATTCAATCGTTTTAGCCATTGAATTTACACATTCCACAGCTCAGCCATTGAATGGACACATCCAATGATTTGTCCATTGAATATACACATTTAATAGCTTGGTCCACATTCAATACAACTTATATAGTTCGATTCTGGCAGTCTTAATGCTTTCTTTTTCAGATATAAATCCATGCCTTTATATTATGTTTTAAGTGATAATAAATATTTTTATCGCAAAAAAACGTTTTTATCGCAAAAGTCCAGAAAATTAATTATTTGAAACTCATCCAGAAATGGTTTGTTACACCATTTTCCTGTCATTACTGAATTTCTTTAATTCTGATTCCGACTAATGTGTGTTATCCGATTTTCAAACTGTCAACTTAGGATCTTAAATTGGCTATAGTCCATGATAATATGGGCTGACTCTTAAGTTGGGCTCCAACATCACTTTGCATCAAGCCTACTTAAGAAAACCGTATAAATTAACAATTTTTTTTTATATTGACAATGATATCCCACTTAAACTTACCCAAACGTGTGGATTTCAAAAGCTTTGTAGTGTAAACTGGGAACTTTCCACACCAAATTGTTTCAAGACAACTGCCACCCCAAAGAGTTGCGTATATACCTTCTTTTGTTGTTACTTGATTAAAGTCCGTTACTTTTACGTTTTTTGTGGCTTTTTACCACAGAAAGAAACAGCACAACCCACAGAAAGAAGTAGAATTTTTAAGGATATTGGTAGGATTTGATGATTACTTTTACTGTTTATACATTGAAAACTATTTTTGATATCTTCAGATGAAAGTTGGGGGATACATTGGAGCCAAGGTTCATCACCATGCCATGCTTTTCTTGTTTAAGTGACAAGTCAAAAAGATATATTCTTATCAAATTTGAACCTCTTGTCAAAGGTGGTTCAGGAAGAGCTTATCTATCCCTTCACGTCAAAAAGAGGGCTTAACTTTTTTCAAACTTGGTTTAGTTTAGTTCTTCCAGTTCCAGTTGGAACACTAGGCAACAATAGCTCTCCATTTGACTCTGTCAGCAACTATAGTCTCAGACTCTTCCCAACTGACCCCCATATCTTGCATGTCTTGTTGTATTGCTCTTCTCCGGGTGGTGACGGGTGGTCTGTACCTTTCTCTTTTACCTCCAGTAGGTGTCACTCTGGTGATATTTTGGTGGTCTTGCTTCTGACATTCTTAGGATGTGATCCAGCATTTTCAAACAACATTCTTTTGTAATTTTATTCAGCTTTTGTTGTGTGGATCTTTGATGCACATCATTATTTGTAATATGATCTTGCCACAATATTTTGAGTAACTTATTCTTTTTAATTAACTTGTCACTGATATTCACGTTTTCCAAAGAAAGGCCCTTGCTACCTTTAAATGTAAATGTTAATGATACATTTTAAAATAATAAACTTCACACATTTATTAAAGCTACCTAAAGTCATATCTCTATCACCTGTCCATCTTGGAGTTCTAATATTTGGGAAGTTATGGTCAACTTAAAGTAATAAAGAATATGCTTTTAACTCCAGCTAATTTAGTTTTGGATTTTATTCAAGCAAACTTGGCACATGAATTAAGTTTCAAAAATTTAAATTACACTTGTGGATTTTGTGAGGGACTACACTGATAAGACCTGCTGATAAGTTGGTGAAGTTTCTATAAAAATGCTAACATGTTTATATGGCTGAGTGGTTAAAACACTTTTCAATAAATTACTAGGATCTAACATCTATGGTCTTGGGTTTTGCTGTGTTTTGAAGTAATCACAATTAAAAGGCTTTAATTCATAACTCTTTACTTTTATTAGGTCTTATCAGCTTGGTTGAAATAACAGGACTGATCTTTCTTTTGTTCACGGTCTCTGATGTCTTAACATTATTATTCAGCATTATGTTAAACAGTTCATGTGATGATTCAATGAATGCAAATACAGATCGCTAATTTACCGGTATAGATTTGTTACAATTGATGACAGCATAGAATAATAAAATAAATGCCACAGCTCATGGCAACATGTGGGATTCACTGTCCTGATCTGACCATTACGTTTTAGTGGGATTTGAAACCCTAATCCCTTCATTTGTTTGGAACAACTGTTTTTTATGATGAATATCCCTGTATCAGCAGAATGTAAGTTGAAATTATCTAAATTGTTAAAAAAATGATAAAAATTTACTTAGCCAATTAACATGAATGGGTCATAAACTTGAGGTGCTAGAGAAAAAGAAATTTTAAGATGGATTTGTTCTGCACAGTTTTAAAGCCTTTTTCCTGAGATATAACATTTTGAGAGTGATCTGGATCACTGTTTGGGTATAAAAATAATCCCAATTTTTCGTGTTTTACATGTCTTGGTGGAAGAATGCAGTCTCTGAGTGATATTTCTATGATTTTATCTGCCATGAACAGCTAAGGCCTTTTCATATTTTTCAATTATTTTTTACTTGTTTACTTTTGAAGAATACAGATATCCCGTAGAACATATAAATATATGCTAGACATAATACATACATTTGTTGTGCCACACTATCAATGCACAGAGCATAAATAATAAATATAAACCTAATACCCTCATGGTTTAGCGTCTCATTTTCAGCAATTTTTATTCTATAACTTTTTTTGGAAAATCTTATATAACACAAAACAAGAATTTTCTCAGCATTAGAAGTGTTCACTTATTGGGTCTCGCCTAGTGAAATATGTAATGTACACCTCGAAGTATACAAACCTGTATCATTATCTCTAACTTTAATATATACCAAGCTGGCTGGTTTTCATGGAGACAGTACTCAAATGTTCTTTTAAATGAAAAGTATGGTGAAAGGTGATAATGAACTACCTTTCAGGCATAGACATTTTCTACATCATCAAAATGTCCTTGAGCCTCCTTATGGCCGTTGAGACATCCTTATGCACATGACCTAGATATAAACAGACAATTATGCACACACTAACCACTTATGTATGCCTGATTGCAAACATGAACCAAAACTTACACTCATATGTGTCCTTGCCTTTTAGCCTCCTTATGCACAATTTATGACCATGTGGTTCATTACATATACACATGGCTAATTGACAATTGTGGATTAAAATAACAAACACAAAAATAACTACTTCGGTAGAATTTCTTTCTTTATTGACAAAAAACCACTGCCAGTGCCTTGCATGCTATGTTTTACTGAAATCAGAATAATAGCTACAATTGGCAATAGCAGTCTCCCACATTAGTACAGAGACTGCTAACTGACCATTATCTTCCTTGGGTCTTATTTGGGCCAACATGTAGCATTCCCAGTGACATGTTTTCCTGTTGTAGCATAAATGCTGCAAAGCTACTATCAGCTATACGAATTGCAATAGTAGCATTTATAGTATTTTATTGTTCTTATAAAATGAGATTACAATTTTTTAAAGTTGTAGGTTTCAGTACATTTATTACATTGCATCTACACATCACTTTTTAAAAATTGCCATTGCCATAATCTACCACTCAAACATACATATTCCCAAATTAATACAACATTAATTTCTGTATGACCATGCTGACACACAGTCAGAGTTGACAAGGATTGATTGTAAAAGCAGATTGACTCATATTCACTTTAATCTGGGTTGAGTGTCAACAATGTACAGAGTTAAATCTTGTATGGAAGCTTCCAATTGTCTACGGCTAAAACTGATTTCTTGTGTAAAGCAGGAACAATTAGTATAAGCTACTTATACTAGGTCCATTGTATTGTGTTGATCTATCAATAATGTTAACAATAACTACATAGAGACAATCTTTTACTCCAGAAAAACGAAGGAAATACATATGCTTCTTTACAATAGTCTCATTCAGGGTGAAATTCATATACTTGATACTCTGCAACTTTTTTAAACCCACATCTCACATGGAGTCTGTAAGAGGCTTTATTGTCTGTATACACATAAACACTTTCCTCACTCTTCTTTATCTTATGAGCTAGTTCAGATACTGCCAATTGTCCAAGACCTTTCCTACGATTTTTTGGGTCAACATATAGCATTCCCAGTAACCCATTTTCCTGTTCTATCATGTGAGCTGCTAAAGCATTATCAGCTGTACGAATTGCAATTGTAGCATAATTCCTGATGAGCCATTTAATAAAGGCTTTTGTAACTTTATTAGAATAAGGCCAAGAATCATGCACTTTGTCTGCATCAGATTCATTGAGTGATGAAAGATAAAAACCTTCGGGAACATCACTGTAAAAATGACAAAAAGATTGGACAAGACAATTACATCTAATGACCAGATATATGGTTCTATAATTAGGAAATCTTACTTTTTAAACAACCAAATATATAAACAGAAACCCACTTTGCTCATGCAGCAAATATAATTTTTATAAATAGTAAAAGTAAATACCTAACTATGGAGGTTGGAATGTATCTCAATTAAATAGCCAGTGTCCAGAGAGATTTTTATTTAAATCTAACAAAAAATAAAATTCATGTTAAGCAGTAATATTTGAACCTCTACATGTCAGGCTGGAACACTATTTTCAAAAATAGAGAGTAAAGTATTTCAGAGAAGCAATCTTATGACTTCAGCGAGGTACTTGTGAGTTTATTCTCTTGTCAGGTCTCCTCTGAAAGTCTGGCCAAGTTAAATATAGGTTTTAACCTTCCTTTTAACAGCTAGGGTTATTTTTGTAAAGGCTATCATTACATTCACATGGTGACCTGAACTGAACTGAAATGCACAACCACATTTGATATTGTTACCAGGGTAACCATGACAGAGATACTTACCAAAATAGACAAAACATTTATTATTAGGACTTGCCACCTGGATCAGTTTTGAAACAATTTAGACAAATTTATTTAAGCTACATTGAAACTGGCAAATTTATGAACAGGATACTTTTGCTATGGACTTAGTTTTGTCCACCTGGAAACTTTTCCATTAAAGTTCATACACTGAGTCAACTCTTTTACTTTGTTATTGCAGTTAAATTATTTATAACTACGAAGATGAGAGTTTTTGATCAATTGGAACAGGTGGAAACCATTCAGGCTATTTATATCTCTTGAAGTTAAAACCTTTTTGTAGCTATTTTAACTAAAATATTTGGCGTAAAACAACAAGGATGAACAAGCCATTACTCACAACCTGGGTATGTCTTCTACACTAGCTTCCAGGACTGGGCGAGTGTGCTTTGCAGCCAAATGTGTTCTTTTCTTGCCAGTAATTCCTTCTATATCTTCTGGGTGAAGAGATGCTATTCAGTAGCAAAGTAGGAAAAAAACATTTTTTTTGTGAAGAAATTCTTAATAGATTTACCTGACATTTATATATATATGAGTATCATTATATTCCATGGAGCAGAATAAGCAATGCAATTATTATGTCATGTATTATCTATCACAAACACCCTGCATATGCCCTATATTGGGGATACACAGAGTGGGATATATTTTGGTATACAACAGCACCTCCTTGCCATGTATAATTAATCAACAAGTGTTGATTTTTCATTAATACTTCGGAAACAATGTAACCTACAGATATATACATCATTCAAAATTATTTATTTGGGTTTTAACATTGCTTTCAACACTGTAAAGATCATATCACATTAGGTATATTTATGGCCAGAGAAAACCAGTACATTCAGTTGGCCAAGGTTCTGTACTGTAAACTGCTGACCATCAGTAAGCAACTACCGACTTTTCCACATTGGGCCTGGGTTTGCACCACAGACCTCAAAGGTTGGAGGCAATTTTATTACCACTGCCCCACCATGGCCCCTATATCATTAGAAAGGCATTTTTACAGTGCTTCTGCTCATTTTATCGCATTAAAATCCACGCAGAAACAGAAATCGCATGTTAAAAATTGAGGTTTTTATATCCACTGTTGACCGTGTATATATTACAGCCTTTTGACATTCTCTCTGCAAGTATGGATTTATTTAACATTTTTAGTATACAGAATAATGGATAATAAAAGTAAAATTTCCCACATAAGTCATATATAAAAATATACACCACTCATAATGTTTAACGATATAAAACTTGTGCTCTACAATTGTGTAATATCGTAATCTTCATAATTTTTCATATGTATCATTGGGAAAATTTTCCTATTATATCCCTTGATGATATCAGACACAATATACAGGTCTTGGCCACCTGACCAGGAGATGCCCACATATGCTTAATTCCCATTAACCTGGAGTTTGAGGGTTCAGGCCACAAAGGGGTCAAGTCAATCTGCTCCAAACCAGCTCCTGAAAAGGGTTAGAATTTACAAGAACAAATGTGGATTGACGACCTGGATCAATAGCAAGGAGGTAATCTGTAGCATTGACTTTGATTTTAAGGTCTGATAACCCATAATTGACTAATCTTACAAATATATTTTAATACAAAATGTGCTCCAGTTGATCCTTTTAGGCACATGTTGTGCATATCTTCTATGATTAAAAGAGTTTACACAGGTTTAGTTTGTTACTAGAATATGACAATTGGGTTAGGTTTCAAAATAGGCATCTCCACACTAATGATGCCTTAAAATCAGTCAAATCAGGTGCCTTTGCTATGTTGGCTACAGTCACAAGAAATTGTTAATAGATGATTGCTTTGGAATATGTCGGGAGATAATAGGAAGTCATGGGCCTGGGATTCCAAAACCCCATCAAATTTCCTTTGCCACAAGAGGCATTTGATTCTGGATCATGCCCCGTAGATACAGAAATACTCCTTTTGTCCTCTTATCAGGTAATGAAGTTTATCCCAACAAACACAATTGTTGTCCTTGTCGTTTGTACTCTTATCATGTAATAAAGTCTGGTCATAAACAGGGGTGGCTGGATGGCTTTCACAAAATACTTTCTCAAGTTGCATAATGGTATGGACATACCTAATTTACTGGAGTAAACATTTTCTGTATTAAAATTGGATACATGTTATAAATAGATATTATCAATGTATATTATGTGAAAACGTAAACTCTTAATACATAAGCTCCTATTGTAAGTAATTCCTTAGAGAAGCTACTGCTTCTTTTACAGTTTAAAAATTCTCAGATTGAAAATAACCACACTGAAAATCCAACATGTGTGGCTATCCCAATCTTTAACACTGTCTGCTGATGGGTGTTTCATTTTTGCCTGAAAAGAAATTTTTTGTCTAATTTTAGTACCAGAGATCCTCACAACTACATTTAGTAGAGTAGAAGGTGAATGTTTACCTTCATTGAGAAAGTCCCACTACTGTTGTTACTTCGATACTTTTAAGAATTTTAAGCACAATGATACAATACTGCAATAGTACTATTTTATTGTTGCTTGTTTTGTCTTTGCATATTTTCAAAGTGTGTAGAATGTCAGAACTGATTTATAATTTATTTTTTTATATATGGTTTAACTGAATCATACAATTTGGTTTATGAGCTGGCTGAATTAAACTGTTATTAACTGCCATGTAGCTATGTTACTTTTACATGGACTAAACAAACCTGTTATTAATGGATATATCGCTATGACACTTAGACATAGACTTACTTAAGGCTCAAATTTGCTACAAAAAATTTGGTACTTATAAAGCACTGCTACATATGAGGAGGTATCAACTCACCAGACATCTTTGTCAGAGCTAAATCAAAGTTTTACATCCTGTTCAACAATCAAGGTTATATTGGGACAGGCTCTTGACATAGCCACTTGTGGGAGGCAAACTCACTTAGAAGTGACAGCCTGTGATTAGATACCAAACCTGCAAAGCCACTAGGCCACTGAGGAACTCTTCTTTGTCTCAGCAAAGCCAGTTTATGTATGAACAACTTTAAAGTGTAAATTTTGCTGAATTACAATGAAGCTAAAGCCTTAAGCAAGGCCAGGAAGGATGCAACAAGTAACTTTTCAACATTTTATATTGTGATTAATAACAGTGAAAATGAATTAAGATACTTGCCAAATATATAAAGCCGCTGATCCCACTGAATTTCTTCAATCTTCAAAAGTAAATTGACCAAAGTTTCACCACTTGTTCCATAGCAATTGACTATGGATTTTAAGAATGGCCATGGACTCTCCTATTTAACAGTATGCATCAATAAACAGTAATAGTGGATGCTTAGCTGGTTAAAATGTTAGAATCTACATACTGGTGAATACGTATTAGAGTATTAAGGTAGTATTGGAAAAAGGGTGGCTAACAAGAAGGAAACACCAGATAGTTTGATATGTTTTAACAGATATTATCCACCTTAAAGTTCTTCAGTTGGAATTTCTGTGGTTTTAACAGATATTATCCATCTTGATGTTCTTTCAGTTGGAATGTCTTTGGTTAAAAACTACACTTAGCCAGTGGCTTTATGATATTGGAACAGTACTTATTTTGTGTATGTCAATTACCAGTTCGATACCCACAAATGACAATGCCAAAGACCCATCCCAATATGACCCTGGACATTGAATGGTATGTAAAAATCTCCAATGTTGTCCTTTGGCTGAGAAATTACTACTTTGGGGAATATGTACCATCAGATTTTGATTGGATTATATTCTGTGTAGTTTGAATTCAATAGAGAGTATTGTATTGTAACAGGCAAGGTGTACCGTCACACACCACGCCCGTCATATAGGGAACGACCCTAGTCACAGGTACTCTTTCACTAGTTACTACTTCAGTCACGAGATTTCCATATGCCTACCCCAGCTCAGACTAGGAAATTTGTGATTTAAAATCCTCAGTCCTACTGATCCTGGTTTTCTGACTGCTCACATTTCTCTTCTGGTAGTTTCTTAGCAAATTATTCCAAAACTGTATTTGTAATAATATCCATCAAAAGTTTGACCTTTGACCTTTGTTTAACAGTTAATATCTACACAGATTCACTGTTACAGTCGCTCTATGATAGCTAAGGTCAAAATGACCTATCATACATTAATTCACATTGAATCATTGTACAGTGGTAAATCAATCAGAAACTTCAATTATCACCAACAGAGTTGTAAAATTTTGCAAATTATCACCTGACATACAAGCCTCTCATAGGGAGTCAGCCAATTATAAGCGGACTAAGCTTATTTATTGGTTCAAACACCTGTCATTTCACTGGGGTATTCATCTACGAAGATAAAGATCCAAATATTCTAAATTAGAATACTGGCAAATACCACTTCTAACATAAAAGAAGTGACAAATATGTTGAATATTTGCAGAATAAATACGGTTTATAGTTTAAAATAATATATAATATGTGCTTAAATATCATTTTAATTCTTTGGGAAATAAAATTCCTCTGCTTTCGTTTTGAAATGAAAACTTGAGGACGAAACATACTCCTGAAGTCGTCTTTATAAACTACATCAAAAATGGTCAGATATGCGATAAAACCAGATGAGAATTGCACAAAAACTGTATAAAATCATTAATTTAGTTCAAATTATACCCATAAAGTACAATTCCATGATGATAAATCTTTGGATTCCTACACTGCCATTCCTACACTGCACAATCAACGAAACTTAAAAAGTGTTTGTTTTGATTAGTTTCATGGGAAAAACTGTCAACTCATGATCCATGACAGTATTTTATCATCCACCATTTATTAAGTCAAATCTCTTGGTTGGGTGCAGAAAAATACGTCTATTTTATTAGGAATTCTAGATAGAAGTGAAAATATTAATAAGAAGACCCTCTATTGACTAAATATTTCTACTTTTCAGGTTCTATTCTGCTAAGTTATGTTTCAAAATGGGGTTAAATTGTTGCAGTTTTTAATTTGCATAAATCTTCATTTAGTTACAGTTATAGATGAGTGTACGAGTGGGTTTTTAGTGTGAGCTATATTTAGCCTTCCCAGAGTTCCATTGTGGAGCTCCTGGTGCCAGGCATATTCAAGTTACCAGGGATGCGCATCTTCAAGTTCCCAGCAGTGTTCCTCCTCCTGGTTACAGGAACTGGTATAGAATACCATTGTATGGCAAACTGTGGAAATGGGTATGTGTTGAGTTTCTCCAAAAAGATGTAACAGAGCAGGATTGTGTCTTTTTACAGATAAAAGCGTCGAGTACAAGTACTTTATCCAAAAAATAAAATTATTTCTCAACAACATGCTTTTCTTTGCAATCCAAAGTTAATCAATATACACTGAATGTTAGTAAGTGGCACAGTAAACACACATGATTGAATCATCAAATTTTGAATATAAGTACTTTTTGTTAATAGTATTTGTCAGTAGTCACTACATAATAAATTTCACAGAATTTTTTAAAGTACATAAATCTGTAAGTATTTTGATATAATTGACTTTTAGATGATTTTCCTGTTGTTTAGATCATTTGGAAAAGCGTAACTACACAAATTTATTCGGTCTTTGATGTCATTTGAACACTAAAACTAAAAAGATGTAATTACTATGGGGGTAATTAGGATTTAACTGTCACCTTTTAACCTTATAGCAACTAAATAATAAATAAATTTGAACTAAACCCTTGCTTGCCAGCAATACCAATTGCTAATAAAAAACAGCACAATGCACTTAAAACATGCATTTGTCACTTCTCTTTGATTAGTAAAGAGAAGTTAATTTAACAATGCTTGAACAATAAGACAAATAAAACCCAAGTAGGACATAAACATTTTATAATAAAACACAAATATATAAACATTTTCCAAAAAATATCAATGCGGACGTCCATTCTGTACACTAAATTTTAAACATGCTTGTCAACTTTAGGAAAATTTATGAAGGATATACATTATAATTACTGTTGAATATCACCATGGACATTGTATTTGATACAGTCTGTTAGATAGCAACCTGTTCACTTTGACATTTCTAGCACCTGAATCATAAAATTACAATTGTAATTCACATCAAATACTTACAAAAAATGTTGATGTACTGAGAAAGAATTAAGATAAGTACAGGTGCATTTGAAATGGATTTATTTCAGGTACCAGTATTTGTTAACATTTGTACTAAGTACTTCTTAGAACATCACAATTTGTAATTCAGTACATTAGTAATTTAGTGGAGACTTTTAGCCAGATAGACATGGGAGGAGGGAGGAAAATGAAAGAATTATGAGGCGTTGATGGTTTTGAAGTTTGAAAAGCAAGAGTGACTTCAGTTGTGCATAATTGTACATAACTGTACATTTGTTGTTTATAAAGAACTTATAAAGGGAAGCAATACACTTGTGTAAATTAGAACTTGGTGTTTTAACCTAAGAAGTGAGACCATGGCCTAAATGAACAAACATTCATTATAAAATTTGCAACACCTTTCATATTTCAATATACTACAGCATAAAGCAGTTTTTATTACAGTTACCTAGTATATATGAATTGCACAAACAAAAATCAAAAACTAACCTCTTCCCCCAATCCATCTGGAATTACAGACACAATAGCCGAAAACTCTGGATATTGGTCCATGTAAAACACTTTATCTACAAGTCCTGCAAGTTTAGATCTAATATCAATTCTTATCTGAAAAACATATAATGAAGTATGAATTACAATGGAAAATACATATTGTTACCACTAACCACTTTGGGAATTTATCGTAAGGCCCAGATAATTTTAAACTCTGAGTAATCCTACCATACAGAATCATGCAACACTGCAAGTTTTTCCTAAGTGAAAATATAAGTTGTACAGTCAATAAGATCAATCTGATAACCTACTCTGGACTGTTAAAATTAATAGACATAAGTCATAGCATCAAGCCTCAATCACTCTTGGGTCAGAGGTCAAATTTAATGTTTTACATTCTGTTCAACAACAAGGGTGATATTTGGCATTGCCACTTGTGTAAATCGAACCCACAAAGAGGTGACACACTGTGATTACACACAAAACTTTTTAACTACTACACCACTGGGGACCTTTGATTACCCTTGGGAATCAGAGCATGTCAACTGGCAGATTTGCACAACTATTTTTATGGGAAAAGATTGTTCAGTTCAATTTTTATGGAAGTAGTGTGCAACATTAATCAAAACACCACCAAAAAGTAAAAGTCTGGAATAGAAATGCTCACTTTTACAACTTAAATAATTTTGACCGGCAGCCCCATCCCTCACAATGTTATATCTCCTGATATCCAAAAATGAAAGGATAATTCATACAAACTCACCAGTTATGACCTCAACAGCATGCTCAGGGTGGTCGAGAGGCAAACTTTGTACACAACTTTTGTGTAGCATAACAATATAGCAGTGATAAAGATCATAGCTATGGTGGAACATAGATGTTGCTGTAACAAAATTCTGTCAGGTTAGTACAGTGGTGGTTTTGTTGACAGCATTTGGACTAATTCAGTGGTCACTAAAATACCATATTTCTTAACAAGGCTGAATTGTAACACCAAACTAGAGAAGCATGACATGGGTTTTGCCTTGATATATTCCCGGCTAAAATTATTTCAAACTGAAATTGAAAAGAAAACTTAACTTACCCTTCGCATGTATTTATCATTATGTGCTTCTATCATATATAGTAATCTCTTTTCAACAGAAGCCAGTTGGTCCAATGATAACTTGATCATTTTGTTTCCGATTAACACTATAAAAACCCTTTATTTATATCTCAATATTAACTGAAGCTTAACTTCCCCCCATATATAATACTAGATGTTTTCCTGTGTATACAATGCTGGGTAAACATGTGTGTTTGATAGAAAAATCAATAAAAAGTACTGGTATAACTGTTGAAGTTCAATTTAGGAGACAACACATCTTAAGATGGCAAGTAGCCATAGGATTGGGTAAAACATATCAGCCCAACTTAGGATAACTAAATTCAAGAATGATTTTAAAGCTAAAATTTAACATTAACCTATCAGATAAAATATGAATTGCTTATTTTAAGAGTGATTGAAAGACATTAGGCCAACTAATTATCTAACAACCGCTTGAATTGAATCAAGTTTATTTAACTACTTAAATGTCAATAAAACATCCATTAATTAAATATCCTTATATTATTATTTTACTATATTTCATATCTTAAGATGGGCCAGCTCCTAAGTTTGGCTCCAATATCATTTTCCATCAGGACTGCATCAGATATCAACAATATACTAGATTGAAATATTTTAAAGAAATAGAAATAGGGGCATGTTAAAAGCCCATGTACTGATCAGTAGTGGCTCTTTTATAAAGAGCAAGTCAGGACTGGTATTCATGAAGGGTCTTAGACTTAGCCAGGTCTTAGGCTTAACTGTGGGCTCAGAGGTAAGACTTTCGTTTCGCTAATGTTTTGTCTTAAATCCATATTAAGAAAATATTCCTGGTATTCCAAAGGTTGTTTATGTAATAATAATTTAACATTATATCAAATTTTCAAATATTACAAATTTATCAAATGTATCAATTCATTAAGATTAAAAAAAAATAAATTTGGAAAAAAATTCTATTGCTAGTCAAAATATAGGAACTGCATAATAGAGAGTGAATTTCAGCCTCAACAAAATTTTTCTCACATGTTTGGCAAATGTGATTACAATGTCTCCTCGACAACCTGGTACACTCCGCAGCCTCTTACTAAGGGAATTGTGTGTTTTTGGTTCTATGAAGGAATGAGTTCACATTGTAAGGACCACACAGATTTTATGGGGACGACAAAGTTCCATCACATTTGAATGTTTTAAGACATTGAAACCAAAAGGCAACCATCCAGAAACATAAGGCCTTAACAAGAAGAAGAGTATACAATAGGATGGGTATCACTGTGCCCGTGGTTGTGAACATTCTTTTCCTAACTTAATAATGTTGGCACTGGTGGTGGGTTGTTTACTAAGGGCTTTCCCATTTATTTTCTTATTGAAATGTGTGTCGCCTGTCATTAAAGACCATTGTTTCTGCGTAGGAGAATTTACACTTTCGAGTGGTTTCTCTGGCTTAAATCACAAAAAGAGGCCATGTAAAAACCAATGTTACATATACATGGCCTAAATCTCTAATTATATTGAATGTGGTGACCTGAACATTGAAAAAAAGTGTTGATTCTGAAAATGTTCAATTGATTTAATTAAATCTTTTGTATTCTGCTGGTGCATTTGCCCTTAGCATTTATGGTGTCAAACTTGCAGCTTTGCAACCATGTTCAGTGAGAATATATGAAAAAGCCTGTTCCTGTTTATTATTCAAAGTAAATATAAAAATATCAGTGATTATAGGTTGAAAGGATTTTGAAAAACATACATAACAGAAATGGACTGTTCACAGTGATGTGAAAAGGTAAGGTATTTGACTTTTTGCTATTTTTCATTGCATTTTACTGTGTTTTTTGTACATTTTATTAAATTTTAGATTATATGTCAAAATGTTAATATAAATGTTAACATACAAATTATTGACTGCACTATCAAATGACAGAACATAATTCTGTACTAATTTCTCAGAAAATACACCATCATTAAATATTTTCCCCAAAATTGATTTAGCATCACATAATGTTTATTGTATTGTGTAAAATTGTTTTCAGTCTTGCTGGACTGGATAGCAAAGCTATCTGAGAACTCGGGGGTACACAAACCAGAGAGTAATGAAAGGTCAGGATCTCAATTTAAATCTATGTACTGAGTCTGCAGTTATTGGTTTAAAGAAAATGGATTCCATTCACTGCTTCACTTTGGATGGAGGATTTTCTCGCTGAGGATTTGCACCATATCTCAATTCAGATACAGCAATGTGAAATGATTTAAAATGAATGTGCGTCAGCTGCTGTTTATTCACAAAATGTTTTGGATTGTTGGATAAAAAAAAATTGTGCTTCAGTCATACAGGATACCGCAAGAAGCTTGTTCACCAATGAAGCTTTGTGATGCTCCATCATACATTTGGATATTTTTCTCACAGGATAGTTGTACAACTTAATCCTTGCAGTACAAATACACTCAGAGATTGTAAAATTACTCATAATGTTAAAAGCAATTTTTGTTCTGAATATTAAGATTATTTAAAATCAGTGTCAAGTTTCAAACTTTTTTTGTGAAATGAATATAATTTTCATATATTTTGTACAACTGTGGTTTAAATGTGTTAAATTCTTGAAATGATGTCTTGTAAAACACATTTCTTAAACAATTCAACATTAAAATTGACAGATTATGTTCACCTGATTACATTATGTTCCACACCTATGGGTGATGACTCTGTTAAAAGTGCTAATAGTGTTGTTGCATCTAGGTCACACCGGGAAAACTGGCCTTCCACTGTGGTACAAGAGCCTGCATATTCATCTGTGCTCATCCTTTAATTGGGCATATCTTCAATAGAACATTGTTGATTATCATGATAAACATTTGATGAATTACTTGATGAATGGTTTCTCATTGAGTATTGTTAAAAGATGTGAAACCAAGAGCAATGCTTCTGACAACCACTCTTCATCCAATGCTTACCCTAAAGAAATGGAGGAATATATGCATACTGAAATGTCCCTTGGAGTTTTAATTGGTCCATTCAATGACCCACCACACTCTGATTTCACCTGGTCCCCTCTTATGACCTAAAACAGGGGGATATTAGACTTATCCTATGAGGTTATTCTGTTAATAAGGCTTCTGATA
Source organism: Sabellastarte sp. h YS-2021 (assembly GCA_964017235.1). NCBI lineage: Eukaryota > Metazoa > Annelida > Polychaeta > Sabellida > Sabellidae > Sabellastarte > Sabellastarte sp. h YS-2021. The sequence continues at coordinate 43,757,200 of OZ024928.1, forward strand.
AGAACTACTTTGATTATCAGTTAATCTTTAACTTCCAAACTGGGATGCTTTGCTACCACCACTGGAACAACTGGGCAAAGTTGCACATTTGTTTAAAGTTGGAACTGTTTTCTTGGCATTTTTTTATCTTGTTCCCATGAGATAAGAAGTCATGCCCATGAGTTAGCAAGTCAATACCACAAGTTAACAACTCATTAACATGAAATACTAAGTCATTCCCACAAGTTAGCAAGTCATTATCACAAGATAGCAAGTCATTCTCACAAGTAGGCAAGTCGTTACCACAAGATAGTTCAAACAAGTTAGCAAGTTACCACAATATATATGAGCTACTGAGTCATTCTTTGATGCCAATGTACAGGCAATTTATTTGCCTATGATACCTAACTTATATAGAGGTCACCCATCTACCAGAATACCATTCAATTTTAAATATGGCTCTAGGCTTTTAGTGACCTTTAAAGGTCGCATGTTTCCATTACTTTATATGTCCAACTTTTATACCATTATGGTTATCATTTTAGCAAGTTTAAATCGTTATTCTTCTTAGTTACCTACATAGTGACCTTCAGAGATTACCTACTGATTATTACAGTTACGTTGCATTAGCGTCTTTTAGAATGTTACCACTAATTGGGTTACAGTGTCCGCATGTGGCACCTTAGGGGGGACCACACCATTATGTGCTCACGTATGTTGTAAATAATATTTGTACCTGTATTTTATCTAATAACAATCTTAAATAAAAAAAATTAAATATGAATAACTAGTTTTCATAATAATTGATAATACTGCCAAGCTGTAAATAGTCACTGTTGTAACTGTTATGAACAATAAATATGCTAACCCATGCTAACCCATGTTTGCATATTATTGGTTCCTTTCCTATTGGGAATAACTTAATAAGTGGTGGGAACGAGTTACTAAGTGGTGGGAATGATATAGTAAGTAGTGGGAACGAGTTAGTAAGTGGTGGGAACAAGATAGTAAGTAGTGGGAACAAGTTAGTAAGTTGTGAGAATGAGTTAGTAAATGGTGGGACTGATTTAATAAGTGGTGGGAACGAGTTAGTTAGTGATGAGAATGAGTTAGTAAGTGGTGGGAATGAGTTAGTAAGTGGTGGGAACGGCTAACTAAGGGGTGGTTAAATGAAAAAAAAGCATTTACTATATTGATACCATTTAGTAAAAAAAAGCATTTACTATATTGATACCATTTAGTATCTTGCTCCCACAAGTTAGTATCTCATTCCCATGAATTAGCATCTCATTCCCACAAGTATCTCATTACCATGACTAAATAAGGGGTGGGTATAAAAGGATTTACTATCTTGATACCATTTAGTATCTTGTTCCCACAAGTTAGTATCTCATTCTCATGACTTAGCATCTCATTTCCACGACTAGGTATTACCACAACTTAGTATCTCATTACCAAAAGTAGGAATGACATACTATCTTGTGATAATGACTTGTTAACTTGTGATAATGAGTTTAAAAAGATAACGGAGGTCCTCAGTGGCCTAGTGGTTAGCAAGTTTGGCATCTAATCATAGGCTGTCACCTCTGTGGGTTCGAGTCCCACAAGTGGCAATTCTGAGGACCTGTCCCAATATGACCCTGGCTGTTGAATGGGACGTAAAACCCCAACTTTGACCTTTGACCTTTAAAAAGATAACGAAGCGGTTTCTATGTTCCTTCCTGGGCTCCATACATATGGATTCAGGAACGTTAGAATTGATACGGTGGATGCCATACATATTTATCTGAAATGGAATGTACAATTGTACCTTGATTGAAACTTGACATTTTCGGCAGTGCATGGTACTGCCATATTCAAGAGCTTTATGATTTCATAACCTTTCTCATGGCTAAATGGTGTCAGCTCTTCCACGACTATATTGATGATACCTATGCCTGCTGTCATAGGGAGCGGGCTCCTATAATGAGGAAAGGTTTTTGCCCCAACTAAGAAACTCTCTATTGTGGGCATTGTTGCCAATATTGATGCAAGAATTTTTAGCATCCCTGAAGAGCAACTATGTGAAATCTTGTGTGAATGTAACTAGATGTTCATTTGATCTCAGATGTGCAAACGAGAATAACAATCACTATTAGGCAAATTATTATATGTTGCCAGATGAATATCAGCTTTGCAAGCTTTCTTGAACAGGATGTTGCAGACATTGCGAAATTTCCATGATTACACATTTATCTACGAGGTTTTTTTCAGGACTTCAGCTGGTTTGATAAGTTTTTACATGCATTCAATGGAGTAGTTGTCTTCAGGAGAATCATTTTTCATTTACAATTGCATTGACACCACCTTGCAGGGATTAGGTAGGGTATGACAGGCGAGTTTATGCAGTAAACATCCCATTATCTTTTAATAATACCCAATGGGAAACCATATATCAACCATGTTCTCTTGTAGGGGTGCCCAATTAAACTACAAGCTCAGGGGAATCCTTGTAATTTGGGACAACAAAGTGCAAAATTGCCCCAGCTGCGGGCACGATATATCTCTGGGTCATCCATGTTAACAGGAGCAGCTGATGGTAAGTCAATGCTATTTGTATTATTACACTTCTATTAAAATAATGGGTTCTTTATTAACATTACGCTGGGAAAGCTGGTAGTTGCTTGCCGTTGGTCGGCAGTTTACAGTACAGAACCCTAACGAACTAGATGTACTGGTTTCCTCTGCCCTTCCAACTACCCGTCGTGATATGACCTGTACAATGTTGAAAGTGACGTAAAACCCCAAATAAATAAATAAATATTAACATCACACACCACAGTGGAAGGTCAGCTTTCCTGGTGTGACCAAGATGCAACAACACAATAAGCACAGTCATCACCCATAAGTTTGCATTAAGTTCAACTAATGGTACACCAATATAACTCAAAACTTTTATGTCCATACAGTTGCCATAAGGGCCAAAATAATGAGATTTTAATATGCAAGAAACAATGGTCTGTAACAACAGGTGACACGCCTTAAAATAGACATTTATCACCTGTGGGGGTTTCCCCCACCTTGGTAGTTAGTTTCGCCTCATTTGCATACACTGTTTATGATATAAAGTAGAGATTCTCCTGGTCACTTTTGTGAAAACCCAAGGACAAATTATGTTAATTTGTTTATTTGGGGTTTTATGTCGCTTTCAACACTGTACAGGTGATATCACGACGGGTAGTTGGAAGGGCAGAGGAAACCAGTACATATAGTTCGCTAGGGTTCTGTACTGTAAACTGCCGACCAACGGCAAGCAACTACCAGCTTTCCCACTTACGGCCATGACGGGGATCGAACCCCGGCCGCAGAGGTGGGAGGCGAGAGTGTTACCACTCTGCCACCGTGGCCCCTCAAATTATGCTAATTGACCAGACCATGTACAAGTAATATTAAAGTGACATGTTCTGTTTATATTGAAGGACATGCAAGATGTGTCTGCTTCCAATTTATATGATTACTTTTGTAACATTAAGTTAATAGTTTGGATGAAAAGGTCATCATTTCTGGAATGAAGTTGCTGGTGAAAACACTCTGTTTGGTGACACGCCTTGCGATAGACATTTCTCACAACGGACCTCTTTCTGGAACTGGACTATCCCTTTTGGCACATCAGCGCTTTAGAGGATGTCTACATCAATTTCGGCGCTATATAAGTGTTTCTTTCTTACTTTGACACATTTGTTTTCCCAACCAAGTCACCGAGTACAAAACCCATAAAATCTAATATTGATAGTGTTGCCAGTATTATTTGTAAATAAACAAATCAAACAGAGATTTCACTTTTCATCTAGACAGTGAAAGTTAAAACAATACTTAGGCTTTAAATACCATAAAATTTACATTCATGGAGCACTGATACTTTTTAAAATATTGTACTCCTTGGTGTAGATAATGTATGGAAAACAAAATATATCACCAGAAAAGATAGTCAAACATGATTATGTGTTATTTAGATAAATGTTAGGCTAATACATGTCATGGAGTTCACCCATGGATACAAGTATTTGAATGCTGAAGAGATTATTGTAAAATAATATAAAATCAAATTACAAAAATGTATTGGTCTTCACTAAGGTTACCCTCTTGTTGTAAAAACAATACCCCTGTTCCACTGTAACAAGTTTTCTTCCTGACTGCCCTGATCATGTTGGCTATGATCAATGGGGACAATGAAATGCATTAAGGATGTGTCAGTAAGCATTTATTTTCCAAGTTGTTGCAACTGATATTTTTGGTATTATGGCTCAGAACTGGACAAAACAGAACTCTGCCAAATTGGCATATCAACCCCCTGAAATCTTGACCATATAAACTTGGCTCCAAATTGGAAATAATCAATAAATGTAATAAAAGAGTACTTTTTGGGTGCTTAATATCTTTCATGTCATTTCATGATGTTTTAATCAATGCCATTTATGGTCTGTCATTTGCTCACTTGTTTAGTTAGAGTTATGAAAGTGCAATTGGTTTGATGGAGATTAAGTGCTATAAAAGTTTTATTGAATCATATATAGGTTAAACCAATACCTTCTGTTCACCAACATAAAACTTTTATGATCTTTATCCTTTGTTTAACATAATTTCTTTGAAAGCACAATAATTTCTGGGGCCAATTTGGCAAAGGTATTTTATCATGTGGGCCAATTTAACCAGTTTTTTCTGAGACCCTATTGGATTAGAGTATTTTATCATGGGATCAATCTGGTGGGTGCCAATTTGGTAAAAACGCCAATTTGTGTATGATTCATTAGCACCAATCTGTTCTGTGAAAGAGCCTATGTTGTCCACATTTCCTATGCAACAAATCTTTTCCACGAGTGACTGCAACTCGGTGCTATCAGGGCCGTTTTTATCTATTGTCCCAGTAAACCTTTTTAAACGTTTTTAAATGGTTTAAACGTTTACAAAATGTTTTTAAAACCTAAGTAAGCCCTATCTTTGGTTTTCTAAACGTTTCTAAGTAAATGTTTTTGCTGTAATGTTTAAAAAAAACATTTTATAAACATTATCTATACAAATGTTTTTACTGAAAACGTTTATTAAACATTTATAAAATAACTCAAGAAGCTAGGTTTGACTGGAAACATTTTTAAAACATTTATAAAATAGCTGAAAAAATTAAGGTTTTGCTGGAAATGTTTTTCACACATTAATCATAAAATGTTTTATAAACAGTACACATAAAATGTTTAAACAACATTGCCTGTCAAATGTTTTTAAAACATTCTATCAAAAACGTTTTTTAGACCTATAATTTCAAACCGTCACCAAACATGTCCAAACAAAGATGGCAGTGAGCTATAATAGGGGATTTTGGAGGACTTTGTCAAAAATTGCCCCACATGCAATCCCTAAAAGTATGAATTCAATGGGGGGCACAGTTTCTAAGCCACTATCTTACAATAATATTTTCAATAGTGAGCAACCATACAAAAATATTGAATTTCACCTCTGACCCCATTATTATTCAGACATTATTATGTTCATTTATAACATTTTTCTAACATTTATCATTAAATGTTTAAATAAACAGTTTTCATAAAACGTTTTAAAAACATTCTATTACAAATGGTTTTTGTACCCATCATTTTTTAACCTTTGCCAAACGTTTCCTTTCAAAGGTTTGCAAAACCTAAAAATGTTTACTGGGGTGGTAGTCATAGAACAGGTCATAAGTTCAATATTTGTCTGGTGAAATCAATCTGTTCATTTTAGGAAAATTAAATAGATTATTTCAGTTTTACCAGTTCTCTCCTCAATTTTAACATTGGTTGTGTCTTAGGTCTATCACAAAAGTGGAACAGGGGTATTCCTAATGTTTATTAGAGTCTGCCTTGATTAATCTGTTCATGGTTTACCATTTGTTATATTTGGTTTTGTGTTTTATATAATTTACTTCAGAAAAAAACGTTTTTTAGACCTATAATTTCAAACCGTCACCAAACATGTCCAAACAAAGATGGCAGTGAGCAATAATAGGGGATTTTGGAGGACTTTGTCAAAAATTGCCCCACATGCAATCCCTAAAAGTATGAATTCAATGGGGGCACAGTTTCTAAGCCACTATCTTACAATTTTAGACATGAAAATAATATTTTCAATAGTGAGCAACCATACAAAAATATTGAATTTCACCTCTGACCCCATTATTATTCAGACATTATTATGTTCATTTATAACATTTTTCTAACATTTATCATTAAATGTTTAAATAAACAGTTTTTATAAAACGTTTTAAAAACATTCTATTACAAATGGTTTTTGTACCCATCATTTTTTAACCTTTGCCAAACGTTTCCTTTCAAAGGTTTGCAAAACCTAAAAATGTTTACTGGGGTGGTAGTCATAGAACAGGTCATAAGTTCAATATTTGTCTGGTGAAATCAATCTGTTCATTTTAGGAAAATTAAATAGATTATTTCAGTTTTACCAGTTCTCTCCTCAATTTTAACATTGGTTGTGTCTTAGGTCTATCACAAAAGTGGAACAGGGGTATTCCTAATGTTTATTAGAGTCTGCCTTGATTAATCTGTTCATGGTTTACCATTTGTTATATTTGGTTTTGTGTTTTATATAATTTACTTCAGAATTCTGTTCGTTAAAAAGGTGCATTGATTTAGCATAATGTCAGCTGACACCAAATTAACATAAATTGTCTCTGGGTATTTCACAAAAGTGACCAGGAGAGTCTCCACTTAAATCATAAACAGTGTATGCAAATGAGACAAAACTAACTACCTAGTGAAGGGAAATCTCTACAGCATGCATGTTTTTGGGTGGTTTTTATTTTGTTTCAATGTCTTAAAACAAAACATGCAAATGTGGTGGAACTTTGTTGTCCCCGTTATATCTATGTGGTCCTGAGAAGGTGGATATATTCTTTGGTTAAACCAACATCACACAATATGCTTAGAAGTGAGGGGCTACTGAGTGTTCTTGGTTTGTGAAGGAGATATTTTATGGGTACCATTGAATACCACAGTTATATGTCCCCCAGGCTATGGCCTCGTCCTTGATGCAGTGCATGGCAACCTCGAATGCGCCTCTTGCTACAGGCCAAGACAGATTTTTGCTAAGTTTTATCATCTGAATGAGTTCCAAAATTATATCTTTTGATATCCGGGGTTGGTTGTACCAAGGGTGTTACTGAACAACAAACAAACCCACAACAAACTAGCCTAAGGAAAGCTCATCACCAGCCGTTCTCATCCTACAGGCCCCAGTAAAGCATGACTCCATTTGCCATCTCAATGTTCTTAGTCAAATTCCGTGCAGTCGAGACTGTGTAAGTATTGTCCACACCTGTTGTATAAATTTAAGTGGTAATATCAATGGTTTTACTGATGGTGGAGATCCCACAAGGCAATGCATGCCTAGTACTCTCCAGCTGGCTATCAAATGTCTTATTAACTCTTGCTGATAAAGGTGCAACATCTAGCTCCATGTCAGGTCTGTTATTTTGCTCTTGCTGGAGTTGGTCCTGGTTTCAGAATAACTGTGTCAGGAAAAGGTTTTGAGTACCAGAGTCCCATGGTAGCTGACACAACAGGAGCCGACGATGAGAACAGAGAATTAATATCTGACACAGTGATAAAGTGGTGAAATCTGAGCCATCAACATTAAAATACATTAAATATTGGATGTGTTATTAAGGTTTAAATTTAAAAATTCACTAAAATTAGATCTATTTATTGATTTATACTCCCCGAAACAACACTTCATTTGCTAGAACTAGAAACATGTGCAGCCACTACTCAACTCTTCATTTGGGCAAAATAGGCTTGTTATTTGATACCACATTCAAAGTTGGGATTTTGCGTCCTGTTCAACAGCCAGGGTCTTATTGAGCTGCTCAGTATTGCCACTTACCGGAGTCGAACCCCACACAGAGGTGACAGCCTATGATTAGATGCCAAACTTGCTAACCACTAGGCCACTTTGGACCTGTTATTATTTGATAACTTGCTACCATATATGGTACACTTTAAATAAGTGAGGTATTCAGTCAGTGTTTACCTTTTTTTCAGAACAGACCCATAAACTTATTCAAGGATTTTCATCAATTAGAGTAAATAAGTAATATTTTTAATATCAAAGTAAAAAATTTACCAAAATTACACCCATAAACTGATTAACACATCTATGTATTTTTGGGTATTTTGGTTGAAATAGAAGTACCATGGGTTCTTTGGAAATGTGTGTAAATGGCTTCCATATATGGTTATAATGACTTATAATCACTCATTAAATTTTGAATATCACAAACATATAGTTATTGTTTGGAGGTATATGTTTTATCAATATAGGATTTCATGATATCCCATTACAGTATACAGACTGGTGGTGTAGAATGCTTTGTGCGGATGGCCTATTAATGTATTTCTCTAGAGAACATGGCGGTGATATTGATGGCAAATTGAGTCACTTCAGTTGGATATGAATTCAGTGTAGGAGAAATCACGAGAAAGTGTGGATGCGTGAATCAAAAAATATGAGGCTGAAGGCCGAGTAATTTTCTGATTCATGAATCCACACTTTCGAGTGGTTTCTCTGGCTTAAACCACTAAAAAAGGCATGTAAAATCAAAGTTTGCATATATTCGGCCTAAATGTCTAATTACATTGAATGTGGTGACCTGAACATTCAATAAAAAGTGTTGATTCTGAAATAAATAAAATATTTTGTATTCTACTGGCACATTTCTTTTTAGCATTTATGGTGTCAAATTTGCATCTTTGCAACCATGTCCAGTGAAAGTACATGACAAAGCATATTCATTGTACAATATATACATAAAAAATCAGTGATTATAGGTTGAAAGGATATGGGAAAAATACATTAAGGAAATAGACCATGCACAGTGATGTCAAAAGGTGAGCTATTTCACCTTTTGCTAGATTTCATTACATTTTATTGTGGTCTTTCTACATTTTATTAAATCTTAAATTTAATGTCAAAAATGTCAATATAAATGTTGACGTTGCAACTAATGACTGCCCTATCAAATGACATAACCAAATTCTGTACTAGTTTCTCAGAGAAACACCATCATCAAATACTGTTCCCAAAATTGATTTGGCATCAAAGAATATTTCATTGTATTTTTATCTAAACTTGTTTTCAGACTTGCTGGATTTCATTCACTGCTTCACTTTGGATGGAAGATTTTCCTGCTGAGGATACGCATGATATCATCTCAATTCAAATAGACCTACAGCAAGATTTTAAATGGATGTGGGTCACACATGGTGTTTTTACAAAATGGTTTGCATTGTTGGATAAAGAAATAAAGAAAAATTGTGATTCAGTCATGTATGATACCCTAAGAAGCTTGTTCACCAATTAAGCTTTATAATCCTCCATCTTACATTTGGATATTTTTCCTACAAGAGACTTGTACAACTGCCACTTGCAGCACATCACCAAATACACCAGGGATTGTAAAATTGCTCATAAATGTTGAAAGTGATTTTTGATCCAAATATTAAGATTGCTTGTTTCAAAGTCAGTGTCAAGTTTCAAATATTTTCTTTTGTGAATTGCTTTTTATTTTGATACAAAGTGAAGTGCTGCATTTGTATGTATTTTTACTACTGTGGTTTATGTGTGTAAATTGTTAAAATGATGACTAATCAAACAAAATTCTATAAAACATCAACATTAAAATTTTCAGACCATATTTATCTGATTACATTGTCATCAGGGCCAATAAATTAAACAATTTAAAAAGTGTGAATTTTTACTCTAAAAAGTGTGGATTCTTTACCTAAAAAGTGTGGATTCTGAAACTGAAAAGTGTGGATTCTGAAGCTGAAAAGTGTGGATTCGTGAAAAAGAATTCACACTTTTTCTATTGTCTGATACCAAAAGTGTGGTTTAAAGTTATTTTAACATCTTATTTTAGGGTGAAATTAAAAGTCAAAGTCCTCTTCAACAGGCAGGTTCATATTGGGACAGGTTCTCAGCATTGCCACTTGTGGGACTCGAACCCACAGAGGTGACAACCTATGGTTAGATGCCAAAATTGCTAACCACTAGGCCACCGAGAACCTGTAGGGTCAACTTCAAGTTTAAAGGCTTTTTAGCCAGATCTAAAAACTTTTATTAGATCTATCCGGCTGTAGCAGTTCCATGTGTTTGGTATTTATATTTTTATTAACCAAGTTCTTATAATAAATGTGATGTATCTTCATCATATAAGATATGCCATGTATCTTCATGAAACTGGGCTATTTCACCATTTGATTGTCAATTACATATCAGCCATGAGACATGACTTTTAATATTATCATATATTTTGCCTATATGGCAACATAGCCAATAATAAGAAGTGAAAATATTCCAGCAAATTGTACCCATTTATATTGCATACAACACAACACACCACAAACAGCACAACAGTATTATTACCATTGATATTCTTTGAAGAATTGTGTAGGAAATGAGTTCAGCAAAAATAAGGCCAAAGGGGGTTTTGGTCTACTGGCCCGAGCCACAAAGCCATCAGAGACATGATCGAGTAGTGCACTGAGGGGTCACCCATCCAAGTACTAATGTAGGCCATTGCTGCTTAACTTCAGTAATAAGACATGTACTACTACCACTTATCCCATGGAAAAGGGATAGGGACACACACTTATCATTTTGTCCAGAGTAATAGATGAGTCTTACAACCAAAAACAATTATGTCATCATTAGGATTAGATTTTGACTGCTGAGATCAATAAGATCACTTCTAATGCTTAGTCTGACCACTCTTCTCTGTAATCAAAGGATTTCTATGACCAATCTTGTTCTGGAGTATGATCAGTTGTCTCCATTTTTTTACAAAGTAATAAAGAATATTTAAGTTGTAAAACCATGAAGATTCAACACAACATCATAAACCTTAGTTGTAACTGCCCTGCAAATAAAAATCTTGATTGTAAGTACTTAAAACTTTCAAAAGTTTTAAATATTCTGAAAAAAATACAAGCTGTTCAGCCACTTCATGAATAACTGACAATACATGTTGGTATTCTATGGTAAAACATGCTTGGTAGGCAATGAAAGTTGGACTCATGTTGTCAACTGATCAATACATTACATTTGTTGTCTAATAAGATGCTGAATTGATGCCCGTTTGCTACAGAAATGCTTAAATCTGTAACATACTGATTGACATCGGTTCCATTTCATGCATTGGTCTCAGACACTGAATAATCCTTTGAAATTATTTTTGAACTTTGTACAAATTACATTTCATTATAGACTGAAAAAAACTCAAACTTTGTATTTTGAATAAATTCTGATATTTAATTTGATGTTTGAAAGATTTTTGTGCATCTAGTACATAGCTAGTCAAAAGCATGCCGATTGACGATAGTCTTATTTAAGGGAAATTTATACACTGAAGCAGTTGCAACTTTTCTAAATCCATATATTGTATTAGGTCTCTCTGTGATGCTTCTCTAGCTGTATGTACACAACTAGTTTCCCTGAATTTCGTTATTTTATGAGCCAGTTCAGAAACTGCTAATTTCCCAAGACCTTTTCTGTGATGTTTTGAGTCAACATACAGTATTTCCAGTAAACCGTTTTCCCATTCTAGTATGTGAGCTGCAAGCAACTGTCAGTTATATGAATTGCAACAGTAGCATAGTTCTTGATAAGCCATTTGATGAATGTCTTGGCTTTTTATCAGAATGAGCCCAAGAATTATCCACTTTGTCTGCATCTGATTCATGAAGTGATGAAATGTAAAAACCTTCTGGAACATCACTGAATAATCACACAGAAGAACAATAAAGACTAGATATTGTTTAATTCAATAAGGAAATTTTGACATCTAAACAATTTGCCCACTTGTCAGATTAAATAACAATGTATGAACAAGTCAAAGATTGGTTTTACATCCCTTTTAATAACCTACAATTGTATTACAAATGACTTTCAGTATTTACATTTGATGACATAATTATTATTTTGCTTAAAAAAGAAGTATGAATGAGCAACTACTCACAACTTGGGTACTTCCTCTATTCTAGCTTTCATAACTAAGCGTACGGGCCTAGGAGCCCAACAAACTTGTTTTATGACAGCAATTTCTTCTGTATCTTCTGTGTAAAGTGTGGATGCTATTATGTAGAAAAGTATGAAAATTCCACCCTTCCATTGCCAATTATATATTAGCAGTGAGACATTTGGTAATATGGGAACATAGAGATTGGTAAGTAAAACTGTTCCTGCTAGCTGTGTCCATTAATGTTTCATACACTCAACATTTTTGAGTGTTTTTACCAATGACATTCTTTACTGGTCATTGTGGTGCAATGGTAACACACTTACCTCCCACCTCCTGACTTCATGTGAGAAACCTAGTAGATGCTTGCTGTTTTACCAGCTTACAGTACAGAACCTTGACCAACTCTTACTTGCAAATGTAGGAAGTTCATGCAAGCCACAGCCCAGATTGAAAACTGCGAACATTTGCACAGGTCACATTTAGGATTTTAAGTCCTATTGCACTGTTAGGGTCATATGGGACATACCCTCAGCATTTCTAATTGGTGGAGACAAACTCACAGAGTGACACATAGATTCATGTTGTAATTGTAGATCTGATACAGTATCACTATATAATTTAAACATTGAAAATATACCAGTCACACAGCCCTGAATTCTAGAAAAAGAGATAAGAATATTACCTTTATTTCCTTAAAATCAATCATGTGTCAGGTTTGTGCATGTCATATTATTGGTTCCCAACATTTTAAAAACTTGTACCTAGTCCCAGAATGTTTACTCACCAAAACCACACTAACGAACACCAACATACAGTTAAACCTTGTTAATTCTTATATCAAGTGGTGAGAAAAACACTTTTACTTAAACAGGAATTCCAAAGAAAAGGGCGAATTTTAAAGGCAAAGACCATAGTATTCCAATCGAAAAGTGAGGCCATGACTAAATGAACAAACATTCATTGAATAATTAACAACATTATTTATATTTTAATAGATTAGGAAATGATTAGGCCTTCAACTATTGTATCACCAACTGGTCCAATTCCAGATACACTTACCCTCTCACAATAATATTAGTTGCAATGCTATGAAATTATTGGCTCTCCCATCCTGATCATTGAAACAAAGGACTCACACAGGTTGTTAGAACTGACTCTTCTCATCTAATCCCCATGTCTTGTATGTCTTGTTGTATTGCGCCTTTCTCTTTCACCTCTAGTAGGTGTCCGCTCCCATGATATTTTTGGTAGCCTTTCTTCTGGTATTCTTAGGATGTGACCCAGCATTTTCAAATGACGTTCTTTCACACTTTAATTCAGCTTCTGTTTTGCGGATCTTTGATGCATATCATCATTTGTAACTTGATCTTGCCACGATAGCTTTCGCAGACATCTGTGATGTAATACAATAAGCTTTGGGCTAAGTTGCTGTTGTCAAACTTGGTACACCTTAAATTTGCCAAAGTATTATCTCACTTTCTGGTGACTTTAAACTCCAAACATATTTGAAGTGATAGCCTCCTTAAATTAAAAAATTTTCTAGGCCATATACATATGAACTTATTCTTTTTAATTTACCAGCCACTGATATTCACGTTTTTTTAAATAATACATTTTTAGTTCTGTGCTTTCTTTTGTTCACAGTCTCTGATGTCATAACATTAATATTCAGCATTATGTTAATCAGTTCATGTGATGATTTAAGGAATGCACATACAGATCGCTTAATTTACCAGAATAGATATGTTTCAATTGAGGACATTATAGAATAATGAAATAAACACTACAGTTCATGGCAACATGTATAATTCGCTGTCTGTCCTGATCTGACCCTAACATCTGAGTGGGGTGTGATACCCCACTCACTTCATTTGTTTTGAACAAATATTTTTAATGATGAATCCCTGCATCTGCAGAATATAAGTTGAAATGATCTAATTTGTTAAAAATTGATAAAAATTCACTTAGCCCATTGAGAAGAATGGGTCATAAACTAGAGGTGCTGGAGAAAAGAAATTTTAAGGTGAACTTGTTCTGTAAATGGAAAGGATTAAAGTCTTTTTCCTGAAATAGAAAATTTGGAGTTGTCTGGATCACTGTTTGGATATAAAAATAATCCATTTTTTGTGTTTTACATGTCTTGGTGGCGCCATACAGTCTCTGAGTGCTCTTGCTATGATTTTATCTGCATGAACAGCTAAGAATGCCTTTACATATTTTTTTACTTGTTTACTTTTGAAGAATATGGATACCACATAGAACATATGAATATATAGACATACTGCATTATTTGATGTGCCACACTGTCAATACACAGAGTATAAATAAGAAATATAAACCTAATACCCACATGGTTTAGCTACTCATTTTCAGCAATTTTTATTCTATAACTTTTTTTTGGAAAAAGGTAACCTTATATATCACAAAACAAGAATATTTTTCAGCATTAGAAGTGTTGACTTATTGGGTCTCGCCTGGTGAAATATGAAATGTACCCATCAAAGTATACAAAACCTGTATCATTATCTCTAACTTTAATATATACCAAGCTGGCTGGTTTAAACAACATTTCATGAAAGACAGTACTTAAAGGTTCTTTTAAATGAGGAGTGTGGTGAAAGGTGTAATAATGAACAACCTTTCAGGCTTAGACATTTTCTACATCATTAAAATGTCCTTGTGCTTCCTTATGGCCGCTAAGACATCCTTATACACGTGATCCAGATATAAACAGACAATGACGCACACACTAGCCACATATGTATGTCTGATTACAACCATGAACCAAAACTTACACTCATATGTGGGCTAGCCTTTTAGCCTCCTTATGCAAACCTTATAACCATGTGGTTCATTACACATATATACGGCTGACTGAGATGTGTGGATTAAAATAACAAACACAAAATATAACTACTTCGGTAGAATTTCTTTCTTTATTGGCAAAAAACACTGCCAGTGGATTGCATGCTGTGTTTTACTGAAACCAGAATAATAGTTAGAACTGGCAAAAGCAGTTTTCCATGTGGGTACATAGACTGCTAACTAACCATAACCTTTCCTGGGGTCATATTGGTGCCAACATATAGCATTCCCAGTGACATGTTTTCCTGTTATAGCATAAATGCTGCCAAGCTACTATCAGCCATATGAATTGCCATAGTAGCATTTATAGTATTTTATTTTTCTTATAAAATGAGATTACAATCTTACAAGTTGTATGTTACAGTACATTTATTACATTGCATCTACACATCACTTTTGCCATTGCCACAATCTACCACTCAAGCATACATATTCCCAAATTAATACGTTGATTTCTCTATGACCATGTTGACACACAGTCAGCGTTGACAAGGATTATTTGTAAAAGCAGATTGACTCTGGTATGGAAACCTCCAATTGTCTATAGCTGAAACTAATTTATTGTGTAGAGAAGAACAATTAATATAAGCTACCTATACTAGGCCCATTGTATTGTGTAGATCTATCTGTAATGTTAACAATATAACTAGATAAAGACAATATTTTACTCCAGAAAAACGGAGGAAAAACATATGCTTCTTTACAATAGTCTCATTCAGGGTGAAATTCATACACAAGAAACTCTGCAACTTTTCTAAATCCACATCTTACATGGAGTCTGTAAGAGATTTCATTGTCTATATACACATGAACACTTTCCTCACTCTTCTTTATCTTATGAGCTAGTTCAGAGACTGCCAATTGTCCAAGACCTTTCCTACGATGTTTTGGGTCAACATATAACATTCCCAGTAACCTGTTTCCCTGTTCTATCATGTGAGCTGCTAAGTCATTACTGGCTGTACGAATTGCAATGGAAGCATAGTTCCTGATGAGCCATTTAATGAGGACTTTTGAACCTTTATTAGAATAAGTCCAAGAGTCATCTACTTTGTCTGTATCTGACTCATGAAGTGATGACAGGTAAAAACCTTCTGGAACATCACTGTAAAAATGAAAAAAAGACTTAACAAGATAATTTCCACAAAAATGTCTACAATAAAGAAATCTTACATGTCAAAAAACAAATAATACAAACAGAAGAGATAACATTACCCCTTCACAGATGCAATGACAAGCCAACCCACTTTGCACTTACAGTACATATGGATTTAAAATAAATAGTAAAAGTAAAACACCAATTTACTGTATAAGTGGTTATTTTCACGGGAACTTAAGTTCGTGAATCAGTACAGAAGGCTACTTTGGCGAGAATTAATTTTCGCGGTGAAAGATCCTCTATTATCGCCAACAATAACATCAAATTGTATACCCACAATTGACTGTTAAATATTTCCAAGTACACAAATACCCACAAAATTCCATGTTTTTATCACACAAAAGAAAATATATTGGCTCCCGGCCTTGCAATTGGAAGTCCAAGTTATCAGTGTGTAAAGTGAGGATAAAAACTTCCCGTTTTTATTGTTAATCTTTCTCAGCTGCATAATTGCTGTTTGTGAAGTAGCCAAAATTCGTTACTCTGAGTGGGTTCAATCCAACAGTAAATTTTAAAGAGCCATTGCTTTGAAACTAAAACTACTCAGTTTACAGAAGTAAAGTTATTTTATTAACCCTAATAAAAGTCATTGGTTTTGAATCTTTTAATGACTTTAAACATACCTTAAATTATGTGTCCTTTAATAGAAATTTTTATCAGGCTACCTAAAAGTTACCCAGACTCAGAATAGGGGAGGGGAGGATTACACTTCTTTTAAACTGACCTGGTATACTAGTGCATCTGTGTGACAAGGCCTACACAATAAAGCTTGGCTGGGAGAAAACAGGCCTATCGGGAGGAAATCAGAAGACAAATAAAGAGTTGTACATAGTGATAGTGTGTGAAGTAACTGTGTACTGGTGTTTTATGTCATATATTTTTCTTTATCTAATATAAAAGGATGTGGTTATTTGTCAGTATTTCCCAATACCACGAATAAAAATAAGTGTTTCTATTTCACACTTCTTAGTATCCATAACTTTATTAATGCATATAATTGTAAATATCTTTACAGGTGTATATGGTAGCCTTAAGTGTACCTAAATATTAGCGAGAATTTATTTTCATGTTTATCAGTCACTCGCGAATATAGCGAAAATTAATTCCTCGCGAAAAAAACACTTATACAGTATGCATGTTGGAAAGGTCTCAATGGTCATGTGTCTCAGTTAAATAGCCAGTGTCTAGAGTGATTTTTTAATTAAAATCTAACAAAATTAAAATTTATGTTATGCAGAAATATTTGAACTTCTACATGTCAGACTTGAACAGTATTTTCAAAGATACAGAATAAAGTACTTCAGAGAAGCAATTTTACGACTTCATTGCAGTACTTGAGAGTTTATTCCCTTGTCAGGTCTCCTCCTAAAGTCTGACCAAGTTAAAGTTAGGTTTTTGCATTCCTTTTAATAGCTAGGATTATATCTGTAAAGACTATCATTGCAGTCACATGGTGACATGAACTGAATTGAAATCCACAACTACATTTGATATCCAAGTGATATTTTGCCAATTTTGCCATTTTCTTTTGCTGCCAAGCAAACTGAGCCAATTGAGATCCACAGAAATCAACTCACTGTATGAAACTAACAACTACTGCCATTGTCAGAGAATGGTAATTATTCTCAGTGAATTGTATCTTTCTAGAGTTCAGGCCCACATGTCCCATAACTTAAAACTGTTTTTTTTATTTGCCTAAAATAAATTCCGGATAAGGGTAACTAATACATACATCCTTGCCAAAATAGAAACTAACAAACCATTTATTTGTAGGATTTGGCATCTAATCAGTTTTGAAACAATTTCGAAATATTTATTTAACCTACATTGAAACACGGACTGGCAACTTTTGCTATGGACATGTAATATTTTTCAGTTGTCAGTTTCGTCCACCTGGAACTTCGTACACTGAGTCAACCCTTGTAGTTTGTTATTATAGTTGAATTATTTATAACTACAAAGATGAGAGTCTTTGATCATTTGCAAGAGGTGGTAACCATTCAGACTACAGATATCCCTTGAAGTTGAAACCTTTCTGTAGCTATTCTGACTAAATTATTTGGCTTAAAACAAAAAAGGATGAGCCATTACTCACAACCTGGGTATGTCTTCTACACTAGCTTCCAGGACTGGGAGAGTGTGTCTGGCAGCCAAATGTTTTTGTTTCTTGCTAGCAATTTTTTCTATGTCTTCTATGTTAAGAGATGCTATTCAGTTGCAAAGTAGGAACAAATACCTTGTATAAAGAAATTCTTGGAGCAAAGTAAGAGATACAATTTTTATGTCATGTATTATCTATCAGACACAAGCTGTATATGGCATATATTTTGGATTCACAGAGTGAGATATATCTTTGTATACCTCCTTACCATGTATAATTAATCAACAAGTGTTGATTTCTCATATCACAAGTGTTGATTTCTCATATCACAATGGGATATTTATGGGAAGAGGAAAACAGTATATACTGTGTTACAGTTGGTCAAGGTTCTGTACTGTAAACTGCTGACCATTGACAATCAACTACCAACTTTCTCACATTGGGTCTTGGGGTTGAACAGTCAACCTCAGAGGTTGTAGGCAAGTGTATTACTGTTGCCCCACCATGGCCCCTACTGCATCAGAAAGGCATTTTTACAGTGGTTCTGCTCGTTTTATTGCATGAAAATCCATGCAGAACTTGTGGAGAAATCATAAGTTAAAAATCGAGGTTTTTATATTCACTGGTATATATTTCAGCCTTTTTTTACATTCTCTCTGCAAATGTGGATTTATTTAACTTACTTGGCATACAAAATTATAAATAATAAAAGTAAAACATCCCACATAAGGCATATTTTGGTTTTAAGTACAAGAGATCATCACAAGTACATTAAATACAGTAGACAGTAGAAGGTGAATGTTTACCTTCAGTGTGAAAGTCCCACTACTATTGTAACTTCTAAGAATTTTAAGCACAATGTTAAAATAATGTTGTAGTACGATTTTCTGTTGCCTGTTTTGTGCCTTTGCCTATTTTCTCATTCTGCAGATTATCAAAACTGATTCATAATTGATTTTGACTTTTGTATCATAACTGAATTATATAATCTGAATTTGATATTAACTGCCTTGTAGCTATGCAAATTCACATGTACTGAACAAACCTGTTTCTTTTTGTTGAAAGAAATTCTCCATTTCTATAAAAATAATGATACAAGTACATTTGTTGCATTCCTGGATGCCTCTAAAGCCTTTGATAAGGTGAATCATGGAATACTTTTTCACTGTTTGTTAGAACGTCATGTTCCAGTGTATTTAATAAGAATTTTACATTATTGGTATGCCAATCAGAAACTATCTATACGTTGGGGTTCCACTGTGTCTGAATCATTTACGACGAGAAATGGTGTGCGACAAGGAGGTATCTTGTCACCATTACTATTTAATGTATATGTTGATAGACTAAGTACAAAGTTGAACCAGTTAGAAACAGGTTGTCTGTTTAATGGTTGTGTCATTAATCACCTAATGTATGCTGATGATATTGTTCTCTTTGCTCCTTCAGTTAAAGGTCTACAATCATTAATTAATGTCTGTTATAGATTTGGTATCGAAAATGATATTGTTTTCAATGACAGTAAAACTGTTTTCATGAAAATGCTTTGTAATGATGATAAGCAACAAAAGATTTCTTTCCCTCCTGTTCTTTTGGGTAAAAAAGAAATCACACTTGTAAATACCTACAAATATCTAGGTCACTTTATTTCTGATAATCTGAATGATAACGTGGACATAAAAAGCCAAACAAGATTAATCTACGCCAGAGGTAATATGTTAAGTCAGAACTTTAATAATTGTTCAAATGAAGTTAAGCAGGTTTTATTTAGAAGCTATATGTACAATATATATTGTTGCTCTTTATGGAGTGTATTCTCTCAAGATGTTTACAAAAAGTTAATTAGCTCTTATAACAACTGCTTTAGAATTCTGTTCAAATATCCCAAATTCTGTAGTGCCTCTCAAATGTTTGTTGAGAATCGTGTTCGCTCCTTCAAGGAAGTCATGCGAATAAGTTGTGGTAGCCTACTGAACCAAATATTACTGACAACAAATAGGTTCCTAAATAAATATTACTTTTGCTATCTTTCCAGGCAATCTAAACCTCTTACCCTGTGGAAAGAATATCTGTACATAGTTTAAATCTTTACTTTTGTGGTATGTTCAAAATAATGTAATATTTGTATCAGTTATTATATATGGACCATATAGTGTCTGAAATAAAGTTCTATCTATCTATCTATCTATCTATCTATTAACTCATACATCGCTATGCCACTTATACATGGAAGGAAATAGGCTTGCTTAAAGCTCAAATTTGTTATAAAATATTTGGTATTTACAAGCACCAATACATATGAGGGGGTATCGGCTCACAAAAAATCTTTTTCTGAGCAAAATCAAAGTTTTACATCCTGTTGAACAGCCAAGGTTTTTTTTGGGACAGGTCCTTGACATCGCCACTTGTGGGAGTCAAACCCAGTTAGAAATGGCAGCCTGTAGTTAGATACCA
This sequence comes from Sabellastarte sp. h YS-2021, assembly GCA_964017235.1. Classification (NCBI taxonomy): domain Eukaryota; kingdom Metazoa; phylum Annelida; class Polychaeta; order Sabellida; family Sabellidae; genus Sabellastarte; species Sabellastarte sp. h YS-2021. The sequence continues at coordinate 43,777,798 of OZ024928.1, forward strand.
ACCTGCTAAGTCTCCAGGTCACTGAGGGCCTCTTCTTTGTCTCAGCAAAGCCGGTATATGTACGAGTACTCTATTTAAACTTTATAATGTAAGTTTTGCTGAATTACAATTAGGCTGCCTTAAGCAAAGCCAGGAAGTATGCAACAGCTAACTTGTTTGACATATTATATTATGATTAATAAAGGTGAAAATGAACCAAGATACTTGCCAAATATATAAAGCAGCTTGTCCCACTGAATTTCTTTAATCTTTAAAAGTAATTTGACCAGATTTTCATCTTTTGTTCCATAGCAATTGACTACGCAGTTTAGGGCTGACCATGGACTCTCCTGTTTAACAGTATGCAACAATAAACAGTAATAAAAAGTAGATGATTAACGGGTTAAAATGTTAGAATCTACATTATGGTGAAAACATATTAGAGTACGTAGCTATAAATGGCAAAAGGGTGGTTAACAAGACGGAAACACCAGAATGTTTGATTTGTTTTAGCAAAAACAATATTATACACCTTTATGTTCTTCAGTTCGAATTTCTGTGGTTTTAACATCTATTAACTACCTTGATGTTCTTTCAGCTGGAATTTCTGTGGTTAAAAATTAACTTACCTCTAGTGATTCTATGATATTGGAAAGTTCTTTTTGTGTATCTCAGAAATTACTAGTTTGACTCCCATAAATGACAATGCCAGGAAACGTCCCAATATGACCTGGGTTGTTGAATGCTATGTAAAAACCCGCAAACTTTGCGCTTTAGCTCAGAAATTACGGAGATAATGTACCACAGAATTTTGATTGGATTATATTCTGTGTAGTTTGAATGCAATAGATAGTATTGTATTTTATCATCCACAATTTGTGAACTCAAATCTCTTGGACACAGAAAAATCCTTTTATTTTACCAGGAATTCTAGATAGAAGTGAGAATGTTAATAGGAAGACCCTCTATTGACTAAATATTTCTACTTTTCAGCTTCTACTTTCTAAGAATCCAGGACAAAATGCCTGTGGACAAAATGCTGGTGGACAAAATGCCGGTCAAAATTGCATGGGCAGACAAAATGCTGGCCGGTTTTGGAGCTAGGTGGACAAAATGTCGATCTCTGAATTTTTTTAAATTTCATTGTAGATCCCAATATTTTAGAATATTTTAATCTAAAAATTGAAATATTTTGATCTGAAAGTTACTTTATATGTTTTTATTTGTATAGTTAAACATGCAAATAAGTTTTACATGGAATAGTTCCTTTCAGGTACTATCAATATTATTTGAAAATATTTTTAATTAAAACATAACTCAGCATTGGACATTAAAGCCGAAATGTCCATGGTCCTTTGAAAAGTGCTCTGGTAGTAGTTTGATCAGTATTGAGAATCATACTTCTTTGAAACCTACTGAGGAACAAAGTAGGAATGCTCATAAGATTATGATTGGTAGGACCAGCACCAATAATTGTTGTAAAGGATGGGATAATTCTTTTTGTCAAACACTTGGGTATGACCATCCTTCAATTTGCAGGCACATAGATCATTTGAGAGATGATGCAACTCTGGTAATTACCCATTTGCCTTAACCTACCTGTGGACAACAGCCCAAGAAAAGACAGAGAAAATGTTCAAGAGATCTTCAAGAAAAACTTTCCAACCTATGTGTGCAGAGGTCAAACCAAATCATTTCAATTGAAAAGTTTTTGAATGTCAATGGTGTAGCATTCAACTGAAATGACATTGTTATTTTGCCACAGAAAACTGTGTGATATAAGTGTTAAATATATTGAAATCAATGTCTATTTTGTTACAAAAATGTATGATACAAGTGTTAAATGTATGGATGTTGAATGTTCGCTTTTCTAATATAATGTGCCAATAGTACTAAAAAGGTATCTTTGTGTTAAAGTTTTTGTATTAAACTATTCATTCAGCATTATTTTTTCATTGAAATATGATTTGATGAAACCAGCATTTTGTCCACTGTGCCCCAAAACCGGCCGGCATTTTGTCCACCTCTGCAAATTTGACCAGGATTTTGCCCACCGGCATTTTATGCACAGGCATTTTGTCCGCCCACCACTTTCTAACTAAGTTATGCTTTAAATCTTAATATAGTTACAATTATAGATGTATATATTAGTGCTTTTTTAGAGTGAGCTATATTGACCTTTTCCGGGGATCAGTTTCACAAAGAGTCTTAAACTTAGCCAAGTTTTTGGCTAAGTCAGGGACTTAACTTTAAGGCTTTGGTCTTAGCTAGGCCCGGGACTTAAATGGAATTCACAAAGGGTGACCAAAGTGATTTTCTGTGTCATTTGACTTTTTATTTCTATTCAAAATATACTACGAGTGACATTTACCCTTGTTTTGACGCATTTTAACTAAGGATAAATACTGTTTTGAAATGGAAAACCTTGTTACCACATACAAACTTTCCAAAGACTACTTTAGGGAAGTAGTTTATCATTTTATCCTTTATTTATGGCCATTTGATATTTTGAAGTAATTGGGAGAAATTTATGCCATATTAATTTGCATAAGTTTCCAAAAGTTAATCCCACTCCCAGGTGGACTTAACTTTGAGCCTTAGACTTGGCCAATGCTTAGAGTTTTCTTCTTTGTGAAATCTGCTAAGTCTAAGACCACAGACTTAACCTTAAATTATTGACAAATGTCTTAAATATAAGTGTAAGACCAGGCTAAGTCCTTTTGCAAAACCAGGCCCAGATTCCCCATTGTAGAGCTCCTAGTGCCTGGCATATAGAAGTTACCAGGGACTGGCATCTCTGGGATCCCAATGGTGGTTATCCTCAGGGGTATTGTATACCATTGTGTGGCAAACTATGGGAATGGGTGTGTTTGGGGTTTCTCCAAAAAAGGTATAACAGGGCAGGGTTATGTCTTTTTATAGATAAAATTATTAAGTGCAAATCATTTTTTTCATAGATACAATTATTTCTCAACAATATACTTTTGTTTGTAATTCAATGTTAATCAATATGCACTGATTGTTAGTCACTTGTACTTGTACACCTATAGACATATTGTATCATATTGAATCATCAAATGTATGAATACTCAAACTTTTTGTTAATAGTATTTGTCAATAGTTACTTCATGATAAACTTCACAGAATTCAGTGTCTCATTTTCCAGTACATAAATCTGTAAGTATTTTGATGCAATTGACTTTTTGAGGATTTTCCTATTGTTTAGATCATTTGGAAAGGCATAACTGTTTTATTCTTAGCACTGCCATAATTGTTTGTGTCTGCATTGCACAGATTTATTCTGTTTTTGATGTCATTTGAGCAATAAAACTAAAAGATATAATTACTAGGAGGGGGTAATTAGGACTGTCATCTTTCAGTCTGATAGCAACTAAAATTATAATGTATACCCTTGCTTGCCCGCAATAACATTTACTAATCAAACACAGTGCAGAAGTCACTTTAAACAATGAATCTTACTTTTCTTTGAGAAGTAAAAGAGAAGTCAAATGAACAATGCTTGAATAATAAGACAAAAAAACCAAAGTAGGACATATATAAAGATTTTCCAAAAAATATCAATGAGGACTTCCATTCTGTACACTAAATTTCAAAGATGTTGGTCAATTTTAGGAAAATTTGTTTATGAAGGATATAAATTGTAATTACTGTTGAACATCAACATGGACATTGATACATTTGTTTAGATATCAACCTGTTCTTTTTTATGTTTCTCACATGATGCAATTATATTTGTAATGCACATCAAATAATTGAATCACTTTCAAAAAATGGTGATATACTGAAAAAGTAGTAAGTGCAAGTACATTTGAAACATATTTATTACAAGGACCAGTACATCTTCACATTAATACTTGGTACTTCTTAGTGCATCAAAATTTGTACTTTAGTACAAATGTCCTTGACCCAATCCTGTACAGTTCTGGGAATAATACCGTCCACACCCCTCAAATCTCAGGGAAGGCTTATCTCCCCCCTCACTGCAACTGTAATTAATAGCCCACCATGTGCATGTGCCTTGTGGTTATAAATGACTGCTCTCTCATACAAAATGTGTTCCCAGTACTGGAAGAAAGCAAGTATACTTATCAAACCACATTTATTTGTTGAATATACACTTATAAAAAAAGAAGCATATATCTTTTTCATTCACTAGAATGTAATAAAAGTGCTGTATTTTACCGGTACACCCATTTATTATCTCCACCAAGAAGGTATTGTTTTCTGTTTGCCTGTTTGTTAGCAGGAGTACACAGATACTACTGCTTGGATCTTCCTTTAAAAAGTCATAAGCTGGGTCATGGTCTGACTTAGATCCTATTAAATTTTGACTGATTTGGATAACTTTCTGGATGCAAATAATAATAATAATAATAATAATAAAAATGCAGATTTCCTTAATTACTTATTATTAAACCTTATAGCCTTTTTTAATAATAAAAGTCTGACACATTGATGCAGTACAAATTATTTTCTTGATGTACACATGATCAAACAAGGAACCATAATCTCTTGTGAGTGTTGCAAAAGGGTTATTCTACCTTTGCAATTATATGGGCAATCAAGATGCAATAGGCATTCACTTATCATTTTTTTTGCAATTATATTGATAGCAAAGCAAATTTTTACTCTACAGCCCTTAAGGGCTGTCGGGGTATTGTTTTCACCCATGGAGTCCGGATGGGTGGATGGGCAGGCAGTTGGGTGGGTGGCAAGAAAAAGTTTGTCCGGGCTGTATCTCAGAAACTGTAAGATGTAGGAAGTGTAGAATAGGGGTGATAGGTGTGCAACATGGTGTGACCTTGATTTGACCTTTGGCCTTGCCGTAGTGACATTGACCTAAATAATCTTCTCCGGGCTGTATCTCAGAAACCATAAGGTGTAGGAAGTTATTACTTGGTAAGGACATTGGTTGGGGTTGTAGGTGTGCAACATGATGGTGTTACCTTGATTTGACCTGTGACCTTGCTGTAGTGACCTTGACCCATAAAGTCTTGTCTGGGCTATATCTTGGAAACTGTAAGGTGTAGGAAGTTGATACTAAAGCAATTTCCCTCAAATTTTAACTTCCTCAAATTGTCCAAGATCTTTTCATCATGCTGGATTGTCCCCACTAAATCACATGACATTGCAGGGATAGAAAATGCAACAAGTAAACAAAATATATTGGTTTTGAATAATACAATATACAGTACAGAAAATAAGGCTTATAAATGTTACATAAAAACCCTCTAAATTCTCCCATTCACTTATAAGTGTGTGATTTGTTGAATTAATGACTTTGTGTGTGTTTGCTGTCTTTTTCTTTCTTTGTTTGTGTGTTAGCTGGATTATGCAAATAGATCAGCTTGGAGTTTCATGAAAAAATTGAACATTAGTCTTGGTCCAACTTATGGGGGTGCTCCACTGGAACTGACCCAGTAACCGACTCTACAAGGGCCGGTTGCAAAAGTCATGGAATCAGGGACAAAAAACACAAAAAAGGGCACAGGGTCGGTTACATCTCCCCGATAGGACATAGGACATACCAGCTTCTCTGCATCAAGATACTGACCTTACTTGGGGTTGGGATCATTCTGGTCATGACAAGATGGGAAACTAACATAACAAGCCATAAAACCCTAACAGACAAGCTGGAGCAACCCCTGACAAGCTGTATTGACAAACATTTTCCAGATTAACCCAGGCTACACTGATTAAATCCTGGAGTCGGGATCCAGAGTCAGAATTGATCCAAATCAATATAAACTCCCTCTGGCTGACAAAAAACATCATTTGTCACCGAAAAGATGCCAGCTACACATCACAGTGACTATATACATCAGCTTAGGTCACTTTTAGTTTTTATTTAGTTAAATATTTAGATTTGCATCTTGATGGGAAGATAGATAAGGTCACATTTGAACCCAGCACCATCACCAGCCCTACAGCTACCAGCACGACCTCACCCCCAGCCAGCCCCTAGGAGAATAAGAAAGCCATGCCCTGGATCCTTCAAAGACAAGAAAAGTGATGCTACAGCAACCTCCTGGCTGACCTCATACACACTGACATCCCAGGATACCAGAATATTGTCAGGATGCCCCTTGCCTTTTTTGACTTCATCAAGGAATGCATGCATCACCACGTTAGTCACCAATTTCAGGAAGCCATTAGAAGTTGGAGTAAAACTGGAAATTACCCTGAGACACCTGGCCACTGGAGAGACCTACACCCCCTTGCAGTATCACTGGTTTGCCGAACCACCATCTGCAAATTTATCCAGCAGATCTGCCGAGCCATCCTTGCAGAATTCCATGGAAAATATTTGCACTGCCCTGATAGCCTGATGACTAGAAAAGGGTGGAGAAGTTCAGAACCAGATGGAATGTCCCCCATACTGTAGGTTTCCATAGGCAGGAATCATATCACCGTAAAGGAGCCAAAGAAATCAGGCAGTGACTATAACAACTACAAGGACTTCTTTTCCCTGGTTCTCCTGGACCTGGTCAATGCAGAATACTGATTCCTGTTAATAGACTGTGGGTCAAGTGGCTCCTACTCTGATGCACAGATTTTTAACAAAAGTGATTTGAGGCAGAAGATTGAAGATGGCAGCTTGGGGCTTCTGGCACCTGAACCCCTGAGGGAGGGCCATACATACACTACCCCTTGCTGGGTGACGATGCTTTTGCCTTGATGCAATGGATGGTGAATCCCTACAGCAGAAGGCAACTACATGATCTCCAGAGACACAAAGTTGGTTGAAAACACCTTTAGAATCTAAGTGAGTCACTTTGGGTACTACTGGACACCATGGAACAAAGGCCAAGGGTTGTCAGAGAAATTGTGTTTACGTGTGTGGTGTTGCACAACATGCTGAGGACACATCAGGACAGGGCAGGCAGGGCACCAACCCCAGCAAATGATGTAGCAGTCCAACAAAATGAAGAGGTGATGTATGTGGAAAATGAGAACTATAGGAATCATTCAAGGGAGGCCAAACACCAATGAGAACTACTGAAACACTACTTCAATCACATGGGGGCATTGGCTAGGCAGGAGGATAGGATGTGAGATGTGTCAGTCAACAACCCTGGCAGAAGATGGCTTTTATCAGTCCTTTTTAGGACTACTATCAGACCTTTTCTGGACTAACCAATTATTTCAAGAACTTTTGTTTAAACTGGTGTTGCTGCAGCTTCCAACAAATTTCCAAAGAAACTTCAATTCACTTCCAACAAGTTTCCAAACTGTTTCAAACCAAATCACAAGTCCCCCTTTTAAAACACTCAATTCAAATTATGTCCAAATTACGCCCCTTTAAATGTAAAAATTTCTAAGCATTTTTTTTTTGTTTTCTTGCAAAATTGCCAGTTGAAAATCGGCCAAATGTCTTAAGGGAAACTAAAAATTTTCTCAATGGGTCAAAGGTCAAAAGGTAAATACAAAGGTCAAAATATTTTGACCAAGTGTTAGACCTTGTTTAAAGTCAAAGCTTTTTTTGTTTTGTTTTTACATTTTTTAATCTTTGGGGCGTACCAAAATGTCATTGTCTTAGCCCAATTTTTGGCCAAAATTTTTAAAAGTTCATTATGATTTTTTTCGATTTTTTAAAAAAAATTTTCAGACTAGTTAAAGAATTTTCAATACATTTTTCAAAGATTATTTTAAGTTTAAAGTTTTTTCTTTAACTTCAAACTTTTCTTGAATCACACACTGATTTATTCATTTTGTTGTTTTTTTGTGTTTGGGGCCAAAGTGTTTTGTGTGGGGTGGTGTAATGCTTCTTGTTTGGGAATTATTTGGTGGAACACTGATAGATTTTTTGGAAGATTCGGGTGGTCCTGAAAAGGACCTTTAAATTCTTTACAGCAGTGGTCCTGAAAAGGAGTGATTAGAGGTATGGCAGGTTTTCTACTGTGGCTGCTGTTTGGCATCGACTGACTGTTGGGGAGGCAGAGGCTGGGCTGGTGGCTGATGATGCTCTTGCAGTGAGGCAGTGGTGGTTCGAGGAGAGGAAGCTGGTGCTGGTGTGTCAGCTGGTGAAGACGGCTGTGGTGTATCAATCTGTTGGTAGCTCATTACAGACTGAGGATTTTAGATGCTTCAAAGTCCTGATATGTTGTGTTGGTTTTCCTTGTCTGTAGCCGAGGCAACTGATGGGGGGTTGAAGTGCTTTGTCATCATCAATGTGAAATGTGTGACCCTGTAGAGGCATTTAGCCAGATAGACAACTGAGGAGTAAGGATGATGAGAGAATTATTAGGCATTTGATGGGAAGTTAGAAAAGCAGAAATGATTTCAACTGTACATGATTGTATATAACTGTACATTTGTTGTTTATAAAGAACGAAGAAAGGGAAGCAATACACTTTAATGAATTAGAACTTGGTGTTTTTTATTTTTATTGAAATCAGTGTGAAATTAAATAGGCCACACCAGGAAAAAAGAGAAAATAAAAACTCAACAATATATCATAACATTTAACCTAAGAAGTGAGACCATAGCCTAAATGAACAAACACATTCATTATGAAATTTACAACACCGTTTATCTTTCAATATACTACAGCATAAAAATATTTCTAGTATATATGTATTGCACAAACAAAAAACAAACACTAACCTCTTCCAATCCATCTGGAAGTACTGACACAATAGCAGAAAACTCTGGATATTGGTCCACGTAAAATACTTTATCTACAAGTCCTGCAACTTTAGATCTAATATCATTTCTAATCTGAAAAACACAAAATAAAGTATAAATCAAACTGGAAACATACATATTTTTACCACTAACCACTATGGGAATTTATCATAAGGCCCAGATAATTTTAAACTCTGAGTAATCCTATTATACAGAATGAGATACTGACAAACACCACAAGTTTTTACTCAAGTGAAAATATAAGTTGTACCATCAATAGGATCAATCTGATAACCTACTATAGACTGTGAAAATGAATAAACATAAGTTATAGTATCAATCCTCAATCATTCTTGGGTCAGAGGTCAAATTTAATGCTTTACATCCTGTTCAACAACAAGGGTCATATTTGGGACAAGTCATCGGCATTGCCACTTGTGCAAATCAAACCCACTAACCACTAGACCACTAGGGACCATTGATTATCTTGGGATCAGAGAATGCCAATAGGCAAATTCGCACAACTAATTTTTATGGGAAAAGATTGTTCAGTTCAATTTTTATGGAAGTAGTGTGCAACATTATTCAAAACACCACCATTGCAAAAGCCTGGGATAGAAATGCACACTTTTACAACTTAAATAATTTTGATGAGCAGCCCCAACCCTACCAGTTATATCTCCTGATATCCAAAGGTGAAAGGATAATTCACACAAACTCACCAGTCACGCTCCCAACTGCATGCTCAGGGTGGTCGAGAAGCAAACTTGGACTATGACTTATGTGTAGCATGATAATATAGCAGTGATAAAGACCACGGCAATGGTGGAACATAAATCTTGCTGGAACAAAATTCTGTCAGGTTAGTACAGTGGTCGTTTGTTAACAGTATTTGGGCTAATTCAGGTGTTAAGTCAATCAAATATCATGCTTCTTAACAAGGCCGCATTGTAACACCAAAATGGAGAAGCATGACAGGGGTTTTCCCTTGATGTATTTCCAGCTAAAATTATTTCAAACTGAAATTGAAAAAAAACTTGACTTACCTTTTCCATGTATTTATCATTATTAGCTTCTATCATATATTGTAATCTTTTTTCAACAGAAGTCTCTTGGTCCAAAGATAACTTGATCATTTTGTTTCCTATTAACAATATAAAAACCCTTTATTTATACCTAAATATGAACTGCAGCTTTTCAAACTTCTTTCAGTATATAATACTAGAGTTTTCCTGTGTATACAATGCTGAGAAAGCATGTGTGTTTGATAGAAAAATCAATAGCTAAATGCACTTTTACTATATAAAGGTACTGGTATAACTGTTGGAGTCCAATTTAGGAGACAACAAATCTTAAGATGGCAAGTAGCCATAGGATTGGCTAAAACATATCAGCCCAACTTAGGATAACTAAATTCAAGAATGATTTTAAAGCTAAAATTTAACATTAACCTATCAGATGAAATATGAATTGCTTATTTTAAGATTGATTGAAAGATATTAGGCCAACTTGTTATCTAACAACTGCTTGAATTGAATCAAATTTATTTAATTACTTAAATGTTAATAAAACATCCATCAATTAAATATCCTTACATTGTGATTGGACTATATTTCATATCTTAAGATGGGCCAGCTCCTGAGTTTGGCTCCAACATCATTTTCCATCAGGACTGCATCAGATATCAACAGTATACTAGATTGAAATATATTAAAGAAATAGAAATAGGACCTTGTTAAAAGCCTTTCTACTGATAAGTAGTAGCTCTTTTATAAAAAGTAAACCAGGGCTGGTATTCATGAAGGGTCGTAGACTTAGGCTCTTAGGCTTAGGGTCTTAGGCTTAACTGTGGGCTCAGAGTTAAGACTTTTGTATCAGCTAATGTTTTGTCTTAAATCCATATTAGCAAAAGCTGAATGATGTCTTAACTTTAAAGACCACAAAAACCAAAATTATATCAGCCAGCCAATAAAGATGCAGCTTGCAATATAGTTATTGTGTAAAGTCTAGTCTATGTAAACACAGGCTACAAACATCTGCTAGCTTTTAAGCCTTTTTTATTTTTCCCTGCAGACAGTAACAAATGCCAATCAAAGAATTAGGCTCGACCCATAAATAAAATATGCAGAGGCACACTATGTTGTGAAACCATAAGCGTAAAAAATATAAAATTTCCACTTTGTATGTTACAATAAATTATGTTAGCTATGTATAGATACACAAATATCAAAATATAGTGTAATTAATATTCTTTTTCATATTTAAGACCTATTTCAATAACTTAGGATTTATACCTAGCACAACTTCTGAGGTTGCCAGTTAAAATTTTAGCTGGGGTGCTTCATGTTGAAAAGTTGGTAGCTACTTGACAATTACTGGCGGTTTACAGTGCAGAATCTTGACCAAATAGTATGCACTGGTTCCTCCACCCATAAACTACCCATCGCAATATGACCCTGGCTGTTGAACTCAATGTAAGACAAAAAATCTAACTTATATATAGCAATCTTAAAGTTAAGACCTTGGCTAAGCCTAAGACTGGTCTTAAAATATTTTAAATATTTCTCCCAAAATGTTGAGACAAAGTCTTAACTTTGAGCCTATGACCTGGCTAAGACCCTTTGTGAATGAAATACTGTGCAAACCTCAATTTTTTATATTCCTAGTGTTGCATACTCAGCATTATAAGTATTAGAAAATTTTCAATAAGTACTGACTTTTTGTATTCTAACACATTCACAGGCAATGACTTAGAAGACAAATAAAGTATGCCTTTCCTGGTATTCCAAAGTTTGTTTATGTAATAATAATTTAACATTATCAAGTTTTAAAATATTACAAAATTTATCAAATGCATATATTTCATTAAGATTAAAAAAATTGGAAAAAAATTCTATTGCTAGTCAAAATATAGGAACTGCATTATAGAGAGTGAATTTCAGCCTCAACAAAATTTTCCTCACATGTTTGGCAAGTGTGATTACAATGTCTTCTCGACAACTCTACAACACTCTACAGCCTCTTACTGCTAAGGGAATTGTGTGTTTTTGGTTCAATGAAGGAACATGTTCACATTCTAAGGACCACACAGATACAATGGGGACGACAAAGTTCCATCACATTTGAATGTTTTAAGACATTGAAACAAAAAAAAAACTACTCAGAAACATAAGGCCTTAACAAGAAGAAGAGTGTACAATAGGATGGGCATCACTGTGCCCATGGTTGTGAACATTTTTTTCCTAACTTTAAGAATAATGTTGACACTGGTGGTGGGTTGTTTACTAAGGGCTTTCCCATTTATTTTCTTACTGAAATGTGTGTCACCTTTCATTAAAGATCATTGTTTCTTGCATATTAAAATCTCATTGTTTTGGCCATCATGGCAAATGTATGGATAAAAAGTGTTGAGTTACATTGGTGTACTGTTAAATTAATGCAGAAATATGTTCTACACCTATGGGTGATGACTCTGTTAAAAGTGCTGATAGTGTTGTTGCATCTAGGTCACACCAGGAAAGCTGGCCTTCCACTGTGGTACTGGGTATATTTAAAATAGAACATTGTTGATTATCATGATAAACATTTGATGGATTACTTGATGAATGGTTTCTCATTGAGTATTGTTAAAATATATGAAACCAAAAGCAATGCTTCCGACAACCACTCTTCATCCAATGCTTACCCTAAAGAAATGGAGAAATATATGCATACTAAAATGTCCCTTGGAGTTTCAATTGGTCCATTCAACAACCCACCACACACTGATTACACCTAGTCCCCGCTTATGACCTTAAAACAGGGGAATAGTAGACTTATCCTATGTGATTATTCTGTTAATAAGGCTTTTGATAAGAACTACTTTGATTATCAGTTAATCTTTAACTTCCAAACTGGGATGCTTTGCTACCACCACTGGAACAACTGGGCAAAGTTGCACATTTGTTTAAAGTTGGAACTGTTTTCTTGGCATTTTTTTTATCTTGTTCCCATGAGATAAGAAGTCATGCTCATGAGTTAGCAACTCAAAACCACAAGTTAACAACTCATTACCATGAGATACTAAGTCATTCCCACAAGTTAGCAATTCATTACCAAAAGATAGCAAGTCATTTCCACAAGTACGCAAGTCGCTACCACAAGATAGCAAGTAGCTCCAACAAGTTAGCAAGTTGCTATCACAATATATATGAGCTACTAAGTCATGCTTTGATTTATTTATGCTTATTAATTTATTTGTCTATGATACCTAACTTATATAGAGGTCACCTATCTACTAGCATACCATTCAATCTAACATATGCCTCTAGGCTTTTAGTGACCTTCAAAGGTTGCATGTTTCCATTACTTTATATGTCTAACTTTTATACCATTATGGTTATCATTTTAGCAGTTGAATGGTTATTCTTCTTAGTTACCTACATAGCGACCTTCAGAGGTCACCTGCTTATTATTACAGTCATATAGCATTACCATCTTTTAGAGGTTTACCACTAATTGGGTAATAGTGTCCGCATGTGGCACCGTAGGGGGAGACCACACCATTATGTGCTCACGTATGTTGTAAATAATTTTTCTACCTGTCTTTTATCTAATAACAATATTAAATAAAAAATTAAACATTAATAACCACTTTTGATAATAATTGATAATACTGCCAGCTGTAAATAGTCACTGTTGTAACTGTTATGAATAATAAATATGCTAACCCATGTTTGCATATTAGTGGTGGGAACAAGTTATTAAGTGGTGGGAATGATATAGTAAGTAGTGGGAACAAGTTAGTAAGTGGTGGGAACAAGATAGTAAGTAGTGGGAACAAGTTAGTAAGTTGTGGTAACGAGTTAGTAAGTGGTGGTAATGACTTAATGAGTGGTGGGAATGAGTTAGTTAGTGATGGGAATGAGTTAGTAAGTGGTGGAACGGCTAAATAAGGGGTGGGTATAAATGAAAAAAAAAGGATTTACTATCTTGATACCATTTAGTATCTTGTTCCCACAAGTTAGTATCTCATTCTCATGACTTAGCATCTCATTTCCATAACTAGGTATTACCACAACTTAGTATCTCATTATCAAAAGTGGGAATGACATAGTATCTTGTGGTAATGACTTATTAACTTGTGATAATGAGTTTTAAAAATAATAAAGCAGTTCTATGTCCCTTCCTGGGCTCCATACATATGCATTGAGGAACATTAGAATTGAAACGGTGGATGCCATACATATTTATCTGTAGTGGAATGTACAATTGTACCTTGATCAAAACTTGGCATTTTCGGCAGTGCATGGTACTGCCATATTGAAGGCCTTTATTGATTTCATAACCTTTCTCATGGCTAACTAGATGTTCATTCGATCTCAGATGTGCAAATGAGAATTACAATCACTATTAGGCAAATTGTTACATGTTGCCAGATGAATATCAGCTTCGCAAGCTTTCTTGAACTGGATGTTGCAGACTTTGCGAGATTTCCATGATTATGCAATTATCGACAAGGTTTTTTTCAGGACTTGAGCTGGTTTGATAAGTTTTTACATGCATTCAATGGAATAGTTGTCTTCAGGAGAATCCTTTTTCACTTTACAATTGCATTGATGCAACCTTGCAGGGATTAGGTAGGGTATGACAGGCGAGTTTATGCAGTAAACATCCCATTATCTTTTAATAATACCCAATGGGAAACCATATATCAAGCATGTTCTCTTGTAGGTGTGCCCAGTTAAACTACAAGCTCAGGGGAATCCTTGTAATTTGGGACAACAGATTGCAAAATTGCCCCAGCTGCGGGCACCATATATCTTTGGGTCATCCATGTCAACAGGAGCAGCTGATGGTAAGTCAATACTATTTGTATTATTACACTTCTATTAAATAATGGCTTCTTTATTAACATCAGACACCACAGTGGAAGGTCAGCTTTCCTGGTTTGACTTTGATGCAACAACACAATAAGCACAGTCATCACCCATAACTCTGCATTAAGTTCAACTAACTGTACACCAATATAACTCAACACTTTTTTGTCCATACAGTTGACATAAGGGTTAAAGTAATGAGATTTTAATATGCAAGAAACAATGGTCTATAACAACAGGTGACACGCCTTGCAATAAGAGAATAAATTGAGAGAGCCCCTAGTAAATAACTCATCACCAGTATCAACATCATTCTCATAATTAGTAAAAGAATGTTCACAACCATGGACACGGCGACACACATCTTATTCCACACTCCTTTTCTTGTTAAGGCATTATGTTTCTGGGTGGTTGTTATTTTGTTTCAATTTCTTAAAACAAAACATACAAATGTGGTGGAACTTTGTTTTCCCCATTGTATCTATGTGGTCCTGAAAAGGTGGATATTCCTTTGTTAAACCAACATCAAGCATTACGCTTAGAAGTGAGGGACTGCTGAGTGTTCTTGGTTTGTTAAGGAGATATTGAATACCACAGTCATATGTCAGGCGAATTTTCAGCAAATAGGCCAAGACAGATTTTTGCTAAGTTTTATCATCTGCATGAGTTCCAAAATTATATCTTTTGATATCCGGGGTTGGTTGTTCCAAGGGTGTTACTGAGAAAACCCACAACAAACTAGCCTAAGGAAAGCTCATCACAGGCAGTTCTCTTCCTACAGGCACCAGTAAAGCATGACTCCATTGGCCATCTCAAATAACATGTTCTTAGTCAAATTCTGTACAGACGAGACTGTGTAAGTATTGTCCACACCTGTTGTACAAACTTAAGTGGTAATATCAGTGGTTTTACTGGTGGTGGAGATCACACAAGGCAATACATGCCTAGTACTCTCCAGCTGCCTATCAAATGTCTTATTAACTCTTGCTGATAAAGGTGCAGCACCTAGCTCCATGTCAGGTCTGTTATTTTGCTCTTGCTGGAGTTGGTGCTGGTTTTAGACTAACTGTGTCAGGAAAAGTTTTTGAGTACGAGAGTCCCATGGTGGCTGACAAAACAGGAGCTGACGACAAGAACAGAGAATTAATATCTGACACAATGATAAAGTGGTGTAATCTGAGCTATCAACATTAAAATAATTAAATATTGGATGTGTTATTAAGGTTTAAATTAAAAAAAAATCACTAAAATTAGATCTATTTAGTGATTATATACTCCCTGAAACAACACCTCATTTGCTAGATCAAGAAACATACGCAGCTACTACTCCACTCTTCATTCGGGTAAAATAGGGTTATTATTTGATACAAAGTTCAGAGTTGGGATTTTGCATCCTGTTCAACAGCCAGGGTCATGTTGGGACGGGTCCTCAGTATTGTCACTTGTCACGGGAGTCGAACCCGACACAGAGGTGACAGCCTATGATTAGATGCCAAACTTGCTAACCACTACACCACTTTGGACCTCTTATTATTTGATAGCTTGCCACCATATATGGAACACTATATAAGTGAGGTATTCAGTCAGTGTTTACCATTTTTTCACAATGGACCTGTAAATGATTCAAGGATTTTCATCAATTAGAGTAAAAATGTAAAATATTTAATATCAAAGTCAAAAATTTGCCAAAATTAGACCCATAAACTGACACTTCAATGTAATTTTGGGTATTTTAGTTGAAATAGGAAGTACCATGGGTTCTTTGGAAATGTGTGTAAATGGCCTCCACATATGATTATAATCACTGAGGGGAACAACCACCCATTAAATTTTGAATATGAGAAACGTAGAGTTAATGTTTGGAGGTATATGTTTTATCAATGTAGGATTTGAATTTAATCCCATTACAGTATACACACTGGCGGTGTAGAATGCTCTGTGCATGTGGCGTATCAATGTATTTTTCTAGAGAACATGACTGTAATGTTGATGGCAAATTGAGCCACTTCAGTTGGATACAAATTCAGGTTATTTTAACAACTTATTTTAGGATGAAGTTCAAAGTCCCCTTCAACAGCCAGGTTCATATTGGGACAGGTCTTTAGCATTGCCACTTGTGTGACTCAAACCCACAGAGGTAACAACCTATGGTTAGATGCCAAATTTGCTAACCACTAGGTCACTGAGAACCTCTAGGGTAAACTTCAAGTTTGAAAGCTTTTTATCCAGATCTAAACACTTTCATTAGATCTATCTGAATGTAACAGTTTTATTTGTTTGGTATTTATATTTTTATTAACCAGTTCTTGTAATAAATGTAATGTATCTTCATCATATAAGATATGCCATGTATCTTTATGTAACTCGGCTATTTCACCATTTGATTGTCAATTACATATCAGCCATGAGACGTCACTTTTAAAATCATCATATATTTTGCCTATATGACAACATAGCCAATAATAAGAAGTGAAAATATTCCACCAATTTGTACCCATTTATATTGCATACACCACAACACACCACTCACACCACAACAGTATTATTACCATTGATATTCTTTGAAGAATTGTGCAGGAATTGAGTTCAGCCAAAATAAGGCCAAAAGGGGTTTAGGTCTACTGGCCCAGCCACAAAGCCATCAGAGACATGATCAAGTAGTGCACTGAGGGAGTCACCCATCCATGTACTAATGTAGCCCATTGCGGCTTAACTTCAGTGATAAGACAGGTACTACTACCTCTTATCCCGTGGAAAAGGGATAGGGACACAAACTTATCATTTTGTCCCGAGTAATAGATGAGTCTTACAACCAAAAACAGTCATGTCATCATTAGGACCAGATTTTGACTGCTAAGATCAATAAGATCACTTCTAATGCTTGTTCTGACTACTCTTCTCTGTAATTAAAGGATTTCTATGACAATCTTGTTCTGGAGTACGATCAGTTGTCTCCATTTTTACAAAGGAATAAAGAATATATAAGTTGTATAACCCTGAAGATTCAACACAACACCATAAACATTAGTTATAACTGCCTTTCTAATAAAAATCTTGATTGTAAGTACTTAAAACTTTCAAACGTTTTAAACATTCTGACAAAAAAATACAAGCTGTTCAGCCATTTCAGAAAGAACTGACAATACATGTTGGTATTCTATGGTAAAACATGCTTGGTAGGCAATGAAAGTTGGATTCATGGTTGTCAACTGATCAATACATGACATTTTGTCTAATAAGATCATAAGTGTTGAGTTGATGCCTGTTTGTTACAGAAACACATAAATCTGTAATATACTGATCGACATCGGTCCCATTTCATGCATTGGTCTCAGACACTGAATAATCCTTTCAAACCTCTATTTCCAAACTTTTTACAAATTACATTTCATTATAGACTGAAAAAAACTCAAAGTTTGTTTTTGGTTAAAATTCTGATATTTAATTTGATGTTTGAAAGATTTTTGTGCAATAACAATATAAGACAATAGTCTTACTTGGGGCAAAATTTATACACTAAAGCATTTCCAACTTTTCTAAATCCACTGTATGAAGTCTCTGTGACACTTAACTGGCTGGATGTACACAAAGAGTATCCCTGGATTTCTTTATTTTATGAGCCAGTTCAGAAACTGCTAATTTTCCAAGAACTTTTCTGTGATGTTTTGAGTCAACATACAGTATTCCCAGTAAACCATTTTTCCATTCTAGCATGTGAGCTGCCAAGCAACTGTCAGTTATACAAATTGCAACAGTAGCATAGTTCTTGATAAGCCATTTGATGAATGCCTTTGCTTTTTATCAGAATGAGCCCAAGAGTTATCCACTTTGTCTGCATCTGATTCATGAAGTGATGAAATGTAAAAGACTTCTAGAACATAACTGAATAATCACACAGAAGAAACAATGAAGACTAGATATTGTCTAATTAAATAAGGAAATTTTGACATTTAAACAATTTGTGCACTTGTCAGATTAAATAACAATATATGAACAAGTCAAAGATTGGTTTTAAATCCCTTTTAATAACTTATTGTATTATAAATGACATTTACATATGATGACATGATAATTATTATTTTGCTTAAAAAAAGAAGTATGAATGAGCAACTACTCACAACCTGGGTACTTCCTCTATTCTAGCTTCCATAGCTAAGCGTATGGGCCTAGGGGCCCACAAACTTGTTTTATGACAGCAATTTTTTCTATATCTTCTATGTAAAGTGTGGATGCTATTATGTAGAAAAGCATGAAAATTCCACCCTTCCATTGTCAATTATATTTTAGCAGTGAGACATTTGTTAATATGGGAACATAGAGATTGGTAAGTAAAACTGTTCCTGCAAGCTGTGCCCATTAATGTTTCATACACTAAACATTTTTGAGGGTTATTACCAATGACATTCTTTAAGGGTCATTGTGGTGCAAGGGTAACACAGTTACCTCCCACTTCCGTGTCCCAGCCTGACTTCATGTGAGAAACCTAGTAGATGCTTGTTGTTTTACCAGCTTACAGTACAGAACCTTGACCAAATCTATGTATTCGTTTCCACTGCCCTTATAAACTATATGCTCAATCTTACTTGCAAATGTAGGAAGTTCATGCAAGCCACAACCCAGATTGAAAACTGCGAACATTTGCACAGGTTACATTTAGGATTGTAAGTCCTATTGCACTGCTAGGGTCATATGGGACATGTCACCGCGAGTTCGCGTATTTTCCGGGGGTTTTCCGGAATTTTGGCCGATTTCGGACATGTCGTACGTTTATTTAACTGGCTGTAAAATAGTTTCAGCTAGTGTGAATGTTTGTGAGAAAAGAGTGGGAAACGGACATCTTGTTCATTGTTTAAAGAGTTTTTAGAGGGAACAGTTGTGTTGTGACTGAGGGTTGATAGGATGGTTTGTCGTTGAAGGTGATTGATTATGATTGGAGAGAGGCAGGTGAGTTGCACTTGTGTTATATGGTGATTGTATGTTATCTATTCAGTGATTGTTTATAGTATTCTGATATTTTCCAGGTGTTTTCATACAGAGTGCTGTGAGTCAAGTAGAGTGGAATGTTGGTACCCCACCAGCTGTTTTCAAGTCACTCATGGTATGACTACCCATAGTTAAATAAAGAGTTGGTCAGATTTTAGTCAAGCATTCTTCTTGTCTTCACAATCTCTTCATCTCATGTTCACCTAAAGTCCACCGCCTAACTACTCACCAGGGGTCAGGGAGGCAGCAGCAACATTGGAGCCCCTAATGAGATTTTTGGATGTGAGAAAAGATGCATGGGTGGAAGTGCTACATAGGTATTTGCGCATTGACAGACTATTGACGGGTGAGGTGTATCTTTACGATTCACCTTTGCTGGGACTCAGTACCTTCCCGTGATATTGCATGAGACATTTTATCAGCCTAGGAGATGGACATCTCAGTAAATTCAACTTCAGTGACATTTTCGTATTAAGTGACTTTGTATTGAGAGTTCACTACTGAACTGATTCTAGTATAATTTGAACAGTTAATGTAGAATGAATAGTCATTATCTTTGTGACAGTAATTTTGTGCAAACTTTGGTTATCACTATCGACAACAGACATTATCTGGTAAAGTTATTAAGTTAAAGACATTTCTTGTCACATGTTGGCCAGTCGGGGCATAAAAAAATGTTAATTACATTGAGTTAAATTTTAATGTGAACGGACAATATTCAGCAGTTGAAAATTTTGAGGACTCCAATCAGTGACAGTTACATTTTTAAATTCATTTAAGATTGATGATACTATCCCTGGTGTGTGCTCATATTTAAGCATTTCTGTGGGAGTGTTTATTCAGTGACTTTACGCTACTATTCAAGTGATTTGATAATTGATTTTATTAGTTAAGTGGCTATAATCAATCTCATTAATACCATTTGAAGTTGAATCGACAAGCTGATTTTTTTAAAGCGGGTCAGTGAAGTAATTATTTTCTTCTAGTAGCAGGTCTACATAATAATATTTTATTGTGAAAACTTGTGGGAATTATTTTGGTTTATCACAATTATTCACTTTTCTATAATATCTATTTATCTTTTTGGGAAACTTCTGTGACTATTTACAGTCGATGTTGGCATTGTGTAGAATATTTTAATTGAAACTTTGTATATTTTTGAATCAGCTTGTGGAATTCAGTATTTATGACTGTGCTTTATATTTGCACTGGTGCATATTTGTGTAGTGCATATTTAAGTGATGCTTAAGTGTACCTTTGCTTATGATTTTGTGTGTATTTGACTAGCACTTTTGAATATTTACATGCATCAGTGGTGGTAATATTAATTTGAATTTTGAATATTTGTGGTAATCAGTTTTGTGATTGTGTGAATATTTCCAGTAGTTGATTGCAATCGTAACTGAATGTAACTGATTGCAATTGCAACTGAATGCTAGTCATGTGAGCATAAGTGATTAAAACTGTATATTTTCTGGATCGTTGTCGTACTTGGACTCACAAAAAAATTTATTTTTGATTATGTGATTGTATGAAAGTACTTACAACTGATCAATAACTTATAATTGTAGATGATTGCTGACTGTTACTTGAATCTGCTGAATGATTTACTGACTGGTTGGTTGTTGAAATATGTTTATATTTTGCATGAATATATGACTGGTTGATGCGTGTGATGTGACATGGTATGAACTGATTGATGGAAGTTCATAAGTTGTCTTGATTATCGATTTACTACGTTTAATGACATCCTGAAATTTTATTGCAGTAAAACATACCTAATTTGATAATCAATTGTATTCATATTATTCGTATTGTCGGTTGATATCAATTCTGATCAGTAGTGTAAGCAGATTTTGACTTACAGTAGGTGATAGTGAACCACGATACAACTTCTGTGCAAAGTTTGACATCATTTAGTGCACATTGACGGAAATCATGTATGATAACGTGGTTTACGTTAGTAGTTTGAAGCCAGATTTTGACTATCTCAATTTGGAGGATGCAATCCAGTTAGATGGTAATCCGGATGAGATCATACAATTACGTTATCCACAACAACAATGTGATATTCTTGTCATTGGCAGATACCAGGTTTGTTGATAAGGTAATCTCTCAGTATGACGGTAAACAATTACTTGGCTCTGTAGTGCGTGTTTCAAGACTTACACAAGAACTGGCGAAAGTCTTAAAACAACTAAAGCCACTTGGTCATAAAGTAGCAACTGTTGGATTTGGTGAAGTAAACCCAATGCCATTGTCCAATCCTGTCACACCCTCAGGTGGGTTTAATTTTATCACTGGAACAAAACCACTTGCTGGACTTGGAGATATAATTGAGGCATTCGACAGTTTGTCAGTGGAACAACAACTACAACTGAAGGCTACACTGCAACTGAAACCAGTTCAGTCTCTTGCTACCCAGCATAAGCCAGTGACCATGAGTACTCCATAGAACTCTGTTCGTCGGAGACCAGATGCAACCATACCAAAGCAGACATGACGAGTCCTGGGTTGATGCAGGCACCTCCCATGCTTGAACAGTCCTTTCACTTTGGGAATGCCAGGGTGAACAGCATCAGGGTCAGTACATTTTCAGGAGGATCAAAGGATTGTTCATTTGAACAATTTCGGTACGACGTCCAGAGCATAATGAAGCAAGGATGCCCAGAGGGAGTTGTTCTGACAGCTATCCGAAGATCAATCAAAGACCAAGCTCAGGAGATCCTTTTACATATGGGAAAGGAAGCCACAGTGGCGGACAGCATTTCTTATTGGTGGAGACAAACTCACAGAGTGACACATAGATTCATGTAGTAATTATAGATCTGATGGAGTATCACTATATAATTTAAACATTGAAAATATACCAGTCACACAGCCCTGATTTCTAGAAAAAGAGATAAGAATATTACCTTTGCTTCCTTAAAATCAATCATGTGTCAGGTTTGTGCATGTCATATTATTGGTTCCCAACATTTTGAAAACTTGTAGCTAGTCCCAGAATGTTCACTCGCTGAAACCACACTAAGGAAAACCAACATACAGTTAAACCTTGTTAATTCTAATATCAAGTGGTGAGAAAAACACTTTTACTTAAACAGGAATTCCAAAGAAAAGGGTGAATTTTAAAGACAAAGACTATAGTATTCCAATAGAAAAGTGAGGCCATGACTAAATGAACAAACATTCATTGAACAATTAACAACATTATTTATATTTAAGTAACTTAGCAAATGAATAGGTCTCCAACTATTTTATCACCAACTGATCTAATTCCGGCTACACTTACCCTCTCACAATAATATTAGTTGCAGTGCGATCAAATTATTGGCTCTGCCATCCTAATCATCAAAACAAAGGACTTGTTAGAACTGAATTTTCACAGACAGTAATTCAAAGTGGACAGTCAGCCTATTGTTATGTTGACAATGATATCTCACTTAAACTTACCCAGAAGTGTGGATTTCGAAAGCTTTGTAAAGAGTTGCCTTAAACTTTCTTTTTTGTTACTTTATTAAAGTCAGTACTTTTAATATAATTTTGGCCCTTGAAATTGTTTTTGTTTCATGTAGCTTTTTTACCACAGAAAAAAACAGCTCAAACCACAGAAAGAAATAGAATTTTTTAGGATATTGCCAGGATTTGATTATTGTTTCTAAAGTGATACTGTGTAATCTATTTTTGATGTCTTTAGGTGAAAATCAGGGGATACTTTTGATCCAAGGTTCATCACCATGCAACCCTTGAATTTCCTTCCTTAAGTGATAAGTCAAAAAGATATATTCTTATCAAACTTGAACCACTTGTCAAGGGTGGAATATCTCAGCTATCCCTTAATGTCAAAAAAAAACTAGTTAAATTAGATTTTTCACTTTTTTAAAAATAATATGTTTTTAGTTCTGTGCTTTCTTTTGTTCACAGTCTCTGATGTCATAACATCAACATTCAGCACTATCTTAATCAGTTCATGTGATTATTCAATAAATGCAAATACAGATTGCTAAATTTACCAGAATAGATTTGTTACAATTGAGGACATTATAGAATAATAAAATAAACACTACAGTTCATGGCAACATGTGTGATTCACTGTCTGTCCTGATCTGACCCTAACATTTGAGTGGGGTGTGAAACCCCAATTTTTTCATTTGTTTTGAACAAATATTTTTAATGATGAATCCCTGTATCCACAGAATGTAAGTTAAAATGATCTAATTTGTTAAAATTGATAAAATTTCACTTAGCCAATTGACATGAATGGGTCATAAACTACAGGTGCTGGAGAAAAAGAAATTTTAAGGTGAACCTGTTCTATAAATGGAAAGGATTAAAGTCTTTTTTCCTGAAATAGAAAATTTTAAGTTATCTGGATCACTGTTTGGATATAAAAATAATCCAATTATTGGTGTTTTACGTGTCTTGGTGGAGGCATGCAGACTCTGAGTGCTCTTGCTATGATTTTATCTTCATGAACAGCTAAGAATGCCTTTATACATTTTTTTGACTTGTTTACTTTTGAAGAATATAGATACAACATAGAACATATAAATATATGCTACACATAATGCATTATTTGTTGTGCCACACTGTCAATACACAGAGTATAAATGAGAAATATAAACCTAATTCTCTCATGGTTTAGCTACTCATTTTCAGCAATTTTTATTCTATATTTCTTTTGAAAAAGGTTTTTCAGCATTTTTCAGCATGTTTCATGTTTAAGTTTTCAGTACTTAAAGGTTATTTTAAATGAAAAGTGTGGTGAAAGGTGTAATAATGAACTACCTTTCAGGCATAGACATTTTCTACATCATCAAAATGTCCTTGTGCTTCCTTATGCACTAAGACATCCTTATGCACATGATCCAGATATAAAAAGACAATGACGGACACACTACCCACATATGTATGTCTGATTGCAAACATGAACCAAAAGTTACACTCATATGTGTGCAAGCCTTTTAGCCTCTTTATGCACACCTTATGACCATGTGGTTCATTACACATATACATGGCTGACTGAGATGTGTGGATTAAAATAACAAACACAAAAGATAACCACTTTGGTAGAATTTCTTTCTTTACTGGCAAAAAACACTGCCAGTGTCTTGCATGCTATGTTTTACTGAAATCAGAATAATAGTTACAACTGGCAATAGCAGTTTTCCATGTTAGTACAGAGACTGCTAACTAACCATAATCTTTCCTGGGGTCATATTTGTGACGATATATAGCATTAACAGTGACATGTTTTCCTGTTATAGCATAAATGCTGCAAAACTACTATAAGCCATATGAATTGCAATAGTAGCATTTATAGTATTTCATTGTTCTCATAAAATGAGATTACAATGTTTTAAAGTTGTATGTTACAGTACATTTATTACATTGCATCTACACATCACTTTTGCCATTGCCATAATCTACCACTCAAACATACATATTCCCAAATTAATACAACATTAATTTCTCTATGATCATGTTGACACACAGTCAGTGTTGACAAGGATTGTTTGTAAAAGCAGATTGACTCACACTCATTTAATCTGGGTTGAGTGTCAACATTGTACAGAGTTAAATCTAGAAGCCTCCAATTGTCTATAGCTAAAACTGATTTCTTGTGTAGAGTAGAACAATTAATATAAGCTACCTATACTAGGTCCATTGTATTGTCTAGATCTATCTATAATGTTAACAATATAACTAGATAAAGACAATCTTTTACTCCAGAAAAACAGAGGAAATACATATGCTTCTTTACAATAGTCTCATTCAGGGTGAAATTCATACACTAGAAACTCTGCAACTTTTTTAAATCCACATGTTACATGGAGTCTGTAAGAGATTTTATTGTCTGTATACACATGAACACTTTCCTTACTCTTCTTTATCTTATGAGCTAGTTCAGAGACTGCCAATTGTCCAAGACCTTTCCCACAATGTTTTGGGTCAACATATAGCATTCCCAGTAACCTGTTTCCCTTTTCTGTCATGTGAGCTGCTAAGTCATTATCAGCTGTACGGATAGCAAGGCAAGCATAGTTCCTGATGAATCATTTAATTAGGACTTTTGAACCTTTATTAGAATAAGTCCAAGAGTTATCTACTTTGTCTGTATCTGACTCATAAAGTGATGAAAGGTAAAACCTTCTGGAACATCACTATAAAAATGAAAAAAGACTTAAAATAATTTCCCCAAAAAAATTTCTACACATGTCAAAAACCATATATACAAACAGAAGAGATAACATTACCCCTTGGCAGATGCAATTACAGGCCAACCCACTTTGCACTTGCAGCATATATGGACTTTATAATCAATAGTAAAAGTAAAACACCAAATTATGCATGTTGGAATGTTCTCGATAGTCATGTATCTCAGTTAAATAGCCAGTGTGTAGAGTGATATTTTAATTTAAAATCTAACAAAATTAAAATTTATGTTATGCAGAAATATTTGAACTTCTACATGTCAGACTTGAAGATTATTTTCAAAGATACAAAATAAAGTATTTCAGAGAAGCAATTTTGTGACTTCAGTGCAGTACTTGAGAGTTTATTCACTTGTCAGGTCTCCTCCCAAAGTCTGACCAAGTTAAAGTTAGGTATTTACATTCCTTTTAACAGCTAGGATTATATCTGTAAAGACTATCATTACAGTCACATGGTGACATGAACTGAATTGAAATACACAACCCCATTTGATATCCAAGTGATCTTTTGCCAATTGTTTTTTGCTGCCAAGCTTTTGAGATCCACAACAATCAAGTCCCTGTACGAAATTAACACTGTCAGATATTGGTAACTATTCTCAGGGAATTGTATCTTTCTAGAGTTCAGGCCCACATGTCCCATAACTTAAGAATGTCTTTTTTTATTTGCAAAAATTATTTCTGGATAAGGGTAACCACAAAATATAGAAAAATAGAAAATAACAAACCATTTATTCATAGAATTTGGCATCTGATCAGTTTTGAAACAATTTCGAAATATTTATTTAACCTACATTGAAATACAGACTGGCAACTTTTGCTATAGATGTGTAATATTTTTCAGTTAAACTTATTTTTCCATTAAACTTTGTACACTGAGTCAACCCTTTTAGTTTGTCATTACAGTTGAATGATTTATATCTATAAAGATGAGAGTCTTTGATCATTTGCAAGAGGTGGTAACCATTCAGGCTATAGATATCCCTTGAAGTTAAAACCTTTCTGTATCTATTCTGACTAAATTATTTGGCTTAAAACAACAAGAATGAGGCATTACTCACAACCTGGGTATGTCTTCTATACTAGCTTCCAGGACTGGGAGAGTGTGTCTAGCAGCCAAATGGTTTTGTTTCTTGCCTGCAATTATTTCTATATCTTCTGTATGAAAAGATGCTATTAAGTTGCAAAGTAGGAAAAAATACCTTGTATAAAGAAATTCTTGGAGCAGAGTAAGAGATACAATGATTATGTCATGTATTATCTATCAGATATAAGCTGTATATGTCGTATATTTGGGATACACAGAGTGGGATATATTTTTGTTGACAACGTCACCTCCTTACCATATATAATTAATCAACAAGTATTGATTTTTCATTAATACTTTGGGGGACTCGGTGGTGTAGCGGTAGAGTTCTCGCCTCCAACCTCTGAGGCTGCCGGTTCAAATCTCCGGCCGGGCGCTTCATGTTGGAAAGTTTGTAGTTACTTGCCGATGCCCAGTGGTTTACAGTGCAATATGCACTGGTTTGCGCCACCTGTAAACTACCTGTCGGAATATGACCCTGTCTGTTGAACGCGACGTAAAACAACAAATAAATAAAATAAATAAACATTTTTTTATAATAGTTTATTCAACAATGAATATAAAGTATATACATACATGTAGAACATTATACAAATAAAACAATTTCAGACAAAATACAAGAACAAGTGTAAATAAAAGACATGCATGAAAGGATTAGTCATGGGCAGAAAAATAATAAACAAAACTGTTTCAAACCAAAAGTAATTTGTAAAAGGCCACTTTGATCTTGCCCCTATCTGTTATAACGGGGTTATCATTTTCCTCAATTTGGACTAATATTTTGACTTTATGTTTTATTAAATCAAGGAGTTCAAAGAACAAGAAACTTTTTTTTGTTTCTTCTACCATTAATGTAATGTTTTACATACATTATAATACAGTTCAACACATCAAACAATGGGTCTTCTGTTAATGGTAAGCCAAAAATAACTTCACAAACACTAAATTTAAATTTTACTTGTAACTTTTCATGTATCCAATCCCCAATTTTCGTCCAAAGTTTCATACTTTCTTTACACTCATAAAGGTCATGTTGAATGGTATCAATTTTTTACAGTATATACAGAATGGTGAATCCTTGATACACCATTTATGTAAATTATAATTACAATTTAAGATTCTGTTCAAAATTTTATATTGAAAACTTTGAATAGAACATTCTTTCATAATTTTATATGGTAATCTGAAAACATGACTCCAGTTAAAGTTTTCTAAAAAGGGGTATAATTCGACCCATACATTTAATGATAAAGGTGGTTTTGTGTTTTCTTTGATCAAATGAGTGTATACTAATTTACTACTGACTTTTTCTATTGGTATTAATTTTTTATTTATGTAAAGTACAACATCATCTGACCAGCCCTCTATATTATTCAAATTCTCATGCATTACCTGTTTCTTCCAAATTACAGGTATACAGGTCACCATACAATTGTAAAACATTTGACTTATGTCCGATTCTAACTTTTCATTAAGATTGTCCCTTTTTAATATGCAACCATTATTATCTAGTATATCTAATAGTTTTAGATTGTTGTCGTATTTGTTTGGAAATTGATTTACTGTGATGGGTCTTTTACCAATTTTAATATTTTTATTGTAAAGTACATATTCATTTAGTATTTCAGAGTTTGACACTGGTTCCATGCCGTAGAAATCATCCCAACATTCAAGTACCTGTTGATGAAAGGGAGACAAGCAGTTTTCTATAAAATAAAGACCTATTTTTGTTCAACATGAATTCATTGATAGATAACATTTTAGAAAACAAAACTTTACTATTAAAATTTTCATTACAAACAAGGCGTTTTTTCCAGCCACACTTGGCAGCAATATTCATTTTATGAACATCCACCATTTTCAGTCCTCCATCCTCAATAAGACCTGTTATAGTTTCTTTTTTAACTTTTGGCATTTTGTGTCTCCATAAGAAATCCATGAGTATTTTATTTATTCTATCAAGTACTTCTTTTGGGACATAAACCAAACTCAATAAGAAAATTACCTTAGGCAGAACCAGTGACTTTATGATTGTAATTCTCCCCTTTAAAGACAGATTTCTGGCATTCCATATACACAATATTTTTCTCATGTCTTCTAACCGTTCTTCAAAATTTAAAATAACCATTTTTTTGACATTTTTTGAAAACCATACACCAAAGGTTTTAAAGCAGCCAGTTCTGATTTTAATTTCAGATAATGACAATAGCTTCTTGTGATGTTTCTTAGTATTAACGCCAATTGGTATTATCTCAGTCTTGTCAAGATTGAGTTGTAAGCCTGAAAACTTTGAAAATGCTTAAAATAAACATTAATACTTCAGAAATAATGTACCCTACAGATATATACATCATTAGAATTTATTTATTTGGGTTTTAACATTGCTTTCAACACTATAGGTCATATCACAATGGGTATATTTATGGGCAAAGGAAGGCAGTATATACAGTTGGTCAAGGTTCTGTACTGTAAACTGCTGACCATTGACAAGCAACTACCAACTTTCCCACATTGAGTCTTGGGTTTTGAACAGCAGACCTCAAAGGTTGGAGGCAAGTGTGTTACTACTGCCCCACCATGGCCCTACAGCATCAGAAAGGCATTTTTACAGTGCTTCTGCTCATTTTATTGCATTAAAAATCCATGCAGAAATATATAGTGGAGAAATCATGAGTTAAAAATCGAGGTTTTTATATTCACTGGTGACTGTATATATTTCAGCCTTTTTCACATTCTCTCTGCAAATATCGATTTATTTAACTTATTTAGTATACAAAAATATAAATAATAAAAGTAAAATATCGCACATAAGTCATATTTATGGTTTTAAGTACAAGAGATCCTCACAAGTACATTAAATACAGTAGAAGGTAAATTTTTACCTTCAGTGTCAAAGCCCCACTACTATTGTTACTTCTAAGAATTTTAAGCACAATGTTACAATACTGTTGTAGTACGATTTTATGTTGCCTGTTTTGTGCCTCATTCTGTAGATTATCAAAACTGATTCATAATTGATTTTGACTTTTGTATCATAACTGAATTATGGGGCCATGGTGCCAGAGTGGTAACACTCCCACCTCTCACCTCTGAGGCCAGGGTTCGGTTCCCAGCATGGCCTCAAGTGGGAAAACTGGTAGTTGCTTGCTGTTGGTCGGCAGTTTACGGTACAGAACCCTGACGAACTGTATGTACTGGTTTCCTCTGCCCTTCCAACTACCCATCGTGATATGACCTGCACAGTGCTAAAAGTAACGTAAAACCCCAAATAAATAAATAAATAACTGAATTGTATAATCTGAATTTGATGTTAACTGGCACATAGCTATGCCACATTTACATGTACTGAACAAACCTGTTGTTAACTCATACATTGCTATGCCACTGATACATGGAAGGAAATAGGCTTGCTTAAAGCTCAAATTTGTTACAAAATTTTGGGTATTTACAAAGCACTGATACATATGAGGAGGTATCAGCTCAAAACATTTTCTGAGCTGTTTTTTTGGGACAGGTCCTTGACATAGCCACTTATGGGAGTCAAAACCACTTAGAAATGGGAGCCTGTGGTTAGATACCAACCTGCAAAATCGCCAGGTCACTGAGAGCCTCATCTTTGTCTCAGCAAAGCCAGTATATGTATGAGTACTCTATTAAACTTTAGGGAGCCACAGTGGCAGAGTGGTAACACTCTCGCCTCCCACCTCTGAGGCTGGGGTTCGATTCTCAGCACGGCCTCAAGTGGAAAAGCTGGTAGTTGCTTGTCGTTGGTCAGCAGTTTACAGTACAGAACCCTAACAAACTGTATGTACTGGTTTCCTCTGCCCTTCCAACTACCCATCGTGATATGACCTGTACAGTGTTGAAAGCGACATAAAACTCCAAATAAATAAAATTTATTAAACTTCATAATGTAAGTTTTGCTGAATTACCATTTGGCTCTAGCCTTAAGCAAGGCCAGGAAGGATGCAACAGCTAACTTATTTTACATATTTTATTATGATTAATAAAAGTGAAAATGAACCAAGATACTTGCCAAATATATAAAGCAGCTTGTCCCAATGTATTTCTTCAATCTTCAAAGTAATTTGACCAGATTTTCATCTCTTGTTCCATAACAATTGACAACGCAGTTTAAGACTGACCATAGACTATCCTATTTAACATTATTCAACAATAAACAGTAATAAAAAGTGGATGCTTAACTGGTTAAAAAGTGAGACTCTATATGATGGTAAAAACATATTACAGTACATAGCTGTTATTAGAAATATGGTGGTTAACAAGAAGGAAACACCAGAATGTTTGATTTGTTTTTAGCAGATATTATACACCTTTATGTTCTTCAGTTTGAATTTCTGTGGTTTTAACATCTATTAACCACCTTGATGTTCTTTCAGCTGGAATTTTGTGGTTAAAAACTAAACTTTCCGAGTGGCTTTAAGATATAGGAAAAGTTCTTTTTTGTGTATCTCAGAAATTACTAGCTTGACTCCAATAAATGACAATGCCAAGGACGCATCCCAATATGACCTGAGTCGTTGAATGCTATGTAAAAACCCCCAAACTTTGTCCTTTAGCTCAGAAATTACTACTACAGAGATAATGTACCACAAAATCTTGATTGGATTATATTCTGTGTAGTTTGAATGCAATAGAGAGTATTGTATTTTATCATCCACAATTGTTAACTCAAATCTCTTGGACACAGAAAAATCATTTTATTTCACCGGAAATTCTAGATAGAAGTGAGAATATTAATAGGAAAACCCTCTATTGACTAAACATTTCTAGTTTTCAACTTCTATTTTTTAAGAATGCAGGACAAAATGCCTGTGGACAAAATGCCAGTCAAAATTACATGGGCAGACAAAATGCTGGCCGGTTTTGGGGCAAGGTGGATGAAATGCTGGTCTCTGAAAATTTTTTAATTTGTTCAATTTCATCGTAGATCCCAATATTTTAGAATATTTCAATCTAAAATATGAAAACATTTTGATTAGTTACTTTATATCTTCTTATTTGTATAGCTAAACATGCAACTAAATTTTACATGGAATAGTTCCTTTCAGGTACTAACAATATTATTTGAAAATATTTTTAATTAAAACAACTCAGCATCGGAAAGTATAGCAGAAATGACCATGGTCCTTTAAAAAGTGCTGTGGTAGTTGATCAGTGTTAAGAATCATACTTCTTTGAAACCTACTCAGGAACAAAGTAGGAATGCTCATAAAATTACGCTTGGTAGGACCAGTACCAATAATTGTTGTAAAGGATGGAACAATTCTTTTTGTCAAACACTTGGGCATGACCATCCTTCAATTTGGAGGCACATAGATCATTTGAGAGCTGATGCAACTCTGGCAATTACCCATTTATCTCAAGCTGCCTGTGGACAACAACCCAAGAAAAGACAGAAAGAATGTTCAAGAGATCTTCAAGAGAAACTTTTCAACCTATGTGTGCAGAGGTCAAACCAAACCATCTCAATTAAAAAGTTTTTGATTGTCATTGGCATAGCATTCAACTGAAATGACATTGTTATTTTGCAACAGAAAACTGTGTGATATAATTGTTAAATATATTGTAATCAATGTCTATTTTGTTACAGAGATGTATGATACAAGTGTTAAATGTATGAATGTTGGCTTTTCAAATATAATGTGCCAATAGTACTGAAAAAGTATTTTTGTGTTAAAGTTTTTGTATTAAACTATTTATTCAACATTCTTTCATTGAAATATGATTTGATGAAATCAGCATTTTGTCCACCCTGCCCCAAAACCGGCCAGCATTTTGTCCACCTCTGCAAATTTGACTGGTATTTTGCCCACCGGCATTTTGTCCGTGCACCACTTTCTAACTAAGTTATACTTTTATACGGTTATATTATTACAGTTTTTAATTTGCATAAATCTTAATATAGTTATAGATGCATATATGAGTTTTTTTTTAGAGTGAGCTATATTTAGCCTTTCCTGGGGTAAGTTTCACAAAGGGTCTTAAACTTTGGTCTTAACTAGGCCCGGGACTTCAATGGAATTCACCAAGGATGACTTAGCTTAGTCCAAGCTTGTCTAACAACCAATGTGATTTTCTGTGTCATTTGACTTCTTATTTCTATTCAAAATATACTACTAGTGACATTTATCCTTCTTTTGACGCATTTTACCTAAGGATAAATACTGTTTTGAAATGGAAAACCTTGTTACCACATACATACTTTCTAAAAACTACTTTAGGGATGTAGTTTATATTTTTATCCTTTATTTATGGTCATTTCATGTTTTGAAGTAATTGGGAGAAATCTATACCATATTTAAGTCTTTGTTTCCAAGAGTTAAGCTCACTCTCAGGTGAATTTAACTTTGAGCCTTAGACTTGGCCAAAGTTTAGAGTTTGCTTCTTTGTGAAATCTGCTAAGTCTCCGACCACAGATTTAGCCTTAATTTATTGACAAATGTCATAACTTTAAGTGTAAGACCAGGCTAAGTCCTTTTGTAAAATCAGGCCCAGGGTCCCCATTGTAGAGCTCCTGGTGACTGGCATATTCAAGTTACCAAGGATGGGCATCTCTGGGATCACAATGGTGTGCATCCTTCGGGGTTCCAGGAGCTGTTATAGAATACCATTGTGTCGCAAACTGCAGGAATGGGTATGTGTTGGGTTTCTCCAAAAAAAGGTATAACAGGGCAGGGTTGATTTTTACAGATAAAATTATCTAGTCCAAATAATATTTTTACAGATACAATTATTTTTCAACAATATACTTTTGCTTGTAATTCAATGTTAATCAATATGCACTGATTGTTAGTCACTTGCACTGTATACACAAAAATAAAACATTCATGTTCAAATTTATACACATAAATATCATATATAGAAACACCTATAGACATATTGCCTTATATGAATCATCAAATGTTTGAATAGCTGAACTTTTTGTTAATAGTATTTGTCAGCAGTTACTATATGATAAATTTCACAGAATTCAGTGCCTCTTTTTCCAGTACATAAATCTGTAAGTATTTTGATACAACTGACTTTTTTGACGATTTTGCTATTGTTTAGATCATTTGGAAAGGCATAACTGTTTATTCTTAGCACTACCACAATTGTTTGTGTCTGCATTGCACAGATTTATTCTGTTTTTGATGTCATTTGAGGAATAAAACTAAAAGATATAATTACTAGCAGGGGGTAATTAGGATTTAACTGGCACCTTTCAGTCTGATAGCAACTAAAATTATAATGTATACCTTTGCTTGCCGGCAATACCATTTACTAATTAAACACAGCGCAAAAGTGACTTTAAACAATGAATCTCACTTTTCTTTGATAAGTAAAAGAGAAGTGAATTGAACAATGCTTGAATAATAAGACAAAAAAGCCCAAGTAGGACATAAACATTATAATACAAATATAAACATTTTCCAAAAAATATCAATGAGGACTTCCATTCTGTACACTAAATTTCAAATATGTTTGTCAATTTTAGGAAAATTTGTTTATGAAGGATATAAATTGTAATTACTGTTGAATATCACCATGGACATTGTATTTGATACATTTTTTAGATATCGACCGATTCTTTCTTATGTTTCTTGCACGATACAATTATATTTGTCATGCAAATAAATAATTGAATCACTTGCAAATAATGGTGATGTTCTGAAAAAGTAATAAGTACAAGTACATTTGAAATGTATTTATTACAAGGACCAGTACATCTTAACATTAGTACTTAGTACTTCTTAGTGCATCAAAATTTGTAGTTTAGTACAAATATCCTTGACCCAACCCTGTACAGTTCTAGGAAATATACCATCCAAACCCCTCAAATCTGAGGGAAGGCTTATCTGCTCCCCAACTGCAAGTGTTTATGTTATCTGAAAACCATGTCATTAATAGTCCATCATGTGCATGTGCCTTGCGGTTATAAATGACTGCTCTCTCATACAAAATGTGCTTCCAGTACTGGAAGAAAGCAAGTATACTTATCAAACCACATTTATTTGTTGAATATACACTTATAAAAAAGAAGCATATATCTTTTTCATTCACTAGAATATAATAAAAGTGTTGTATTTTATTGGTACACCCATTTATTATCTCCACCAAGAAGGTATTGTTTTCTGTATGTCTGTTTGTTAGCAGGGTTACACAAATACTACTGCTTGGATCTACCTTTAAAAAGCCATAAGCTGGGTCATGGTTTGACTTAGATCCTATTAAATTTTGACTGATTTGGATAACTGTCAGGATGCAAATAATAATAATAATAATCCAGATTTCCTTAATTACTTATTATTAAACCTTATAGCCTTTTTAATGAATCTAACACATTGATCTGGTACACATTATTTTCTTGATGTACACATGATCAAACAAGGAACCATAATCTCTTTTGAGTGTGGCAATAGGGTTGTTCTACCTTTGCAATTATATGGCCAATCAAGATGCAATAGGCAAGCATATGCCAATTTTTTACAATCATATTGATAGTAAGTCAATTTTACCCAACAGCCCACAGGGCTGTCAGGGTATTGTTTTGACCCATGGAGACCAGATGGGTGGATGGGCAGGCAGTTGGGCGGGTGGCGAGAAAATGTTTGTCCGGGCTGTATCTCAGAAACTGTAAGGTGTGGGAAGTTTATACTTGGTATGGATATTGGTTGGGGTTGTAGGTGTGCAACATGATGGTGTGACCTTGATTTGACCTTTGACCTTGCTGTAGTGACCTTAACCTATAAAATCTTGTCCGGGCTATATCTTGGAAATTGTAAGGTGTAGGAAGTTGATACTAAAGTAATTTCCCTCAAATTGTAACTTCCTCAAAATGTCTAAGATCTTTTCAGCATGCTGGATTGCAGAATAACAAAGGATTGCTCAATACCCACTAAATCGCATAACATTGGAGAGATAGTAAATGCAACAAGTAAACAAAATATGTCATTTTGAATAAGACAATGTACAGCACAGCAAATAAGGCTAATAAATGTTACAGAAAAGCCTTTTAAATTCTCCCATTTACTTGTGTTATTTGTTGAATTAATGACTTTGTGTGTGTTTGCTGTTTGACATCTTTTTCTTTCTTTGTTTGTGTGTTAGCTGGATTATGCAAATAGACCAGCTTGGAGTTTCATGAAAAAATTGTACATTAGTCTTGGTCCAACTTACGGGGGTATTCCACTGGAACTGACCCAGTAACCAACTGCAAAAATCATGGAATCAGGGACAAAAAACACAAAAAAAGGGCGCAAAAATGCTGGGTCGTTTACATCTCCCCGACAGGATATAGGACATACCGACTTGTCTGGATCAAGATACTGACCTGACTTGGGGTTGGGATCATTCTCGTCATGACAAGATGGGAAACTAACATAACAAGCCATAAATCCCTAACAGACAAGCTGGAGCAACCCCTGACAAGCTGTATTGACAAACAAACAGGAATGCAGCATTTTCCAGACTAAGCCTGACT
The DNA here is from genome assembly GCA_964017235.1 of Sabellastarte sp. h YS-2021. Lineage (NCBI taxonomy): Eukaryota > Metazoa > Annelida > Polychaeta > Sabellida > Sabellidae > Sabellastarte > Sabellastarte sp. h YS-2021. The sequence goes on from OZ024928.1 coordinate 43,814,056, forward strand.
ACACTGATGAAACCTGGAGTCGGGATCCAGAGTCGGAATTGATCCAAATCTATATAAACCCCTCTGGCTGATAAAAACATCATGTGTCACTGGAAGATGCCAGCTACACATCACAAAGATTATATACATCAGTTTAGGTCACTTTTGGTTTTTATTTAGTTAAATATTTAGATTTGCATCTTGATGGGAAGACAGATTAGATCACATTTGAACCCAGCACCATCACCAGCCCTACAGCAACCAGCATGACCTAACCCTCAGCCAACCCCCAGGACAATAAGAAAGCCATGCCCTGGATCCTTTAAAGATGAGAAAAGTGATGCTACAGCAACCTCCTGGCTGACCTCATACACACTGACATCCCAGGATACCAGAATATTGTCAGGATGCCCCTTGAATGCATGCATCACCACATCAATAAGTCAGTCACCAATTTCAGGAAACCATTAAAAGTTGGAGTGAAACTGGTAATTATCCTGAGACACATGGCCACTGGAGAGACCTACACCTCCTTGCAGTATCACTGGTTGGCCGCACCACCATCTGCAATTTCAAGCCCCAGGTCTGCCGAGCCATCCTTGCAGAATTCCATGACAAATATTTGCACTGCCCTGATAGCCTGATGACTGGAAAAGGGTGGAGGAAAGTTCAGAACCAGATGGAATGTCCCCCATACTGTAGGTTTCCATAGGCAGGAATCATATCGCCAAGAAATCAGGTAGTGACTATAACAACTACAAGGGCTTCTTTTTCCTGGTTATCCTGGCCCTGGTCGATGCAGAATACCAATTCCTGTTGATAGACTGTGGGACAAGTGGCTCCTACTCTGATGCACAGATTTTTAACAAAAGCGATTTGAGGGAGAAGATTGAAGATGGCAGCTTGGGGCTTCTGGCACCTGAACCCCATACACTACCTCTTGCTGGGTGACAATGCTTTTGCCTTGATCCATTTTGCAATGGATGGTGAATCCCTACAGCAAAAGGCAACTGACAAGGGAAGAAAGTATCGCCAATTACAGGATCTCCAGAGACACAAAGGTGGTTGAAAACACCTTTGGAATTTTTGTGAGCCACTTTGGGTACTACTGGGCACCATGGAGTTAAGGCCAAGGGTTGTTAGAGAAATTGTGTTTACATGTGTGGTGTTGCACAACATGCTGAGGACACATCAGGACAGGTTAGGCAGGGCACCAACCCCAGCAAATGATGTAGCAGCCCAACAAAATGAAGAGGTAGTGCATATGCCAAATGAAAACTACAGGAATCATTCAAGGGAGTCCAAAAACCAATGAGAACTACTGAAAGACTACTTCAGTGACATAGGGGCATTGGCTGGGCAGAAGGACAGGATGTGAGATGTGTCAGTCAACAACCCTGGCAGAAGATGGCTTCTATCAGTCCTTTTCAAGACTCCTATCAGACCTTTTCAGGACTAACCAATTATTTCAAGAAATTTTGTTTAAACTGGTGTTGCTGAAGCTTCCAATAAATTTCCAAAGAAAATCCAATTCATCTTCCAACAAGTTTCCAAACTATTTCAAACTAAATCACAAGTCCCCTTTTTAAAACACTGAACCCGAATTACACCCCTTTAAATGTAAAAATTTCTAAACATTTATTTTATTTTCGTGCAAAATTGCAAGATATTTTAAAGTTGAAAATCTGCCAAATGTCTTAAGGGAAACTAAAAATTTTCTTAATGGGTCAAAGGTCATAAGGTAAATACAAAGGTAAAAAAATTTTGACCAAATGTCAGACCTTGTTTAAAGTCAAAGTTTTTTGTTTTGTTTTTACATTTTTTAATCTTTGGGGCAAGTCAAAATGTCATTGCCTTTTCCCAATTTTTGCCAAAGTTTTTAGAATTTAATTATCATTTTTTTCTTCAATTTTTTTCCCAAACTTCTTAAAGAATTTTCAATAAATTTTAAGATTATTTTTTAAAAGTTTGAAGTTTTTTTCTTTAACTTCAAACTTTTCTTGAATCACACACTTATTTATTCATTCATTTTTTGTGTGTGTTTGGGACCAAAGGAGTGTTTTATGTGGGGTGGTGTAATGCTTCTTAATTGGGAATTATTTTTTGGAACAGTAGCTGATAAATCTTTTTGGAAGATTGGGGTGATCATGAAAAGGACCTTTAAATTGTTTTCAGCAGTGGTCCTGAAAAGGAGTGACTAAAGGTATGGCAGGTGCTCTACTGTGGCTGCTGTTTGGCTTTGACTGACTGAAGGGGAGGCAGAGGCTGGGTTGGTGGCTGCTGATGTTCTTGCAGTGAGGCAGTGGTGGTTCGAGGAGAGGCAGCTGGTGCTGGTGTGTCAGCTGGTGAAAACGGCTGTGGTGTATCAATCTGTTGGTAGCTCATTACAGACTGAAGATTTCAGAAGAAGCTTCAAAATCCTGATATGTTGGGTTGGCTTTCTTTGTCTGTGGTCGAAGCAATCGATGGAGGGTTGAAGTGCTTTGTCGGCATCAATGTGAAATGTGGGACTCTGTGGGGGTGTTTAGCAAGATAGACAACTGAGGAGCAAGGACGATGAGAGAATTATTAGGCATTTGATGGGAAGTTAGAAAGCAGAAATGAGTTCAATTGTACATAATTGTATATAACTGTACATTTGTTGATTATAAAGAACGAAGAAAGGGAAGCAATACACTTGTATGAATTAGAACTTCGTGTTTTTTTATTTTTATTGAAATCAGTTTGAAATTAAATTGACCACACCAGGAAAAAGAGAAAAAAAACTCAACAATATATGATAACATTTAACCTAAGAAGAGAAACCATAGCCTAAATAAACAAACACATTCATTATGAAATTTACAACACTGTTTATCTTTCAATATACTACAACATAAAAACATTTTTAGTATGCCTGAATTGCACAAACAAAATACTTTATCTACAAGTCCTGCAAGTTTAGATCTAATATCATTTCTAATCTGAAAATCACAAAATAAAGTATAAATCAAAATGGAAACATACATATTTTTTACAACTAACCACTATGGGAACTTATCCCAGGCCCAGATAATTTTAAACTCTGAGTAATCCTGTCATACAGAATGAGATACTGACAAACACTACAAGTTTTTCTCAAGTGAAAATATAAGTTGTACAATCAATAAGATCAATCTGATAACCTACTCTAGACTGTTAAAATGAATAAACAAATTTAATGTTTTACATCCTGTTCAACAACAAGGGTCATATTTGGGACAAGTCCTTGGCATTGCCACTTGTGCAAATCAAATCCACAAAGAGATGATACATTGTGATTAGATGTAAAACTTGTTAACCACTAGACCACTAGGGAACATTGATTATCTTGGGAATCAGAAAATGCCAATAGGCAGATTTGCACAACTAATTTTTATGGGAAAAGATTGTTCATTTCAATTTTTACAATTCAGACAAACTCACCAGTTACGCTCCCAACTGCATGCTCAGGGTGGTTGAGAGGCAAACTTGGAATTTGACTTATGTGTAGCATGACAACATAGCAGTGATAAAGACCATAGCAATGGTGGAACATATATCTTGCTGGAACAAAATTCTGTCAGGTTAGTACAGTGGTGGTTTGTTGACAGTATTTGGGCTAATTCAGATATTAAGTCACTCAAATACCATGCTTCTTAACAAGGCTGAATTGTAACACCAAAATGGAGAAACATGACAGGGGTTTTCCCTTGATGTATTTCCAGCTAAAATTATTTCAAACTGAAATTGAAAAAATCCTTGACTTACCCTTTCCATGTATTTATCATTATTAGCTTCTATCATATATTGTAATCTTTTTTCAACAGAAGTCTGTTGGTCCAATGATAACTTGATTATTTTGTTTCCTATTAACACTATAAAACCCTTTATTTATACCTAAATATTAACTGTGTCTTTTCAAACTTCTTTCAGTATATAATACTAGAGTTTTCATGTGTATACAATGCTGGGAAAGCATGTATGTTTGATTTTGGAAATCAAAGCTAAATGCACTTTTACTATAAAAAGTACTGGTATAACTGTTGGAGTCCAATTTAGGAGACAACACATCTTAAGATGGCATATAGCCATAGGATTGGCTAAAACATATCAGCCCAACTTAGGATAAGTGAATTCAATAATGATTTTAAAGCTAAAATTAATCTTAATCTATCAGATAAAATGTGAATTGCTTATTTTAAGACTGATTGAAAGATATTAGCCCAACCTATGATCTAACAACCTCTTGAATTAAATCAAGTTTATTTAATTACTTAAATTTAAATAAAACATCCATCAATTAAACATTTTTATGTTGTGATTGGACTATATTCCATATCTTAAGATGGGCCGACTCCTTAGTTGGGTTCCAATATCATTTTCCATCAAGCCTGCGTCAGATATCAACAGTATACTAGAGTGAAGTATATTAAAGAAATAGAAATAGGACCTTCTTAAAATGCCATCTAGTCAACCAGGGCTGGTATTCACGAAGGGCCTTAGACTTAGCCGGGTATTAGGCTTAACTGTGGGCTCAGAGTTAAGACTTTTGTTTCAGCTAAGTTTTGCCTTAAATCTGTATTCACAAAAGGTGACTTTTGTCTTAAGTTTTAAGACCACAACAAACAAAACTATATCAGCCAGCCAATCAAGATGCAGCTTACAATATAGTTATTGTCAAAGTCTAGTCTATGTAAACACAGGCTACAGACATCTGCTAGTTTTTGAGCCTTTTTTCTGATTTTCCCTGCACACAATCACAAATGCCAAGCAAAGAATTAGGCTCGGACTATACATAAAATGTGCAGATGCACAATATGTTGTGAAACCAAATGTGTAAAAAATATAAGATTTCCACTTTGTATGTTACATAGATACACTAGCATGCACTGGTTCCTCCACTTTTAAACTACCCAATAGAATATGACCCTGGCTGTTGAACACAATGTAAAACAAAATATAAATCTAAGTTATACCTAGCTGTCTTAAAGTTAAGACCTTGCCTAAGCCTAAGACTGGTCTTAGCATTTTTGTGAACACCGCTAAGATGAAGACTAAAGTCTTAAAATATTTTCCGCAAAAAGTTGAGACAAAAGTCTTAACTTTGAGCCTATGACCTGGCTAAGACCCTTTGTGAATGAAATGCTGTGCAAAACCTATCAATTATTTATATTCCCAGTGGTACATACTCAGCATTATTAGTGTTAAACAATTTTCAACAAGTACTTTTTGCATTGTAACACATTCACAGGCAATGATTCAGAAAACAAATGAAGTTTACCTTTCCAAAAAGTATTCCAGAGTTTGTTTATGTAATAATAATTTAACATTATCAAGTTTTAAAATATTACAAAATTTATCAAATGCATGTATTTCATTAAGATTAAAAAAAATAAATTTGGAATTAAATTAAATTCTGGTCAAAATATAGGCACTGCATTATACAGAGTGAATTTCAGCCTAAACTGAATTTTCCCATGTTTGGCAAGTGTGGTTACAATGTCTTCTTCACAACCCTAGAACACTCCGCAAACACCCCTTACTTCTAAGCACATTGTGTGTCTTTGGCTCAATGAAGGAACATGTTCACATTGTCAGGACCATATAGATAAAACAGGGACACAAAATTCCACTACATTTGAATGTTTTGAGACCTTGAAATGAAATAACAACCACCCACACACATAATGCCTTAACAAAAAGAGTGTAGAATAGGACTGGCATCACTGTGCCCGTGGTTGTGAAAATTCTTTTACTAACTTTAAGAATGATGTTGACACTAGTGATGGGTTGTTTACTTAAGGGCTGTCCCATTTATTTCCTAATTGCAAGGTGTGTCACCGGTTGTTAAAGACCATTATTTCTTGCACATTAAAATCTCATTGTTTTTGTCCTTATGGCAAATGTATGGACAAAAATGTGTTGAGTAACATTGGTATACTGTTGAAATTAATGCAGAAGTATGTTCCACACCTATGGGTGATGATTGTGTTAAAACTACTAATAGTGTTATTGCATCTAGGTCACACCAGGAAAGCTGGCCTTATCACAAGCAAGTCATTATCACAAGATATGAAAACATTTCCACGAGCTACTAAGTCATGCTTTGATGCCAATGTACAGGCAATTTCTTTGTCTATGATACCTAACTTATATAGAGGTCACACATGTACTAGCATACCATTCAATTTTACACATGCCTCCAGGCTTTTAGTGATCTTAAGAGGTCTCATTTTTCCATTACTTTACATGTCCAACTTTTATACTATTATGGTTATCATTTTAGCAATTTTAATGTTTATTCTGTTAAGTTATCTACCTAGTGACCTTCAGAGGTCACCTACTTATTATTACAGTTATATTGTATTACCATCTTTTAGAGGTTTACCGCTAATTACGTTATAGTGTATGCATGTAGCATCTTGGGGGAAACCACAGCATTATGTGCTCATGTATGTTGTAAATAATTTTTCTATCTGTCTTTTATCTAGTTACAATCTTAAATAAATTTATATATTCTTAACTAGTTTCAATAATAATTGATAATACTGTCAATCTGTAAGTAGTCACTGTTCTAATGTTATGTATAATAAATATGCTAACCTATGTTTGCATATTATTGGTCCCTGGAAATAAGGTACTTAGTGGTGGGAATGAGCTACTAAGTGGTTGCAACGATATAGTAAGAGGTGGAATCGAGTTAGTAAGTTGTGGGAACAAGTTAGTAAGTGGTGGAAATGACTTAATAAGTGGTAGGAAAGAGTTAGTAAGTGAGGGGAATTTAAGTGGTGGGAATGAGTTAGTAAGTGATGGGAATGACCAAATAAGGGGTGGGTATAAGTGAAAAAAAAAGATTTACTATCTTGATACCATTTAGTATCATTACCATGACTTAGCATCTCCTTCTCATGACTAAGTATCTCATTACCACAACTTAGTATCTCATTACCATGACTTACTAATTTGTGGGAATGACCCAGCATCTTGTGGAATTGTTGGGACGTTATTCAATCATAGCATTTAACCAAACAAATGTTCAAAAATGGCACACCATCACTGCCCAGGGTTAATCACATCTGATACAAACAACCATATTGCGCTACCGAGGAGCCCCTATTTTGAGCGCTATCATGATGTTATACATTTCATACTTTGTGATCGAGTAACATCCAAACAAATCCACCGGGATGTTTACTGCATAAACTTACCTCTCATACCCACTTAATCTCTGCAAGGTGGCTTCAATGCAACTGTAAAATGAAACAGGATCCTTTCTGAAGACAACTATTCCATTGAATGTATGTAAAAACTCAACAAACCAGCTCAAGTCCTGAAAAAAACCTTCATTATGGAAATCTCGCAATGCCTGCAACATCGTGTTCAAGAAAGCTTAAGAAGCCGAACACATCTTGCAACATATAATAATTTGCCTAATATTGATTATAATTCTCATTTGGACATCTGAGATTGAATGAACATCTGGTTACATTCACATGGGATTTCACATAGTTTCTCCTGAGGGATGTTCTTGCATCAATGTAGATAACAATGCTTATATTAGAGAGCATTTCTTAGTTTGAGAAAAAATCTTTTTCTCAGTTTTAGGCAATCCCATCTGCCACTGTGGCCTAGCGGGTAACACACTTGTCTAGGAACTCAGAGGACGTGGGTTCAATCCCAGGTACAGGCAAATATATAGTGGCTCGGATGACCACTTAAAATGGCAGTCCTCTGTCATTGGGTCCTATCCCCAGTGGCAGGTTAAAGAACCTCAAGGACGTTGATAAATGGTCATCCTTGAGCCTCTATCTTCCAGTTAGGGGAATGTCAGTTACTTGTGAGTTGGGGCTGTACCTGTACAGTCGGATTGGTTAAATAGCGCTTTGAGTCCTGTAGTATATGGAGATATTGCGCTGAGTATAAATACATAATAATAATAATAATAATCCCAAATCTTGTGTGATTTGCAGCAACACATTAAAGGTCTCTTGAGCCTGGTCCTTATGACAGCAGGCATACATATCATCTATGTGGTCATGGGTGAGATGACCCCATTTGGCCACGGGAAATCTTATAAAATCAGTAATGTGTTCAAATATGGCAGTACCATGCACTGCCTCAAATGCCAAGTTTCAATCAAGGTAGATTTGTTCATTCCATTTTGAACCAAGATGTATGGCATCCGCCAGAATCAATTCTAATTGTTGTTGCATGCATGTGAAATGTCAACTTTAAACAAATGCACATCTTGGTCCAGTTGCTCAAGTTTTGGGTAACAAAGTATCCAAATTTGGGAGTTTAAGATTAAAAGACTGATAATCAAAGTAGTTTTATCAGTAGCCTTATTAACAGAATAGTTACCATGGGATGAGTCTAATATCACCCTGTGTCCTTGTTCTTTTGGGTGAGTCATAAGTGGGACCAGGTGAAATCAGTGTGTTGTGGGTCCTTGAATTTTCCAATTAAAGCTCCAATTCAGTGTGTATATATTTCTCTGCATCTTTAGGATAAGCATTGGACGAGTGGTTGTCAGAAGCATTGCTCTTTATCTCATATATTTTAATAATACCCAATGGGAAACCATATATCTAATAATCCATCAAAGGTTTACCATGATAATCAACCATGTTCTCTTGTAGGTATGCCCAATTAAACTATGAACACAGAGGAATCCTTGTAATTTCGGAACCCAGATTACAAAATTGCCCCAGCTGCTGCACGATATATCTCTGGGTCATCCATGTAAAAAGGAGCAGCTGATGGTAAGTTAATACTGTCTGTATTATTCGAAACCAAACATACATTTCTATTAAAAATAATGGGTTCTTTATTAACATCAGAAACCTAAGGAGCCCAGGAAGGGACATAGAACTGTTTTCCTATCATTTTTTTATCTTGTTACCACAAGATAGTAAGTCATTACCACAAGTTAGAAAATCGTTCCCACAAGATACTAACTCGTTGCCAGAAGTTAGAAAGTCATTCCCACAAGTTAGCAAAGTCATTACCACAAGATACTAGTCATTCCCACAAGATAGTAAGTCGTTCCCACAAGTTACCAAGTTGTTACCACAAGATATTAAGTTTGTTCCCACAAGTTAGAAAGTTGTTACTACAAGATACTAACTCATTCCCACAAGTTAGAAAGTCATTACCACAAGATACTAACTCGTTCCACAAGTTAGCAAAGTCGTTACCACAAGATCCTAACTCGTTCCCACAAGTTAGCAAAGTCGTTACCACAAGATGCTAATTTGTTCCCAAAACTTAGCAAAATCATTACCACAATACACTAAGTCATTCCCACAAGATAGTAAGTCGTTCCCACAAGTTACCAAATCGTTACCACAAGATATTAAGTTGTTCCTACAAGTTAGAAAGTTGCTACCACAAGATACTAACTCATTCCCACAAGTTAGAAAGTCATTACCACAAGATACTAACTCGTTCCACAAGTTAGCAAAGTCGTTACCACAAGATCCTAACTCGTTCCCACAAGTTAGCAAAGTCGTTACCACAAGATGCTAATTTGTTCCCAAAACTTAGCAAAATCATTACCACAATACACTAAGTCATTCCCACAAGATAGTAAGTCGTTCCCACAAGTTACCAAGTCGTTACCACAAGATATTAAGTTGTTTCTACAAGTTAGAAAGTTGTTACCACAAGATACTAACTCATTCCCACAAGTTAGAAAGTCATTAGCACAAGATACTAACTCGTTCCACAAGTTAGCAAAGTCGTTACCACAAGATCCTAACTCGTTCCCACAAGTTAGCAAAGTCGTTACCACAAGATGCTAATTTGTTCCCATAACTTAGCAAAATCATTACCACAATACACTAAGTCATTCCCACAAGATAGTAAGTCATTCCCACAAGTTAACAAGTCGTTACCACAAATATTAAGTCGTTCCCACAAGTTAGAAAGTCGCTACCACAAGATACTAACTCGTTGCCAGAAGTTAGAAAGTCATTCCCACAAGTTAGCAAAGTCAATACCACAAGATACTAACTCATTCCCATAACTTAGCAAAGTCATTCCCACAAGATACTAAGTCGTTTCCACAAGTTACCAAGTCGTTACCACAAGATATTAAGTTGTTCCCACAAGTTAGAAAGTTGTTACCACAAGATGCTAACTCATTCCCACAAGTTGGAAAGTCATTACCACAAGATACTAACTCGTTCCACAAGTTAGCAAAGTCATTACCACAAGATACTAACTCATTCCCACAAGTTAGCAAAGTTGTTACCACAAGATGCTAATTTATTCCCATAACTTAACAAAGTCATTACCACAATACACTAAGTCATTCCCCCAAGTTAGCAAGTCGTTCCCACAAGTTACCAAGTCGCTACCACAAGATACTAAGTCGTTCCCACAAGTTAGCAAGTCATTCCCACAAGTTAGCAAGTCGTTTCCACAAGATAGCATGTCATTATCACAAGATATAAAGTCATTCCCACAAGTTTTACTAAGTAATGCCTTGATGCCAATATACAGGCAATTTCTTTGTCTGTGGTACCTAACTTATATAGAGGCCACCCATCTACTAGCATACATTCAAGTTTACATATCCCTGCAGGCCTCCAGAGCTCGCATGTTTCCTGTTACTTTAGAAGTCAAACTTTCATACCATTATGGTTATCATTTTATCAATGTTAATCATTATTCTTCTAAGTTACCTAATTAGTGATAGCAACATTGTCTTTTAGAGGTTTAATAATAATTGTGTTACAGTGTCTATATGTGGCACCTAAGGGGGGAACCAAGGTAATGGATATAAAGAAGGGCTTGAGAATGATAAGACTATGCAATTTACTGTATGAAAAGTCAATTTGCACCACAGCAAACACGAGTTTTGCTGCATCCAGGTACATAGCTTATATGAGAATCCAGTAGAGATACTGCAAGGTATGCTGTGCCAAAAAGCACCCAGTCCAATGTGACATACTAAAATATCTTAGAAGGACCAAGGACTTTCTAACTTGTGGGAACGACTTTCTAACTTGTGGGAATGACTTTCTAACTTGTGGGAACGACCTGCTATCTTGTGGGAATGACTTTCTAACTTGTGGGAACGACTTGCTATCTTGTGGGAATGACTTTCTAACTTGTGGGAACGACTTGCTATCTTGTGTTAACAACTTGCTAACTTGTGGGAATGACTTGCTAACTTGTGGTAATGAGTTGTCAACTTCTGGTAATGAGTTGTTAACTTGTGGTAATGAGTTGCTAACTCGTGGCCACAACTTCTTATCTCATGGGAATGAGATAAAAAAATGCTAAGAAAACAGTTCTATGTCCCTTCCTGGGCTCCGTAGAAACCACAGTGTAAGGTCAGCTTTCCTGGTGTGACCTAAATGCAACAACACAATAAGAACGGTCATCAGCCATAAGTCTGCATTAAGTTCATACAGTTGCCATAAGAGCCAAAATAATGAAATTTTCATACACAAGAAACAATGGTCTGTAACGACAAGTGACACACCTTGCAATAAGAGAAGAAATTAGGAGAGCCCCTAGTAAACAACCCACCACCAGTGTCAACATCATTCTCAAAGTTAGTAGAAGACATGGACATGGTGACATACATCCTATTCTACACTCTTCTTCTTGTTAAGGCATTATGTATCTGTGTGGTTTTCATATATTTTGTTTCAATGTCTTAAAACAAAGCATACAAATGTGGTTTAACTTTGTTGTCCCCACTGTATCTGTGTGGTCCTGAGAATGTGGATACATTCCTTCCTCTTCCTACAGGCCCCAATAAGACATGACTCCTTTGGCCATCTCAAATGAATGGATGTGCAAGACGTGTCAGCTGTGTTATAGGACCCACCTATCTTATGTGCGCTTTAATTACCTTGTGCAACCTTATTCTTCAGGAAGCATCCAACACCGAAACATGCTCCTCCACCAGTTTTTGCATGTACAGATCGGCTTTGCAAAGGTACATCATCTGTGGGACATTAGCCTCCTGAGAAGGCTGTACGAATTAAGTCCTTCTTGGGGTATGACTGTGTCAGCACTTATAAACTCCTGAATCTGAATGGGATTACCAAATCGATCCATCAAGGTATTTTAGTTTAAGTCATGATGGTGGACATCACACGAGGCCCAGTACATGCCTGGTACTCTCAAGCTGCCTATCCAAAGTTTCATTAACTCCTGCTGATAAAGGTACGACATGTAGCTCTGTATATTTCGCTCTTGCTGGAGTTGGTCCTGGTTTCAGAATAACTGTGTCAGGAAAAGTTTGTGAGTATGAGAGCCCCATGGTGGCTGACAAAACAGGAGCTGGCGACAGAGAAGTCTTGTGATCTTCAGACGCGAATAATTCCATTCTCTTGCCTTTTCATGTGAACATGACTGCCTCTGAGAAGTAGTCGATGCAGTGCTGTTGAATCCATAAATGAAGACAATCCAGTCAACTTAGCCTCCATAGAATTTAATTTTTCCATAAAACCTGACATAGTTTGCATCACTATTTACCAAACTTTATCATTCTGTGTAGGAGAAATCATGAGAAAGTGTGGATTCATAAATCCGAAAATACGAGGCCGAAGGCCGAGTAATTTTCTGATTCACGAATTCACACTTTCGAGTGGTTTCTCTGGCTTAAACCACAAAAAGAAGTCATGTGAAAACCAATGTTACATATACGTGGCCTAAATCTCTAATTATATTGAATGTGGTGACCTGAACATTGAAAAAAAGTGTTGATTCTGAAAATGTTCAATTTATTTAATTGAATCTTTTGTATTCTGCTGGTGCATTTGTCCTTAGCATTTATGGTGTCAAACTTGCAGCTTTGCAACCATGTTCAGTGAGATTATATGAAAAAGCCTGTTCCTGTTTATTATTCAAAATAAAATAAAAATATCAGTGATTATAGGTTGAAAGGATTTTGAAAAACATACATAACAGAAATGGACTGTGCACAGTGATGTGAAAATGTAAGGTATTTCACTTTTTGCTATTTTTCATTGCATTTTACCGTGTTTTTTGTACATTTTATTAAATTTTAAATTATATGTCAAAATGTTAATATAAATGTTAACATACAAATTATTGACTGCACTATCAAATGACAAAACATAATTCTGTACTAATATTTCTCAGAAAATACACCATCATTAAATATTTTCCCCAAAATTGATTTAGCATCACATAATGTTTATTGTATTGTGTAAAATTGTTTTCAGTTTTGCTGGACTGGATAGCAAAGCTATCTGAGAACTCGGGGGTACAACAAACCAGAGAGTAATGAAAGGTCAGGATCTTAATTTAAATCTATGTACCGAGTCTGTGGTTATTGGTTTAAAGAAAATGGATTCCATTCACTGCTTCACTTTGGAAGGAGGATTTTCTTGCTGAGGATTTGCAACATATCTCAATTTAGATACAGCAATGTGAAATGATTTAAATGTGTGTAAATGAATGTGTGTCACATGCTGTTTATTCACAAAATGTTTTGGATTGTTGGATAAAGAAAAATTGTGCTTCAGTCATACAGGATACCGCAAGAAGCTTGTTCAGCAATGAAGCTTTGTGATGCTCCATCTTACATTTGGATATTGTTCTCACAGGATAGTTGTACAACTTAATCACTTGCAGTACAAATACACTCAGAGATTGTAAAATTACTCATAATGTTAAAAGCAATTTTTGTTCTGAATATTAAGATTATTTAAAGTCTGTGTCAAGTTTCAAACTTTTTTTGTGAAATGAATATAATTTTCATATATTTTGTACAACTGTGGTTTAAATGTGTTAAATCATTGAAATGATGTCTTGTAAAACACACTTCTTAAAAAATTCAACATTATAATTGTCAGACTATGTTCACCTGATTACATTACAATCAGGGCCATTTAATTAAACAATTTAAAAAGTGTGAATTTTTTTTCTAAAAATGTGTTGATTCTTAAACTAAAAAGTGTGAATAATCTAGCCTTGCTTAAGGCTCAAATTTGCATGATATCTTTTCAAACATGCACACAGATATTTGGTATTCATAAAGCACTCATACAGGTCAAGAGATAGAAGTGTATCATATAGAGAGCCTTGTAAACTTTGCAGAGGGAGTTCAGCTTTGCAGTCTCCCATTACCATGACTACCAAATGATTGACAGTCTGTTTTCTGAAGAAGTATTCCCCCAAACTCCAGTTGACTGAAACCATATGTGTCTTTTATTACATGCAAAGCAAGCCATCTGTGTACTCTATAATGCATACTGCTGTGGTTAACCCACTTCAAGTGCCAATCACAGATAAAAACTTTTCAAATGGTCTTGCTCTCTCAACTGGTATGTATTTTCAAAAGCAAAAAGTATTTCATTATTTGAAATAATTATCTTTTTGTAACCAGCTTAGTTTACTTTTAAAATTTATTTTATTGTGATAAATTATTTAACCTCCTGCCCTATGTATCAAGGCAATGTGTTAATCACACAATAGTGAGAGGAGGCCAGTTTTAAACACACACACTTAATCTTATTTCAAACACACATACTTAACATAAGGGAAATCTTTACCTAAGACCAATTTACACTGACAGTGTCTGAAACAGGATCTAAAAACAGATTGCTTTAGAAACAACAAAATGTGTCAAAATATAAAATTTACAATTAAATTTAGAGTTGAGACTCTCTGTTATCCAACCATGTGTAGAGTTAGATTTTGTTTGGATGACAGAAAGTCTGTAAAACAGAATGGGTAACTAAGAATTACACAGGATTGTTTTGTGATATTTGTATCCACAGGATAGCATCTGGTGGATACTATGGATTTCGCTTTGGTATGCTGCCGCAGCCGCAGTGTGTAGAGAGATTTCACTGTTACCGCTCTAACAAAATATTATAGCTAGCCTTCTCAAATTTGCAGGATATATTAATAACCATAAAATCTTGCCTGGGAATATTTTTGGCCTCATTTTGAAAAACAAGATGGCCGCCAGGGACGTTTATTCAACTTTAAGCAAGGACTTTTGTTGGCCCTCTTAGAGCAAAGGGTATTATAGGCAGAGATCTCAAATTCACAGGATATATCCCTCATTACAAAATCTTGACTGGGTATATTTTTGGCCTCATTTTAAAAAACAAGATGGCCACCACAGCCGTGTCTTTTTCAGTCATGATGAGTGGTTATATCTCCCTTATTATTGGTCCTAGACGTTTGGGATGGTAAACCAACCTATAGGAAATCATGGGCTGGCAATCTTTTAGTGTGATCAGATTTGACCTAGGACTCCTCCTTCAAGGTCAAACGAGGATAGCCAAACTTAAAAGTGCTTATAACTCATCTATTATTGGTCCTAGAGGTTTGGGATGGTAAACCAACCTATAGGAAATCATGGGCTGGCAATCTTTCGGTGTTGTCAAATTTGACCTTGGACCTCTCCTTCAAGGTCAAACGAGGATAGCCAAACTTAAAAGTGCTTATAACTTGCTTATTATTGGTCATACAGGTTTGGGATGGTAAACCAATATATAGGAAATCATGGGCTGAGAATCTTTTGGTGTGGTCAGATTTGACCTTGGAGCTATTACTCACTTGATTTTGATCCAAGGGCCTACAAAAATATAGGGTGGTGAGACATCATACCCACCAATTCATGCACTCAATATAAAAAACTGACCTGTGCACCAGCGAACCAATACAAACTTGTATCCACTAGAAAGACAACTCACCAAAGCCAGTGAACCATTGTTTGGCCTTGAAGGAGGGACCAAAGGTCAAATCTGACAACATCAGAATATTCCCAGCCCATAATTTCCTGTTGGCTTGTTTCACATTGCAAACCTCAAAGACCAATAATAAAGGAGATATAGGCACTTTTAAAGTCCACCATGTGGGATACTTTGGCACTCCATGAATGACCTTGGTTTAAGAGCTTCAAGGTCAACAATTATCTGCAAGGTTGTATAGGACATGTATGTCTGTTTTCGTATCACCTATGAAGAGATTCATCCTGCTACCTATGAGAACCAGCCAGTAGAAAAAGGTAGATAATTTACAAAGAAATGTCCGTGACGGTCATCTTTTTTTAAATGAGGCTAATTTCAGTCCCAGAGAAGCTTACCTCCTGATGAAGATATCCTGCAAATTTGGTGAACCTAGCTGGCGTAGTTTTCTTCTTAGAGTGTTAATGCCAAAAATCTTTATGCATGGCAGGGGGGGCAGCATAGCGTACGCTAAACCAAAGTATCCACCGGATACCTCCAGTTGATAAATAAATGTGAAAGAAACTGTGTCCTATAGCTTGAATACAAGCAATGGTCAAATTTTTTGACGTTTTTGACTCCCCAGAGCATAATTTGGACTTCTGGGCCACCAAAAGGGTAGCCAGATCTCTGTCATGGCAAACCACTTGGAAAGTTTCAAAGGAATCCCAAGAGATATGTGGCTTGTAGGTTGAACAGAAGAAATCTCTGCGGATGCGGACTCGTATATGGAGGCGTACACGTACGATGACTGTGCATGATCCATAGTATCCCCAATTTTGGGGGATACAATGAATAGTTCTTTTTGCATTTCTTATGGACATATAGTTATTACATTTGGGAAAGAAAACACTATGGGTGGAGATCTGCACTCGATGAGTACTTTCTAGTTTATATATTTTTTATTTATCCTTGGCCTTCAAATTATTATAATACCCTTTTTCTTGATTATTCACATAAAATTTTAAAATCAATATTTGGTTGCACTGTGATGAATTAGATTTCTATCACGATTATCAGCAAATGAAAATAATTTACATCACAAATTAAATTCTTATAATTCTTCTGTATTATAATACAACTGTGGAAAAGTTGGTTTTTAGTGTTACATAAATTTGTTAGATCTTTTTTTGCAATAGTATTCATAGGAATAAATGGATATTTCATGAATATTTTCTAAAAACAAAATATTTCAGAGTAAACATTTTTCAAAGTTTATAAAAGTACTGTGGAGACAGGTACATTTTACAAGGTGTAATGTTACACATTTGCTGTGATCTGGGTCTGTGGAGATAAAAGGCCACATGAACTCACTATGTGGCTTTTTATGTTAGGCCCTTATGGATATAAGGAAAACAGAATGCATGTAGGGAGGTGGGGCTAAGAGGGATTTGACTTCAAGCAAAGTTTACAAGGCTCTTTCTCTTAGCTGTATAGTCAGTATGTGTATGAGTACATTATAGAAACTGAAACTCCATTATTTGAACTGAAAACTTTCCCTAACTGCAAAGAAATTTGAGCCTTCAGCAAGGCTATGAATAATCAACCTTAAAAGTGTGGATTCTGAAGCTAAAAAGTGTGAATTCTGAAGTAAAAAGTGTGGATTCTGAAACGAAAAAGTGCGGATTCGTGAAAAAGAATTCACACTTTTTCTATTGTCTGTTACCAAAAGTGTGGTTTAAGAGAAGTTGCACCCACAGACTTCCCCAGTGGTGACTTCTTGGTTGTATGCTCATGACTTAATTCACATTTCTCATCTTTCCCCCTGCTTCTATCACATTTACTGTTTACAGGCTTTTCATGACTGTCTCCATATTTTTGCAGGATAAAGTAGATTTCTTAGCATTAGATGACATAACACATGACACTAAAACTAGTTAAAAATTTTTTTCCAGTATTTCCTTCAACAACACAAATTCGAGTGAAGTGCAAGGCTGAAGGGACGGTGTAACATCAAATTGTGTATCCCCATCAAATTATGTATCCCTTCTTTGATCTTTTAGGGGATACAGAATATTTTGTATCCCCAACAATAGAGGGATTAAGGGGGTGCACAATTTGACAATCAAATAATGTATCCCCATCAAAACCTGTATCCATTTGAAGTGGCCTTTGGGGAGGGAGATTGAGACAAGTTACATTAAGCCCAATTGTATGAAAACAAGATATAATCATTGAGTTGTTCTACAACATGCTGCTCTTAAAGTGAATTTAATAACATGTTGTACAAGCTTGTTTAAAAGAAACTATAGATGTTGGAGCCCAACTTAGGAGTCTGTATCTGCGAGTACGAAAAAGTAGCACAGAATTTCAGTCACAAGATTCAACAGTATTTGCAGGCGAAAATAAAGTAGTGGCTAGGGCAATATATATTATTGTGTGTACTGGTTTTTGGACTGGTGAATTTGGGTGAATATTTAAATTGGGTGAATTGTTTGAACTCAGAAACTGGGTGAACTGTTATTGGCCTAGGGGCAAGGACGTTGATGAGTTTTAGAAACTGGGTGAACTGGGGAAAAATATTCAGGTGACCTGTCAATCAAGTCTGTATAAAAATAGTAAAATAGTTAATCCTGCCAGCTGGTTTGGAGTTAGTCAAAAATCAAGTTTAAATTCTGGTGAATTCACCAGAATTTTCAGATTGTGAAATTGCACTGGGCGTGCTGGCAGGTTTTTGTTGAGTGCTGAGCTGTACCTTGTCATAATACACACGTAGTGGCCAGTTACTCAAGCTAAAGCTGTCAGGAGGCATGGGTAGAAAGAAGGCAATGCTGTCTACCCCAGTACAAGTTACTGATCAAGAAGAGGTACGTTTTAAATTATTAGAAGACAAGATGATGGAGATGATGGTGGGGTTCAACGAACGCCTTCACAAGCAAGAAGAGAAGTCCATGTCTCCAGTTCCATCGGCACACAGTTCAGTGGTGGGAGAAGAAGACAAGGGTTCGCTGCCATCCTTTCAAGAGTTGAAGGGCGATTCACGCAACCAGGCAGAGATAAGGAAACGACTACATGAGTACGACTACACATCACGACTCAAACATAGAGGTAGGCTTACTGATGCTTTGAAGTCGGGGAGATTTCGTACTGGTTCTCATAAGGTCTGTCATATAATTAGCTGGCCTCAAGATTTTTGTGCGATTCTGGCTGGGGGGAAACAACCAACGTACGATGAGTTAAGTCCCATGCAGTGGTCCCAGGGTATTGTTGCCACAGCCCTTGAGGAAAAAGACCCTATAGTAAGGGAAAACATGCTAAAATATTTCATTAGTATAGCACAAGACGCAATAGAGGTGTCTTACCCCACGGCTAGGCGAGCACATGGAATCCTATTACAGGAGATTGAGAAAGGTGTTTGTACTTGGAAGGATTTCGATTTAGTAGAGAAGATTCGTAGTCGTAACACTCAAAGATTTGCTTCCCCAGTAGGTAATGTCAAGCAAACCCCAGAGGTCGTAGATAAGAATTTTATCTGCAAATTGTACAACAAGGGCACTTGTAGAAGTGAGAAAACTGAACATATGGAGAAAGGTATTAATTATCAACACTTTTGTAGTCATTGCTTTTCGGTTTGTGGCAAGAAATTCGAACACCCTTGAACCCAATGCTTGAGATTGAAGCGAGAAGGTAAACCGGATGAAAATGTACAGCATATTTAAAAGTGATATTAAGGATGTGCTTAACAATTGTTACGAAGTCCGTACATGTTCTCACAATGGTCATGATTATGCTTATTGTTTACATAATGTAGGCCAGGCTGTTAAACCAAAAACTTTCAATAAATTACCAATTTCAACAAGTAAATTGTCTGGTGTTAAATATCACTGCAACAACGGACGCGTTCTCTTCAATATAGATGCGTTTTCTTTTATCCCGGGTCAGGAATCTTTACCCTGGGGTAATGTTTTTGCTGCAGTCTTTTCCCCTGGTCAGTACAAGTACCAACATACGGTGGCAGTCGATAATGCAGGTCAAGTGTATGTTGGGGATTGTGGTTGGGAGACGGCCAACAATGGTGGGGGCAAACACTGCAGCTATGTATATGTGGGTCAAGGTGGTCCAGCAAAAATGAAAACTGTAGTGTTTAAGGATGGGGAAAGAAGTAGTAATATTACAGGAGTAACGAGGGGTGGCCACAAAAAATCAAGGAGTGTATGTAATAAAAAGTTTTGCATTGAAGGGGCCACTGAGGCCTCCATGAGGAATGGGGCCGATTCAGGACAAGGTACGAGGAAAGGTCCCGCCCCCATGGAGAGTTTAGCATGTGGCCCCAGAAATTATATGTTACAGCTTGATTGTACAGTATTTAACATGGTCCAGGACACTGATCTTGAGGATTGGTTGGCCACCCTTACGTTTGAAAAAATTACTGAAAAAACATATAGTGTAATTGAAAGTAAAACGGTTGACAGGGCTATGTACGACAGTTACAGTTTAAGAAGCACGTCCAGTGTAGTTCACAATCTATCACAGTCATGCCTTATGGTAGTTAAGAATAACAGCGTGCAATTACACACACCAGGAGTAGATAAGTATTTTCCTGGTTATTTTAGTAGTTACAAAAATGATAAGTTTAATAGTAGGGACATTGTCCAAAAAGAACTGTCATTTATCCTTAAACCAGTACACAATTTTTCGTTTCAACAAGAATTTGGGGTCATGGTTTATGATCAACCTTTCATAGACAGTAATTCAGGGGCAAGACAGTTAATGGCTGCAGACATGTACACTTGGACGGTGGAAGCCCATAAGGCGGTTCAAAAATCAGGGGTTCCCAATTATGTGCATAGTAGATTGCTTATACCTTCTGGGTTGAACATATACAATTGGAGGCATTATCTTAAAGATTATAAATATAAAATTTTGTGTGAATACCTGGCCTTTGGGTTTCCATTAAATATTGATCAGAATAAATTTACATTTAACACAGATATAAATAACCACAGTTCTGTATGTCGAAGCCCAGAAGGGGTTGATAAGTATTTTGCAACAGAAATTACACATAAGGCTATGGTGGGTCCATTACAGGCTTCACCATTCGAACGTACTCACTACTCTCCCCTTATGACTAGGAACAAGCCAGATGGAGGCGTTAGGGTAATAGTGGCCCATTAACAATAGTGTAAATTCAGCCATCCCAGATGACAGGCTTGATATATTGTGTGCAAAATTAAGGTACCCAACTATAGATAACTTAGTAGAAAGAATATCAATACTGGGCCCTTCTGCTCAGTTATATAAGGTGGATCTGCAAAGAGCATACCGTAACTTAAGGTATTACCCTTTGTTGGGGTTGAAGTGGTGTGACGCAACGTATTATGATGTAGCAATTCTGTTTGGACTAAAACAAGGGGCGTTGGGATGCCAGTTTCTACAGACACAATCACATATCTTATGGCGTCACAACGCCACTGGGTCATGTCGTACCTGGATGACGTCATAGGGGCGTCGTCTCCTGACAGGGCTGACGACGCTTTTCTGACGCTGGTCCAACTATTACAAAATTTAGGGTTACCTCTTAACAAGAGCAAGGTTGTGGCCCCAGTTTCAAAGCTCACATGTTTAGGGATAGATGTGGACGCAAAATCAGGGATTCTAACTATCCCCCCTAAAAAATTGAGTGAAATTAGAAACTTTGTGTTAAATGGGTAGGTAAAGATGTTACAACGAGGAATCAACTACAGAAATTGATGGGTAAATTGTTGTACATTAATAGATGTATAAAGCCAGCCAGGCTATTCTCCAATCGAATGCTGCAATTGTTAAGACAATGTCCAATTAAGGGTTACATTACAATATCCCAGGGATTTCGGAAAGATTTGAACTGGTTTTTAAGTTTCATGGAACAATTTAATGGTTCAGTGGAAATGCATTTAAAGGATTCTTATACATATGAAATTTACGTGGATGCATCTCTTCAAGGGTCAGGAGCAAAATTGGATAATATGGTATATGCAATTCCAATATTAGATGCACTAAAACATGTATGTACTATTGTTCATTTTGAAGCTTTAAATATATTGGAGGCACTAAAATGTTGGGTAAAGTATTTAATTAATCATAAAGTTGTCTTTTGCTGTGATAATAGTGCAGTGGTCAATATATTTACTAATTTTAAGATTAGAGATTCTATATTAATGGCTTGTGTACGTAACGTATGCTTATTAGTAGCAGTTTATAATATTGACCTTAAGGTTAAACATATACAAGGTGTGAGCAATGTTTATTCAGATATTTTGTCAAGATGGAGTCATTATAATAATCAAAATACATTGCCAGTCAGAATCTTGAAAACTTGTAAATGGCTGCAGCCTGACCTTAATAGTATGGTTCCCGACTTTAACATATAGGGCACATGGTGCCCCTTTTATAAGCATCAGTACTGCCTTGCCTCTTTGTTTCAGATGCGGATGAAGGACTGTTGAGAAAGTTGGCTTCCAGTGTGGCTTCCAGGATTTCAGGAGCGTTGCGTCCAAGGACTGCGGCTGCCTATGAAAGAACTTTTAAAATGTTCCTGGCTTTCATAATTTTTTGTAAATTTCAAGACTGTACAACAGAGACTACAATAGTGTTATACTTAGAGTTTTTGATTCAGAATGGCCTGTCAGTGGTGTCTTTGCACAATGCATTGTCAGTACTGCAACATTACTTTGCATTGTATTCATGGAATGTGGCTAACTTGTCTTCAAGGAAAGTAGTATTAATGTGTAAATCAGCAAAAAATAATCTGCCACTAAAGCCTAAAGTGAAAGGTATTTCTACAGTAGATATGTTAGAAAGATTGGTTCATTTAACCTCTGATCTCCCAAATGCTGAAACATTTAAAGCTTTATTTTTGTTTGCATTCTATGGATTTTTTAGATTGGCTTCCTTGGCCCCCCCTTCACTGTCAACCTTTGACCCGACATGTTACCCCTTGGTTAAGGATATCATCTGGGCTCCTCCGGGTATGCAATACATCCAAAAAACAGCCAAAAATATGCAGTCTGCATCTGAGTATAGATTGGTTCAGTTGCCATGTTTGTCAAATGCGCAGCTATGCCCAGTAGTGGCAGTTCAAACCATGATCAAACGAATGGGCTTGTCACAATCTGACCCCCTTTTTATGATAAAAATTTCAACAGGGAAACAGCACTTGACAGCTCATGTGGCTAGGAAAGTTTTGAAAAGTTTAGTGATGAAAATGGATTTGAACCCGCGAGATTTTGGTTTCCATACCTTTAGGCATAGTGGGGCGTCTTGGGCTTTTTCAAAGGGGGTGCCTCTTGAAAAAATAAAAATCCATGGACACTGGCATAGTGAGGCGGTGTGGTCGTATCTGCCTACCACATTCTGTACTTCATCTGCTGTGACCTCAGCCTTTCAAAAATTTCTTTCCTAGCTCTACTTCTACACTACTCTTTGGGTTGGGCTTTCTATTTTATGGTATTTTATAAATGTTAACTTTTATACTAGTTAGTCAAGAAGATTATCCTTGACTGATCATCTTTTAGTCTTTTAGTCCTACAGATTAACAGTAAAATAAAATATTTGCTTAGAATCTTATGGGCTTGTAAATAATAGTCCCTTCATAATATAGCCTCTAAAGTTCTACAATAATATGGCTATGGGACTTTCAGTGTTGTAAAGATGGATGTTAGATATAATAAAATTAGTGTTAACAATGCTAAACAATGTACTAATAAGATTAATAAAACAACCCAAAAAGTATGTGATTATATATTTGCTTTTATTTGAAAAAATATCTTCATATTCACCTTGACTTATAATAGAGACTTTACTTGGTCAAAGCTAGTGGCTTTAACTTGGGACTGCTTATCTTAAGATGGGGGAACTTAAGTTTATATCAGGCCAACTTAAGTTGATAAAGTTCAATAATGAATTTTATACTGAATCTGATAAAAACTATTAGCAAGCATGTGCAAATAAAAGAAAATTACATGACATTTTCATGACAAAGATAGCATAAATACTGATCAACTTAACTGACCTTTAGACAGAAGCTTTAGATATGTTAAATTTAACTGGCCTCAACGAATAGTGTTGAATTGCAGAAATTAAAATGAATTATGTATCCTGAGTCCTGAGAAGTATTAAGATATTCCTTTAATGTTGATTTATTTGTCATTCAGTGAGATGATTTCTTAATTGGATTTGTGTCTATTGTCTCAATATTCTATTGGTGTTGACTTGTTTCACTTAGGGTGGGTGAAGTACACAATAGGGAATACCCCTAATCAAAAAGTGAAACAAATCAACATCAAAGTAATCTTTAAGTATAATTAGGCTTAATTCTGTCAAACCTTTAAGGGTTAAAATGCATATGGGGCCACACAAATATGTAGTATGACTTTATGGGTAAGCCTGATTATAAAATTTAACAAAGAATTATAAACTTACCTTTATTTTTGGAAAATGTAAACAAATCAAACAAGTTATTTTGATGAATTTGTGTCATATGAACATAAAAATTAAGTTTTCTAAAAGGTTATATGAATACAAATTTACTGGACCCACCCCTAATGGGTAATTGCCTATTGTCTATTTAAGAACATTTGAAAATTATGATTAAATTAATCCCTGTTTTTTTCAATAAACATGTAAAGTATCACCCCGAAAACACATTTATTTAAAGAGTCTTACATCAATGCCCAATTAATCCTGTTAGCTAGCCACTCAAATAGAGGTTAAAGAAATCAAGTTCAAAAGAATGCTAGAACAATACATCAATCAGGCACAACATACCTCATATTTGTTGATCACAAAGTAAAAAAAACAGCATGCACATGTGACTTAAATACCAATAGGACTAGCCCCACTTCAGGGGATACAAAATATGACAAGGGGATACAGAATTTAACAGGGGATACAGAATCTGACAGCCCCACCTGTCATATTCTGTATCCCCACACACTTTTTGAGGGATACATTATCTGATGCTACAACGGGCTTATAAAGAGGGAGGCACATCATAAGACGAGGCATGGTTGGTGATAACAGGAAATCTGATTGGGTAACAGGTGAATGGAAAAGATCATTTCTGTGGACTAAGCCAAAATGACTGACACGCAATCACTGGAGGGGCAATTGCCTTGAAATCCACTATTTTTCAGTTATTCTATTGAAGGACTAAAGGTGTATATTCATATTTTATTAAAATACGGTAGTGACGTTACTCTATTGCTAAAACAGTAGATTGGTACAACAGGATGTTCTTTTTTCTGCTGTTTTTGTAAAGGGCGAGAAAGTACAAAAATTGACCATATACAGTTAGCCTTCAAATATCATTTTAAACTTGTGTATCGGTATTTTGCAATCTTTAAAAATGCACACTGTTTTGTGTGTCATATTAGTAATTTTAATGTAATACAAGTCGGGATTTAATAACTATGTAAATCTGTGTTAACATTTACCTACATATTCTACATATATACATATACCTATCAATTTTTTGCTGTGTAAAAATTTAAAGGGGAAATATTAAATACCAATATTTAAAGGTTTTACGTTTTGCAAGGCTATATGTAATATGTATACTCAGTTAAAGCCCGGATCTATTTGGAATTCCAATTTTTACAATTTAAGTATTAACGTTTTTATTTAGGATCTTCCATGTGGCCCAATATGGGGATGCTAACAGATATAATGAGATAACAGGTGAAAGGGATAAAGAGCCTTTTATTCTACAAGAACATAAATTACCACAACTACACAAAAATTAGTACTGTTAAACTGCATATAAAAATAACTACAAATAGCCCCACAAAGAACACAGAAGTATAGAAATACGTAAAATTAAAATACAAAGAGTAGATTCTACATGATAATAGGATTTCATGATATTCCATTGCAGTATATACACTGGAGGTGTAGAATATGTATGTATATGGTCTGTCTATGCATTCTAGAAAACATGACGGTTATAGTGATGGTTAATTTTAATTATTTATTTGGGGTTTATTTATTTATTTATTTGGGGTTTTACGTCGCTTTCAACACTGTACAGGTCATATCACGATGGGTAGTTGGAAGAGCAGAGGAAACCAGTACATAGAGTTAGTTAGGGTTCTGTACTGTAAACTGACGACCAACGGCAAGCAACTACCAGCTTTCCCACTTGAGGCCGTTACAGGGATCGAACCCCGGCCTCAGAGGTGGGAGGCGAGAGTGTTACCACTCTGCCACCATGGCCCCTTTATTTGGGGTTTAAAGTCGCTTTCAACACTGTACAGGTCAGATCACAACGGGTAGTTGGAAGGGCAGAGGAAACCAGTACATACAGTTCGTCAGGGATCTGTACTGTAAACTGCCAACCTACAACAAGCAACTACCAGCTTTCCCACTTGAGGCCGTGCTGGGAACCAAACCCTGGCCTCAGAAGTGGGAGGCGAAAGTGTTACCAGTCTGCCACCATGGCCCCCCTTGATGGTTAATTGTGTCACTTCAGTTGGGTACGAATTCAGGTTATTTTACCATCTAATTGTAGGGTTCAATTTTCAGAGACTTTTAGCCAGATCTTAAAAATTCAATTAGATCTATCCGGCTGTAGCAGTTTTGTGCATTTGATATATTCATACATTAACCAGTTTTTGTAACATATGTGATGTATCTCCTTCAAATATGATATGCCATGTATCTTTTTGAAACTGGACTGTTTCACCATTTGATTGTCAATTATTTATCAGCAGGCATCAATTTTAATGTTATTTTATAAGTTGCTTACATTACAACATAGCCATTTATAAGAAGTGAAAATGTCCGTGCTAATTATACCCATTCATATTGCACACACCAAAACTTTAACAGTATTATTACAGCGGTGCTGACCCCTGCAATGTCTCTGGTTTATGAATATTGAGCAATGTTTTTGTGTTATGCTCCTTAGAATCTGTCTTTTGACAGAGATTAAGCGCTATAAAAGTGCTATTAGAATTAGCATTATTACCATTGATATTCTTTAAAGAATTGTCAGATCCTCTGTGGCCTAGTGGTTAGCAAGTTTGGCGTCTAATCACAGGGTGTCACCTCAGTGAGTTTGACCCCTAATATTGGCAATGCTGGGGACCTATCCCAATATGACCCTGGCTGTTGAACGGGATGCAAAACCCCAACTTTGACTTTGAAGAATTGCGCAGGAATTGGGTTCAGTAAAACACCATTATTGGTGTGACTGTTACACCTTTGTGACTTAGGAACTCGTAATACTGAGACAGTTTAAAAATCAGTGTGCTACTAAAGAATAACGAATATATAAGTTGCATAACTCTGAAGATTCAACACAACACCATAAACATTAGTTGTAACTAACCTGCAAATGATATTACTGATTGCAAGTACTTGAAACTTTCAAAAGTTTAAACATTCTGACAAAAATTACTAGCTGCACGGCCATTTCACGAAGAACTGACAATACATGTTGGCATTCTGTGACAGAAAACGTGCTTGGTAGACATACGAAAGTTTGACCTTGTGTGGTCAACTGATCAATACATGACATTCATTTCTTATAAGGTCATAACTGTTGAGTCTGTGCCCGTATGCTACAGAAACACTTAAATCTGTTATAAATTGAATGATATGGGCCCCATTTCAGACACTGAATAATCCTGTGAAACCTCTATTTCCAAACTTTTTACAGATTACATTTCCTCATTGTCTGAAAAAAATCTCGAACTTTTGTTTTGGTTAAAATTTTGATAATTCATTTGAAGTTTGAAAATTTTTTTTGCAATCGTAATATAAGTACATTGCCAGTCAAATACATACCTATAGTCGGGAGCTGGACAATTCGGCCCTTTGCCAAGTCGGCCCTCGGCAAATCGGCCCCCAAAAAACTAGGCCCTGGACAAGTCGGCCCCCAGATTGAAAAGAAAGAAAAGGTAGTGCAATAAGAGTACTTTATAGAGCTTAATCTCCATCATACAGCAGAACCTAAGACTGACAGATATTCAGTTTTCACAGTACATCAGTTGAGCATATATTAGGTAATTAATGACAAATAATGGCGAATAATTCTTTGTGATCATGTTATATCTGATTTATAAGGATGACAACTTCTAAAGTGATACTTGCAAAGTGTGATTAGCAAATATCAAAGATATTTGGATGTTTCATCAAGCTCTTTTAACTTATGTCCTTTGGACACTTGTTTATATAAGAATAATTATAAATGCAATTACATAATCACATTATATCAAGGGTGATAACTACTAAAAATTGCAATTAACATATATCAAAGATTTTTTAATGCTTTAATCATCCTTTTAATCATCCATAATTTTATCCTTTAACCTCTGTCCTTTATGCACTTATCTATGTTAGTTTCATTAAAAGGGCAATTGATTAAAAAGAGATTAAGTGCAATAAGAGTTTTTATTAAATCACATTCTTATTAGATGGTGATTTTGTCATTTGTTTAACATATTCTCTTTGATGGTACAATAATTTCCAGGGGGCCGATTTGACTAGGGTATTTTATTTTGGGGGCCGATTTGACGAGGGCCGATTTGGCAAAGGGCCGATTTGTCTATGATTCCTATAGTCTTATTTAGGACAAAATTCATAAACTAAAGCATTTGTAACTTTTCTAAATCCACATATACCATGGAGTCTCTGTGATGCTTCATTGGCTGCATGCACATAAACAATTTCCCTGTACTTCTTTATTTTATGAGCCAGTTCAGAAACTGCTAATTTTCCAAGACCTTTTCTGCGATGTTTTGAGTCAACATATAGTATTCCCAGTAAACCGTTTTCCCGTTCTAGCATGTGAGCTGCCAAGCAACTGTCAGTTGTATGAATTGCAACAGTAGCATAGTTCTTGATGAGCCATTTGATAAAAGCTTTTGAACCTTTTTCAGAATGAGCCCAAGAATTATCCACTTTGTCTGCATCTGATTCATGAAGTGATGAAATGTAAAAGCCTTCGGGAACATCACTGTAACAATAATCACATAAAAGAAACAATAAGGACTAGATATTGGTTAATTCAATAAGGAAATTTTGGCATCCAAACAATCAGATACACAAAAAACAACAGATAACAAGAAAGTCCCAATACAGCAATGATTGACATTAACAACTTTACACCTTTATAGTAAATACTGACAGTAACACCAAATCATGGTGTTTGGAACATAAAGCTGTCTGATAGATGAAATATGAAACATCTACACACAAGTCATATATCTTCATTACATTTGGTTTAATTTATTTGTGAGGCATAGACAGCGCCCTTAAAATAGATATGCTGTAAAGGCATTTTAAATTGTAAAAATATTAGGTCCATAGACGACTCTGTTAACAATATTTGAATTTCCCAGTAAAGCAGAAATATTTAAAGCTCTACATGACAAGGTTAAAGTGTATTCTCATTGATAACAATAAAGTACGTGTGTATTGCAGGAAAATTATATGACTTAACCATAATTTTTGGATATTTATGCACTTGGCAGATTAAATAACTAAGTATGAACAAGTGAAAGTTTGGTGTTTACTCCCCTTTTAATAGCTACAATCGTATCACAAAAGACTTTACAAATGGTGACTTGATAATTATAAAGTATTAACAAATGATGACATGATAATTATAAAGTATTAACAAATGATGACATGATAATTATAAAGTATTTACAAATGATGACATGATAATTATTCTTTTGATCAAAAGAAAGAAGTATAAATGAGCAACTACTCACAACCTGGGTACTTCCTCTATTCTAGCTTCCATAACTGAACGTATAGGCCTAGGAGCCCCACAAACTTGCTTTTTAACAGCAATTCCTTCTATATCTTCTATGTAAAGTGCAGATGCTATTATGTAAAAAAGTATGAAAATTAACCTAAGAAATAGCACTTGATAGATAGCACTTATTACTATTGTATTCCAGAATTTACAGCAAGAAATATAGACTTTCTTCAAGTCCATTTGTCTAAGGTACTATATGAGGACTGAGTGGTTTTTTACCAGAATTTGGGGCTGCCAAAAGGTGTATAACATCAGACAGTATGTCCCCCACTCATCAGGTGGATTCTTAATAAATCCATGTATGTCAGATTTGATGGAATGAGAAATGCAAAGACTTGAAAGCAAGTCTATAAGAAAATGCAATTGCTCTATCATATCTCCTATGATTACCTCAGACATAAAGTAGATTTCATTGAATATATCAGTAAAAATCAGGTCTTGATGAGGAGAATAGGACGTGCCAATCCAAACAAAATTGTCTTCTTATATAGTGGAAGAAATCAAAATTAGTTTTCATTGACATATTAACAGTACTGTTCCTTGCAGCACCGTAACTATTTGTAAATAAAATGTTTGGAAAATTTGCATATAAAAATTAATGTGTGTGATGGTTTGATCTAATTCTATTTCACTCTATTGAAATATAAATAAACAGCATAATTAAAATTATAAACATCCATGATTATTTTTTTCATTTTGTTAAATTCTTTGGTATAATTTATTGCTTTTTTCTTCAATATAAGTGATATCCCCAATGTAAATATTCTCAAGTTATTATGATACTTATTTGTTTGTATTATTTCTACACTTCATACTTGGGATTCATGTACTGAAATAGCAATAGGCAGTATAAACTTAAAGATTAGTCAGTCAAGCAATACACGCAAGCATTTTACTTAGAAGCTCAAGGCCAAGATATATAGTGTATACATAAGAAAGTGCGTGGAGAAATAATTATTATATATGCATTATTTGACATTTATTTACAAAGTAGCTTATATATAAAGAATCTGTTACAGATATGAAAGTTTGTAAGTTGCATTAAACAAAACCCAATAACAAAGATAACAGAGGTACAATTAAATATTTAAAACTTTACATCATTGGTTTCAGTAAATTCACAAAAAAACATGGTGTTATAGAGGCTGTTTGGACCAAATTTTCATATAAAAGATATTGACCAATGTCTTTTTTATGTCAATATTTTGGTGAACATTTTAATAGATTGCATGTTTAATTAGATATTTTGTTGTGTGCATGTTGTAATTATTAACGCATGCAGGTTTATACACAAAAAAGTTAACCTGATCTGTTGAAACTTGTTAGGTATCCAAGCAACATTTATGGAATATTAAACGGTATATTAAATAATGGAAAAAATGAACCAAGACACTTGCCATATATATAAACTGCCTGATCCCACTCAATATCTCCAATCTTTAAAAGTAATCTCACCACATTTTCACCATTGGTTCCATAGCAATTGACTCCAGGTTTTAAGAATGACAGTGGACTCTCCTGTTAACAGTATGGAATGATAAACTCTGGTGAAACACTAGATGTTTAACAGGTTGAAAAGTGCTGCATAATGCATTGTTGCTTACAACTTTATAGACTCTGTGTTTATTAACAGAAAGGGAGGAGGTGATAAAAATAAGGCAATCACCAGATATTATTTGATTTCTTTAACATTTATTTTTTGTTAAATTTAACAATAGTTAAGGTGACTCGACAGCATTTTTATCTCAGTGAAAGTATCCATGTGTGTATGTTATGGATGCAGTTTCTTAGTGCTGTGAAATAATTCCAAATAGTAGGGTAAATAAATGCACACAAATAGTATACTTTCATTGGCTGATCATATGTTTTATTTGTGGCTGATTTTCATCATTTTTACCATTGTTTTCAATCAAAAGAAATACACAGCTTTAAACACTAAATATCGACTAAATAAATTGACCCAATATTGTTTTTAAATATGGCAAATTTTATGCAAGATGCAAGTTATAAACTACATCTGTAATCCTCAAACACAAGCTGCTTACAAGGACCAAGTTTAAACCTCTTCAGCCAGGATCAATGTGAAACACACCCTCAAAACCAGCATTTGGTATCCTATTCAAGAGCCAGGGTCATATTAAGATAGGTCATTAGCATTGTCACTTGTCGGAGTCAAACCCACACAGAGGTGTAAGTCTGTGATTAGATACTATACACCTGGGCCAGGATTCACAAAGTTTCTTAAGTAAGAATTCTTACTTAAGAATCTTTGTGAATCTCGGCCAAGGCCACCAAGAAAGAGCACATAAGGAAGATGGTCCTTTTTCTGCTGTTTCAGTTGTTACTGTAAATTGCACCTGCAAAGTGCACACCTATGCCCATGCATATATCAACTAATGCCCCTCTTTTGCCTGGCATCTAAATAGTTACCATCCCATGGTAAAATAGTATCATGATTTTGAGATTATGATTGTTTATAAAAAGTGTTATGTCACGGTGAAAAACTGTAGTCCTACATAGATCTGTGTAGTGTGTGTATCTCAGATGGTATCACTATATAATTTAGAGATTGAAAATATACCAGTCAATAACCTGAGTTTATGAAAAAGAGATAAAAAGTAACCTTTGTTTCCTGAAACATCTGCGTTTCAGGTTTGTGCATGTGGGGTTTCAATATTTTTAAAAAAACCTTTTAGCTGTACCCGAAATATTTAGTCATTTTTGGCTTCATTTATAGACACACACAAAAAACAGTAAATCCCTCTTTATTTGAATATAAAGTGTCGAGAATAACACTCATATTTAACCTGAAATTGCAGAGAAAAGGATGTACATTGAAGGGAAGGCCATGGAATTCCGATGGAAATGTGAGACCATGACTGAATGAACAAACATTCATTGAACAATTTACAACATTATTTATATTTAGTGCACGTCATTATAAAAACTTTCTTAAAATCTTTCTTACATTTACCCTATGGTAAAAAGATCACACACAAGAAGTAGAAACTAACCTCTTGTCTTATATCATCCGAAGCTACTGACACAATAGCAGAAAACTCTGGAAATTGGTCCACATAAAATAATTTATTTACAAGTCCTGAAAGGGTAGATACAATATCACCTCTTATCTGAAAAAAAAACATTAAATATGAATCACATTGGCTACCAAAAGCCCAAATGAAACACATCTGAAAAAAACATTAAATATAAATCACACTGGAACTACATTTCCATGTTGATCTACATATTGCTTGTCAATTTTAAACTCATCAGGCTGCCACGACTGATCCTATCAAAAAGGGACAAGAAACTAAAAAAACCACATGATTTGTCCCCGTTAAAATATAAGTAGTACTAAAAATAATGATCCTACTGATAAACTGTTAACTGTCAAATCTAAAGTTTTATATCCGATTTAGTCAGGGTGATATTAGGACATGTCCTTAGCATTACTCATCTGTGAAAGTCTAATCCACACAGAGGTGATATCCTATAACTGGATGCCAAACTTGTAAACCAATAGGTTACATATAACCTTTGATCCTTCTTTGGTAGCAGAGGAGCAGACTCGAACAACTAATCTTTTCATAGGGCAAGATTGGTCAATTCCACTTTATAAAGAGTTTGCAACACTGGTTAAAGGGGTCACAGTGGTAGAATGGTAACACTTTAGCCTCCCACCCCTGAGATCGGTGTTTGGTTCCCAGCCCGAAAGCTGGTAGTTGGTTGCCATTAGTTGGCAGTTTACAGTACATAACCTTGACCAACTGTATGTACTGGTTTCCTCCTCCCTTCCAACTACCCATCGTGATATGACCAGTACAGTGTTGATAGTGACATAAAACCCAAAATAAAATAAAACCAAGCAACACTGGCCATGAAGTAAGCTGTAGCATCATAAATATAAGCGAAAACTGACATAAAACCAAAAAGACAGGTTGCAAGTACTTGGGACAGAAATGTTTTCAAACATGTTTAATATTTTTGATGGGTAGCAACGACCACTGCGATTTGGCTCCCTACTTTCATAAGTGAAAGGATAAATATAAGTTTTCAGATATTCACTGATTATGCTCACAACTGCATATGGGGTTAGTTAAGAGGTTAACCCACGACAGTAGAACAGAGATATACCACTTATACAATAGAGCAATGATAAAAGCATAGCAGTGGTGGAACATCACTCTTGCTGGAACAAAAACCTGTACTGGTTCAGGTCAGTGCAATGATAGCTCTGTTGACATAATTTATTAGGGATAAATTTACTTAAATACAATGCTACCAAAAGCCCAAATGAAACACTAGAATACACAATCATCAGAGGAATTTTACCTTGATATATCTTCAACTAAAATCATTTCAAACTGAATAAATTTCTAAAAGTTGGCTTACCCTGTGCATGCAATTATCATTATAAGTATCCTTTAAATATTTCAATCTCTTTTCAACAGAGGTCAATTGGTTAAATGATAGCCTAATCATTTTGCTTCTAATTAACACTTTAAACACTCTTATTAAATACTCAACTATTAATCGGAAATTTTTTCAACATTTGTTTCTTACATTCTACTGGAGGATTACCGTTTTCACAACACCTTGGAATACATGGGTGTTTCACAGAAAAATCAATTCCCCAATGTACTATAGTTATGATGAGCATCGGTGTCATTTCAATATCATATTAAATATAAACAGAAGATATATGAAACATATATCTTCTCTATTTAATTAATGGTTTAGTCTCACTCAGAAGTGATATCTACAAGAATAAAATTATGCTCCATGTCACAGCTCATATATGCATTTTTTTTAATTGAATGTACCCAGTATATAACCCAGTATAAAACCATTCATGCTATGCATTTCAATACCTCAGCCATTGAATGTACTTATCTTCTTGAAGAAATTAAATTACAGACAAGGGTAATTCTGTAGGTACTAGTAAGTTAAAATTTTGAGATTAGAAGTCAAAATTATGAGATATTTCGACGAAATGTTTGACGTAGTTAACTCGAAAATTTGAGATGGTGAAATCAAATTTTTGTGATAGTTAGCTCGAAAGTTCGAGTTAGCAAGTCGAAATTTCGAAATAGAAAGTCAAAATTGAGTTATCTAGTCACAATTTGAGAAAAAAAATTAAAAAGAATGAGATAGTCAACTTGAAATTTTGAGATGGTTAAGTCGAAATTTTTGAGATTGTTGTTTCAATATTTCGATTGACTTAAAGTCATTTTGAGATAAAAAGTCACAATTTTAAGATGAAAAATTGAAATTTCGACAGAGTTAACTTAAAATTAATTACTAAGTCAAAATATTAAAAAAATAAGTCTAAGACAACAAGCCAAAACTTTTATCATTAAAAAGTTCAAAATTTTGAGTTACTGTTCTTGTACCTGTGAGGCCATACACTTCTGTTATTATTTTGTTATACAGCTTTGTGGGTGATATTTATATTGTGCGTCCCGAATCTCAGAAGGAGTCAGCTTTAACCTTAAACACTTACAGGTAATCATATAGTGAAAACTATTACATACGGGACTTCCTTACAGAACGGTATAAAAATAAAATGTTATTAAGATATAACAAAATGAATTTAAGCACAGATACGATAAAAATACAAAATTACCATTTTTCTGCAATATACTATTTAAATGCAGTCAACTCCAAGTGAAATTTTAAATCTGTATTAATCTCTTAAGTAGAAACTAGCCATTAGTAAAAATTATGTCTGGTGAACACTGTAAAATTGGAAATAAATAACTGAATCTTCAACTGGATTGTTATTAATCATCAGCAGTGCAACAATTCTTCCTATATTATTACAATAACCTTTAAATAGCGCAAAATGTTCCTGAAAGTTATATCCACTAACACTTGCATAAATTCAATATGTTAAGATTATCCTTACCACTGATATTGTTCAAGAAATGTAGTTAAGTTAGCCTTGACATAGGCGTAAATATGTATAGCATAAACTGTAGTATAATTATTTTTCATTATTGTTCTCATATAATTGTTTAGCTTTTTCAGGATATAAGAAAGGCCTCTGATACAATATGGATTATGACAAATTATACATTTGCATTATGGTGCAGACAGCCTGGATGGTCAGGCTAGGGTCCAAAGATAACATTGTTTATAAAACTGTAAAAAAATAATTTTGTAACTGCTAAAGTTCCATGTAATACCCTATTTTCAAATCAGGGTGATGCTGAAGCTAGTCCTGTGAAAATAAATGAGAAAACAGACAAACCACTTGCTTTGTCAATAATGACAGATAAGTCTTATGACAGAAATGGTCATCCTTATATGACTAGCTCTCGACTCCTACGATTAATAGGCTCACTTGTAACACTAATCCTGACCACTCTTCTGCAGTAAAGGGAAGATTCTTATGACAATCTTCTCTTTTCAGAAGAATGGGTAAGACATTCAACTGGTGAAATTAGTTGTAGCATGTTAAAGATTTGTTGTAGATGCCCCCCCCCCCCCCCCCCCAAACAAAAGCATTAGTCACAAGCACTCAGATTAGAATTACTCAGTTGCAAAGACTTTTAAACATTCTGAGTAAAAATTATCACGTTGGTTGTGTATCATTGTCAAATTAAATATTTTTATGCTGAATAAAGACCCACCTCTTCTGAAAATTTGATGTAAATTCATGCAGTAGTTTTTTCATAATCTTCCTAATATAGAAACAAGCCAACTGAATCTATCGATCGCATAGCTTGCTTTTTCAGAGATAATAATAAGGGAAACAATTGTTACTTGCTTGTCATAGTTTCTACCTCTGAACGCTGTTAAATCACATGTCAAAAGAGCAGTAAAACATTTCTACTTAACTAGAAGTTCCATGGAAAAAGTAAATTGCTGATGGGAAAGGCTATACGTGAACCTGATGTTTATTTCTACTTAAAAGGTTAGAATTGTTTATTTGGGTTTTAACATCGCTTTGAACATTGTACAGGTGATATCATGACCGGTAGGTTTATAGCAGAGGAAACCAGTACATACAGTTGGTCAAGGTTCTGTAATGTAAATTGCAAACTATCAATAAGAAACTACCATCTTTCCCACATAGGGTCCGGGGTTTGAACCGCAGACCTCAGATGTGGGAGGTGAGTGTGGTACCACTGTGCCACCATGGCCCCTTTAAAAGGTTAGAAACAAGAGTCCAGCTTTTCACTGTGCTATGTTTCATAATGGGAGTTACATATTAGCATTTAGCTTGAGAAGTGAGACAAATGAGCAAACATTCCCTACTGTTTGGTGCGTATCATGACACAAACCTCAACTTGTAGTCCAGTGGAAATGTGAGAAAGCATGTTTTTTTGCTATTATGAAATTTTTTTGTTGATTCAGCATCTCTAAGCTGTCCCGATGAAAAATCAGCCGGGTGCCAGCTTGGCACCCTTGAGGAATATTTTTAAAAACCAAAAAACAAAATGGCCGCCGTAAATAATGAAAATTCTATTTTTACACATATCTTTGCTTATATTGTACTTAGAGACACATTCTTTGTATCGAAGTCTAGGTTTCTGGACTATTTATTATATTTATTATGTGATATAATGTTTAAATAGAATATAAATATCAATTTGTACAATCACACACCAAATTAAAAATGTTTTTGACAATATTTTTACATTATTGTCACATGCAGTTGCCAGATCCATTCTACCATACCACACATTGATTTATCTACCACAAATCACAGTAATGTTCACATTCACCACCCAATGCAGATATGACACCCATCTGTTTCATGGGCTGTATTAATAGTTTGTATAGTTGTAGCATGAGATTTGTACTTAAATATAAAATATTTTGTTATCCTCGAATTTTCATATTCTTGGATAAGAATTATTCTTGGCATAAAATTATTCTTTTCTAAAAATGACTTTTAAACCTAAAAATATAAATATTTAGTAAACCAATGTTAGATTTAAAACCAGGAAAAACAAGGCTTCTGAAAACCCTGTTTTTTGGAATTTTATAATTATGTTAAAGTGAACCACACCATCTCTTGATTGACTCATAAAAAACCTAAATTTTGTTTTTATTTACAATCTGTTTCAATAGAATGTTGGGGAATTTTTTTTAAATGGCACAAGTTTGATGTGACATGAACATGAGCCTATAAACATATCTGACTGCACAAAAAATGATATGTGCTGTCACTTTCGACAGAGTGCACTGATTGATTTGATCTGACAGATGTGATATAACAGAGTTTCAGCAAAAATATCAAAATTGTGACCACTGGACAATATCTGACACCAGTACAGATGTGTAACAATTCCACTATCCAGAGAAAGGATCAGGAAAGTCATCACAAGGAAGATGATATCATAATTCATCACATAGCACCAGTTGTCTCAGCTGTAGATGACTCACTTATCAACGTTATCTGTGATTATACAGATTCCATTATCTTACTACCTTACTTCTGTATGGAAGAATAAATGATTGTGAAAAACAAAATAGCACAGGGCGCATAAGTTCTTTGAGAGTATTTTTAGACATTCACTAAACAGCAATAGACCACAAAAGGATTGCGACATATTTGCCTGCTGGACTTGCCTTTGTATTTATTTATTATTTGGGGTTTTACGTTGTTTTCAACACTCTATAGGTCATATCATGACGGGTAGTTGACGGGTAGTTAGGAGGGCAGAACTGCCGACCAATGACCAGAACTACCACCTTTCCCACTTGAGGTCGGGCCGGGAACCGAACTCCGATCTCAGAGATGGGAGGCAAAATTGTTACCACTCTGCCACCGTGGCCCCCAACTTGCCTTTGTAGGATGGAACCATTTCACATTTATTTGGAATGGGGAGGGCAGAAAATACTTCAGGGTACTTTGCTTGAAGCAGTTGAAATATATCTGATCACTGAGCTAACTACCTTCATTACTAATTGTTATAGGTCCAAGGTGGAAGGTGATATGAACACCCATCATTATCAGTTCTGAAATCTAAGATAGCAAATTCAAAAATTAATTTTGCCCTGAAATTAAAGTGGTTACTTAGAATATCTTTCTTGACCATGTATATCACACCTATCACAAAGCACCCATATGAAAATCAGCATGACAATATAAAATGGCACAAAAATTTATCCAGTCACATTACCATTGGGCGTATGCTGTTTGTCGGAATATTCTTTACTTATCACATGTGTACATGTTCAATCACTTGCCCATGCTCCCCATGGAGGTGTGCTTTAAGAACACTATTTAGCTACAGCTTGCCCACCAATTCATCTCCAGGCTGTCCTCAAAACCTTTGATATATTCATATTTCATAATCCCCCAAATTGTGCTCCATAGTTTCAGATATTGTACAACAAAAGCTGCAATTTTCATACTTGATCTTACAGATCTTCAAAACTTCTTTGATCGCTAAAAATCTAAATTTAATTTAAAATGGAAATTCCTCATTCTAGAGCCATCTGTACTAAATAGGTAGGCAACATAATATTTTAACATTATAGATTCTAATGAAGGTATAATAGAGCTTTACTTGGCATCAACTATGAAAGTTGCAAGAGGCTCAAGTTTCTCTCTTAATTTTGTAATTTTTTCACAATGGTCTTGGGATAGAGTGGATAAGTGAGTTAAAATACACTCAATTTATTTTAATGTTAAATGTTTACACAAAAGTGAAGTGCCTAAGTAAATTTCAAGATTGAACAAACAAGTTATTTTGTAATTAATAACTTTGTAATGCAATATCTTTTCCTGAAAATCGGACTTGGATGCGCCAAGTAAAAATATTCCAAAGAGGGTCAGTTGAAACATCTATTTCCAAATGGAAATTGAGCTTATAACTATGACCCTAACTTGAGAATCTCTTCCCTAAATGAATTTTCAATTCCATTGATCACATACTTCAGAGAAGAATCATCCAGTTAAGACATATAATTTCTGATCATAACAGTCCATTTTTCAAGAGTGTTTTTTCCAGTTACCACTTATAATAAATTTTGTGATCCATACTAGCTGTATGGCATCATTTAAGGATGACACATTTGTCAACTTTCGTTTTTTCCTATCATTAACTGTACATTATTATTAAATATAAACCATAGGAGCTTAAATTGTTTTACCTAATTTAAATATAAATCTGGATATAACATTGTATTTACATTTTAAGGGAACATTTGTCAAGGATTTGTTTTAATATGGCAGTATTTGATTCTGTGTTCAAGGTTTGTAAGTGTTAAACAAATTTGGCAATTAAGCGAAGGTTATCCTGCAAATCTGACATTTCTGTTATAGTTAAACCTTGTATTACATCATAAATAGATTCCTTGACCCCAAAAATCTAGACTTAGACACCAAATTTGTGTCTCTCGGTACATTAGAAGTGAAGATATGTGTAAAAATAGAATTTTCCATTATGTATGGTGGCCATTTTGTTTCTTTCTTTTTAAAAAATTCATCAAGGGTGCCAAGCTGGCACTCGGCTGATTTTTTATCAGTACAGCTTAGAGATGCTGAATCAACAAAAAAACTTCATAATAGCAACAAAACACACTTTGACCTAATATGGCTATTTGGCATCTGGACTATTGGCACAAAGCATAAGATAAATCATTAAATAACATTTGGTAGTCATCCGTACAATGACCACAACAATAAATTAAATAACTAATTAAATAACAATTTTTTCATCCAAAAGGAATGCTTTATCCTGAAGTAATGAAAAAATCTGAAAATATAGCTACAAAAAGAGTTAAGATTAGGTCCAAACCACAACACAAACTATGAGTAAGGAAAGGAAACCCAGATCTTTTGCTCATGTGTGGCATTATTGTAAAACCTGGGCATGTTATGTCTGAATGTTGGCCCTTAAAGAAAAAATAGAGAAAAGGAAGCAATAACCAATGTATTTGTTTCTAGCAAATCTAAATGGGGTTTATTGCTCAAGGTATTGAAGGTGGTTGTGCAAACATTCCCTTATATATGGTCAATTTAGTGTCAAACTTAGTTACTGGTTCTGTTATAGTGGGTACCATGCCCACTGTACCCAGTAAAGGGGTATTTTTGCTGTTGCGAAATGATTTGGCAGGTGGCAAGGTGGTTGCTGATAAACAATTTACAGGTGTTTAGTTGATTTATCAGATACATTCTTGAACAACTATGTGACGTACAGAACTATAGTGATACTAACCCTATGTCTAGGTAAGATTCTGAAAAAACATAAAATTAAATGATCCAGATGTATCATTATCAAAATCAACATTGATTTCAGAGCAGGAAAATGACCCTGAATTAGCTCCTCTATTCAGGTTGGATTTGCCGTCAGTAGAGCCAGATAAGGTACCAGTAGGCTCAATCCCAGAAATGGTGTTGTAATGTTATGGTGGAGGCCTCCAAATGTCCCTGCATCTGAGGAATGACCTTAAATATGGTTCTGTGTGACAGAACTTTGTAAGACCTGTCAAATCTATCACTTGATAGGGGAAGATTCATGTGGCTCCTCTGAAACTTATTCCAGCATTTGAAGAACCATTCAGCAAAATGATAATTGATTGTGTAGGTTCCTTGTTAACGACTAAATCCAGAAACCAATATATTTTGACCATTACATGTGCCTCAAACCGAAGCCACAACAGCACAAAAATCTCAAAGCTTTAGTCAATTTATTTACTTTAGTTACCATAAGAGATCCAGTCAGATCAAAGATCTAATGTCATATCAGGACTATTTTAGCAAGCTGTATTTCAGCTAGGTGTTAAACATATTAAATCTAGTGTGTATTACCCAGAGTCACAAGGTGCACTTAAAGCTTCCATTCAACCTTGAGATTATGATTAGAACATATTGATTAGACAATGAAATATGGGATGAAGGCATAAAATTTTTAATATTTACAGTTAGGGAGTCAATTCAAGAGCCTCTAGGATGTAATCCCTATGGGTTAGTATTTTGTCATTAAGTCTGTGGCCCTCTGAAGTTGCTGAAAGAAGATTGGTTATCTGAGAAGACTGAGAGCTTATACCTGTTGGATTATGTCTCAAAGTTTAGAAATAGGTGAGAAAGACTTGTGAGATGCCACAACAAAACATGACAAACTCTCAGTCAAAAATGAAACTGCTTTAGGATAGCAAGTCACAAAACTGTGTTTCAGTCCAGGAGGCAAGGTTTCAGTATCACTACCTGCCCAGGAGAATACATTACAGACCAGACCTTATGGTCCAGTCCTTGAGTTAATAAGGGTACACACTGTTGTGGTTGTTGTAAAGCCTTGTGGGAGAAAGTTAAACCAACTGTGTGAATAGATTATGGTTACACCATACTCTCATAAGGGGAATAGCATAGCTTGTCATGGCTTCTGATTGTAACACTGTTAATGATAAAGATTCAGTGTACACCCAGGGTATGTCAGGAGTAAAATATAGCATCAGTACAGATGTTATTCATCCACTGACTGTATTTAAAGCTCACTTTGTATATTGATGATTGACATGTATACTTGTAAGAGTGTAACCACATATTGATGTTACTTATGTAATTTAATATGTAATGCTCTATGAAATGTTATTACATAAGTATGCATATTCATAATCATAAAATTTTGTATCCCTTTGGCTTCCAAAGTTTTTCTTTAAAGGGGGAGGTGTTCCATATAAGGGTGTTATGCCTGTATGGAGTTTTTTATATTGATTTTGGATATTGATTTTCTCTATATTTTGCAGAAGTGGCCAAGTTAGTGATGATCTTCCTTGTTCATGGGAGCAATCTATTATGGATTAAGCTTCTATTTGTTTTTCTTGGAAATGTGTTGTACTTGCAATTCTTTCTAGAAAATATTTGAAGCCAGAGCACTATATAAAGGGTGGAAAGCCTGAATGCTTTGAACCTATTCTCTTTTGGGTAAATTTATCTGTGTATCAAGGGGATAGAAACTGCTTGTTATTGAAGTGAACTGGATATATATAGTGTGTGTTAATCTACCAGAAAGTGGGTTTACTGTATACTGGATATTGTTCACATCTTGGAGCAAACATCACAGTGCAGACACTCCAAACATCCATAAACATACATTTTGTGTCAGTGGATGCTGAACAAATCATGGGACAGAGTGGACAAACTTATTTAACTATTAATTACGTTGATAGGACTGTTGTCAGATTAGGTTGGTTTCTTTACTGTTCTCAATATACTAATTTTCCTGGGACCAGGTGGGTAGTCAGTTTAATACGTGAGTACCCAGGTACGCTCACCAATGGGCGATAATAGGTGATGCTACAAAAATCTCTACATTTACAAACTAAAAACTCCCACAAATCACGGGATTTTCTTTATTTCTTATGTGCCACTTTTTTTATTTAATGAATGACACAATAATCCTGTATATTGGGATCATGTTGTTTTGTTTTTATTTGCTTCTTCTGTCGGTGCATTGAAAACACTAGGAAAGAAATATTAAATTAAAAAGACCTCTGTACATTCAAACATACGGAGCCCCTAATAGGACATGGTAAAATAAAAATTGCACCATGTATTAAGTCGTGCGCACAAGATGATCTCGTGATAACGAGAAAATAAGTCGTGATAATGAGATGATCTCATTAGCACCACTTGTTTTCTTGATATCACAAGATCATCTGGGGCTCACCAGATGATCTTGTGCTCACTAGATAAAGTGGTGATCACCAGATAAAGTAGTTCTCACGACATAATAAGTAGTGGGCACTAGTTTATGTGGTAATCACCACATTATGTTGTTATCACCAGATGAAGTAGTGAGCACTACATTATCTGGTGCTAATCAGATCATTCTATTATCACTAGTTCATCTCGTGCTCACCACTTCATCTAGTGATCACCAGATGATGTGGTGCTCACTACTTATTTTCTTGTTATCACCAGATGATGTGGTGAGCATGAGATGATCTGGTTATAACTAAATGATGTGGTGATCACTACTTCATCTTGTGATAACAAGAAAATAAGTAATGCGCACCACATAAACTAGCGCTCACCACTTATTAAGTCATTATCACCACTTCATCTGGTGCTCACTATCTTGTGATATCAAGAAACAAGTGGTGCTAATGAGATGATCTCATTATCACAAGAAAATAACTTGTGATACCGAGATGATCTTGTTATCACAAGATGATCTCATTATCACCAGATCATCTTGATATCATGAGATGATCTTGTTATCACGACTTATTATGTCATTATAATGAGATCGTCTCATTATCACAATATATTTTCTCGTTATCACGAGATTATCTTG
This sequence comes from Sabellastarte sp. h YS-2021, assembly GCA_964017235.1. NCBI lineage: Eukaryota > Metazoa > Annelida > Polychaeta > Sabellida > Sabellidae > Sabellastarte > Sabellastarte sp. h YS-2021. Next base: position 43,857,777 of record OZ024928.1, read on the forward strand.
TGCGCATGACTTAGTACATGGTACCAATTTGATTTTACCATGTCCTATTAGGGGCTCCATAGAAATTACATTCGAGTATTGCTTTATTTTCTGCTAGGTCATGTGACTCCTTTTGTATGGGCTTGGATGCTGAAAAAGCCAAAAACATATCAACAAAAGAAATGGAAATTTATTTTTTTTGAAAGATTAGATGGGGGTATGGGGTTTCGGAATCGGGTACATGTTTGACGATCAGGTACCCTGATAATCAGATACCTGATGAGATCATTAGTTTTAGTATTGTATGAACTATTAAGAATATCTCAGGTGGCTGTAATTAGTATTTTAATTGTTAACTAAATTTGCCAAGTAAACTTTTTATCCTTTCCTGTTGCAACTTGTAAGCAGACTGGTAATTGTAACCATGTGCTTGGCCTCTGAAAAAAAAACAGATAATGAAATATGAATAATAATGGAGCCATGCATATTTCTACTTAGATCTACATAGTCCATTTCGTGGTATTTATTATCTTTGATTAAATAAGAACAGAGAGAATTCAATCAAGCGATGTCTTTTCTCAGTATGTGGTTAACAAATCAACATGAAACATGTTTTCTGTGTGTGTATAATATAATGATTGGGTAGACATTTTGTTGTAGTGCTACACTAATTATTAAAATTGTTAAGGCAACCTCTTCAGGATTATTATAAAAAAATTATTTCATATTTACTTACATGCATATTTCATTATTACTGACTTATTTCTGTAATATTACACAAATTGTTATCGACAAGGTTTATATGTCTTTATTGCAATTAACTTTATTGATTTCTGTTACTTTGATTAGTTAATGGGCACTCTTCTTAGAAGCTGCTTCTGTCTTTATGGTACTTGGGAACATAGCGATAATTATATGTTTTATTGACCATGTTTGTATGTCTTCTTTGGAATGATCTTGATCTGTGTTTGTTGCTTGGAATAGTCCATGGATACTCTTCTTAGTGGCTTCTTCTGTCTTGTTTAGTGAATGGGAACATGTTGATAGCTTTGTTGTTAAGACATATTGACATATAATTAGGTGTTTATCTTTTTGACTATATTCATATTTAATCTAGTAATATATAAATATAAATAATTTATGACTGAACACACATGATTTGCGGATGATAAGAATAACTCCAAAGTCCATCCTAGAGGAATTTCATGTGGTATAATGCTCAGGAGAGAAAGAAAAAAGAAAGAGCACAATTGCTACCGGTTCATATGTGTTTGCCAAAGTTGTTTTGCAGAAACAAGATCTCAACATTGATGAGAAATTGTGTCTATGTAACGTTTTATTGCATATTTTAGGATTCTATATTTTACTGAAAGTTCCTGCAAATTGATATATACTTCAAGTCTGTTATTATTTGCATGCCACTGTCTTATGAGATCTGATTTTATCATGTTTATTCCCATTTTTTTCTTTGTTTTAAAGAGGCCCTGTGTTTCATATTCAGTTGTGCTGTATCAATTTGTTGCATTCAGGCTTTCAATATTAACCTGTTATTGAAACCTGAGCATTAAAAGCTTTGTGTATAAATTGTTCTCCATATGTCTTTATCAAACTAGGTTATAACACCCTTCCATTAACAATAGTTTATTAGCATAGTGAGAGATCTGTTTCAGTGATATTTACTACAATGGCAACATAGCCATAAATAACTAAAAATGTTCCTGCAAGCTGTAGTCATTAATATTGTATGAGATCAACATTTTAGATTTAAATAATTTACGATTTAATAAGTATCATTTTTCTCTCACAATTGATAAATAGAACCCGGCGTTTTTTATGAATCTTTACACTTAACAAAATCTCTCTTCATTCAGAAAGAAATTGAAAACATATATCTTTGTAAAAGCATATCAACCCTAGTTGTCTTCTTGTCTCGATCATTCTCTGTGGTGCTGACCCCTGCTATGTCCCTGCCTTACTGATTATGGCTCTTTTCTTTTTGGTATTATGCCCCTTAGAGTCTGTCATTTGACAGAGATTAAGTACTAAAAAGTACTCTTACAATTATAATTGAGTGTGCAAATATACAACTGAAATTATGTTGATGTATGTGTCTCTACCATTTTGTAAAACTCATAATGTGTGTTGTAAAAATTGATATGTCTGTCTCTACCCTTCGTAAAATTTATATTATATAGTATGAATTGTAAAGTTTTAGATGAGATGATGATCAATAAAGTACATTTTACTCCCATAACATTGTTAATACAACTGTTACATTTCTGAGACTTGGCAATTTAGTTCATCAATTCTAAACTTAGAGTTCTGCATCTACTAACACTGTGCAAAAAGGATGAAAAAATATACCACATGTTTTGCCCTGCATGAAGTTCTATCTCCTTATCAGCTACTCCTGATATTAAATATTAAACCCAACACTCTTGTGAAGTCATTCCTATAATAATCTTATTTTTGTACATAATTTACTTGGCTCCATTTTACCAAAGCACGATTAAAATCATATAGTCTTGAAGATAATGCCCAGGTCCTACATTCAGGAGCTTACTAAAACTTGATAGATGGTTATTTAAGACTGTATACAGTTAGAAAGTCTTTGTCAGTGTCCAACATTTGGCACAAAAGTTGTTTCATACAGTTTGGCATGGAGATCTGTCACCACTGCCTACAATTGTTAGTCATTATTATTATTATTATGTATTTATACTCAGCGCAATATCTCCATATACTACAGGACTCAAAGCGCTATTTGACCAATCCGACTGTACAGGTACAGCCCCAACTCACAAGTAACTGACATTCCCCTAACTGGAAGATAGAGGCTCAAGGATGACCATTTATCAACGTCCTTGAGGTTCTTTAACCTGCCACTGGGGATAGGATCCAATGACAGAGGACCGCCATTTTAAGTGGTCATCCGAGCCACTATGTATCTGCCTGTACCTGGGATTGAACCCACGTCCTCTGAGTTCCTAGACAAGTGTGTTACCCGCTAGGCCACAGTGGCCACAGGTCATGCTATAACCTCAAAATTGCAGTTCAAGCTGAACTTTCAACAATAACTTTGGCTATTTCAACACAGTAAGAGGAAGATTCATAAATTGAATAATATGAAAATCTACTATAATTTTAAGAGAGTAAAGATATATGGAATGAATAGGAATTTGAACTTCATGTTGGCCTCTAACCCATATATACATAATCTTTGTGGTCTAATAAGGTGATATCTAGTGAGATGAGTTGCCCCCCAGATACCGCAAAATACTTAATCATTGATTGGTGAATGATGTGGGTTCCAGTTTATATTATATACTCATACACTGAATAAGTCCTTTGAAACCTCCACTTGATTTACCTACTTTATGCACATGGAGTCCAATGTCTTAGATAACATATATCAATTGGGTGCTGAAATCTTTCAAAATAGTATCAGTACAGTTGCACATGTGGTATAATACATATGTTCAAATTGTACCCTCATACAGGGTGGAATCCATAAACTACAGCATCTGCAACTTTTTGTAAATCCACACCTCACATGGAGCCTGTAAGAGGCTTCATTGTCTGTATACACATAAACAATTTTCTTCATCTTCTTTATTTTGTGAGCCAGTTCAGACACGGTTAATTGTCCAAGACCTTTCCTACGATATTTTGGGTCAACATATAGCATTCCAAGTGACCCATTTTCTTGTTCTATCATGTATGCTGCTAATTCATTATCAGCTGTACGAATTGCAACAGTAGCAAAGCTCCTGATGAGCCATTTAATAAAGGCTTTTGAAACTTTATTAGAATAAGTCCAAGAATCATCCACTTTTCCTGCATCTGATTCACAAAGTGATGAAAGGTAAAAACCTTCTGGAACCTCACTGTAAGAATATAAAAAGACTAGACAAGATAATTATTACTAAGGACCAGATATTTGTTTATACAATTAGGAAGTCTTACATTTCAAAGAACCAAATATATCAACAACAGATAGCATTGCTGCATGACAGAGGCGAGGACAGACTAACCCAATCTGCACTTGTATTTTAATTAATATTGAAAGTAAAACACCAAATTATGAATCTTGGGGTGAATAGATATCTTAACACTCAGGTATCTAAATTAAGAAGCTTTGGGTTTCTCAATTACATTGTGGGTGTCTAGAGAGATTGTTCTTTAAAATTTAACCAAATTTAAAATTTCATGTTAAGCAAATATATTTGAACTTCACCATTCTAGGACTGAACTGCATTTTCAAAGATAAAGGATACAGCATTTTGGGGAAAACATTATGTGGTTCTTATGAGTTTATTCTGTTCTCAGGTGCCAAAGTCTGACCAGGTTTTACATCCCTTTTAACAGTTGGGGCTATGTTATATTGGTAAAGTCTATCACTACATGCGCATGATGGCATAAACTTAATTGAAATGAACAACCACAAGTGACCAACCACTAATTGATCTTTTGCTAATTTTATAACCACCAAGCTTTTGTTATTGTAATTGAATTATTTATAACAACAAACATGAGACTCATTGATCATTTACAAGGTGGTAATTGCTCAGGCCAGTGATATCCCTTGAATTAAACCATTTTACTTTATTATTATAACAAGATTATTTGGCTTAAGACATCAAGATTGAACAAACCGTTACTCACAACCTGGGTATGTCTTCTACTCTAGCTTCCAGAACTGTGTCTGTATCTCTAACAGCCACGCAAACTTCTTTCTCACCAGTAATTCCTTCTATATATTCTGTGTTTACTGCAGATGCTATTAAGCAGCAAAATAAGAAAATATCTATATAATATCGTATGAAAGAATCTATGTAGACAACCCTGTGGGATTTGCCTGGTATTTCATGTATATCATTATGTTCCAGGGTGAAAAGTACAAAGTACAATTATTTTGTAATATATCCCATGATCATTATCGGACATAATATAGATTTCATAGAGCCTCTTAATAATACCCAGCTCTTGGTCAGGTTAACAGGAGATATTAGAAATATCTTCTGATACGGTGCCATAAATCAGTAGGTTACAGTACAGCCTCAGGTCTAATCAGTCTAGTTTAGACCATAAAGGCAGTTGAATCAATCTGTTTTAATATCCTTCAAACGCCTCATGAAGAGGGATAAAATTCTAAAAGATTAATCTGGATTGACAATGTTCAAGCTTATCCCCTATGGATCAACCCAATAAAATGTTACAATGTGAACCCCTGTATGTTATTTTGTTATCTCACATTTGGTTCTTAAATGAGAGTAGTTAAATATGAAATACCTTTACTTTAGACCTTTACTTAGACATTGGTCACTTAGCACTAACACCTTTTAAGCACCGAGTAAAGATATATAGTGTGCATGAAGAAATGTTTGCATGATAGGAAAAGCTGAATTATAACAAGGGTAAGGATTATTACATGCGTACTTATCAGAGGTCCTTGGTGGTTTAGGTGTCTTTGACTTTGATTTTCAGATCTGTCAAGTCATAATTAACGACTTAAAAGCTGACTGATTGTCATTTGGTAAAAAAGATGCTTGAATTGACCCTGTGAGTCAAATGATGTGCATATTTTCTGGGATTGAAAAACATGTTGTGTAGTTGGTTTCAAGTACTTTACCTTCAAGGTGAAAGTCCCAGTACTCTTGTTATATCTGAGAAATTTAATCATAATGTTACAGTACTGTTGTAGTAATTTTGCTGTTGCTTGTTTTTATTCTTTGCATATTTTGTCTATATTTTGTAGATCATTAAAGCTGATATATGATTTATATTTTGACATTTTAATGATAACTGAGTTATAAATTCAGTTTTAGAAAACTGAATTAACCTGTTATTGGCTCCATGTAGCGTATGCAACTTATACATGGAAAGGTATTCCCTTATTTATGGTTCCAATTTGTCACAAAAACATTTTCTACCATGACAGAAAGTTTGGATATTTATAAAACACTCCTGCATGTGAGGAGGTATCAGCTCACCAGACATCTTTGTTTTATCAGTATACTGATAGAAAAGCCAGGATATCTGAGAGTGAAGCACATAAACTGAAACTTTATGATGTAAACTGAGAGTACAATAAAACTCAAGTAAAAACTGAAGCCTTAAGCAAGGCTAGCAAGGCAGCCATAAGTAACTTTCATAAAATGTTATATTGTGATTAATGACAGTGGAAAATGAAAAAAAATACTTGCCAAATATATAAACTGGCTGGTCCCACTGAATTTCGTCAATCTTCAAAAGCAATTTCACCATATTTTTACTACTAGTTCCATAGCAGTTGACTATAGGTTTCAAGAATAAAGTTAGACTTTCCTGTAAAAATACATATATGATGCAATGATAAATTGTATTAAAATAGTATATGTTTAGAAGGTACAAAGGCAGAAATGTACATGTTGATTAAAATATATTTGAGTTTGTAGTTATTAATGGTAAAAGGGTGGGTAATAATAAGAAAATCTGGACATTGTTTAATTTTTTCAAAAGACATTTTCACCTGAGTTGCCTGGTATCTCCTGGTAAAACCCAAACTTACCCAATGGCTCTATGATTCTGGAACAGTGATGTTTTTACATATCTCGGTGTATACTAGTACAGAGATTAGTTTTTAGATTATATTCTGTGTAGCTCCAACACAACAGACAGTATTGGGCTGCATTTGTTCTCTGTCCTATATCTTCTTTATGGCAGGATTCAAAGCCATATTTGACCTATCCTGACTGCACAATTACAGCCCAAGCTCTATTAAGCTTAGGAATAAACATTTATCAATATCCCTGAGGTACCTGAGCTTGCCACTGGGCATAAGACCCAATGACAGAGAACCACCATCTTTAGTGGTCATTCAGGCTACTATGCTCCTGTCAGTACCTAGGATTGACCCCACATCCTCTGTATTTCTGTATAAGTGTGTTACCCACTAGACCACAATGGGGGATAATTACTATGTAGCTGAAATTCAAAAATGTTACTCAATGTGGCTTTGTACAAGATTATAGAAGTCCCTAGTTTTATGGGCCAAGGTAATGAAGCAGGTATTTTAAATCTGTGTTTATTGTGAAGCGTTTAATTGAATACGTATATAGGCATGAACAATAGGACGACTTCATCATATATAGCCCATCTATTGACTATTAATTCCCATGTTAGCCTATAGTCCCCCATTACATTGTGGTCTCTTCTACAGTTTTTGTGTCCCTGGCAATCATTTTGGTGGTCTTTGGTCAACTTAAGGAGGAATCACTATACAGGGCATGTTTTATGTCTGAATTTCCTTGGGGGAATTAAAGCGGTCACCACTATTTGAGAGTGGTCACATGTAGAGGTTTAACTGTGTATAAAGTTGAATCTTGTTAATAAGTCGCCCTAGAACCTGTCTATTTACCAAACATTGCAGATGGAAGGGAGAATAATATTGGGAAAGGCTCCTCTTTGACCTAATATTTATTTCTATTCACTAGGAATTTTTTCTTACCAGTATTCAGGGCCCTATTCACAAAAGATCTAAATCTTATCTTAGGCTTTAATCAATCTTAAATCTGATATTTTGTCCCCGCTAAGAATTGTCATAAACTGGCATTCGAAATGCAGGTCTTAGCTTAGAGTAAAGTCATAAACTTTAGGCCAAGTTATTTATATAACCACATTGGTTTTACTGTGACAAGTGACGTTATTTGTGCACTTTCTGTAGTTACACAGTTTATACATTGATATTGGCATTTCAGTCATCAGACTTTGTGAAAGCAAAGTTAACACAATAATCAAACATAAGTTAACACATGCTTATGTTTCCAATAACTTTAAATATACACTATACATAAGTAAAAGTATCAATACTCACAAATTTTCTTGATACCTACTAGGCATGAAATCGTGTATTGATCCATTTTTATTTCTGATATATGGTTTTTGAAGTAAAATTATGAAATAAGAATTTTAAATTCAGGTTTAAAAAATGGAAAATTTACAGTGCTGCAGTACTGAAGTATGGTGTCCCAATTTTCTGCAACACATTTTTTACAAAAATAATATATATATCTAGTAAAAAACGGCCACAGTATTTTAAAGCTAGAGTTTATATGTGTTTTTGCTATATTACAGAAACTTTAAAGAAATAGCCACATTTTTTGGTATTTGCATTATAAATCCCACAATGTCATCTGTTGTATTAACAAACATTAAAAAATATCCACAACTTGGTAGATACTTGGAGATCAGAAAATAACACAGCCAAAAAGTTCACATGGGTTAGTGGAAAAAAAGCCAGTGAAAATGGCAAGATTAGATTTCTTTCTTGTAACCCCTGACATTCATGCTAACATAAATAAGCATATACTTAGTTTTGGTTATAGGAGTGACCACTCACTGGTGGGTATTGAGCTAAATACGGAAAATTCAGAACGTGGAAAAGGCTTTTGGAAATTTAATTCAGCCCTCCTGAAAGAACAAGAGTATGTAACACTGGTGAAAAATGAAATCAATAATTTAATAAGCGAGTTAACAGAGGGTCAGGGATCACAAACTCTGACAACCTCTAAACAAATGTTCTTTGAAGTGCTAAAGCTTAGAATAAGGGGTGTCAATATTCCTTATTGTGCCAAATGTAAAAAGAAACTAAATGAAAGGAAAAAAAGTATAGAAGCTGAAATCCCAAGGTTAGAAACATTAGTCGTAAATAATTCAGAAGAAAAAAAATCGAGGACATACAGGTTCTGAAGGAAGAATTAAGAATCATAAGAGAGACTACTTTGAGGGGGAATATGTTAAGGGCAAAGGCACAGAAGTATATTGATTTTGAGAAACCAACCAAATACTTTTATAACTTAGAAAAACAAAATGATACCGGTAAGGTGGTGAACAAAATCAGGATAAATAATGGTATCATAACTAATCAGCAAAATATCCTGAAAGAGTTAAAAATCTTTTACAAAAATATCCTGCAGAGTAAACACGTAGATAATCAAAACCAAAGTAAATCTCCATTTTTGGTTAAAGAAAACATTAAAACCTTGAGTATGCAGGAGCAAGCGAAATGCGAAGGTTTAATAACTGAAAGAGAGGTCATAAAAGTATTGAAAGATATGAAGAATGGGAAATCTCCAGGTACAGATGGTTATACTGCAGAGTTTTATAAATTTTTTTGGAAGGACATAGGGAACTTTGTTCTTGAGAGCTTGAATGAGTCTTTTAATACCGGTGAACTATCTATTACACAAAAACAAGGTGTGATAACTCTACTGCCAAAAGGTAATAAACCAAGAGAACTGATTAAAAATTGGCAGCCAATTACACTTTTAAATCTTGACTATAAATTACTGGCAGGAGTTCTAGCCTCCAGAATGAAGGAAGTGCTCCACACTATAATACAGAATGACCAAAAAGGATTCTTAAAAAATCAATATATTGTGGAAACTATTCGGACAATAGCAGATTCTCTAGAGTATATAAGACAAAAAAAAATTATGGGTATGACACTTCTAATAGATTTTGAAAAAGCCTTTGATTCCCTCGAGTGGGACTATTTTGAACCTGTTTTAAAAGTATATAATTTTGGGGAAGACTTTAGAACATGGTTTTCTATTCTCTATAAAAATAGCAATAGTTGTGTTATAAATAATGTGTTTTTACAGAATTCTTTAAAATTGGAAGGTCATGTCGACAAGGAGATCCTTTAAGTCCTTACTTGTTTATATTGGCAGTTGAACCTCTGGCAACAGCAATAAGGAATAGTGACAAAGTGAAAGGTATCTTGGTAAATGAAAAAGAGATAAAAATCGGGCAATATGCTGATGACACTTTCCTCCTCCTTGATGGCACAGTCCAATCTTTGAATGAGAGTTTCAGCATTTTAAAGTCTTTTCAAAAATACTCGGGTCTCAAAAATAATCTGGAAAAAACCCTAGCTGTTTGGCTTGGGAGTGAGAAAGAGAGATTAAGGATACAACATATTTATCAGTTAAATTGGGTAAACCAATTTGAGCTTCTTGGAATAACCTTCCATGTTACTCAAGAAAAAATGTTTCACTTAAATTTTGATAAAAGAATAAGTGAAATTGAAAGAATAATAAGTATGTATAGTAAGTTTAGTTTGTCTCTAATTGGGAGAGTTACTGTAATAAAAACGCTGATGCTGCCTTAGATAGTATATCTATTAACAGTTCTACCGACCCCTCCCAGCAATATTTTTATGTCATTGAAAAAAGGTTAAAAGATTTTCTTTGAAAGAATGGTAATGTTAGAATTTGTAATAAACAATTGGAAAAGGAAATAGGGGAAAGTGGCTTAAAGTTAACAAATATTAGGGATTTTAATAAGTCATTGAAATTATCTTGGCTAAAGAGACTCTTGACAACTGAAGGAAGCTGGCAGGCGATCTTTGAAAACTCTTGTGAAATACCAAAAAAGATGGTTTTAGAACTGGATGGAAAGTCGCTTATGGAATTAGTTGAAAAAATTCCAAATCCTTTCTGGAAGGATGTGCTTCAGATATGGAATGGTTTTAAAAACTGCTTCAATAAAACAATTGATTTTAGAACCTACCCATTATGGGGAACTTTTTATATGACAAATCCAAACTTAAGTAGTAGGTCAACAGAACTGATTTCAAAAGGAATAGCATATGTAAATGATATTTTATCAAACTTGCTATTGGCTATTACAACTTGGCTATTACAACTTTATGGAAAGATACCAAATCAAAATAAACTTTGTAGACTTCTATAGTTTGACTCATTCAATACCAAGTCACTGGTTAAAAAGTGGCAAAACACAACTAAATGAAGGTGAAATGAAACAAACTTTCCTACAAACCTTTTTGCAACAAAAGCAAACAAGCAAGTGGGTATATAAAAAACTAAGGACATTAAATAAATACAATAGAGGTCATGAAATAAAATGGGCTGAAATCTTAGGAAGGGAGATATCAGAATCTGACCGGTCAAAATATTATCGAAAATGAAAATAAGGATGTTTTAAATTATCTTTTCACAGTGGTAAAAAAGTATATTTATTATACAAATTGTAAACAACAGCAACTTAGCGTTAAATGTTGTATAAGTTTAATACAGTACTATCACTCCCTAGAGCAATGTGTAGCTACAAATGATTATGGTATGATAAAGGGTTATGTTGATAGATGGGAACTATTTAGTCCCATTCTTGAATACAGGGCTACTGGTAACTAAAAAAAGGAAAGAAAAAAAGCTAAAGATAATAATATGTTTTGGGGTTTTAAGGAGACATGATAAGAGAAATACTAATGGCAGCTTGATGTAAATATTTATTTAACTTTTTGTTTTTTTTTCATTTATAGTTTAAAACAAAAATAAATAAAAATATAGATGCACAATTTTAAGAGCTGTAAATAAAAAAAAGGTAATGTCGACTTATTATTGGGCATCCTGCGAGATGCTATTTTTTGTAAAGGTCCTGGTGAGTGGTTTTAGAACCCCATTTACTCTGCACCAGGTTCCTGAAACCTTATTTTTAAGTTGGGGAATAAAATAATTTGTGTACTATAAAAATATATATATATATCCACATTATTTTCACAACTATTTTAGAGATATATGATTATTTCCAGTACACATAAACATTGATTACAAACCCTATTGCTTTGACAACTTTTTTTACAAAAAATATAGGTGGCCACGGTGGCAGAGTGGTAACACTCTCGCCTCCCACCTCTGAGGCCAGGGTTCGTTCCCCGTCAAGGCCTTCTGTGGGAAAGCTGGTAGTTGCTTGCCATTGGTCGGCAGTTTACAGTACACAACCCTAGCGAACTCTGTGTACTGGTTTCCTCTGCCCTTCCAACTACCCGTCATGATATGATCTGTACAGTGTTGAAAGTGATGTAAAACCCCAAATAAATAAATTTACAACAAATATAATATCTTAAGAGTGAATTTTGCAATGCACATGAACACTTAAATACTGTCCACATTGAGTTTGATAAACATGATTTGTCTATGCCAGGGAATATAAACACAATTGAGTTGTTGGATTTTACTGGCAGGGGAAACCAGTACATACAGTTGGTCAAGGTTCTGTACTGTAACAGTTCCAACCACTTAAAAACATGAACTAAAATACTTTACAGGGAGGTGTATGTATTTATAACCTAATTTTAGCCATTCAGAAATAGTAGTGTGGAAAACATAATATGGAAGGCATATTTTTGACCAAAAATAAGATCATGCTTGAAATGCTCCAAGACATGTCGCAACAAGTTTTTGCCCAAAGTAATGATAAAAGTCAAGGTGCAAGGGTAATTCCCACCACTGAGATCAGAGATCGAATCCCAGCCTGACATCATGTGGGATAGCTAATTGCTTGCCACTGGTCTGCAGTTTACAGTACAGAACGTTGAGAAACTGTATGTGCTGAATCTGGTTTCTTCTGCCCTTTCAACTACCCATCACCATACCACTGATAAGGTACTATGTTAAACACTAAATAAGTGAAAAAAAAATAATAAGTGAGATCATGGATTATATTAACAAAGATTTGTCGAACAATTTACAACACTATTTATATATCAGTACACTACATCACAATATAATTAATTTTTCCTAGTGGCAAATGTCAAAATTTGGATTTAACATCCCGTTCAATAGACCAGGGTCCAGATTCACGAAAGGTTTCAAATCTTAGACCAAAATCTCAGCCAAGATTTGAGTCTGGACCAGTCAAAACTGATGTAACATTTTGTTGAGATTAGTGGAAATTATACACATTTATATTTTCACACTCTAACATACATACTCACATTTTAGAATATTTTCAATCAAGCAAAATATTGTCTTTGAAAAACTGATTATAACAGCAAAACAAGCCACTCATGTAAATTTGCAATGTAAATGTTTACTGTTGTTTTTCTACAAACTCTTAAAATATATTGATATTTTGTGTTACAAGTTAAATAATATGTCATACTTTACTATTTTCATTTTGTTTTGTGACTTTTTATTACATATACTCTATTTTATGAAAACTTAATTCACCCCCTAGGCAATGTTAGATTTGAGACCAAATCTGAGAAAAATCTAAGCCTGAGATCTTTTGTGAATCCCAGCTGAGCAAAAGGTCTCAAGTCTGAGAAAAATCTAAGAAAAATCTTAGATTTGAAACCAAAATCTCAGATTTGAGACCTTGAGACCATTTGGGGGACTAAAAGAAGCCTAAAAAGAAGTAACAGCGTGTGATAAGATGCCAGACTTGCCAAACCATTAAACCATTGAGGACCTCTCTTGTTTATAACAATTACCTGGGCACATATTCACGAAAGGTCTTAGCCAGGGCTTAGGCTTAAAGTTGAGACTTTTGTCTCAAATTTCTGCCCAAAAATTGCTCAGATCTCTGTCTTAGGCTTAGTGGTATTTACAAAGAATTTAAGACTGGTCTTAGGCTTAGCCAAGGGCTCAACTTTTAGACTGGTTAGTAGTGGGCTTAAATTTTGTAAAAAGGACTTAAATATGGCCACCATAAACTTTTCTCCACTTTAAAATTTGAAATGGCTGTAAATAAAGTTTAATTATACAGAACACCTCACTAAAGGAGTCTTTGGAAGTTTATATGTGGTAACAAGGTTTTCCATTTCAAAACAGCACTTTTCCGTAGATAAAATGCATTAAATGAAGGATATATGTCACCAATAGTATAGTTTGAATAGAAAAGAAAGGTCACATGACACAGAAAACCATTGTGGTTATTTGATAATCTTGGACTTAGCTAAGAAACCATACCATACGGTTTTAAGACAAAACTTAGCTGAGACAAAAGTCTTAACTTTAATACTGGTTTTAAGCCTAAGACCTGACTAAGCCTAAGACCTTTCGTGAATATGGCCCCTGGTATATATGTACAGGCAACAAGAAACAAACACTGACCTTTTGGCCCCATTCACTCGGAGCTACTGACACAATAGCAGAAAACTCTGGATATTCGTCCACATAAAAAAGTTTATTGACAAGTCCTGAAAGTGTAGATCTAATATCACCTGATATCTGCAAAAAGAAAACAGATTATGAATTATGAATCACAAATGGAACTCTACATATTTGCTATGACCATGCATTTTATAATGAACCCACAAACAGACGAAAGACTATGATACCAAACTGATCGTTTGGGCTACTTCAGGGTTAAAATCACTCAAGTACCTTGATTTTTAACAAGGAAATTTAAAAACAACCTGACTTACCCTTTGGATGCAATTATCATTATTAGCCTCTATCAGAAATTGCAATCTCTTTTCAACAGAAACCAATTGGTCCAAGGATAACTTAATCATTTTGAATTCCTATTAACACTATAAATACCGTTATTCATTACTTCAGTATTATCTGAAGCTTTTATAAACTCTGTTTCATATATTATACTACAAGGTTTGCTGTGTATACAATACTGGAATGACTGTGTGTTTGACAGAAAATCAATAGCTGATTGCACTACTTGTGTAAAAGCCCAACTTAAGAGTTAGCCCATCTGAAGATGGCTTATATAGTCCAACATAGGATTGGCTAAAACATATCAGCCCTAATTAGGATATTTAAATTCAGTAAAGACTTTAAAGCTATAATTTAATATTAACCTAAGACTGTTCTATAAATTAAGGTATATGTAGTTTGAATCTGGCATTACTAATATTGACTGTTACTTTTACAGATATATATCTCTGCCTTTATACTATGTTTTTTACTGGCATCCAAAATTTATAAAATTGATAATACAAATTACTGCATTACTTATTTATTTTACTTGGAATTCCTTATACAATTATAAAAATGTAATATCTATTTTTTTTCTCAAAAGTCCACAAAATGAATTCTTTGACATTCACCCAGAAACGGTTTGCTACAACAATAATTAAAAAGTGCTCTACAGTGTCTATATATTGACAAACTGTTTTACTATCATTACTAAATTTTATTATCCTGAGTTGGACTGATGTGTTGTAGCCGATTCTCAGAATGACTACTCAACTTAAGATTCTAAGTTGGGTTATAATCCATGATAAGATGTGCTGACTCCTAAGTTGGGTTCCAACATCATGATGTGTCAAGCCTGCATAAGATATAAACAGTATAGATTAACATGTTGTATTACCCACCACACACCAGATTAAACCGAAATACCAGGACATACAGACACATTTTTTTAACATTCGCAGTATCACTTACCACTTGCATAATTAGCATTAACAAGTTAATGAGGGTGTTAACAAGTATGGACTTTTCATTAATATTGCATTAATTATATACAATGTTAGAAAGATGGTTTGAAGAGCTGTTGCAATCTATGTAGAAATGACGGAGAAATCTAAAAAATTTGGAGTTTCTATAAAATTGAAGTTTCTTTTGCTATATAGTCTGTGTATAGGATGGACTAGCCTTGCTGAAGGCTCAAGTTTCTTTGCAGTTAGGGAAAGTTTTCAGTTCAGATAATGGAGTTTCAGTTTCTATAATGTACTCATACATGTACTGACTTTTAAAACAGCATACAGCTAATTAGGTTCTATCTCTTAACATGTATGAGTACTTTATGAATACCAAATATCTGTGTGCATGTTTGAAAAGATATCATGCAAATTTGAGCCTTAAGCAAGGCTAAGGATGGACAGAAAACTTTGGATTGAGTATGATAACATAGCTGTGGTTGAGCTCTTATGACCACGGAGGCCACATTGACTGTGTGTGTTAGAAACACATGATTTGTGGCTGCTTAAAATTAGAAATCTATACATGTATAAGATATTCTGGGTAATTATAAAGATCGGGACCGGTATTCACGAAGGGTCTTACACTTAGCCAGGTCTTAGGCTTAAATGTGGTCTTCAAGTTTTGTCTCAGCGAAGTTTTGTCTTAAATCCGTATTCACAAAAAGGGGCTTAGCTAAGTCCAAGATTATCAAATAACCACAGTGGTTTTATGTGTCATGTGACCTTTCTTTTCTATTTCAAACTAAACTATTGGTGATATATATCATTCATTTTGTGCATTTTATCAAAGGAAAAGTGCTGTTTTGAAACGGAAAACCTTGTTACCACACATAAACTCCCAAAGACTGCTTTAGTGAGGTGTTCTGTATAATTATACTTCATTTACAGCCATTTCAAATTTTGAAGTGGAGCAAAGGTTATGGCGGCCATATTTAAGTCCTCTTTACAAAACTTAAGCCCACTACCAACCAGTCTTAGAGTTGAGCCCTTGGCTAAGCCTAAGACCGGTTTTAAATTATTTGTGAATACCACTAAGCCTAAGACAAAAGTCTTAGCAGTTTTTGGGCAGAAACCTGAGACAAAAGTCTCAACTTTAAGCCTAAGCCCTGACTAAGACCTTTCGTGAAGTGCGCAGTGAACGAAAACCCATCTGTGCGGAAGTGTCGTTTCAAATTTCTCGTTTGGAAATTCGTCAACTTTTACGAGGGTGATCATGCATTCAAAACAATATGGCGGCTCCCTTGTTTGTGTCACCTCATAAAAATAAAGGGATATTTCTTTCAACCTGGTAGGCTGGTATTTATAATAGTAATAAATACCTCATTCTTGGCCGTTTGTTACAGGATATATGCCTGGCAAAAATTCCTTAATAATGCCAGAGCGCCTAACGGCGCTCTGGCATTATTTGAAATTTTTGCCGGCCGTATATCCTGTAGAGTGTTATTGCCATTGATATACTTTACCACATTGTGTGAAAATAGGATACAGTCAAAACTAAGTTTATTTGTACAATTGTTACATTTTGCAATTTAGTAACTGAGAGTTAGAGATACTTAATATATTGGAAACAACAAAGATAAAATTTCTTATTTTGTACAAAAATATATGAACTATACTGACATGAGATGTCACTACCCAGTTACACACAGCAGAATTTAATAAAGGCTAAAATTTCTATCAATACGGTTTTAAATATCCCATGCAATAATGATTACATCAGCACTTGTTCCAGACAATGCCTCATCTAATAAGTATAATACAGGGCCGGGATTCACAAAAGGTCTTAAGTTTAGGCAATTTTTTTGCTTAGACAAATCTTAAAGTTATGACTTTTGTCTTAGCTAAGATTTCTCTTAAATTGGGATTCACAAAAAGTGCTTAGCAAAATCTTAGCTGAGACAAAATTGGTGCAAAAAGTCTTAAATATTTTGAATTCAAATTAACAAATTTTAGTAAAACCAAAACATTTTTCATCGTAAATAGACCAAACATTCTATTTAAAATTATAAAACAGATTTGTTACTTCTTTTTTGTAAAATTATGTAAAAATAGTAATATTTGTGTTTTATTGTGAGTCAGCCATTTTTATGACAATATTTTTACCACAAGAAGGTAAAATGTGGAAATTTATAGGTAATTAAATGATGTAAACTTCTATTACAATCCACAGAAATTACTTCTACAGGAAGTATAGATCCCCATAGTATATATATTGTTTTCATAACAAAGGGTAAAATGAAAATACATGAAATGGAATATTTTAAAAATGACTTAAGTCTGACCTGCAGTGGTCTTAAAGTTATGACAAAATCTAAGACAAATTTTTGTCTAAGACCTTTTGTGAATCCCATTTTGTCTAAGCAAAAAAAAGTCTTAACTTTATGACAAGATTCTTGCACAGTTAAGACTTTTCTCTTAAAGTTATGACAATTTTTTGCTTAAGACCTTTTATGAATCCCGGCCCAGGTCTAGACAACACCCAGTGTGATAAGTTGATGCACACACAGTATCACTCTCCTTGAACAGCAACAACTATGTTTGAGCAGGACTGACTGATTAACAGACAAACCCAGAACTTGAAATAAAATCAAAACAATAAAGGATTTATGAAGAACTGTAAAATTTTATATGAGTGAATTACAAAATATATGAAATTGTGTGAAATATATAATTGTGAACATAATATGAATCCAGTGAACCTTTCTTATTGTGGAATGTTTTCTTAATGAAATTGGATACTATTGATAAAATAAAATCAATTCAGAGTATATGAAATATTTTTATAAACTGTAATGATAATAATAATAATGATAATATTAATAACAATACAAGGAGTTATAAGAAGTGATAGTCCAGGGACAGACATGGGTCAATATCCAAAAAGCGCTAACCTGGGCTGGTATTCATGAAGGGTCTTAGACTTAGCCAGGTCTTAGGCTTAAATCCAGTCTTAAAGTTAAGACTTTTGTCTCAGCTAAGTTTTGTCTTAAAACTGTATTCACAAAGGGTGACTTAGCTAAGTCCAAGATTATCAAATAACCACAGTGGTTTTCTGTGTCATGTGACCTTTCTTTTCTGTTCAAACTGTACTATTGATGACATATATCCTTCATTTAATGCATTTTATCTAAGGAAAAGTGCTGTTTTGAAATGGAAAACCTTGTTACCACCTATAAACTTCCAAAGACTGCTTTAGTGAGGTGTTCTGTATAATTAAACTTTATTTACAGTCATATCAAATTTTGAAGTGGAGAAAAGTTTATATAAAACTATACAAACTATACTATTCGTGACATATATCCTCCATTTAATGCATTTTATCTAAGGAAAAGTGCTCTTTTGAAATGGAAAACCTTGTTACCACCTATAAACTTCCAAAGACTCCTTTAGTGAGTTGGTCTGTATAATTAAACTTTATTTACAGCCATATCAAATTTTGAAGTGGAGAAAAGTTTATTTAAGTCCTCTTTACAAAATTTAAGCCCACTACCAACCAGTCTAAAAGTTGAGCCCTTGGCTAAGCCTAAGACCGGTCTTAAATTCTTTGTGAATACAACTAAGCCTAAGACAAAAGTCTTAGCAGTTTTTGGGCCCAGGGCCCGTATTCATGAAAAGTCTTAGCCAGGGCTTAGGCTTAAAGTTGAGACTTTTGTCTCAACTTTCTGCCCAAAAACTGCTAAAACTTTTGTCTTAGGCTTATTGGTATTCATTTAGAATTTAAAATAGTTTGACTAGATATAAAGGATCACATGACACTGTGATTACATGATAGGCTTGGAATTAGATAAGTCACCTTTTTGAAATCCATTTCAGCATAGACAAAAGGCTCAGATTTAAGTCCCTGACTTAGCCTAACTTCAGACTAAGTCTGAGACCCTTTGTGGAACCTGCTCCAGTGACATAGTTACGCTGGTAATACGGAACCATAAAGCAAAAAGCAAATTTTTCTGCAAGAGCAGCATAAACATTCACTTAGTAACTAAAGTGTCAATTAAAATGATTTATTATTAAATCATCAGTATTCTGGCATTGTAAATTGAACATTTAGAAAATTCCTTCACCAAATATCTGTTATAGTTCCTAAATTTTCACTGTAGATAACATCTCAAAAATAAACAGGGTTATAGTGACCTTTCAAAACAATAAAAATATTACAATTGTGTGATCTAGAAAAACAATTGGTTTTCAAAGCTAGTGTCAAATTTTATAAAGTGCTATTATGATTAGGGGGACTATAAGGGGATATTGAAGTAGTAGTGTTTATCTTTTAGTTTTGGATACATCTTATCTACTGAAGCAAAAGTGTAAATTTTGAATATGGGAAACACAGGATTCTTGTTTGGGTCTATATGTATAACCAATATAGGCTTTTAGATTAAGTCTATAATTTTCTATGCAGATGATCTGCAGTTTTGGAAAACATGACAGTAATATGGATGACAAGTTGTGTCCCTTTATTTTGGTACAAAAATTTCCTGAATAATTTATTTCCAACTTTAACATCTAATTTTAGGGTCAAGGTTCAAATTTGAGGGCTTTTGGATCAACAGCGAGATCTAATTTTACAGGAAGCTTCTCTGACCTACTAATTTTTAAGGTCTGCTTTTATTTATACTTTATTTATATTTATTTATATCTGTTTTAGAAGCAAAGCCTATTTTGATGAAAAAAATGACAAAACAAACAAACTACATGTTTTGTCCTGAGAAAAAGATAAGTCTTATGACTGAAATGATCATCCTTTTGACCAGCTTTTGACTGCGGTGATAAAAAGGTTATCATTTGTAATACTAACCTTGACCACTCTTCTGCAATAATTGAAGGATTCCTAAGACTAGTTTTCTCATGGAACACGATTAATCTGCTCCATTTTCTTAGAAGAATGTCATACGACCCTAAAGATTACTCTCAACACCATAAAGATTGGTTATAACTGCCCTGCATACAAAAATATTGGTTGTGAGTAGGTAGAACTTGCAATATTTTCAAATACTAGTACTCTGAGAAAAAAAGTTGTGCAGGCAATGTGATTGTGCTAGGGGCTACATTGTCCGGGTAGACAGATTTGAAGAACTTTTTAAATTTCAATATAACATATTATGAGGGATATATGATTACATGGTAGTGGAAAAGTAATGTTTTTACCTATAACATGTCCCAATGCTACTCCCAAAACTACTCACTCTTTAAAAACTCCTACATCAATTGGTGCAGTCTTTTTGTTATCTACTTTAAACATTTAATTGTACAAATATTATTGATTCTGTGAATACCACTTGTGGTACATTAATTACCTAAACTGAAAGACTTTGTCATAATTTGTAGAAAGCATTGCTCAATACAAACTATGTTCTTGAAAGTTTCATAGAGAATTGTCCATACATGTTGGCAAACATACAGGATAAACACTGGAATTTGGACCTATTATTGACAGCTAATCAGATATATGACCTTAATAGTCTTTTAAGTCACAACTAGTGAGATTGGTTGTTCTGCATATGCTACAAAAACACTTACATCTGTTACACACTGAATGACATAGGCTCCAGTTCATGCAATGTTCTTAGACACTAAATAATTCTTCGAAACATCTATCTCAGAAATTGCTAGAAATTGCATTTCTTCACTTACTGAAAATACCGGAATTTTTTAAATGGTAAAATCCTAAGAATTAATTTGAAGTTTGAAAGATTTGTTCCTTTAATTTTTTGTATAATATTTCAGATCATGTTTACTCAAGGGCATGGGTTGCTAGTCTCTTTAATATTACTTGAACTGCTACGCATCTATCAAATAAAGCTAGCTTAGTTTCTCAATTACTAGTGCCAAAGACTATCTGCTGTATAAATGATTCTGTAATATATAGGTACATAGCCAGCTACAGACATGTGCTTATTGAGTGTAGACTATTTGAGGGTAAAATTCATACACTAAAGCATTTGCAACTTTTCTAAATCCACATATTGTATGGAGTTTCCGTGAGGCTTCATTGGCTGCATGCACATAAACAATTTCCCTGTACTTCTTTATCTTATGAGCCAGTTCAGAGACTACTAATTTTCCAAGACCCTTTCTGCGATGTTTTGGGTCAACATATAGTAGTCCTAGAAAACCAGTTTCCCGTTCTAGCATATGAGCTACCAAGCAACTGTCAGCTGTACGAATTGCAATAGTAGCATAATTCCTGATGAGCCATTTGATAAAGTCCTTTGATCCTTTGCCAGAATGAACCCAAGAATCATCCACTTTGTCTGCATCTGATTCATGAAGTGATGAAATATAAAAGCCTTCTGGGACATCACTGTAAAAATAATAAAATATAAGGAACATCTAAGGACAAGATATTTGCTAATTCAATAAGGGAATTTTGGCATCTGAACAATCAGATACACAAAAATAAGAGACAGCATGATCCTTGATACATCAGTGGCAGACCAAATGTACACTATAAGTAAGCTTGAAGTTACAATAAATATTAAAAGTAACAATAAATCATGAAGTTTCGAATTTTGTATTAACATAATTTGACATTTCCGGTTAAGCAGAAATATTTAAATTCTACATAGCAAGGTTAAACTGCAATTTTACACCCCTTTTAATATCTACAATCACATTACAAAAGGCTTTAAGTATTTACATATGCTGATATCATAATTAAAAATGCCCAACCATAGAGGTGACAACAAAGTGATCTCTGCCAAGTCATTAGATGCCAGTCTTGGTAACCACTATGCCACTGAGGATCCCCTTGATCCCAATTTTAGGATCCCCTGAGGATCCCCTTGATCCCAATTTTAGGATCCCCTTGGATCCCAATTTTAGTTTGTTATTTGACCTGAATTACTTGGCCTTAGTATGAAAGTATGAAACAAACAACTACTCACAACCTGGGTACATCTTCTATTCTAGCTTCCATAACTGAGTGTATGGGCCTAGGAGCCCCACAAACTTGCTTTTTGGCAGCAATTAATTTTATATCGTCTGTGTAATCTGCAGAAACTGTAATATAGAAAAGTGTGGAAATACTTTATTTTAAGAAACCTCTTTATAGATAACATTTGCTGATTTGCCTGCTGTTATTGCTGTTATTACTATCATTATTATTATTGTATTCCAGGATTTACAATAAGAAGTGCAGTTGTTCTGTCATATATCTTATGATATATCAGACAGAATATAGATTTTATTGAGCATACAACTGAAACCCAGATCCTGCTGAGAACAGGGAAAAAGTTTCTTCTTTTATAGTGGATAAAACCAAATTAGTTTTATTTACACATTTTGTGAACAGTGGTTTGTCTTACAACATTTTATCTGTTGAAAAATGAACCCAGTAAACATTTCTTTGTGTTTTCAAACAGTCGGTGGGAACATTTTGTAAAGGTTGAAAAATAAAATCCATTTAATACAGAAGGTTATTAAAACATGTTATGTATACATTTAAATAACAATTAACCAGAGGTCAAATTAAGCCTGTGTTTAGGTTGTTTACCAATAAAAATATTAAAATATGACATAATTTGTAATATGATACTGATCTCTTTGTATTATTTCTCCATTGTACACTTGGGAATCATGGACTGAAATATCATTAGGCAGTCTTTACTAAAACATTGAGCAGTCAAGAAATAAAATGCAAGCATTTACTCTGAAGCACTAGAGAAAAGTAAAAAGTGTATACATATGAAGGTTTGCATGACAGGTAAACATTTATCATAAATAAAGAAATAATTATTACATATGCATTATTTGAAATGTATTTACAAAGTAGCTTCTATGCAAATCTGCTATATATATGAAAGTTTGTAAGTTGCATCAAACAACATTCAGTAAGAAAATAACACTATATATAACACAATATATATATATATATTATGTGCAACTGTATTTTGTTTAAAATGTATGCAGAAAAAAATAAAAAATATATTAAAAAGAAAGAAAAAAAAGAAAATAGCACTCAGAAGAACAAATAATTATTTAAACATTTTCACATCGTTGGTTTCAGTAAATTCGCAGAAAGCACAATGGGGTTGATATATCGGACAGACTATTTGGACCTCATTCATACATGTGTTACTTGGATGGCAAACAATGAACATTCAACAGATGTGTATATAAAATACAAGCTTTATATATAATGTGGCCATACAACATACAAAATATGCTATTCCATTTTATAGAAACTGGTCTGTACACATCTCTTAATAAGCTAATACACAGTTTCTAAAGTTGGATCACTGTTTCCAATAAATAGCTTGTGTCATAATGATTTTTGAGTATGATTATGATCTAGGGATTAATATTTGCCTTTGGCATGAGTGGAGTTACTGCAGTGATACAATTTGGAGATTATATGTAAGATCAATTAGGTGAAGCACTTAGTGTATTAAGATTCTTTACAACTTCTTAATGTGTAAACTTCCCATAAGTTAATAATAATAATAATAATTACAAGATATCTAATGAATATGTAATATGTTAACATGGTCACTGAAATGTGGACACTATACACATACATTAGATCATAATTTCATGTGGAAATTAGGTACAAACAGCCTTTTATAAGGATTGTACCCTCTATAGTAACTATTGGTATATCTAAGAAATTAATAAGAATTAAGCGTAATATGATATAAGCTTTTACTTCTCCTGGTTTTTATTTTTGGCATATTTTGTCAATATGTAGATTATCAACCGATAAGTGATTAACATCAAACTTTGCATAACTGAATTATAAAATCTGGTTTCACAAAGTTGAATTAAACTTATACTATTTGACATGTTTCTATTAAAATGAGACATAGAAGTACATAGTCTTGCAAAAGGCTCAATATTTGTACCAAAAAACCTTTTCAAATGTGACACAAAGATTTAGTATTCATAAAGCACTCCTACATGCATCTGTATTAGCATGATACTAACATAACGGGGCCACGGTGGCAGAGCGGTAATACTCTCGCCTCCCACCTCTGAGGCCGGGGTTCGATTCCCGGCATGGCCTGAAGTGAGAAAGCTGGTAGTTGCTTGCCATTGGTCGGCAGTTTACAGTACAGAACCCTAACGAACTGTGTGTACTGGTTTCCTCTGCCCTTCGAACTACCCGTTGTGATATGACCTGTACAGTGTTGAAAGCAACGTAAAACCCCAAATAAATAAATATACTAACATAATGGCATATTATATGTACAGTACATTATATAAACTGAAAACTGGAAGAAACTAAAGCATTAAGCTAGACTAAGAAGGATGCTGCAAGTAATATTTATGGAGTATTATATGGTAATTAATAGCAAAAATGAACCAAAATACTTGCCATATATATAAACTGCCTGGTTCCAGTGAATATCTTCAATTTTTAAAAGCAATCTCACCACATTTCCTACACTGGTTCCATAACAATTGACTATAGGTTTTAAGAATGACAAAGGACTCTCCTGTTAACAGTATATAATAATAAACTGCGATGAAACACTAGATGCTTAGCAGGTAAAAAGTCTGCACACTGCATTGTTGTTTACACCTTAATAAAGTATTTGCTTATTGAAAAGTAAGATGGTAATATGAGAAGCATACCAGAAACTATTTGATTTTTTAAATATTAATTTAAACAAAAAAAATAATTTTAGGTGATTCAACAGCAATGTTTCATCTTTGTAAATATATTCATGTGTGTAGGTTATCAAAGCAGCTTCCGTGTGTTTTCATATTATTCTTATTATCAGCATTTTACACTTGTGATATTCCAATCTACATAGAGGTGATATCTTGTGATTGGATGACTACAATTAAACCCACCGGGCTGCATATAGCCTTCAATGACTCTTGGGAAGCAGAGGAAACTAATCTGCAGACTGGTACAACTAATTTTTCTCCATTATTTTCAATTGAATTAGATACACAATATGAAACATGAAATTTGTATTAAATATATGCCCAATAATGTTTATAAATATAACAAATTTATGGAAGATGCAAGCCACAAACCACATCAGCAGCTTACAAAAACAAAGGCTAAAGTTAGGATTTTACATCATGTTGAAGAATCATATCGGCGCACAGGCTTAGTATTGCTACTTGTTAAAAACGTCAAAGATAGAGTTTCACGTCCCCTTCAACAGCAAGGGTCACATTGGGACAGGCCTTAGCAGTCCAGTCCACACAGAGGTGACTGCCTGTGATTAGATGCCAAACCTGTTAATCCACTAGGCCCCTGAGGATCATATTGTTGCTTGTGGTAGTCAAATCCACACAAAGGTAACTGTATGTAATTAAATACTAACCACTAGGCTACAATGAAGCTATATATAATGAAAAAGTCATTTCTTCTATTGAATTTTTGCTATATGTTGTACCTGCAAATGACATATTATGCCAGTGCAAATGGATGTATGAGCTTATGCCCCTCATTTGTTTGGCATCTGATTAATTAACAACCCATGTCACACAGTAATGTGATTTGGGAATGATGATTGTTTTTAGAAAATTATGATCTCACAATAAAAGAAGCAGTGTCATACATAGATTTTTGTAGTTTTTTACATTTTAGATGTATCACTATAAAATTTAAAACTTGAAGATATACAAGTCGTATAACACTGAGTTCATGGTAAAGGGATAAAAATAAATCTTTATTCATACCCTTGGATTGTGCATGCGGGGTTTCAAATATTTTTAAAAACTTGTAGCTGCACCCAAAATATTTAGCCACTCTGGCTTCACATAGAATACATAAAATACATATTGTTTATTTGAATATGAAAGAGCCAGAAAAATACTTCTACTTTATAATTAATCCCAGAGAGAAGGGTAAATGCTAAAGGAAAATACCATAGTATTTAAATGGGAAAATATGATCATGGGTTAATTGAACATTCATTGAACAATTTACAACATTCTTTGTATTTCAGTAGGCTAGATTAAAAAGTAAGTCTTCATAACAGTTACCCAGAAGATATGAACTGCACGCACAAGAAGCAGAATCTAACCTTGTCCCAGTCATCTGGAGCTACTGACACAATAGCAGAAAACTCTGGAAATTGGTCAGCATAAAATAATTTATTTATAAGTCCTGAAAGTGTGGCGGCAATATCACCCCTTATCTGAAAAACAGATAATGAAATATGGATCCCAATGGAACCATACATATTTCCATGTAGATCTACATATTTCTTATTGATTTCAAACTCAGGAGCCTGCTCTGATTGATCTTTTCAAAAAAGGGCAAGAAACTACCAGAGCACAGGATTTGTCCCAATTGAAAATATAAGTAGCACAAAAATAATGATCACACTGATAACCTGCTTTTAACTGTCAAATTTGGGGTTTTACATCCAATTTAAGAGACATGGTTAAATTAGGACATACCCTCAGCATTTTACACTTATGATATTCCAACCTACACAGAGGTGATATCTTGTGGTTGGATGCCTACAATTAAACCCACAGGGCTGCATATAGCCTTCGATGATTCTTGGGAAGCAGAGGAAACTAATCTGCAGACTAGTACAACTAATGTTTTTATTCTTTTTTTGGTTATTTTTGTAAATTACATATAATAATGTGGTAGACAGTACAATAGAGTTAGAACATACATATTGTTTGTAATTATCATACTTTGTATTAATATACTCCATATACCTACAGATAGGTACTAGCTGCAATTTAGTTACTATACTTATTCTCAACAAATAGACTTTTTCTTTTCATATCTATATATATTGATTTTATAAGGATTTTTAATAATATGAACTATGATTATAAATTTGCAATATTGACTTTATTAAACTCAAATATTTTGCATAAATTATTTCATTTTTATCGTTTTTTACCTTATTTGTGTACCATTTTCTAAGCAAGTAACTTTTGAATGCATCATTGTGCTTTAATTTTTGACTGGTTTAATATAATGCCAAACAAAAGATAATACATTGTATAACTGCTATTGTCAGCTGTATTTAATATTTCACAACCAATGCTATGACACTAGATTCGGTTAGAAAAGTCAGGGGTCCAAGGACAAAAATCTAGAAAAAAGTCCACAAAACTTTGGGTCCGTTTCTCTCACCAACAGGATGTAGTACATCCTTGCCTGTCTGGGTCGAGATCCCAACTTGACTTGCCTTCAGGGTGCTTTCCCCACAACAAGATGGAAAGCTGCCAGGAAAAGACATAAACCCCAGGACAAGCTGTATCAGGTCACAATAAGCCAGAGTGACACACTGACAAGGTTGGATCAGCTTCCCAATCCACCCTGACTGATTAATTTCTGGAATGGGGATCACACCAACACTATATAAACCCCTTCTGGCTCCTGTAACTAATCATTTATCACTTCAAAGATGCCAGCTACACATCAGAGAGACTTAGAAGAAGCTTAGGGTCCTTTTGGTTTTTTATTGGGTTTAATATTTTGGTTTTCATTTGGATTTACAGACAGAATAAGGAAGAACCTGAACCCAGAACCAGCACCTGCCCTACAGCCAGCCACTTCACCACAGCCCCAACCACCACCCAGAAGAAGAAGAAAGCCACCAAACCCCTGGGCCATGTCCTGGATACTTCAAAGGAAAGAAAGAAGACGCTATAAAACCCTCTGGGCCAACGTAACACAGACTGATATCCCAGGTTACCAGAATTTTGTCAGGATGCAACCTGCAATTGTTTACCTCATTGAGGAATGCATACACCACCGCATCAAGAAGGAAGTCAAAAATTTTAGGAAGCTCTTAGAAGTAGGATTGAAACTAGCAATAATGCCGAGACACCTGGCAACAATGTATCACTGCTGTATCACTGGCTGGTTGGCTAAACCACCGTATGTAATTTCGTCCCTGAGGTCTGCTGAGCCATAATTGCTGAATTCCAGATAGAGTATTTAACTTGCCCTACTGATCCTGAAGACTGGAAAAAGGTGGTGAAGTTCAGAACCATGTAATGTCCCCCACGTTTTGGGAGTACGAGATGGGAAACATATTGCCATGAAGATTCCAAAGAACTTTGGCAGTGACCATTACAACTGCAAGGACTTCTTTTCCCTAGTGCTGCTAGCTCTGATTGACACTGAATACAGATTCCTCTGGCTAGATGTTGAGTCAAGTGGATCTTCACCAAAAGCACGCATATTTAACTGCAGCAAGTTGAGGAAGAAGATCAAAGATGGCACCTTGGGGCTTCCAGAACCTGAACCCCTGGGAGTGAGACCTACTGAGAGATTGCTTCAATCATCTTGGTGCATTGGCTGGGCAGGAGGACAGGATCTGAGATGTGAAAAGCAACTACCTTTGAGACAGAAGAAGCTGGCATCTATCAGTCCTTTTCAAGACTACTCATTATTCCAAGAACTTTTATTTAAGCTAGTGTTGCAACAAATTTCCAACAAATATCCCACAAAAAATCCAATAGATTTCCAACAAGTTTCCAAACTATTTCCAACAAAATTTTTTTAGGCAAATTTGCACGATATTTTTAAGTTGAAAACTTTCTTAAGTATCAAAATCTTTTAAATTTACTCAAAGGTCAAAAGTTGGGGGGGTTAAATTTTTTTGGGCCAAAGTATTTTACAGCAGTGGTCCTGAAAAGTGCAGTAGGTCTACTTGGGGTCGGATGACTGCTGGGGATTGGGCTGGCTGTTGCAGTCTTTGGTCTCCTGCCTTTGCCCCAGAAATATGATAGCAGTGGGAAACTACACTGGGGATTGCAATCAATCAGTGTCTGATTGCATGCTCATCTCTGTACTATCTATTTCAGTGGAACCTCTGGAGATGTCATCTGCTGAGGCTGCCAGGGCCTTGAAGGCTGAATATTTGCTGAATCCCTTCCTTCTGTCTCTAAGAAGCTGTGAATTTGTGCTGAATCCAGTTCTGCCTGACTAGCATTTCTTTGGGAGCCTGGCCAGACTTGGACTGGGTGAGTTTTCTGTAGCAAGTCCTTTCAGATTCGAACCAAGTCTTGCACACTTTCACAGACAGGTTGCAGCTGCTGGCAAACCTCTTCCTCAGGCATTCCTTCCTGACCTTGTCCTTAAAGTGGTCATTGGTCTTGTCAAAGAGCCCCTCATACTCCTTGACAAATTCCACAATAGACTCCTGAGTCTGTTAAATAAGCGTTTGTCATATGTCTTTACTTGTGCCTAGATTGCGATTGAGATGTACCGGTCTCTCCACCCTCTGTGTCCATTCTCACCCCTATCAGTTCTTGATCTTTATTTGGCCACTCCCTCCTCTGTTTGTGACTGTGAAGCTTGTGCCCTTCTGGCTTCCTCCCTCTCCTCCCTCTGTTTTTTCTCTGCCTCATTTCTCTTGCTCTTTGTTCTCTCTCCTCCCTCCTCCTCTGTGTGTCTGCAGCTGTATCTCCCAACTCAAACGTGTAGGTGTATCTGTGGGGACCTCTATCATCCTCACAATCCTTCTTCCCTTTTAGGACCCATCTTATGAGTCAAATCAAAGTAGTTTTATTAAAAAACAAAGGCAAGTCAGCCCAACTCATTTCTCTCAGTTAATTTGTAAAACAAACAAAAGTCTATCTGAACGTTACCGTGTAATCCGTCATAGTTGAAAATCCAAATGATGCATTCTGCAAACCAACTCATCTTATATAGATTGAGATTGCATAACCAACAAGCCAAGTGTTAGTAAAATGATGCCGGCTATTGTATTCACTTCCCAGCTTATCTGTTGCTGTAACCGCCTTGTTTGTTTCATGTTCAACTTGTCCTAGTATTTTCCCGGCTTGTCCTGCTGAGATGTTACCAACTCTGGGGCCAAAGACTTGGAGAATTCCTGTCTTGATGGGAAGCAATCAAGTCGGGTCTGGGATGTTTACGACAGGCCAGTTTTCTTTCATGTATTTTCAGTTTGTTTCTACAGTGGTCTCGTGAAGTGGTGTCCAGGTACTTGACAATGACAGGCAGGCATGTGCTTCCAGACAAGATGGTAACAGTATACAACAAGGCTGAAAGTGACTATGGCAAACCGTAGAGACACACAACAGGACGGTTACCAGGTGGGCAAAACCAGGGCTGGGATCAAGAGTTGGGGATGCTTGGTGAAATATCAAACATATTTGATATTTTGCTGATCCACCGCGACAAGGCGGGAAACTACAACCGATAATAACTGACTCTGTAATCATTGCTGCCAACCCTCAAAAAATCCATAGTCACTGACACGATGGCCCCAGTGGAACACTCCCATAAAATACTGCTCAGTATACCATTTTATTTTTCACTTTTGCAAGCTGCACAATTTTGTTGGTTACTTTAATGTTTGACTCCTTTATAATGTCAATCTTAGAATTTCTTATATTTTAATATATCTTTTCCATTCGTTAGGTGTTACACTTATTAATTTACTGAAAATGAGATCCTCTATACCAATATCAGTTTTATCTTTTGAAATCTTATTTATGATTTTTTTTATCATCTGTTAAAATATCTTGTAATACCAAATCACCAGTTTCTTCACTATTTATGAGATTTTGGATGGGTAGGTTTGCTATCAGAACACATACATTTATTATCACAAATCAATTCATTGCATACTTCCTCTCTGGTGCTTGGTGAGATTGCATTTATATCTTTCCAGCAGTCAAATGCTGTACTTGTATGCAAAAAATGTATATATCCCGCTCCATATATCCTAGTATTCGGGTCAAATACTGTGTCTGGTGGATAAATAAGAGTCATAACTGACGTATAACCAAAAAGGTTGGGTGTGAGTACTTGTTGCAAAATTGGACAGCTACAAAGATTTTTAAACCATGTCTTATGTATTATAATTATATTTGATGTTATTATATTATAATTATATATTTGATGGGCAGTCACGACCACTTTTATTTTGTTTCCCCTACCTCACTAACAGTTTCTCAGTGCTCTAATGGTTTTGCTAGTGTGGCATCTGATCACAAGCTGTCACCTCTGTGTGGGTTTAACTCCTTTAAATGGCAGTGCTGAGAACCTGTACCAATATGACCTGGACTGTTCAGCGGGACCTGATTGTAGTCCATACTGCATACTCAGGTTAGTCGAAAGACAAATGCATGACAGTGTGACAAGGATATACCACTTGGACCAATATAGAAATGATAAAAGCATGTTACTGATGGAACAAAAATCTGGGCTGTTTTCAGGTTAGTTGCAATGATGGTTTGTTCATATAATTTTAGCTTCATTAAGGATACATTTACTCAAATCATTTGACCAACTGACTTCTGTTGAAAATAGATTGAAAATCTGAAGGAGACGAATAATGGTAACCATGCTTTTGAAAACACCCAACTGTAACACCAGAACACAGAAGCATGAGAAGAGTTTTACCTGGATATATTTTTAACTTAAATCATTTTAGGGTGAATAAATTTTAAAAAGCTTGACTAACCTTTTGCATGCAGTTTCCATTATTAGTCTCCTTCAGATATTTCAATCTATTTTCAACGAAAGTCAGTTGGTCAAATGATAGCCTAATCATTATAATGTTTCCAATAAACACTACAATCTTCTTAATTACTTCATTATTAACTAAACTGTTTTCAAGCTCTGATTTCTATGTTATACTGGATGATAACTTAGTTCACAAAACTTTGGAATACAAGCTGGTTTCACAGAAAAATCTATACTCAGTGTACTGTATGCATGACAGAGCTTTCTCGTTACGCCGAATTTAACATCCAATCTCGGTTAAATAGGACAGATACAAACAAGGTGTCTCAAGTACATAATTGGGTGTCAGTTAAATTATTCTTACTGTAAGTTAAGTTATGTGAGCATTAGAGTAAATATAAACCTCAATCAGAGTAGCATTAGTACACAATGAATGTTTTCTGTTGTAACTTGAAAAACATAATTCACAAAATAGTAATGTGATTTGCCGTTTGATTACATCTATGAAACTTCAATGTTCCAACATAAGAGGGTTATGATGGTGACCTTATAAGCCAATCCTGTGATGCCTAAAGAATACATAATTTACAATACAATAATAAGGAGAAAAATACTGGTGAAAGTGGATTGCCTATACCAGCTCAAAACAATGGCGTTTGGTACATTGGTCAAACTTCAAACTTTGATAAATTTGATGAAATCAAACTTAGTAGTTTGTAAAATGTCAGTTCTAAGAGCAGTTCATTTAAGTGGCTAGTAAACTGGGGTGTGATTTGGGTAGAGGCTCAGGACATATTATGCAAAGTTAGTGAACCCCACACCTTCTTGACTATGCACAGGCTTTTCATGTTTAGTAATGAGTATACAGATATAGATGTTAACGTTTTTTCATATGTATGGATTGTGTTTCACACTACTATAGACTTGTAAGATAATGTTTTTAATATCTAAGAATTAGAACACAATTCGGCAAAGTGCCAGTATTTACAAACACTAGTTAGTATCTCAGGTATCCAGATTCTTAATATCCAAAGTAACGGACTCTAAGGCACTTCATCCAAAACATAATTTATAAATAAAAAATAATGAGGTGTGATATGGGTCAAATCTAAGGAGACCATCAGTGTTGGGTAGTCAAAAACTAGGGAAGGAAATACTTCTGAAATAGATAATTATGAAATGAGGAACTATGATGAGGAACCTTGAAAATTATCTTAAAATGAATGTAAAAACAACAAACAGTTAAATGATCTCTGGTATTATTTTATTGAAAAATAACAACCTTAAACATGGTAAATTAACAAGCACTTTTGGAATTGATGTAAACGATAAATATAGCATTCTTATTTTGTTTTCATGTTCATGTTTCTGTCCTGTTAAAATGTCAGTTCTTGAAGATAATACACCAAATTGATGTAATTATAGCTTTAAAAGAACATACTCTGAGTTCATTTTACACTTTATGAACTTAGTAAACCTAGTTTCTTTACTCCAGGTGAATTAAGTTACCTAACATAGAAATTATAAATCTTTAAAACAAAAAATATTATAACTGCTGGTTTCTTGTCTAATACATTTTACAAAAATATGTTAATTCCAATATTTTATTTGTACATAAGCTTTAAGACAACAACTGAAGCAGTCACATTGTGATAGACATTGACATGAAGTTGACTTCTGTAAACTGCATATTGTATTCTACATATTTCTTTCTCCCATACAGTATCTATTCAAGAAAAAAATATATTAGATATATTTGAATTAGATCAGTGATATTTTATTTGCTTTAAAATGTTTTAGTATTAAGTTTACCACAGTCCAGTATAAAAGGCAGAGTGTTGTTTCATTGATATACTGCAACAAAACCCAGTATAATGTAAGTGAAATTATTTTAATATAATACTTTTTATCTAAATTCCTGGAAATTAACACTAGAACAAAACAATCCTCTCTTTTAAAACACAAAACCACATAGACACTAGATATAAAACATAACGTCTACACTGAGCAACAGCAATCCTTGAACTGAGTGATAAGCAGGCCTGTATCTCATGTAATTGCTTTGTTGCATAGTGTGTGTATGAGATAGAATGTAACGCAATTCACAATGCAAGTCTTTAAATAAAATTATCAGCAGGTATACAAAAAGGCACAAAAACAATTCTAGATAGCAATGAAAACTTTTGTGGCCACATGCTTTATATATTCTGTTACCAAAGAGAGATACTAAAAATTATTTTCAATACGATTGATTGCTATGCCAGAATTCTGCCCCTAATTGTCCCATTTAACAACTGACAATATGTTTATAAAAACATAAACAGAAGACATATGAAAGTTATATCTTTTGCTCTTTAATAACTAGTTTAATGTCATTCATAACTGTTATCTGCAGGAATGACCTCATGTGTTGTGTCATTGTTCATTGATGCATTTTATCCAATTCATCAGATGACAGGGTATAAATATATCATTATACATGTAACTTCTGTTACTAATCCATGAATTCTTGATTTTTTATTTATTTTGAGTTCTCATTACTTTGTCAATGAGTTACAACATTTAATTTCATTTGAATACAGTAAAGGATTTAAAATAATACAATTTTATAGGAAAGCTTAAATATGGAAAATAGCCAATATTTGTTATTAACCAAGTGTTGTTTATAAAAAAAATTTATTACTTTTATTATTTATTAATTTAATTTTAGATTTATTAATAAATCTTTGTACTTACAGCAGCAGTTTATGTTTAATTATTTAGGCATTCCATACCTTGAGCCGTTGAATAATCTAAGCCATTAAGCCTATACATTCCACAACTCAGTCATTGAATGCAGTTATCTTACTGAAATAAACACTGAACTATCCAAGGACAAGTAATATACAGATTCAAGGTCTGTGTTTTATAACGTATCAGTGGCTATTCTCCAAGTGAACTTCGAGAAACATGCAGTTGGCACAAGACCAACTGCACTTATTTAAGTAAACATAGCATGATAGAATTTCTGAAAGTCAGTCTCTTGATTATTACGGAAGCCCAAAAAGGTTCTTGTTGGAAAAAAGTCAAAATTTTGAGATAAAAAATAAAAATGTTTAGCTAGTTAGCTCAAAAAATTATCAGATAAAAAGTCGAAATATTGAGATTAAAAACTTAAATTTTAGTGGTAGTTAACATGAAAAATATACATTAGAAGTTAGGATTTTGAGATAAAAAGTCGAAATGTTGATATAATTAACTACAAATTTAAGACAGTGAGGTCAAACGTTTGAGATAGTTGGCTTAAAATTTCGAGTTAGTTAGTAACGTGCCAGTAAAATACTATGAAGCAATGCATTTACCTTATTACTGGTTTTAAAGCTTTATGGCTGATTTTTATAATAAATACATATCTCCTTGATAATTATGTTGCTATTTCACCTTGAAGGTTTCAACTCAAGGTCATCCAGAGGCCATTTTAAGTTGTTTATGTGTTCTGACAATACCCTCTATTTCTTTTATTATCGCTTCTAAAGGTTTGGGATTAAAAAAAGACAACTTATAGGAAATCATGTTGTCCTATACCTTTTGGTGGAGTCATATTTGGCCTTGGGCCATTCTGTCAAGGTCGAATGTGGCCTTGGATACTTATAATGCCATGTATGTTTCATATTATTGATCCTAGAAGTTTGGGATGTGGAGAACATTTACAGATAATCATGTGTCCCGAGTCTCTGATGGGTCAGATACCTTAGACACTTGCAGGTAATCGTATGACCTGAATCATTTGAGAGATTATATATAACTCTGAAGGGGTCTTATATCTTCTCAAAATATATTTAGCAGCAAACATATCTTGGGTGCTTTACCAATCATTTACGCAATGTCTCAATTCCAAGTATGTTATGTGACACAATGTCCTGTCTGGGGGATAAAATTTTGTCTTTTTATGTCCAAATTTCTACTTTTTATCTCAATATTGTGAGTTAACTATCTCAAAGTCTCGGCTTTTTATCTCAAACTTTGAACTTAATTTCTTTTGCAACATGACCCTTATAGGCTTCTGTAGATTATAATACCTCCCCCACCCCTTGTTCTACTTTGGCGAGTACATGCCCTAATTGCACTGTGCAAAAATTTATTGCAAAAATATATTTTTAAAACTTATTTTAATGGTGAATTCACACAGTGAAGTTTACCTGCCCTTTTACTGTAGAGGACAAAAAATATTGATATTTAAATGGAAGAAACAAGTACTTACAGCATAAAATTAAAATTTACAAAGAAATATGTTGGTGATAAGGTTGAGCAGTATTCCATTTTTTTCATGTTTACAAATTACTGTGAGTGTGCCTCTCTGTACCCACTACAGTTATTTGGTCTAGTTCAACTGGAACTGAGTAAACAAGGCCAAAAGGAGTTTTGGTCTATTAGCGCGAGCCCCAGAGCCATCAGAGGAATGAGTAATGCACTGCAGCAGTCACCCATCCCCGGACTAAAGTAGCCCATTGCCACTTAACTTCAGTGAGGAGGCAGGCACTCATCACATTATACCACAATTCATGAAAGTCTGCAGACAAAAAAAGTGATCTCTAGAAGCACGAGCCCCGCTAGAGCTCGGGTTTAAAAATAACCTATTGGTCATACAACTTTAAGTTATCTCCTGTATTATTTGCCTGATCCAACTTATTTTCCTGTAGAATGAGCCAATTTGGAATTGACATAAGTATGATTAAGGATAAGTGATGACACAGGTGTGAGTTTCCCCAATTCATCTGCTGCCAGAGGATTCTGATATTGCATGATTCTCAAGTTTCTAATCTATCTAATGGGGACATTTTAGTACTTAATCTCCATCAATTGACTCTAAGGCGCAGTGGAATATAAACAAGGTAAATGATCATAAGTCCAATGACATAGCCAGGTTATAAAAAAGAAGACATAGGTGTGACAGGAAGGGTGTAACGGATAGGCTTTGAAAATAGTCAAGTTATAAGCTCTTTCCAAAAGGAGACAATAGATGTTACACTGTATTATACATTGTCAGGAAAGTCATCCAAAATTTAAGAAGCAATCAAGAGCATACTATGGCCAAAGTGTTTGACTGGCTTGTAGAGTGAGAAGTGGATAGGAGGAACAAAGATTGGATAGGAAAAGAAGACAATACACTTTAGAAATCCTCAAAAAAGGAGTTATTGTCAACTTTTAGGAAATTTTCAATGTATTCTCCATGAGAAGGAGTGGGGCCAATTGTCCTACACTGTATTCCCATCACTTTGAAACATCACGACCAATTGGAAGATTATTGGCCCCCAGAGAGAGACCAAATCATTGATACAATTTCAAGATATTTTCTGTATTAATTGTGCTTTGTTATAAAATATGGAATTCTGAACATGTGATTGGCTAGTTGCCATAGATCCTATGAGGTGCAATGAGGTGTGATGTGATATGATGAGTTTGACAATGTACAAATATATTACATGTTAAAAAGTGAGATGGTCCAAATGGTGATCCATAGACCCTTTGCAT
The DNA here is from genome assembly GCA_964017235.1 of Sabellastarte sp. h YS-2021. Lineage (NCBI taxonomy): Eukaryota > Metazoa > Annelida > Polychaeta > Sabellida > Sabellidae > Sabellastarte > Sabellastarte sp. h YS-2021. The sequence goes on from OZ024928.1 coordinate 43,894,877, forward strand.
CTGAGATTATAAATTACATATCTACAAAGTTAAATAGAAAAAACAATGTGAGAAATACTATATTTCAAAAATTAATTACAAACTATAGATTGCAAAACTACACACAAAAAATAAATGCTGCTATATAGGAAACTTCCTGACAAAGTTGCATTAAAATAAACTGTTATTAAGATATATTCTAGTCTTTTATCTGTCATTGTGAACTTTAGCTCACTTTGGTACCTATTGGTTTACCTCCTGTTAACTTGATCTTCCTCCATCTATTTCTTACTGCTCTCTATCACCCATGTCGGTGGGGACATGTATTTTTCATGGGAGTGGTCCCTTCATTTCGTATGCAGGTCCCTTGGGCCCAAGATGAGCTAGAGGTAAATCTAATTTTCAAATTGAATGGTTTTAGTAGTAAATAATAACATAAAGTCTTGAGTTTTCTTAATTAGTAGTTATTTGCATATATAAATATATATAAATACACTAGAAGTATAACTTATAATTGTATGTACATAAATTATTAAGGTATATTCAATAAAATTATAACCCGCAGCAGCTCTGTTTATGAGTTCCCGGGGGGGGGGGACTGTTTGACAAAAACATCAATACATTCCAAATCATATGATAATAATGCCTAGCTCAAGTCTTTTTATCTCTTATGTATGTTGACTACTTGTAGAGTAATGCAGTTATGCAGTTATTAATGTATATATTTTTTTAATTTTGTAAAATATTTTGAAATATAAGGTAATGGAAATAGTTGAACCAAATGGATAAAAATTTTATTAGGTATATAAAACTTTACATGTACATCTAATCAATTTTCTCATTGTGTATATATTTTTTCAATGGATATGTATTAACATATTTGTAATCTATATTGCAAACTTGTGAATATGTATTTCTCTGAATGTATGTTGATATATACTATAAAACCTGTGTACTTTCGTTTTATAATAGGATCAGAAAGAGATTAATTTTGCCATTGAAAGCCTTCTAACCACTTAAAACATGAACTAAAATACTTTAGAGGGGTGTGTAAGTATTTTAACTTAATTTTAGCCATTTGAAAATAATAATGGGGAAAAACATAACATGCAGGCATGTTTAAGACTCATCTTAAAAATACCACCCCAGCCCCCAGTTTTGACCAAAAATAGAGTAAGATGTCACTTGAATTACTGTGAGACTAAGGCAAATATCATAGCAAGTTTAGTTCAAATGTAATGACAAAAGTGTTCAGTTAAAGACTAAGAGTTATGTGTTACAATATGTGGCCACATCACAACATTCTACCTAATAAGTGAGATCTGGGGCCACAGTGGTGCAGTGGTAACTCAAATGCCTCCCACTCCTGAGATCAGAGTTCCAAACCAAGCCTCCCTGCATGTGGGAAGCTGCTAGTTGCTTACTGTTGGTCAGTAGTTTGCAGTACAGAACCTTGGCCAATTGTATGTAATGTTTCTGGTTTACCCTGTCCTTCCAACTACCTCCATCAAAATATTATTGATTAGGTGCTATAGATAGTGGACCCATTCAATTCTTGCCTTAAGGGATTGCATGTGGGGCAATTTCGACAAAGTGCTCTAAATTGCGCACAACCATCTTTGAAAATGTTTGAAGGCAAATGCTAAACATACTAAACATTCTGAAAATATGGGTACAAAAACGACGGTGATAGAATGTTTTCGAAATATTTAATAGAAAACATTCCAAACATGTTTTATCATGATGGGTATGAAAAACCAGTTGCAATTAAATATGTGTAAATCACAGTGTTTCATCTCTTTGTGATTCAATTCCTACAAGTGACAATGCTGAGAGCCAGTCTCGACATGACTCTGTTGAGCAGGAATTAAAACCCAAGCTTTCATCTTGAAGAACTTTGATTACTCTTGGGAAGTAAAGAAGATTAATTGGCAGCCTCATATGACTAATTCTCCTTAAACAAAATAATTCAGCTTTATACTGTGCAACAGTAATCATAACAACATCACCATCATCAGGACACAGGATGCCATACTTGCAAAGGTTTTTGAAAAGGCTTAATAATTTTGATCTATAGGCAGTCACAACGCCCACAATTTGGCTCCAGACCTTTACAAGTGACAGGTTATACAAACCCATTGATTATGCTTCCAACTGCACAATCAGGGTAGTTGAGAGGAAAACACACAACAGAGGAACAAGGGTATATCACGTGGACAAAATATTAGTGATAAAGACCAGAGTAATGATGAAACATGGCTCTTGCTGGAACAAAAAAAACTGTTGGGTTACTACAATGGTGGGTTTCTTTAAAGTCTTTGGACCATATTAGGATTAAAATAACTCAAATATTATGTCTTTTAACAAGGCTCAGTTGTAACACCAACATGGGAAAGCTAAAATTATTTCAAACAGGATAAACTGAAAAACCTGACTTACCATTTGTATTATTAGCCTCTATCATAAATTGCAATCTCTTTTCGACAAAAGCCAATTGGTCTAATGATAACTTAATTATTTTATTCCCTACTAACACTACATATACCTTCATTTATTACTTCAATATTAACTTAAGTTTTAATGAACTCTGTTTCATATATTAAACTACAGGTTTGTTGCACATACAATACTGGAATGGATGTGTTTGACAGAAAAACAACAGCCAATACACTACTTTTGTGAAATAGCATTGGCATCAATATCAATATCATCTTAAGATGGCTTATATAGCCCAATTTAGGATTGGCCAAAACATATCACCCCAACTTAGGATATTTAAATTCAAGAATGATTTCAAAGCTAAAATTAAATATTAACACATCAGGTGGAATATGGATAGCTCAATTTTAAACAAATTAAAAGATACTTATTGAACGTACAATCTCCTAATCCATAGAATTGAATATATGTTCCTTTCATTTGCATATTTTTTCAGTAGTTTATATTATGTTAAGCTTTAAAACTGTTACTGACTTTTTTTAAATTCACAATATAGTTGCATTAAGAAATTTTAAATATAAAACCAGGTTTAAAATAATAAAGGCATGGGTATGACAAGACGAAGGTTATATACTTTAATAATAAAAATCACCAGTTTTTTTACACATTATTGAAAAACATCACCATCATGCTGTTGGTGGTAACTACATTCTGTTTGAAGACTGTTATATACATTAAAGTATGTGTAGTTTGAATCTGGCAATCCTAATATTGGCTGTTGCTTTTACAGATGTAAATCTATGCCTTTGTACTTTATCCTAATATTTGGCTGTTGCTTTTATAGATATAAATCTATGCCTTTCTACTGACATACAAAATTAATAAATTGATAATACCAATTACTGTATATATTTTACATGAAAATTCTTAATAAAATTCAGTAAAAATGTAAAATATAATTTTATGTCAAACATCTCCAAAATGAATTCTTTCAAATTCATCCAGAAATGGTTTGTTGCTTCACAATAATAAAAAAGGTGTTCCACAGCATTTATATGTTGACAGAAATTACACTGTTTTACTGTCATTACTAATTTTTATTATCCTGAGTTGGACTGAAATGTACTAGGTATAGTATATGAACAGATTGGTGGAAGGCAGGGCTTTCTAAAAAGCTCTGCTATTTATGTAAATATTTTGGTGTTCTGGTGTATATTCTGGGATAATTTTTCTACATCCATGAAGATTAAAGGATAAGGATCAGTGTGAACCTGTTGATGTTTTTATATGTACTCTCAAAAGGATATATTTTATAGTTTTATCTCATCATTTTGTTCAGGAGTTATATTGATCAACATTGTTCCTGTGTAATCACTAATTAAGAGCCATGTGTAAACCAATGGTGTCAACAAGTGCATGAAATTGAATGTATTCACTGGACATATGGTGTGAAAACTATGTCAAGAAAGAAGAAAAGGGCTAAAAAAAGAAAAGCTGGGAAAGGCTGTACACCAAGTCCTGTGAGTGCAAAAAGACTAATTACAGAAGAGCTAAATATACATGAGGATTATTCAATGATGGAAAGCCAAAAAATAGATACTGGAGCCCTGCCAATTTGTGAAGAGGATCTGTGTTTAGATGATTTGAAAAGTGAAGATACAGTGAAAATTTTAAAAAACATTTGTCAAAAATTGAATTTTGTGGTAAACAAAGTTAATGAAATTGATCAAAAGCAGGACCAGATTTTGGAAAGAGTCCAAAAAGTGGAGCAAAGTGTGGGAAAACATGAAGAGGAGATAGCCAGGATTAAAGAAGACCATGATCAACTGTCCTGGGCAGTTACAGAGTTCCAAAATAAGTTACAAAAAGACTTTGATCCGGACTATACAATAGTCGTTACCAATCCTCCAGTGATTAATGGGCCATTAACAAATTGGGCCACAGGCTTAATTACTGCATTGGGAGGCAATCGTGATATGATAGTTAATGCCATGAGAACTCCCCAGCGCCAAGGAAGAAAGGGTGTGTTGAAGATCGAGGTTCAAACAGTTGATGAGAAGATAAATTTATTGCGCAAAAAGTCTTCATTACAAAACTTTTCTCAATATAAAAACATTTTTGTGAGGTCGTCAAAAAGTCATTCTGAAAGACTACAGGAGATCAACTTCAGAACAGTTCTAAGCCAACTTCCAGATGGGTCACAATACAGAATAGCAGGCAATGGGCGAATAGTGAAAAGAGATGATCAAAAAGAATTGAGCCCTCAAAGGATCGCCAGTGTTCATGTTCCCGGTTCATCAAATGTCCCCTTTATTGGTGACCAAAATGTAAGGGTAAAGTCTCAAGTCTTCAATCAGAATAATCAACCAAGGAAGCAAGAGGTGATATCTACCAGCACACCGGTACAAATACAGAAAACTTCTTCACCTCATGTATCACAATTAAAAGCAATGCAGCAAACTCGTGAGATGCAAACGGGTCACCCCCAAATGGGTCAGAGTGGAATGTCTGGTTCGATACATGTACACCCCGGGCCAAGTAGTATCAACCCCTTACATCATCAACAACCAGTGTTCAGTACTCCAGTTGGCAGCAATCAAGTTTTTGTTCAAAGCCAAGACAACCAGTTTGTTCAAGCTAGCTATATACCAGGATCAACTGTGGACCGAACATTAAGGAATACCCAGTTCACGGGGCATGATGGCTCTTACATTGGACATAACTTGGTTGGTACGAAGTGAACCAATACCCAGCCTATTCTGCGTTTTTGTAGTTGGAACGTGAATGGATGGACCGCAAACAATGAGGATCTTCGGAAAGCTGTTCTGTCACATTTAAACTATGACATAATTTCTATTTGTGAAACTCATTTAAGGAATAATGCTTGTGCTTCCATTGATGGATATTATTGGTTCGGACATAATAGACTCAATATACCAAAAAAAGCAATTAAGGGTTCAGGAGGGGTGGGAGTCTTTGTAAGTTGCAACTTGTTCTCCAGTTACACTGCTCAAATTGTAGATAAGTCTGTTGAGGGTATTTTAGCACTTTTATTTGTCGACAAAGTAAGTGAGTTTAGTTTTCTTTTGATAAATTGCTATTTACCACCTGATGGTTCTCCATATGCGAACACCTCAGCTTTTTTTAACCATTTGCTTTCCCTCTTACATTTACACTCAAACTGTGACAGTGTTATTATATGTGGTGATATAAATGCAAGGATTGGTTCTGATGTGGACTATATTGAGGGTATAGATAATGTTAAAACCCGTAATGTTATTGATTACATGAAGAATAACTATTCTGAAACTTGATTGAGTTTCTAAAAGACTCTAAAACATGTATTGTTAATGGCAGAATAACCCCAGGTCTGGATAACTTTACATGTGTTAATACAAATGGTAAATCTGTTGTAGATTATTTTATCTGTCAACATGAAAACCTTAAATTAATACCCAAATGTGAAGTCTTATTGATAACTGATTTATTACACAATTTTAACTTGTTCAATATGTTATCACCACTCTGTAAAGCTCCTGATCATTCCTTGCTAAGCATTGAATTTACACCATTTAATATGGACCAGCTGCTTAACGTCAACACCAAAATGTCTGGGTATGAAATCAAAAGTTCAAACTGTCAATCCTCAAAAATGTATGATTTTAACAGTCCAAATCCAGATTTCATGAATAATTTCCCCCCCCCCCCCCCCCCCCCCCCCCCCGTTTATTCTCCCATTTAAAAAAACACCAAAGCAATCAGAAGAGCAAAGGGGTAGTAAATCTCAATCTGCTGCCTTTCACAATATGTCACATCTCGCAGGATGCATTGCAAAAAAAAAAACAAAAAAAACAGGGTCTAAATATACATAATAACACCTTGACAAAACTTTATACCCTTTGTAACTTTCACTTTCGGGAGAAACAAACTTTTTTTTATATGTATATAACTACATAGACTCATGTACAAAATACACATAAACAAAATTAAACAACTGCAACTGCCGAAGAAAATTTTACAACATTGGTCTTAGTAATAGCTGATAAACGGTATTTAAATCTAAGTACTCATAATTAATTTAGAATCATGGATTACAAAGCACAGGAGGCATAAATTATATGGTGTAAGGCACATAATATGACTGGGAAGTTGTTGTATTGTTAAATAATATTACCGTATATAAATTCTACTGTATATTAATAACATTTAAAATTGGACCCCATTTGTTGTAATAAAATTGAAGGTTTTTCCCTTTTCTTTCTGCTATTATTCTCTCTAATTTAGCATGATTTGTTATTACATGTATTATAGAACTTACATTCAAATTTTGTTCTAAGGACTTCGTTTTATATATATAATGTTTAATCAAAATTAATAAGTGATTTATGAGTCTTGAGTGTTCACTTCTTTTATAACCCAGTAAGATATTTTCTGCTGTGAGAATTTCATGAATGTTAAGAATACCATCAAACATTGCAAAAACATCAAACCAGAAAGTTTTAATTACAGAACAGTACCAAAATAGATGCTCTATAGTTTCTACATTAACATAACAAAAAAGCACTTGTCTGTATTGCTAATCTGACAAATATGTAGATATTTATTTGTTGGGATGACTCTTAACAAAATTTTATATTGGAAAGATCTCATTTTGCTCTCGATTGTACATCTAAAAATGTTTGAAAAATAGATGTTCCAGTCAGAATCCAAAATTGTTTTATCAAAGATTAGATTCCATTTTAAGGTATGCCCTCTTTTATAATCAACTTTTGTTATCATGAGATCGTAAGACCCTTTGCAAACCTTTTTCATGCCAACAAGATCCTTTTTTTTTGCATGAAACATTCAGTCATTTCCACTGCAGAAGTGAAACCGAATTTCCAATCCCGTGGAACACTATGAATCAAACTGTAAAGGTCAACAAAACTTAAATTTAGGTCAAAATGCTGAGCGAATCCTTCATAGCCAAAAAGCCTACCATCCTGATCAAAAAGGTCATTTATATAATTAATCCCAACTTGCTCAAATTGCTTTTCAAGCTTTTTGATATTTTCATTCTGTGAAAAAAAAGACCCAAATATAGGATATGTTCTGGGGTCAATTTCCACATTGAAAATAGCTTTGAAATGCATCCATGATGACAGGTCATCCTTCCAAAATTGGTTTTGTATTCCTTTCCTAATACAGTTTAAAGATTGCATATCTAATTCCCAGACATGTTTTTTATTTAATCCAATTGAGACCTCAAAAATGTTTTGCCAATTTCTACTATTTTGGACAAGCCTCTTTATCCAAGTCAGTTTTAAAGCTTTATTAAACATCCTCAGATTAGTTAAATTCAATCCCCCATTTGATATATCTTTTTGCAGCTGTTTCTGGCTTATTCTTTCTTTACCTTTCCAAATGAAATTATTTATTTTAGTTTCTAATATGTTGAAGATTGTATCTGATGGGGTGGGTAATACTGACAATAGGTATACCAGTTTTGGAAGTGCTAAAGTTTTAATAACTGTTAACTTTCCGACAAGTGATAAATTAAACATACTGTACACATCAAACAGTTTTTCAATTTCAATAATTTTTTTCTCGAAATTCAAACCTTCTAACTGGTCCAGGTGAACACTAAAGTTAATACCAAGAACAACAAATTCTTTTACCCATCTCAAATTCAAGTCTCCACAGATCCCTTATTTAAAACCCCACTTCCTAGCCACACAGCTTGTGTCTTTTCTAAATTAATAGCAAGCCCTGAACATACTGTAAACCCTCTCAACACTTGTATGCTATGTCTCAACGACTCTTCTGAACCATCCAAAAGTAAGAAGGTGTCATCCGCATACTGTACCAGTTTGACTACACACCCATCCAATGGTACCCCTTTAATTTTAACATTATGTGCAATTTCTACAGCTAATGGTTCTATTGCCAGAATGAAAATATATGGGCAGAGAGGATCACCTTGTCTACATGACCTTGATAACTTAAAAAATTCTGAGAAATGACCATTGTTTATGACACAGCTGGAAGAATTTTTATAAATTATATTAAACCACTTTATAAAATCACTACCAAAATTATATCTTTCCAGAATTACATTTATATATTTCCACTCAATTGAATCAAAGGCTTTTTCAAAATCGATTTGCAATAACATTCCTAACTTTTGTTTTTCATTAAGATACTGTATTACGTCGTACAGGGTTCTGATATTCTCACCAATGTATCTATTTTTCAAAAAGCCCTTCTGTTCCATGCTGATTATTTTAGGTAATACCTGCTTCAAGTGCGATGCTAAAACTCCTGATAATAGCTTGTAGTCGACATTAAGTAGAGATATTGGCCGCCAGTTCTTTATATATTGTCGCAGTTTGACACCCTTTGGTAATAAAGTTATAATGCCCTGTTTTTGTGTCACTGAAAGTTCACCTTTCTCAAAAGACTCATTTAAACTATTTAGAACTAAGAATTTCATATCTGACCAAAAAAATTTATAAAATTCAGCTGTGAAACCATCCGTTCCAGGTGACTTTCCATTTTTCATGTTTTTTAAGACCAAATTAAGCTCTGACATTGTTATTTTGCCTTCACATAACCTCTTATCATCTTCCGTTAGCCTTTTGAACAAATTTGGTTTTAAAAACCTATTCTGAATCATTTCACTTTCTGGTGTTGCCCTTGATTTATACAATTGCCTATAATATACCATAATTTCTTTCAAAATTGTTTTTTGATCTGTTACTATTGTCATTCCATTGTCTAATCGGGTTATCAGTTTATTAACATAATTTTGCCTTTCTAAACTGCAGAAGTACTTAGTAGGCTTCTCAAAAGACTCATAAATGTTTCATTTATATCTTATCATGGACCCTGTCAGCTTGGCCTGTCTCAAAACTTCCAGATCAGTTTTATTGGTCTCTAATTCACAATGTAGATTTCATGAATAATGAAGCGTGGAGAAATTCAATGCTTAGCATTGTTGAAAGCTTACAAAAAAGAATAGCTAATCAAGATGAACTAGATATACTGTATAACAATATTTGTGAAACTCTAACTAATGAAATGGATAGGTATTTAGATAGTAAATGCATAAGTAAGAAAACAAAGAGGTATTACAAAAATAACAAACCATATTGGGATAATGAATTATCAAATTTATGGAAATCCATGACACAAGCTGAAAAAGATCTTATCAAATGTAAGGGAGACAAAAGTTCTTTAAAATCCATCTTCTTGAAGAACCGTAAACTGTTTGACAAAGCATTGAAGCATAAAGAGAGGAGCTTTAACAGGAAATTCACTGAATCTCTCGAAACCCTTAATACACGCAATCCACGGGAATTTTGGAATAAAATATCTTCAATGGGAGCTAAGAAAGTTAAAATCCCGACAATAGTGAAAAATGGCGAACAAATAATAAGTAATTTAGAGGATGTTTTATCTGAATGGAAAAATGCATTTAGCAACATATACAACCCAAATCAATCCCACAGTGAAAAATTTGATAATGCTTTCTATCAGAATACACTCTCACAGCTCCAAAGTGAAGAATGTAAGCAATCCCCCTCTGAGTTTGAGCCAACATTAAATTCTGAAATTGAACTGACTGAAGTTATACAGCAAATAAACCGAGCCAAAATAAAAAAAGTCACCCGGGTTGGACAAAATTCCCAATGATGTTCTCAAAAATAGTGATGTTGCTTATGCCATTTTTATGCTTTTAAAACATTGCTTTAACAATGGCCAGATGCCAGGTATTTGGCTTAGAGCTATAATTTGTCCTATACCAAAGGGGGCAGAAAAAGACCCCTGTTGTCCAAAATCATACAGAGGTATAAGCTTGCTTCCAAGTATATGTAAAATATATACAGGTATTCTCAATAACAGAATTGGAAAACACCTTGAAGCAAAAAAAATTATATGTCCCGAGCAATTTGGATTTCAAAAAGGTAAGTCATGTGAAGAATATGTGTATAACATAAGTACAATATTAAGAAAAAGAATAAAGAACAAAGAAAATACCTTTGCAGCTTTCCTAGACCTAGAAAAGGCATTTGATCGCATTGACAGAAATCTATTGTTTTTTAATCTGTTAAAAAATAATATTCGTGGTAAAATGTATCATACAATAAAATTATTATACAGTGAAACATTTAATACTATTCGAATTAACAACAATTACACAGACTGGTTTCTGTCAAAGTCCGGTGTAAGACAAGGTGATACTCTGTTGCCAACACTGTTTAACATCTTCATAAATAGTCTTGCTGTAGAGCTGAATGATTTGAAATTAGGGTTAAATTGTGGTAACACACACATATGTATATTACTTTATGCAGATGACATGGTTCTTTTATCCAACTCGGAATCAAAACTACAAAGCATGCTTAATCATGTAGCCCAATGGTGTAATAAATGGAGTATCACTGTAAATAATTTAAAAAGTGGTACTGTACATTTTAGGAATATAAGTAGCAAGAAATCAGAAATTGTTTTCACTCTTGGAGGGAGCATAATTGAAACTGTATCCCAGTATAAATATCTAGGGGTGATCTTGGATGAACATTTGACCTTCAAGGAATGTGCTAGGACTTTAGCTGATGCAGGGGGTAGAGCTTGGAGCAAAATTATTGGCAAATTTAAGAATTTCAAAGACTTCAACTACAGAACATACACAAAGCTGTATAATGCATGTGTTTGGCCTATTATGGATTACTGTTCTAGCATCTGGGGATTTCAAAATTTTAACTATGCAGAAAAGGTTCAAAACAGAGCTATACGGTACTTCCTTGGCCTCCATAGAAATGCCCCTGCACTGGCATTCCAGGGTGACATGGGTTGGATGATTCCAAAATATAAATACTATATTTCAGCCATCTGTCTTTGGAACAAAATTTGTAATATGGATGCAGGGCATTTAACGAGAAAGGTCTTTGAATGGAGTTACCGGGACCTTTATGCCTGTTCTTGGGAATCAAACATATATGACATATTTGAGTCAGTGAACAAGCTAGAGAACTTTGAAATGGCTGAAGAGTTAGACATTAATGACCTTGAAATCAAACTTGCGGATATAATGCACAATGAATGGTCCAACAAATTGCCATCAAAACCAAAACTAAGAACGTATTCACTTTTTAAAAATGAAATAAAGACTGAAGAGTATATTCTTTCAAACATCCCCAAATATAAGCGTTCACTTCTTTGCCAACTTCGGATCGGTATATTGCCCCTAGAAATTGAGACAGGAAGATACACTAGGAAAAAAGTAGAAGACAGAATTTGTAAGCTTTGTAAATTAGACATTGAAGATGAAATACATTTTGTGTGTGTTTGTCCCAAACTTCAAGGCTATCCGCTGTAAGTATTATAACAAAATTTGTTCTCGTCAGAATGATAGTATATTAACTCAGTTTTATGAAATAATAACTTGTAAAAGGGTAAAACTATTAATGAGCTTTCTAGCTGACCTATGGAATCTCAGGAACAATATTTTATGTAACTAGTTTACACTTGTTTGTTGTTAAGTATCTATGAAATCACAGAAATAATATCTTATGTAACTATTTTCCACCTATCTGTTGTTAAAATAGTTTGTAGAGACTAATAAGCCCATTAGGGCTGGGTATTCTTTTGTATTTCATTATTAAGTTGTCAAAATGTATTATACTATGTCTCTATAATAAATGATTAAATAAATAAATAAAATAAATACTAGCCAATACTCATGACTGCGCATCAAGCCTGCATGAGATATAAACAGTATAAATTAAGAGGTTTTATTGCCACTACACACCAGGTTTGACCTAATTACAAAGACATACACATATTTTACATTCCCAGGGTCACTTACCACTTACATAATTAACATTAATAAGTCAACAAGGTCATTAACAACTTTTAAAAATGTAATATGTACCAACTTTTAAAAATGTAATATACAACATTAGAAAAATGGTTTAAAGAACATGTGGTATGAAACACAAGAAACCATGTCTGTTCAGTGTGTATGGCGCTACATTGTTGATGGGTGTTTGGGGGACTGTAGTTAACATACTTTACAACTATCTATTCTCTTAAAATTTCATAACTTGGTACCTATTTGATGTAACACCCCAGTCAAAATAAATCTTTCTGCATCCTGATGTATTTTTAACTCTTCATTGGACCTTAATTGGTGGAGGAAATACGGGAATATATTAGACATTCTGGTAAGAACTCTTGAAAGTATTCATTGATATTGAAGCAGTAGTGTAAATTTAAATATGGGAAACATCTAATTCTTGTTTGGCTGTATATGTTTGATCTGTCTTCTATGGTTCATAATATCCAACAAGGCCACTGCCGCAGTGCTTATCTCCCAACTTAGAATCAGTAATAATGGAGAACTAAAGGAGATATAAGGACTTTGTAGTAAGATAACCCCATTTGACATTGAAGAAGGGGTCAAAGGTAAAAGTCAGCAATTGGAAAAGAGTCTCAGGCCTTGAGTTCAAGTTGGTTTTTTTTACATTTGGAACACGTAGTAGCAATGATAAGGGAGATATAAGCCTTTTTATAGGATAATCCCATTTTACATGTGATATGACAGCCATTTTGTTTTCGAAACTAGGCCGAATTACTATCAGGTTAACTTTCCTAGCCATATATATTTTATGCATATTTGATTAACCTAGCTGCAATATTTCAAGTTTTAGAGCATCTTAATTATTTTTAAATAATTGGCTATGGTGGCCATTTTGTTTTTCAAAATAAGGCCAAAATTTTTCTCAAGCAAAACATTTGAAGGCCAGGACTTTTGATGGTCTTTCTTTATATTCTGAAGCCATAGCACCAATAATAAGTGTGAAATAAGGACATTTTAGTGTGACGACCCCATTTAACGTCAAAGCAGGGGTCAAAGGATAAATTAAATGCCTGGAAAAGATTCCCAGGCCATGACTTCCTACAAGTTGTTTTCACATTCTGAACCTCTAAGAGCAATATTAAGGGAGATATAAGGTCTTTTTAATAGAATAACCCCGTTTGACATAAAACATGCAATATGGCGGCCATTTTGTTTTTTGAACTAGGCCAAAATTACTATCAGGCTAGCTTTTCTAGCCATATATCTTTTGTGCAAATTTGATGAAGCTAGCTGGAATATTTCACGATATAGAGCACCTTTACGATTTTCAAACAATTAGCTATGGCAACCATTTTGTTTTTCAAAATGAGGCTAAAATTTTCCAGAGACAAGTTTTCATAGCCATTAACATTCCATGCAAATTTGGTGAAGATATCTTCATAAATAAATGAGATATTAAGGTTTATGCAAAAACGTGACAAACGGACGCACGGACGAGAGCACAGACGGACGCATGTACAGAAGGCGTTTTATAATCTCCCGACCACAGCCTTTTGGCCGCAGATAATTACAGTACACACACATTAGAGGTGTTAGTAGACTGTCTGCGAAAGAGATTTAAAAAAAAATTGTGTCACTTTAGTTGGGTACGGATTCATGCTGAATATTTTATTCCCGATTTTAACATCTTACACTTAAAGGTGTATATTCAGATTCTTTTGTCAAAGTTCACTCAGAATAATAGTACTATGCAAAAACAACATATTCACAATATTTTTACTGCCCAAAAATTTACCATATCTTGGAATAAAGTAAAACTAAACCAGACCACGCCTGAATTTGTTTTTGTTCTTCAAGTATCCTTGCATCACATGACATTTGCAATCTCACAGTTTGACGTAATACACAAAACAATTCATCTTGAAAGGTGATAACAAATAAGACACTGCATGCATAAACATAAGTTTGCAGCAGAACAATTTGCAGTACAAGTATCAAAGATACTTGATAAGAGATGATCTGGTTTTTAAACACATTTTGTTTTCTTATAAGATCTCTTTGAAACACAACACTGTTTCAGTTTTATAAACTTTTGGGAAAATTTAAGAAAAAAATGCAGGCTTCTCCATAATAGACATGCTTAAAATATGTGTGTATGTTTGAGTGATAAAGGTAACAGTGCCTGTTTCCCTTGTTCTTGCTAAATTAAATCCAATCCAAACTAGTCTTGTCACAATGCCAAAAATGTGGTATATTTATCAATAGTATGTGTACTACATGTACTGATAAAAATACTTTTACATATTTTTGTGGTCGTTATGTGCATGTCTCCTTTCTTATTTGTGCTAAAACATGACATAAAAATGATGTGCCTTGTGCATGTCTCCTTTCTTATTTGTGCTAAAACATGACATAAAAATGATGTGCCTTTATAGTTATAGGTCTAATATTACACAATTTACATTGATGAAGGAATACACAGAGTTGCCAGGGGCTGATTTCGCTAAAAGACTTAAATTAAGTCCTTTTATTGGCTAAATCTTGGACTTAAATCTAAGACTTTGGTCTTAGCTAGGTCTGTGACTTAAATGGATTTCACAAAGGGGTGACTTAGCTAAGTCCAAGCTTATCAAATAACCACAGTGGTTTTCCCTGTCATATGACATTTTATATCCTTCATTTGATACATTTTTTCTAAGAATAAGTGCTTTGAATTAGGATAAGAGTTTTGAAATAGAAAACCTTGTTACATCGTATAAACTTCCCAAAGACTACTTCAGTAAGGTGTTCTGTATAATTATACTTTATTTACAGCCATTTCAAATTTTGAAGTGAAGAAAAGTTTATGGCTGCCATATTTAAGCCCTCTTTACAAAATTTCAGCCCACAACCTCCCAGACTTAAAGTTAAGTCCACTGACTTTATCAATTTCATGGACTTAGCTGCTTTGTGAAATCCGCTAAGTCTAAGACCACAGACTTCTGTTGACAAAATTTAAGACCAAAGCCTTAAATTTAAGTCTAAATCTGGACTTAAGTCCCTTTGTGAAATCAGCCCCAGGATCCCTGACCATAGTGAAGTCCTGCTGAATATTAAGATAGCCGTAGGCTCTTGGTAAAAAATATTTCAGAAAGCAAATGCTAGCTTGTGAGTAATGTGATACAATTTAAGGCCAAAGTAGAGAGGTCAAAGAGCATTTAAAATCAATCACTCTTCAGTCAAATGTGATGCTTAAGTAAACATCTTACATGGCAACTTCCATCATATCAAACATATGTATCAAAGCTCTAACACTTCTGTGAATATATAGGTTTAGATAGGATTTAACTGGCAGGCAAATGATATGCAATACCTCACCTATAAATATGCTAAGAGTGAAATTTAATGAGGTTTCCGTCGCGGGACGAAAAATTTCCCCTTTGAACTTGTATAAATATATTCTGCGTGAATCATTATACAAAGCTAACTTTTAAATGCTACACAAAGTTGGGATCCTTGTATTTGAAAGAAGAAAATTGTTGGTATAAAGTCCAGGCAAAACATACTTATTTCAATGTATAAGTAGCATGAGATTAGACAGGTCTGTTGATATGGAGTTATAAAATGTGTTTTATATTACTGAAGTTGAGGTGAATGCATTTGAACTAGGTTATATTTTCATAATACTTGTAGGTAATAGGTAGCAGCTGGTTGTTAAATTTGTCATCATTGTAATCCACTCTTCAAAACATTCGCCTGTGTCAATTCTTAGTTTTGTGGTCCTTTTTCAGTATTTTTTACCATTTTTCCTTTGGTTTAAAGAGGGGCTATGTCTGAGCATACTCGATTGGATTGTATCAGTTTGGTGCATTCAGGCTTTTAATATTAAACTGGTATCGAATATTGAACATTTAAAGCTTTGTGTATAAATTTTGGCCATGTATCTTTATCAAAATAAGCTATAATAGCCTTCAATTGCTATTTTTTATTAGCAGTGAGATATCATGTTCAATGTTATTATTTGGTAATATGGAAACATAGCCATTAACAAGTGAAGCAAGCTCTATCCATTAATGTTGCCTGCACTCCAAATGCACGCCTGAGTGAAGTCTTATATCCTTGTGTTCCTGGCTGTTATCATTAACAAAATCGCATTTTTCACTAACCCCAACCACTCTTGTACAGTAACCCAGTCATTCTTTTTACCAAACATCTTTTGGTGTAAGATCACTTGACTCTAATTTTATAGAAGAATGTATCAGTCATTCAATACTGAAAATTATGCCCAGGTATCACATTCAGGACCTTGCAAGAACTTGGTAGACAATTAATGAAGATTATACAAGATAGCAAGTCTTATGTCACTCTCCAAATCTTGGCAAAGAAATGGGGCTATGCGGTTGGGCATGGAGATCTATCACCACTTTCTACAATTCGTGTTGATGTTATCACCTTCAAGTTGAACTTTCAAAAATAACATGGCTATTTCATCACAGTAAGAGGAAGATTCACAAATTTAACTGTATGAATATCTACTATAATTGTAAGATTGCAAACATATATCATAGGAACTGGAATTTGGGCCTCAAATTGGCCTTTAACTCATATGCAGCCTTTATGGTCTCATAAATATCTGGTGAGATGAGTTGGTCCCTAGATGCTGTAAAATATTTGATCATAGATCTCTTAATGTTGAATTATGTGGGTTCCATTTTAAATACCAGTGCCTTAGATGTTGTATGTCTATTAAGTGCTGTAAATATTAAAACTACAAAAGACATGTGGCCAAAATACTTATGCCAAAACTATAGTATCATTTAGGGTGAAGTTCATACACTAAAGCTTTGGCAACTTTTCTAAATCCACAACTCATATGGAGTCTATGTGATGCATCATTGGCAGCATACACATAAACAGTTTCCCAGGACTTCTTTAACTTGTGAGACAGTTCAGAGACTGCTAATTGTCCAAGACCTTTCCTGCGATGTTTTGGGTCAACATATAGCATGAGCTACTAAGTAACTATCAGCTGTGCGAATTGCAGTAGTAGTATAGTTTCTGATGAGCCAGCTGATGAACATTTTTGAATTTTTATCAGAATAGGGCCAAGAATCATCCACTTTATCTACATCTGATTCATTAAGTGATGAAATGTAAAATCCTTCTGGAACATCACTGGAAGAATAAAAATCACAACCATCTATACAAAAACACAGAGGTAGGATTACGTCTGATACAGCCAATGAAAGACCACCCTATATTACATTTGCAGTAAAAAAATTTTATCATAAATATTAAAAGGCACACCAAAGCTTGGTACAAAGATCTTTAAAGTCCTTAAAATAGGAAGTCTATTCTGAGTAGATTTACCTTTTCAGAAGAAACAAATATCAGGTACACAGATGAATTTCATTCAAATTTAGCATTATTAGAAATTTCATGTTGAGCAGAAATATTTAAAGCTCTGTATGAGAGGGTTAAACTGAGTTTTCATTAATAGGGGATAAAGTTTGCAGGAAATAATCTTATCAGTTAACTTTGAATCTTCAGCTTTTATACTCGTTTATACTCCGATTGCATAGCAAAGTTTGAAAAAGCCAAAGTTTTGCTTTTACATCCCTTCTAACAGCAACAGTCATGTCGGTAACAACTTTCAGTATTTATACATGATGACATGACCTGAACTAAAAATTTAAAAAAAACAAAGGTGACAGCAGAGTTATCTTTTGCTATATTGATAACCATAAGGCTATACTGACATCACTGGAAGTCAACTTTTTTAGTTCAAGATTGAAAAAGAATTATTTCTACAAAGTTGGGCTCCATTAATCAGTTTCCAGATTTGATAACTATATAGGCAGCTAAGATCCCTTGAAGTTCTAGCAATTTTTTATCGTAACTGGATTATTTGGCTTTAACACAGCAAGTATGAACAAGTATTACTCACAACCTGGGTATGTCTTCTATTCTAGCTTCCATAACTGAGCGTATGGGCTGTCTTGCAGCTCCACGAACTTGTTTCTGTACAGCAATCCCTTCTATATCTTCTGTATAAACTGCAGGTGCTATTAAGTAGGAAATTAAGAAAATACTTTAGATAAAAAAGTTTTCAGGAAAATGTAATAATTGTATCAATATTCCATGATCACAATGTAATGTAATGGTTTGATGTCATTCTATTCTACTTATCAAATATTAGTTGCATTTCATCTTTTGAAACATGAATAAACTTCATAAGAAAGTAAATTTTCTTATATCCCTATTCCTTTTCCACATATATTTTACTTCATCTACTCAATATTCCACCAAAAATATAAATATCTTTACATTTATATGAATTTTATTTCTCCATGTTATTTCTGCATTTCGTGCTTGCTTCCTCATGGAGTACAGGTCCTCAATGGCCTAGTGGGCTAATAAGCTTGGTATCTTATCACAAGCAGTCACCTCTGTCTGGGTTGGCCTCCCACAAGTGACAATGTGGAGGAGCTCTCCCAATATGACCCTGGATGTTGAACAGGACGTAAAACACCACATGTGATCAAATTGACCTCAGAGAAGTAAATTAAAATATCACCAGAGAACCTTTACTTAGAGAGTGGCCAGTCAAGAGATAAAATGCAAGCATTTTTGTCTGAAGCACTAAGTTAAGACATATAGTGTATATGAAGGAAAGTTTTATGACTTTCGAAACTTTAAAATACATTTATTCACAGATTAACTTGTATACAATTCTGTGACAAAACAAACAACTTTGTGAGTAACAATATTCCATGTTAAAGGTAACACTCAGAAGAAATATTTATTGTTTGAAATCTTATGTTGGGTATATTATATTTTCAACGCATTTTCAAAAATGTGTTGTTTATAGTTCAACCAAAGTTTTAAATTCAACAAGAGATAGTCCTTGAAGTACCCTGAACACAGTACTGGGTGCATAGTAACATTCAAGCATGATATTACCATTCTGTAGCAGTAAGATTTTACTGCTGTTTGTTTTTTTTGGGCACTTTTTGTCAATATGTAGATTATCAACTGATATGTGATTTGTATAAACATTTCCAAATACATAGCCTCTCAAAGTTGTGCCAAAAGCCTTTTCAAACCCGACACAAAGGTTTAGTATTGATAAAGCTCTCCTGTTAGGTTATACAAGCTCACCAGATATTTCTATCTTATCAGTAAACTGATGCTCAAGTGAGTATTTGCAAGAGCAGTTTATATAAACTAAAAAATGATGGGTATGAAACCCATTTGTAATAGAACATTTTTAAAACATTTTATGTATAGCATTTATTAAATGTTTAATGAGAAATGCTCGATAAATGTTATAAATGAAAATAATGCTTCAAAAATATTACTTTAGCATTTTTGGCAATATTAACCCTAATTAGGGTCAGAGGTCAAATCTGATATCTTTTTAGGTTGCTCACTAATGAAAAGTATTATTTATTTATATATAAAGTTGTGAGATAGTGGCTTTTAAAATGTACCCCCATTCAATTTTTATTTTTGAGCATTGCATGTGGGGCAAATTTTAACAAAATCCTCTAAAGTCCACTATTATTGCTTACTGCCATCTTTTGTAAATGTTTGAAGGCAAACGTTTAATAAGCATTCTGAAAATATGGGTATAAAACACGTTTGTGACAGAATGTTTTCAAAACATTTGATAGAAAACATTTCAAATGTTTTTAAATGATTGGTATAAAAACCAGTTACTAATAAATGTTTGTAAAATATTTTCAGAGCAAACATATAAAACATTGTCAACAATGTTGTTTAAACATGTTATGTATGCTGTTTATGAAACACTTCATGGTGAATGTTTGAAAAACATATCCAGCATAACCTTAATTTTATCAGCTATTATATAAATGTTCAGAAAACGGCTCCAGTCAAGCCTAGCTTCTTGAGTTATCATATGAAGGTTTAATAAATGTTTTCAGCAAAAACGTTTGTCTAGAAATTATAAAAAGAACATTTACTTGGAAATGTTTAGCAACCCAAAAGATATGGTTTAAATAGTTTTTTAAAATGTTTTGTAAACATTTAAGCAATTTTAAATGTGAAAGTTCTTTTTTTTAAATTTAGTAACTCAAGCCTTATGCTAGGCTTGGAAGGATGCCGCAAGTATCTTTGATGACATATTATATTGCGATTAATAATAGCGCAACTGAACCAGGATACTTGCCAAATATATAAACTGGTTGGTCCCACTGGATGTCTTCAATTTTTAAAAGTAATCTCACCACATTTTCCCCACTGCTTCCATAGCAATTGACTACAGGTTTTAAGAATGACAATGGACTCTCCTGTTAAAAGATGCAATAATAATCTTTGAGGACACAGTAGATGCATGGTCGCTTAAAACTTGCAGAAGTATTAGATTTCATTAATGTTTAATTTTGAAAAAAAAAAACTAATTTCAAATAAAGTGATTAAAAAAAATCCATTTTTTTTCTTGACTGTACATATACATGTGTATTGGTTATGGAATGTGGGTTGCTGATATGGTTATATTTATGGGGGTGGATAAATTAACATAGCTACTACAGTTTCTTTACACAACTGTAACTACTTCATTCTTCAAGTTACGTACAAGAATGAAGGTCACATTTAGGATTTTAGGTCCTGTTGTACTGCTGAAGTAAAGGATGAAGGATATGCTTTTAGCATTACTAATTGTGGGAGTTAAACGCACACAGATGTGACTATGAATTAGATGTCAAATTTGATGACCACTATTATACCAAGAAGCTGCATATGAGGGAACAGTTGTAATATTTCTAGTGTTTGTATATTTAGCCACATATACATTCTTCATACCCCACCTGAGCATATATATATACATATACAAACACTCCGCAGTTGCTTGGCATCTGATTCATTAGCAATCCATGCTTATAACAATAAATAAATGATTTGGCACACAATGATTATCTTTCACGCAACTCAAAACCTGCTAGTACAGAGGTTACAAGTGCTTAGTTTGATTAGATTAGATTCATTAAATCACATCCTCCCTGGTCCCTCTATACATACCTGACTGTAATTTTTAAGTCATTGCATATCAAAAAGCATGAAAAAAATTTCTGTTCACTTAAACATAAACATGGAGGTATATGGTTAAACAGAGAAGACACAATAGTGGTAAAAATGTGGTTACAAATTTTTTAATTGTGTATGTTTCAAATTCTATTGTCACAATAAAATATATATTCCTACATACATTGGTGTAATTTATATATGTCATAAAGTATGACACCCCTCATAATTCAAACATTGAATATATACAGGTCACACCGCCCTGAACTCTAGAAAACGACCTTTTTCATTAAAAACAACCATGTGTCAGGTTTGTGCATACTACAATTTTGGTTTCAAATATTTTTAAAAACTTGTAACTAGTTCCAGAATATTTACTCACTTAGGTTTCATTTAAGGAAACCTATATACAGTTAAACCTTGTTTATTTAAATATCAAGGGGCGAGGGAAACACTTCTACTTAACCAGGAATGTAAGAAAAAAGGATGAATTTTAAAAGGAAAGACTCGAATGGAAAAGTAAGACCATGAATAAATGAACAACCATTCATTGAACAATTTACAACATTGTTTATATTGGAATACACAACATTATAAAAATATGTTCACCTTACATAAAGCCAATAAATATGAAGTGCACTCACAAGAAGCAGAAACTAACCTCTTGTCTCATATCATCTGAAGCTACTGATGCAATAGCAGTAAAATCTGGTAATTGGTCCACATAAAATAATTTATGTACTTGTCCTGAAAGGGTGGATCCAATATCACCTTTTAACTGAAAAACAAGTTATAAAATATGAATCAAGCATACATATTTCCATGTAGAACCACATGTTTCTTATGTGAACGTATCTAAAATTAATATTCCACTTTCACAAATTATCAATTTTATGGTGAGGAGGCTTCTATGACTGAGCCTGTTACAAAAGGTGAGAAACAGCCAAAATGGCTTGTTACTAGTCAAAACATAAGTCATACAATCAAACCTATCAGACTGAAGTCCTGCTCCCAATCATGATGATTAATAAAGATAAGTCATCAAGCTCCAATTACTGTTGGGTCAAAGGTCAAAGCTTGAGTCTTACATTCCATTCAACATCCAGGGTCATATTGGGACAAGCCATCAGCTTTGCCAGTTGTGGGAGTAGAAGCCACACAGAGGTGACAGTCTGTGAATTACATGCCAAGCTTGACAACGTTTAGGCCATTGAGGACATTCGATCACTCCTTCGAAATAGAGGCAGAGAAGATTGACTTGCAGGTTAATATAAATAACAGTCTCACAGAACATGATTACTAGTCTCGATATTTAATAAAAATGTGTGCAACATTAGTTTTAACACCACAAATTTGTAGTAACATAAAAACCTTATTCTAACATGACACAGATGTGTCCTCGATTCTGGTTGGCTAAACGACGAAATATTTCACTGATAAAATACAGCATAACCCTGTGACTCCCTATTATCGCCCATTATGGCTGTCGTAACAATAAATGTTTTACAGTAAAATTTGTAATAATTATTCAGCTTAAAATAATTTGTCATGTTAAAATAGGAATAACCCCTTCCAAAACCACGGTATACGCAGAATTTTACCATGGTTTGAGGTTATAAACCCTGTTCGCCTTCGGGGTTTATAACCTCAAACCATGGTAAAAATTCTGCGTACACTGTGGTTTGGTCAGGGGTTATTCCTTTAACAGACTTACAACAAAAATACTGTTTATGTTTAATGTTTTGACGGGGAGTCACAAGCACTTGAATTTGGTCCAAAACTTCACAAGTTAGAAGATAATTGTAATTTGTAAAAGAAATTAGTGATTATCCTCCTAAATTAAACTACATACTTAAGTTGGATAAGAGGCAAACTCACGACAGTGAAATAGGTGTGTATCACTTGGACAATATGGCAGTGATAAAAGCTGAGAAGTGATGGAACTTTAATCTTAGAGAAACAAAAACCTGTACTGTTTCAGGGAAGTATAACAATACGTCGTTCAGATAACTTTGGCTAAAATAATGATAAAATCATTCGCATACTATGCTTCTTAATAAAACTCAATTGTAGCACCACAACAGAAAAGCATTATATAAGAGGGGTTTTACCTTGAAATATTTCTGTTAGTATTATTTTTAACTGTTTCAAATGAAAAAAGCTTGGCTTACCCTTTGTGTGCAATTATCATTAGTAACCTCTATCAGATATTGCAATCTCTTTTCAACAGAAGCCAATTGACCCAATGATAACTTAATCATTTTGCAGTATTAAAACTATAAACTCCAAATGAGTGCATCTAGATTGTATTAAACATCAACCTAACTTCATTATAAGCATAACACCTGGTAAGCTGATAATATATAATTGTGTACCTATTGATCTATTAAGTAAATATGTTATACATTTAACTGCCAGTTGGAAAGATTATATGTTTCCTCCGTACTTAATTGTTTAGTCTTATTCAGAAGTGCTATCCACAACTCAAGAGATGTCCATGCAATTTGATTGTGAAGCCCAAAGATATACATGATAAATAAAGATAAAATGAGTTGAGAAAAAAACCGTGAATACATCCTACTGAATATGTCTCTTCACAGCCTATCCTGAGACTCTTGTGTTTGTTTGTGGTGAAATATCATCATATTTGTTTCATCTTCTGAAAGATCAGTATCCTTATAAAGCTGCTGTCATTTATAATATGCAGCAATATAAACATTCTGTCAAATATATGGACGAAATATGAAAGTATGGAATAACAATAACGTGGTTTTCGGCAATCTGGCTAAAGTTGATCCAAGTTTAAAGATAAACGTGTCAAAATATTGTTATGGTTACAGTTGTACAACCTCTGATTAGATGCCAAACCTTCTTACAAGTGGGCCGTCCAGGACCTTAATATTGATCAATGACTATAAACAGAATAAAATAAAACACTTCCACATGAATCAAAGTATGAAATAAAACCAAACATTAGGACATAGAAGATTAATTGTGACCCAAAATTTGTACCGTCGAAAGGAGACAAAGACTTCTGTTTAACAAATATGATAGTTTAATTACTTTGTTTAACAAGTTCTACATATTAGTAAATTGGCTCTTACCAGCCTTGTAATCATGGGTTAGAGTCAAATACATGGTGACATATACAGTGAAGTTTAGGTCTTTATCAAATTCTCTGGAAATTTTAGGGACTGAATGAAAATCATAACATTATAACATATCATCAGTCCCAAGTTACAAACCAGGTTTTCCAGTTATTTCGAATTCAGAGTGATTATATATTTCATGATTAATTTGATATTACATTGTTAAAAATCTAGAAGACAAGAAAGACACTAAATGTGTAAAATAGGCTTATGAGAATCATGGTTTGTTTACACTGTCAATCAACCAGTGACGTCATTGCTGATAGGTTTAAGATTTAAATTTTGTTTCACTCTTCTTTGCTATCAGAGTTAAAGTCAATAGTCATTGTTCCACAATGAGAAAAACAATGTATGTTATTTCAGTGCATACATTCAAGTCCTTTTCCGATCACATTCTTATACCCTTACATTTTACCACATCAAAAACTTTTGGATCTTCCAGAGCGAGTCCATATTGGTATCTGTAGGGCTGTTTTTTTTTACGCCATTTTTTTAATGTTAAGTTAAATCTTAAGTTTCAATTGGTTCAGTGTTACTAACTACTCAGGCTTTTATGATTAAAGGAACAGTTAAATCTGGTAGTGTTAAATTGGGCTTTGTGTTCAGTGGTAGTAGCTACTCAGTTGCAATCGACAGTTAATCTTGTTAGATCAATCTGTGTTTATAAATGTTGGAAACTATGGTAAGTAATCATTGTCTTCTAGATTTCATTATATTGCTGACAAATTCTGTGATATCTTATGACAAATGTGGGATATTAGGATTTAAAGTGCTTAGAAATTTTGTGATATTTGGTGATACTTGTGAGATATTAGGATATTAGAAAGTGCATGACAAAGTGCTTACAAATTTTGTGATATTTTGTGAAAACTATAGGACATTAGGATATTAGAAAGTGCATGACAAAAACAAGGCAACTTATGAGGAACTTTTTATTGCCATTTACTGCGTGGCATTGGACTCTGACTGTAGTTTGAAGGTGTTGGACAGTGTTTTTGGTGAAAATTAATATAACTGACCAAAGCAATTATGTATTTTGCTTAATGTAATGTGCTTAAATATTAGTGCTTAAATATAATGTGGTTTTGCATTATGTTATTCATACAAATGTCTATTAATGTCTATTTTTTCATGATTATGTATTTGTATCAATTAAAACTCTGCACATAATAAATATTTTGGTTTTTTTTCATGAAAAGTGGGGTTTTGTCCTCATTCTTATTTACCTGAGTGGGGTTGTGTCTGAGTTGGGTTTTGCCCAATGGGGTTTGGTCTGAGTGGGGTTATGCCCAGTGGGGTTTTGTCCGTTTACCATATGATGCCATCCAAAATGAAAGGGAAAGCTCCATTGTGATTACCAGGAAGTTGCTTAATAATTGTCCTTTTTGGTTTCCAGTCCAATTTCATAAATTTTCATAAAATTAGTCTCAAGACTCAAGTAGAAGTACTTTGAAAAATTGCAAGTACAAGTACAAGTACTTTTATAGCGTACGACCCAAAAACTATAATAACTAGATCATCACTTTATATTAATAATTGATTATTTTTTTTAATTAACATTCATATAATATAGTACAGTTTACAATGGCATGTTTACACAAACTAGTAACATCGAAGCAATTAATAGCACATTATTCATAGCATAAAACAATATTTATATCATTAACATACGACTTTTTAAACTGCGTTAGCTATAGAACAGTTTTGTAGTTAATTTACTTGGCACATACAAGTAGTAATTTTTGTGATATGTGTGATATATATTAAAGACAGACACATAGTACACAAGTATCACACTAACACACACATACACAAGAAACATACACAAACAGCAAAACTTTCTTAATTCTGAAATTTAATTTTGCAAATAATCAAGCAGGTCTCTATATGACTTATGAAAGGTTTCCATTTCATTTTCAGTATTATGTATCATGTATAGGACATTTAATTTGGATTTTATTACAGTTAGATATTCATTGAAGACGGCCATTTTTTTAACTCTTTTTTTTTTGTTTAGGAACCATTTACCACACAATACCAAGAAATTAATACATTTATTTTGGGAATCATTGTGTGTGCTCAAGCCTAACAAGCTCTCACACACTGTTAAATGTATATTTAAATTGAAAACTTCATAAATTACATGTGATAGTTTTCTCCAAAACTCTATGCTTATGCGATAATAATAAAAGTGGTGTTCTATTATGTCGACTGATGTGCAGTAAATGCACTTGGGACTGTCTATTATTTTCCATTTATAAAGGTTATCATTACAATTAATTATTCTATGTATAACCTTAAATTGAAAGCTTAAA
Source organism: Sabellastarte sp. h YS-2021 (assembly GCA_964017235.1). Lineage (NCBI taxonomy): Eukaryota > Metazoa > Annelida > Polychaeta > Sabellida > Sabellidae > Sabellastarte > Sabellastarte sp. h YS-2021. The sequence goes on from OZ024928.1 coordinate 43,921,630, forward strand.
TTGGTTTTTATTTTATTTAATAATTGTTGTTTAAATCTTATTCTTATGAATGGCTCATCGGGTAATCTATCTGTATCAGTAAAAGGTAAGTTTCTTGTCAGATGAACAATTATTTGTGAAATTACACTTTTAAGTCTCAAATATTGGAGAAAGTTTAGTTTCCAATTTACGTTTTTATTTATTATATTTATATTTAACATTAATCCTGTTGTCAGATTTAGCAAATCCATAATTTTTACTGAAAGATTTCTGTTGCTGTTTGAAAAACCAAACATTTGGGGTAATAAAACTGTATTTCCTGTGGTAATTGTATTTGAGTGGAAAATGTACTCATTTAATATTTCAGCCAACATTTTAATAGATATTTATGAAAGTCAGTTTTGCACTGAGAGATCCAAATCTCTGGTATCTTATGTGAAAGGTTTGTAGAGTTTAAGTTAAGCATATAGAGTGTTAATACTTTCCATTTACAATCTCTTTCGTTAGTTTGTCTTTTTATCTATGATATTTTACTTGTACTGTTTACCGAATACACATCTGGCATACCTAATCCTCCTTCATTAATATTATTAATCATAGTTTCTCTCTTAACCTTGGGAGTTTTACCATCCCAGAGAAAAGAGAATATTAGTCTATCTAGTTTTTGTAGAATATATTCTGGTACAAACAGGACTAAAAAATAAGTAGGTCATTTGAGATATTATTAAAGATTTTAGAATTGTAACTTTGCCTTTTAATGATAAAGGTTTCATTGACCAAACATTTAATAAAATCTCTATCTTTTTAATTATTTCACTTTTATCTAGATTCAATGTGAGACCTGATACTGACGCAAAAGTTTGAAATAATGAAATGCTAATGACAGGTGACTCTAAGTCGGCAAAAAATAAGGTGGTGTCATCTGCTAGTTGTGTTATTTGGAAGCTTCTATTATTACATGTTATACCTCTAATTTTATCATTTCCCCGGAAATCCGGTCTTGCAATACTAAAAAGTCTAACTTGAAAAGATCCTCTTGGACATCAGTATGATTGTATTGACAGTTAATGAATTAGTTACTTGGGGCACATAAAAAGTTTTTAAAGGGTTTGTACCAGTCCTTTATGTAAAACTGATATTATATATGATTGGTGTTTGGATATTCGTTTTTACAGGGGTGTATTGAAATGAATGAGTCAACAGTTTATTTGTGCAAGGATTAGCTTGTTTGTCTTACATGAACAAGTAATTGGCCCTCCTCTCAATCAAGCTTGACATCAACACTCAGGCTGAGTGGGTCTTTTGTGTGAAAATAAGTAAGGGTAGGTTTAATGCTACCCTTTTATGATAAAAGCAAAGCTATGCTGTGACTGAGTTTATCTTTTGTGAAAAAAAGAAAAGTGAAAAAAGATAAATTAAATGTTGCACCTTTATGATTAAAACACAGCTATATTGGTGGGTCTTTTGTTTAAAATGTGAAAAAGGGTTGATTAAATGTAGCTTCTTTATAATTAAAGAAAACCTAAGTTCTGGCTAACATCCCTTTGTTCTTTGACAAAACAACACAAACCATAATCTATCTAAACTCTGATGAAAGAGACAGTTAAAAATTTACACCTTATAAGTCACTTAAATAAAGTTAGAAAAATACATATGTACTTGGAATGTACTTGAAAGTAATTAAAAAGTACTAGGATATTTTAGCCAAGTACAAGTACAAGTACTTTTAATTTTCAGCTGTCAAGTACAAGTACTTGAAAATGAGTAATTAAGTACAAGTACTTGTACTCGCCCCAGACCTGCACCAGGCTATTGAATTATTATTGAAGTAGAATTATTAGATATACAATGGTCCATCCCCCAACAACTATTGCAGATAACCACAACTTTCTGAAAACTTAGGGGATACCGAATCGAAAATCCTAGCATTTCCCCTGTTAGTTTATGTGTTCTGTTATTCCAGTGGCTTTTTGTGGAATATTTTAATTATTCTAATTAACTAATTATTATCTTCTAAGGTCAAAGTTGTGGTTTTATGTCCTATTCAACAAACTGTCAGGGTCAAAATGGGACCGGCCCTCATTATTACAACTTGTGGGAGTGGAGTCGCTAGGCCACCAACAAGCTGTCTACAAGGACACATTCCTTTATTTTTCTTTATTTTTCCATAGTTTGAATCGTTTAAAGTGAGGTTGTTTGGTATTGTGTACACTAATGACACAAAAGAGAGAAAGACTATAACTTACTCTGTGGTGACTTCATCTTGGTTCTAGACCCCTCAAAATATGCCTTTAATTACCATAAAATAAATAATCCTAATTCTAGGCAGTCAGTCCTTGAAATAATGAATGCAAACAACTTGATAGATATATTTAGACTTTGCCATCCAAATGATAAAAGATATACATGGAGAAGAAAGAACCCTATTAAACAAGCAAGACTGGATTATTTTCTAATATCGAACTCCATGTTTGATCTTATTAACACATGTAATATTAAACCGGGTTACAGAAGTGATCACTCAATTATCCAACTGGAAATTGAATTTTCTAAATTCCAAATTGGTAAAGGTATATGGAAATTTAATACTAGCTTACTCAGCAATCAGGACTATTTAAAAATCATTTAAAAAGTAATTAATGAAGAAAAGGTTAAATATGCACTTCCCATCTACCAATTAAATTATATTGAAGATACTTCAAGTAATGAATACCTACAATTCGTAATTGATGAGGATACTTTCCTCAAACTCTTGTTTTTGAGAATCAGGGGTGAAACCATAAAATTCTCTTCTGTACTTAAAAAGAATAATAACTCAATGGAAAAAGCTTTGAAAGAAGATATTGAATACTTGGAAACTCATTCAACATACAATGATCAGATTTTGAATGATAAAAAACAAAAACTTCAAAACATAAGGGAACATAAATTAAAAGGAGAATTTGTAAGGTCATGATTAAAATGGATCAGTGATGGTGAAAAACCAAGCAAGTACTTTTGTAGCTTAGAAAAAAAAACTATACTGAAAAAACAATTCGAAAACTAGAACTTAGTGATAAGACTGTAATTACGGACCAAAAATTGATTTTAAAAAATACAGAGAACTTCTATGCCAACCTCTTTAAAGATAGAAATTGCTTTGCAAGATACCCACAAATAGAAAAGGATATAGAAATATTATTGAATAATCATAAGAAAAATACTGTTAAAAATGTCAAACTAGGCCAAGATCTGAAAATTTATAAAATCAGTCAAGCATTAAAATCAATGAAAATCAACAAAACTCCAGGAATCGATGGTATACCGACAGACTTTTTGAAAGTCTTCTGGTTCTACTTGAAACACTTCATTCAGAGATCGCTTAATTGCTGCTTTAGAAAGGGAAAACTGTCCTATAGCATGCGCCAAGTCATTATAATATGTCTGCCCAAAGACACTAAAGATAGGCGCTTTTTAAAGAATTGGAGGCCGATTTCCTTATTATGTGTAACATATAAACTAGCTTCGACAGTAATTGCAAATAGAATGAAGCCATACATTGATAAAATTGTATCTAAATCACAAACAGGATTTCTTTCTGGAAGAAACATTTCTGAAAGTACTAGGCTAATATATGACATAATGCACTATACTGAAGTAAAAAAATCAATGGAATTTTACTACTTATTGACTTTGCAAAAGCATTTGATTCAATTTCTTGGACATTTATATATAAAATTCTTTCATATTTTGGCTTTGATGATGATCTGCTAAAATGGATAAAAATGTTCAATAACAACATAACTGGAAGGGTCTGTCAATCTGGATTCCTGTCAAATCCTATCAATATTGAAAAAGGGTGCCGCCAAGGAGATCCAATTTCATCCTACTTGTTTATACTTGCTACTGAAGTTCTAGCCATTCTTATAGGACTTGACACAGAAATCACTGGAATAAGTATAGGGAAAACACAATATAGGCTTGTACAGTTTGCAGACGACACCTCCCTTATACTTGATGGCTCACTTAGGTCCTTGCAGGCCTCACTTAATGTTTTAGAAATATTTGGTACACTATCTGGACTGAAAATAAACCATGATAAAACCAAAGTGATATGGATTGGGAAAAAAAGATACTCAAAGGATAAATTAAAAATACCAGTAAAGCTAAATTGGGGAGAGTCAGAATTTAAATTGCTGGGGTTACACTATTCTGTAGATATTGATAAAATACCTCAAATTAACTATATAAATGCAATTAATAAAGTATGTAATTTAATTAATTTATGGAAAAACAGAAGTCTCACCCCTCTTGGAAAAGTAACTGTTATAAAAACATTGCTTCTGCCTCAATTTAATCACTTGTTCACATCACTATTGACTTCAAAAAACATTCTTGACAGTATAAATAGATTATTTTTTCAGTTTCTATGGGATAAAAACCTGAAAAAATTCGTAGAAACACCATATATAGAGACTATAATCAGGGGGGCATAAAAATGATAAATGTCTATCATTTTGAGAATTCACAAAAATTGAGTTGGATAAAAAGATTAATATCACAAAACTCAGATGATCCGCCACCGTGGTACACTTTTTTGACAAGTCTAGTTGGTGACTTAGGCAAATAACAACCTTGGGAGGTGACTGGTGTAAAATGCTAGAAAAGAAAATTGATAACCCCTTCTGGAAGCATATTTTTAAACAGTGGGCACAGTTTTGTCGTCAAAGAACCCCAGAAAATAATTCAGAATTAATCCAGTCGCCACTATGGTTTAACTCCCAGATCTCAAATGTCACTCTGTTTTTACCAAAATGGCAAAATAAAGGAATAACTATAATTGATGACATTGTTAATCCCCAGGGGGATATTCTGAACTGTGAAGAGATAAAAAATATGTATCAGGTAAGAAACATAGAATTTGATTACTATAGAGTTCGATCTTTGATAAGAACATTCATAAATAAGTATAAAATAGGCAATAATTTTGTGTGCGAGAAACCACACATACCAACCCACATTAAGATTCTAACTAAACCAAACAAAGTAAGTCGGGATTTCTATCAGCAACAAAATAAACTTATTTTTACTGACAGTCCTTTATGTGAACTTACATGGAATAGAAGTTTAAACATTTCCCTTAATAAACGCCAATGGGTGAATGTATATAAAGCTTGTTTCCAAGTATCATCTGACAACAGTGTTAAGTGGTTCCAATATAGAGTCTTGAATCAAATTTTAGGAACCAGGTATAGACTTTTTAAAATGAACATATCCACAAATAGCCTATGTGGACTTTGTGATAGCAATATTGAAACTGTTCAACATCTTATGTTCGAATGTTCCGAAAGTAATGTACTGTGGTCAAATATATGTACATGGATAAAAAATAGATTAAATATAGATGTGTGCCTATCCAATGAAGATAAAATATTAGCCTATGTTTCAAATAATAGCAATTATGTTCCTTTAAATTTTATTCTCATCCACTCACGCAAGTATATATTCTGGTGTGCAAAAAATACGTACAAGCTCAATTTCTATATGCTGCAACAAATATTGAAGAACTGTTTTTTTGAAGAGGAAAGCTTGGCAAAATTGCATTTTAAATTAGAAAGGTTTAATCATGTGTGGTCATACTGGAAAAATCTGTTTGTAAACTATTGAATTATATACTTTATCTTATAACCGTCACTAGTTATATCTTGATGTACTACGTTCTTAACTGTTATTTACGTGAAAAAAATGTAACCAGATAGTAAACACTAATTACTCTGTTGTCCATTCAGCACTAAGACATTGTTTTGAGCAATCTTAAATTAAAGTTCCACATTGCTCTAACTGTAGACAACTAATACTAGAATTCGAAACTTCCAATCATTTTTTTCAGTCAATAAATATTTGTAAAGGAATACCCTACCTGACGGGAACCTCTTCCACTCATTGTAAAAGGCAGATACACAAAAAAGTTAAAAATAAAAAAAAAAAGAGAAAGACACCAAAGTGGTAGAAAGATAACCAGAACTGTTTTATTTTGATATTTGAAATTGTAATGTGAAAATAAAATATGTAGTCCTCCATAGGTATATGTAGATGTGTGATCAGAATAGATATATATACATGTGTGATCAGATAGGTATGATAGGTACCATGAGGTATAATGAGATTTGATGTGGTATGATCGATTTTACAATTTACAAATGCATTATAAATAAAAAATGGGATGATCCAAAAAAACTCTATGCATCTGACATCATAACTGACATATTTGTTGATTGGAAACAAGCAAAAGTGTAAATTTTGAGTATGGGAAACATATGATTCTTGTTTGGGCGTATATGTTTGACCAATATAGGGGTCATGATAGGTGTACAATTTTCCATTCAGATGGATATATACCTATACCATATACTGCTACTCACAGAACTACCCACAATTATCAAAACACCCACAACAGTTGGTTTAGTCTTTTTGTTATCTATCTTAAAAATTTAATTGTAAAAATCTAATCTAATCTACTGATTTGCAGACAAAATATCTTTCCAACAATGGGAAACTCAGTCAGCTAGGTTAACAAAATTGTGGTTCTAAAGCACAGTGGGGGGATGGTCTAGGTGAGTAATCAAGGATAGTGGGTCTGAATAGGGGAAATGTGCTAAGTAGGAAAGCTTCAGTTGAAAAGGTGAGTTTTGTTAATATGTTTCCTAAAGGATGTAACAGAGGGACTATTTCTCATGTAGAAAGGAGAGAGTTCCAAAGGGCCATGGCATAATGACTAAACGAGTTTGCAAAATGCTTGTTTGGTTTGAGAACCTTATGGTAAACAAGGCCGAAAGGTGTTTTGATCCCCTAGTGCGAGCGCAAAGCCATCAGAGACACAAGTAGTGCACTAGAATTTACAAAGGTCTGGTGACGCAAAGAAATTCCAACTCAGACACAACCCACAGCTGGTCTAGCCAGTCACCCATCCAAGTACTAATGTAGCCCATTGCCGCTTCAGTTGCAGGATGAGAGTACACAGATGAAAGAAACTAATTCACAATATATATAACTATATATAGTTTGGAGTTTATTAAACTTCTTTTTACATATTAGCATATTAGTTAACAAATTTTAGTCTGGTTAACACATATATGTTAAACTACTCCAGTTATCTCAAGTATTTACTAGCAATCTGTTTTATGAAATTTCTAATAATAAGATATCAGGCTAGTTTCACAACCATTGACAACCATTACTACTATGTTAATCTATATACACCATAGTTTTCTAGCTTTTGAAAAAGCGTATTTAAAACTGTTATAAAATAAAATAAAATTCATACCACAATGTCTTTTTACTTGTATAACCAACTATGTCATACTCTTTTATCTTTAAACATAAATGACATAACTAGCCATTGTGAATTACTTTCTATCTACCCTTACTGTTACTTGTAACAGGGGAGGGAGGGTGGGCAATTGTATGAATTTCTGGCTTTCAACCCCACAACTGATTGTAAAACATGTTGCTGGAGGCTTTAAAGTAAATTTGGCGGGAGATTGTCTACTGCCAGAATTTCTCAGTATCACCCCACAGGAAGTTAATTTTGCATATTATATTGTCTTTTTTGTAGGTCGTCCCAAAAACAGGGCTAAAGGTGATGTTCCATGTGTTCGAATTTCCTACCTCCCCTTCAACTGAATTCGTCTGCTATTACATACGCATTTCATCCAAACTTCAGTGAGCAGACAAACTACTCATCACGCTGTGCCACAGCTAATGAAAGTCCGGAGACAAAAAAAAGTGATTCCTAGAAGCGCGAGCTTTACCGAGGCTCGCGCTTAAAAAGGGGATTTGAAGGAGCTTGAGTTTTGGGCTACTGTGTCTAGTATTTCTGGATGTGGTATATGGATGGATCATTTCACTATAAGTTCACTGGTTGACCGTGTTTCAGAATTTTGTTATGATGAGGCCTATTTTAAATTGTACAAATGTCACTGATTCTTCTGTGAATGCTACTAGTGGTAGATTAATGACCCAAAATCAGGCACTTTGTCTCCATTTGTGAACAGTACTGTTTAATACAAACTATGTTCTTAAAAGTTTCATGAAGAATTGTCAAAAACATGGACATTGTATGGGGAAATATACATGGTAGATATTGGAATGTGGACGTTATATTGACAGCTAATCAGTATATGATCTTTATTGTCTTATAAAGTTTTAACTGGTGCAATGAGTGGGATGGTATAAAACCACTTAGATCCGTTAAATACTGAATGACATAGGTTATAAATTACATTTTTTTATTAATTGAAAACACTGGTATTTGGCAAAAAGTAAAATCCTGATAATAAATTGAAAGTTCATATTTTGGATTAATTTAAATCAAGATAATGGTCTGCTAGCCTCTTTAATATTACGGGAACTGATATGCGTATGTCAAATATTCCAGGTTTAGTTTCTCAATTAATCCATTTGGAGTCTTGTGCCGCAGGCAACATGTAACAATTTGTGTTATATAAATCCCTCTGTAGTAATAACACTACAGGTACATAGCTGGCCAAAAAGATATTGACTGTTGTCTCATTGAGGGTGAAATTCATATACTAAAGCATTAGCAATTTTTCTAAACCCACATCTTGTGTGGACTCTGAGTGAGGCTTCATTAGTTGCATATACATGAACTGTATCCCTGAATTGCTTTATCTTGTGGGACAGCTCAGAAACTGCTAATTTCCCAAGACCTTTACTGCGATATTTTGAGGCAACATACAGCATTCCCAGTGACCCATTTTCTCGTTCTAACATATGAGCTATCAAGCAACTGTCAGCTGTACGAATCGCAATAGTAGCATAATTCCTGATGAGACATTTGATGAAGGCTTTTGAACATTTGTCAGAATAAGCCCAGGAATCATTCACTTTGTCTGCATCTGATTCATGAAGTGATGAAAGGTAAAAGCTTTCTGGAACATCACTGTAAGAAAAATAAAAAGATTTGACAAGAGAAGGACTTGTCATGATCAGGACTAGATATAGAAACAAATTTCATGTTCATAGAGGGCTTCGTTCATTAAAGTTTTACATTTGAAATTCCATGAGCAGTAGAAATATTTGAAGTTCTACATGATAGGGTAAACTACATTGTCATTGATAGCAATAAAATATTGCAGGTAGAAAATAACCTTAGGACTTTACTATAGTTCTTGAGCATTTATACTCACTTATAAGACACAGAGGTGTCAGTAAACTGATCTTTTGCAAAAAGGTAATAACCACCATGCTGGAAGTTAAACCCTATTAGTTTGTTATTTTAAAGTAATTATTTAGAACTATAAATTAGAAAGCCATTAATTAATAGCCAGAGGTAATAATAACCATTTTTGCCACCGCAATCCCTTGAAATTAAGGTCAAATTTAGGGGTGTTGTGGTAGCGATTTTTTCCTTCCGGTTTCATGTCTTGTACTTCCCGTTTGGTTACCCATCTCTTATGTAACAAAACATGAGAACCAAATAGTTTTCCATAGTGTAAAACAGGAAGTGAATTTCCGTGGTAAAAAAACATCTCAAAAAACAATCATCGCCAAATAAAAGTGGATTATGACATTTATTTTGTATGTAAGGTTAGTAAAGTTACTTTACATTGAAGTATAAGCGGAAACCCAGTAGCTCAACTTTATGGGGGATTGCAATAATTTATTTACCGTACAGACGAAACCAGTACAACTGCAACACCCCTAGTCAGATTTAAAGCTATATTTAAACCCTGTCAGCGACCAGGGTCGAATTGGGACAGGCCCTCAGCATAACAACCTGTGGGAATCAAACCCTCACAGAAGTGACAACTTGTGATTAGATACCAAACTTGCTAACCACTAGGCCTGTGAAGTAGAAACATTTTATATTTTGTTATTTAAATTGTTTGGCTTAAAACAGCAAGTATGAACAAGCCACTACTCACAATCTGGGAAAGTCTTCTTTTCTAGCTTCCATAACTGAGCGTATGGGTCTAGCAGCCCCACGAACTTGCTTTTTGGGAGCAATTGCTTCTATATCTTCTGTGTAAACTGCAGATACTATAATGTAGAGAAATATGAAAATAATTTACAAAAAAATATTTTTTCAGAAATTACCTAACTATTACGAGTAACATGTATACAAAAAAACATTCCATAAAACAACATTCAGGACAAATACTATTAAAAATGTTACATTATTGGTTTCTACGAAAGCCTGGAACCGCCATCCAAATTCAAAATTTAAAATATGTTATTTGGAATTCTAAATACGTTTTTGGAATTCCAAATACATATTTGGAATTCCAAATACATATTTGGAATTTCAAAAACAGTATTCGGAATTCCAAATATGTATTTGGAATTCCAAATACACTATTTCAGACAGGAAGGAAGTACTATGCTCCACCTAGCACAGTACTAGACCGGTCCTACTAGTGGATAACACAGGAAGGATGACTCTTTCTGTCGTTTGGAGGGACCAGTCGCATATTTGGAATTGTATTTTGAATTCCGAATAGCATACTTGGAATTCCAAATACCCTATTCGGAATTCAAAATACACTATTTGGAATTCCAAATACCCTATTGGGAATTCAAAATACATATTTGGAATTCCAAATACCCTATTCGGAATTCAAAATACATATTTGGAATTCAAAATACCCTATTCAGAATTCTAAATACATATTTGGAATTCAAAATACCCTATTCGGAATTCCAAATATGCTATTCGGAATTCAAAATACAATTCTAAATATGCGACTGGTCCCTCCAAACAACAGAAAGAGTCATCCTTCCTGTGTTATCCACTAGTAGGACCGGTCTAGTACTGTGCTAGGTGGAGCATAGTACTTCCTTCCTGTCTGGACAGTGTGACATTACGGCATCTGTTTTCATCATCTAAACCTATTTAGATGCAAATACATATTTATACTTATTTAGTCCATAGCACGGTCAGTTGGGAGGACCTCACCTGTTCATTAGGTAAGGTATTAACTTATAAAAATTTAATTTACTTATTAAATGCACAATTTTATTGCATTAATACATCTTACCAAATGGACAATTTGGTAGAATAACTACCGCTTGGTAGGCAGGTCAGTTACTAGGGACTACAATTGAACTGTAACTGGTCCCATATGTCGGTTGCCCATGTTGGCAGACTACCAAAGTTGCCTGCCCCCCCCCCCCCCCCCCCTTTTTTTACAAACCTGCTCTGAGGTAGGGATAGAGGTAAGAGTTCAATCCCTGGAAATAAACATCCTAGAAGGAAGCATGTCATTGATTTGATGGTGATGATGATTTTTTTTTTTTACAGCGGCTGAAGGATGTGGTCAGGGGGTTATAATATGCGTCCCTTCGTCATGTTTTAAGGTAAACGTTAACATCTCATGAATTTATGAAGATATCTTCACTAAATATGTAGGGAATGTTTATGGCTATGAAAACATGACTGTGCAAAATTGTAGCCTCATTTTGAAAATAAAATGGCCCCCATAGCTGATTTTTTGAATATGATAAAGATGCTCTAAGTCTTGAAATATTGCATAGTTTGATAGTTTCATCAAAGTTTCAGAACCACAGGTAGAGTAGCCTTCAGTGAGAGTGATGTTGAATTTCTCCATCTTTCTACACAGCCAGTCATCTGGAGGAAGATTGACAGGGACTTCGCCAGTTGGCTGTGTCCTGGGACTGGCAAAGGGGTTGTCATGTTGAGATGAGGCTGAACTCTTAAACTCTGGAACCTGGTGCCACCCCATGAAGGAATTGACCCCTCTGATGGTCTCTTGGTAGTTCTGCTCATCACTCAGCTATTGATCCAGTTCTTGCTCTGGCATAGCAGTGTCCTGATCAGATACCTTGCTCTCTTCCTCCATGAGTTGAGCAGAGGAGGATGGATAGCTATGCTACTCCAGATCAGGATCTGGGTCCTGTGAGAGAGCAGCACCAGCCAATGAAGATATGGGCCGGACACTCTTGCCAGTAAGAGTCTGACTGGGTGTTTTCTGAACAGCCGATCCGGTGAGTTGAAGGCTAAAAGCTGGATCACTGGTGCCAGTTGTAGGCTGAGTCTGACTGCTAGAGACCTGAATGACTGGTCCAGTAGACTGCACAACACTGGAACCGGTAGCAGGCTGAATTGGTGGTATGAAGGGTATCTCAGATGTCACCACAGTAGTAGGCTGTGAAGGCCTTTGCTGATAAAACCGGAATAGTGAAGGTCTTCGGTACAAGAAACAGCTGGCAAAAGAGGGTCCAAATAGTGTGGCCCCAGTGGTAATCCTAGCCTTGGCCCCAACTCTGGATAAATCACTCATGGCTGATACACACCAATGTCCAGTCAGAGCCCTGCACTACTATTTGGATAGGACCTCAGACCTCAGGCTTAGGAATGAGATGGTCTTTGTCTCCTTCAAGAAAGGATTCAACAAAGATATCTCCCCTGCCATTATCAAGCAGACTGGGATCCTGTGCTATGAGTTCTCTGATCAGGTGTTCTAGTCAGGAGTCTCCTTAGAGCAGCTTTTATCAGCTTGCCATTGCAAGTCACATAACACCTTTGAAAATTGTTCACAGTCCGAACCCCAAGGAGCAAGGGTAAGGGAGATATAAGGTCTTTTGTAATAGGATAACCCCAGTAAACATGTGATATGGCAGCCATTTTGTTTTTGAAACTAGGTCAAATTTACTATCAGGCTAGCTTTCCTAGCTTTATTTTTTGTGCAAATATGATTAAATTATCTGCAATATTTCAAGATTTAGAGTATCTTTATGATTTTTCAAACAATCAGCGATTTTGCTTACACGTTTTTATAGGCATAATCATTCCCTACATATTTGGTCAAGACACCGGCAACCGACCTATGGGACCGACTAGAGTCCTGTTTAAGGCCACCTTTGTCTTAATATTACAGTTCACTTGTAGTCCCCAGTAACTGTCTACCTACCAAGCGGTGAGGTGAGGCCTCCCAACCGACCGTGCTATCAACTTACTAAATAAGTGTAAATATGTATTTGGGTCTAAAGAGCTTTAGACAATGAAAAATATGCCATGTCACACTGTCCAGACAGGAAGGAAGTACCATGCTCCACCTAGTAAAGTACTAGACCGGTCCTGTTAGTAGATAACAGAGGACGACTTTTTCTGTTGTTTTGTGGGACCAGTCGTGTATTTGGAATTCTGAATACGTATTTGGAATTCCAAATAGCATATTTCATATTCTGAATTTGGATGGCGGTACCAGGCTTTCGTAGGTTTCACCAAACATGTCTGCCTATGTGTAATGATCTTAAAGCAAGTATATATAAGAGTACACTGAAACTTTATTATGCAAACTAAAAGAGTTCTTTTTTTCAAAATTCAAAGAAACTCAAGTTTTAAGCTAGGTTAGGAAAGATCCTGCAAGTAATCATTTGGAATATTATATGGTGATTAATAATAGCAAAACTGAACCAGGGTACTTGCCAAATATATAAACTGGTTGGTCCCACTGAATGTCTTCAATCTTAAAAATTAATTTCACCACTTTTTCCCCGCTGACTACAGGTTTCAAAAATGATAATGGATTTTCCTGTTAAAACATGCAATTAAAATAATCTTTTGGAAAACAGCAGGTGAATGGTTGCATTGCTGTATGGTATCTTAAAATTTGTTAAAGAATATGATTATTAAAAGGATGATAATAATAAGGGAACCACCAGATATTATTAGATTTCAGTAACATTTAATGTTTAAAATTTTTTATAAGGTGATTCAAGAGTACCCTTTCATATTAAGCATATGTATCCATATGTGCAAGTTATGGATGCAGTTTGCTGGTGTGGTTATATTGTTTCTATTTTCTGGGAAAATAAATTGATATAGATAATACAATTTCTTTGAATGACTATAACTTTTTTTTCACCATTTTTCACCGCTGTATTTAGCTAAATAAGGTGTAAATTTTTGAAATGTTAAATATCTTCTAAAAATATGCTGAACATGTAAACCACATTTGTAAGCCACAAACGCCAGTTGCAAACAGGACAAAGCTCACAGTTAGGATTTTTGGTTCTGTTGTACAGGCAGGGTTTAAAAGGACATACCCTTAACATTGCTAGTCCTGAGAGTCAAAGTCACACAGAGGTGATACTCTATGAATAGATGTTGCACAGCTATGAGCGATATATCTTTTGCCCTTTATCTTAATGTCATTGGGAGTGTTTAATTGTCCTTCTGAAGATGCTTGTCTCTGGGTTTTCGCTTGGCTTATTAAACTGTTTTTGTTTTTGCGAGAGGGAAGTATCATGTTGCCATATCCATCCCCTGATGGAAATTGGGCAATGAGATCTCTTTTAAGCTATTGTTAACACAATGAAGACTCAGTGATTATCCTGGACCTGTTTTTATTGTCAATAGTTCTATTTTTATTGTTCACAAAAGTTCTTCACACAAATAGTCCATCAACACAATTTCAGCACTGAAAAATACATTCAATTAGTTTCTGTTTAACTTGATAACATCCAGTATTAAATACACCTTTAAGTATGTTTTAGTGAATCGAGTTATAATCCCAGTTGGGTGAAATGTAATAGTAGTGTCTAATAACTTGGATTGAAATGTAGAATTGAATCAAAAGTTTTCTAAGTTTTAGGCCAATGTTACGGTGATTGGCCAAGCACAGTAGCAATTAATGCTTGCCTTTAAGTTACAACAGGAATAGATAAAAAGTTTTACTTAACAAATTTATTTAACAATTAAAAATAATGATTACAGTCAACTGGGTATGCTCCCAATAGTACATTCAATGATACAATAATGAAACCAATCTGACCTGGCCACTGTAACTGACAGTTAAGTTTGTCCATTGTATCCAGCAACCTGTCCTGTGAACAATTCGTTGTCTACTAACATACAGATATCGGATATCCTGTGATCTGTTCAATGTCAGATAACATCAAATGTCCTTATCCTGTGATCCTTTCAATGTCCAATCATGAAAAATGTCTGTATACAGATATTCAGAGAGTTTGCATAACTATACTATCCGCTCCAAGATATGGACAATGTCCAAAATGCAGTAAATCCACTCTCTGGTAGAACTGTGCACTATATCCAGATACAAATAATATCCAAAGTACAGCAAATCCACTCTCTGGTAGATCCACACACTGTATCTAGGTGCAAACAATATCCAAAGTACAGCAAATATAGATCTAGACACTGTATCCTGTTCACTCCAACAAGGGTTCACCACAACACAAGAAGTTTATATCCTCTTGATATTAGTTGTAAGACACAATTAGCTCTTCTTTTAGCCAGTGAATACTATGTTCACCTGTGGTCAGATGTACATCACTTATATACAGCTATGGAAATGGCCAGATGATTATAGAACTAACTTGAAGGTAATATTTTTCACCAGAAACAGTGAGGAAGTTCTAGAAACCAGTTTAAATGGGTTTCCACAAATCAATTAATATAATAACTGGGGTTATAGAAGCCTATAGGGATTTCCCCTACAATAAATATAAGTGTTAACTAGACAAGTTCCATATAATATAAAAGTCAATAACTCAATAACAGGACCTTATACGGTATTACATACATAAGCCTTTTCCTTAGATTAAACAATGTATTGGCACATTGCCTAGTTATATAACAAGAAGGATTCAGTTATTCTATTTTTATTTTGGATTTTTTAGCACAAGCCACATTCACATTCTGTATACCACATCCAAACATGCAGTAACACATACAAATGACCCTCATCTGTTTGGTATCTGATTGGTTGACAACCCATGCTTTTTAAGATAGTTGAATGATTTAGGAATAATGATTGCCCTTCATGTTCTTTAGAATCTGCTGGTAGAATGGTTACAAGTACCACAAAAGTTTTATTGTATAAGATTCAATTTATAATTATATCCTCTCTGACCACTCTACACATATAGGACTGTAACTTGTAAGGTGTAGTAATTCATTATGTATCAAAAGTATGAAAAAGAAAAAATGTAAGTAAACACAGATAGATATACGGTGTTAAAGGACTGATTTAATTTTTGCAGTTACTTGACCATATACATGGAGGTACATAATTAAACAGAGTAGACACTAAAGAGATAGAAAAACGAGCCATAATTTGTATGTTTAATCTTTTAAATTGTAATGTGACATAAAATATGTAGTGTCACATAGATCTGTATAGTTTCTAGTTCTGATAGAGTATCACTATATAATTTAAACATTGAAAATATACCAGTCACATGTTACAACATTGTTTATATTTTGGTACACTACACCATAAAAGTCAATCTTCTATTTTAGTACACTACACCATAAAAAGTAAATCCACCTTATAGTTACCCATTAAGTGCATGCACAAGAAGCAGAAACTAACCTCTTTTTCATGTCATCTGAAGCTACTGACACAATAGCAGAAAAATCTGGAAATTGGTCTACATAAAATAATTTATCTACAGATTCTGAAAGTGTGGATCCAACATCACCTCTTACCTGAAAATACATTACAAAATCTGAGTAACAATGGAACCATACATATTTCTCTGTAGATCTACATACTTCTTATGCATAAGCATTTAATACAATTATTCCACTTTCACAACTTATGGATTGTAAGACGACTATGACTTGATCCTGTCAAAAAGGTGAGAAACTGTCAAACATGATTATCCTCAAGTGAATATTGTCTTACAGTCAAAATTATTAAACTGATGTCCTGCTTCTGACCCCTATACTGATAAAGATAACTCTAAGCATTAATCTCCAATCACTCTCGGGGTCAAAGAATGTCTTTTATATCCGGTTCAAAAACCAGGGTCATGCTGGTCTCACTGATGAGTCTGTGATTACATGCCAATCTTGTCATGCTCCAGGCCATGGAAAACCTTGGATAGCTCTTGGGGTCAAGGGAAGAATAATTTGCATACTCATTTAAATAATCTTCTCATGGGATATTTCTAATTCTAATTGGACTTTTATAGTGTTTAATCTCCCCATACAAGAGGACTCTAAGGTGCAACAAAACCAAAAAATCAGTAGACCAAATTTTAGTATCCAGTGACAGAAGTGTGGTTAAGCACCATGGAGAACACCAGGGGATGATCCATGCTAAGGTGGGTATGCTTTGGTGTACAGGTAGGTTTTAAGCTGCTTTCTGAAAGAGGCCAGGGATGGAGAGGCATGAATCTTATCTGGAAGAGCATTTCAAACAGTGGGAGCATCAAAAGCAAAACTATTACCAAACTGCTTGACAGATTTATGAACAGAAGGGTAGAACTTTGGAATGGCAAGGAAATTGCCAACACTTTGGCTGCAGCTGGTGCTATAAGAACTGCTGTAGGAACAAAGATATGGAGCAAAGTACCAAGGAATAAACTTGTAAACAAGTTTGGCTGTCTTAAACACCATGCACTGTTCAACAGGAAGCCAATGCAATTTCTTAAGCACAGGAGTTATACTGGTGTATCAACTGGTGTTAGATACAATTCTGGCTGCACTATTTTGGATGCACTATAATGTATGTAGATTAAAACATGGCGAGGCTCCTGAAAAGTGAGTTGCAGTAATCCAACCACTACTAACAAGAGCATTAGCCACAAGTACAGAAACATAACGAGTAAGTCACTGCCTGACATGTCTGAAATCACAAAATTTCACAAAACAACTTTTGCAGACATTCTGAACAAGCTTGGCCAAAGAACACCCAAATTCCAGTCAACAGGGCAGAGTGGCCCAAGATATCAATTGGAAAACAATCTTTCAACTTGTCCCTCTGTCTCTTCAAATTATCTTACCAACAGCATCTTTCGAAACTTGCCTAAAGACAGTAATTTTTGGAGGATCTGATGGAGTGTGAACCTCATTTTCAGTGCCAGAGGGACGAAAGTATCTCTAATTTTCTTGATTTTGTTGAAAATAGGAGGTAAACTGGTCAGCCAATAACTTCTCAGACTCATGCAATGGGAATGTCGCATCAGTGACCCTGTTCAAGGTTTTATGTAGCTCACACCATAGTTTTCTAGAGTCATGACTGTTGTCTGAAATCAGTTTGCTGTAATAATCTGACTTATCATTGTTTACAAGTGCATTTCAATCTGACAACGAAGCCGACTTCTGTTCAGAGGATTTTTGGCCCTACGCCAAGTTCTCTCAAATTGGTGCCTAAGGGACTTTGCACGTCAATAAGCATCAGACATCCAATCCGCTGAATCTTTCTTTGTCAGTCTAGATATGATAGGTGCATGCCTGTCAAGAACATTGCCTAAATCATGTACATATTGTTCATAAAGATCAACTACAGCATCAGTAGGGGACTTGAAGGAGGTATTTTTGAGATTTGAGCAGAAATCAGACATGTTGATATGGTGGTACCTTCTACATTGAATTTTACTTGGAATGTGAGTCACTTGACGAGGAAAGGCAATTGATCATTTGACTAATGCATGATCAGATACAAAATTACAAATTTTGACATCAACAATAGTCTCCTGATCACTGGGAGATAGAATGAGGTCCAATATGTGACAGTGCAGATGGTAGGTCGATTGACTAACTGTTTCAGATCACATGAATCAAGAAAGGTCATAAATTTATAACCATCACCAACTGGAACATCAACATGAATGTTGAAATCACCACACATATAATATGAAGAGTTAATAGATGACAGGAAACCAACAAATGACATGAATTCTTCCAGAAAGTTACAGGTACATGATCCTGGAGGGTGGTAGATGCAGGTAAGCAACAATGAACGGCCATGAAGCCCGATTAACACCACCATATTCTCAAATGACTGGTAGACAGAAGATTCAATTTTATGGGATTGTAGGAGGATATAATGAATACACCAACACCAACACCAATACCTGAGGGATGAGGCCTGTGAGGAAAAATAAAATCAGGAGGAGTTATAGACCATAAAAAGCTGTCTGAATCAAAGGAACGAATATTGGTCTCTGTAAGGCCGAGAAATTCAAGGTCATTTGAAGCAACCATATCAGCTGGGAGTGTACCCTTATTCTTTATGGATCTGGTATTCAGAACCCCTAGTGTGAGAGGACTCAGGGTTGAGGGACACATCTCCTCCCAGTAGCAGTAACAATAAAAGCCCTCTTCTATTAACCATGGTTGAAAACTTTTTTCGACAAGAACAAATCTATAAAAATTTTTTTGCAATTCTTGTCAAAGGAGGACATGATGTATTTGATACTCTAGTGTTGAACCACTCATACCTGTGAACCAGTGCAACTGTAAACAGTGCTATAAAGAGGAGTACCCAAAGATAAAACATGGCTGGTGGGATTGTTCATGAGTAAGAAGCCTTAAATCTAAGCTCAACAGTGGGGGCCTCAAGATATATATCCCTACACCTCAACACAATCTCGATTTTTCATCCTGTGGGCGACTCACAGGCACCCTAACACCCCACACTACAGCCTCACCTTAAGCTAAGTGACAACACCACCAGACACCAACAACAGGGGCCGATTTCACTAAAGGACTTAAACTAAGTCCCTTTATTGGCTAAGTCTTGGACTTAAATCTAAGACTTTGGTCTTAGCTAGGTCTGGGACTTAAAATGGATTTCACAAAGGTGACTTAGCTAAGTCCAAGCTTATCAAATAACCACAGTGGTTTTCTGTGTCATGTGACCTTTTGTATCTATTCATAATATAATGTTGGTGCCACATATTCTTCATTTTGATGTATTTTATCTAAGGATAAGTGCTGTTTTGTAATGGAAAACCTTGTTACCACATATAAATTCCCAAACACTACTTTAGTGAGGTGTTCTATACAATTATAATTTATTTACAGCAATTTCAAATTTTCAAGTGGAGAAAAGTTTATGGCGGCCATATTTAAGTCCTCTTCACAAAATTTAAGCCCACTACCTCCCAGACTTAAAGTTAAGTCCACTGACTTCATGGACTTAGCTGCTTTGTGAAATCCGCTAAGTCTAAGACCACAGACTTAACAGTCTTTTGGCAAAATTTAAGTCCAAAGTCTTAGATTTAAGTCTAAATCTGGACTTAAGTCCCTTTGTGAAATCGGCCCCAGGAGTAATGGACATAACTGATTGGAATTAAACAAAAGGAAAACTTACAGGAGACAAATTGGATTGTTGATAATACACAATACTTGATGTGATGCAAATAATTACCAAATATTTAATGAAAATAACAACAATAATACCCGGCCAGATGGGTAATAATACCCACTTTTTGAGGAAGTAAGTATAACAGTGATCTGGGGGTGATTATAGATGTAAAAACATGATCAAACTAAAGAAACGACATAAAAAGCAACATAAATGATAATAATTTCAATAAAAATGTGCTGAATGTATATAAAACGACCGTTACTTTAGTGAGATTTCCAAAAAAGCGTCTCTATGGATAGGATTACTTTATTGGTTTTAACACCGTGAAGTTGTAGCAGCATAAATATCTGACTTACAATCGAAAAGATTGGTTGTGAGTACTCTGCACACTTGCAATTCACACTTACAAAGATTCTACAGAATGTTTCAACGTTACAAAAAGGATGCTGTGGTAATATATTGTTGTGTGTCAGTGCAGACCTCTTTTACCATATAAGGAAATTGGATTATTGATTTTCTCTGTATTCTAAAATTGATCTAGTTAGTACTGGGGCCGGTTTCATGAAAAGTCTCAAACTGAGCCAGACTCAAGGCTGAGTTAGGGTCTCAAATCTGAGACTTTTGTCTCGGCTGAGTTTTTGGCTCAAATGGATTTCACAAAGGGTGGATCAGCTGAGACCAGTCTCAAGTTATGGTCTCAACTTTTTAATCTAATTTCATATATTTAGTGGGCTTATTTTTAGTTTAAAAAGTTATATTTCATGATTATTACCATTTTAAATATCTTTAATACTCATAATACAAAGAAATTATATGATAATATATTATTCTAAGTGATCCATAAGATTGAGACTCAACTGAGGTTGAGTCTGGCTTTGAGTCCACCCTTGAGGCCTGTCACTTGATATAATAGCCTTTAAAGCATGTCAATTCTATTGACTTTTGTTATTAGTAAATATTGAATATGTGACTGTAATTACAAAATAAAATGAAAATAGAAGATTTCAAGATTTATCAATTTCATTTTGGAACAAATTGTATCGCTTTATGTATGTGTTTTTTGGCATCAAAGCTTGGACTCAAATTTGAGACACCTCCTTTATGGGCTCAAATTTGAGCCTGTGACTGAGTCAGGTCTCAAGTTGAGCTTGTTTGTTAAATGCATTGAGTCTGAGTTCACAGACTCAGCAAAATATTTCCAAAATTTGAGACAAAGTCTCAACTTTTGAGTCTGACTGAAGGCTTAAGTCTGTTCATGAAACCGGCCCCTGGTGTTTATTGTATTATGTATTTGTAACAGTATAATTAGTTCGGGGGAGGTTTCTAGAACCCTTTATTGTTTTCCCCTTGATACGTATTGAGTGGTTTACACTTCTCTCTGGAATATTCTGGAAGTCAAAGCAGTATATAAAGGGTGGAAAGATTGGCCACAGTGAGTGTTGAATTTGTGTGCTATATGGAAAGATGTCTGTGGTCCAGTCAGATTAGTTCTATTGTATATTTTTATTGTTTCTTCAACCATCAGAGTACCTCAGTTTACTGTAATTATTATTTTAATTGTTAAATAAATTTGTTAAGTGAAACTTTATGTCTTTTCCTGTTTTTCGAATGTGAAAGCAACTGGCAATTGCTACCACCTGTGCTCCATCTACTGTAACAATAATTATAGCTCATATAAATTTCTGATTATGCTCCCAACTGCATATTGAAATTGTTTGAGAGGCACACTTACAAAAGTGGAGCAGGGTATATCAATTGGACTTTTCAGTAGTGAAAAAAGCTGTAACAAACATGTGATGTGGCAAGTTCAACAGTACTTTTTTTACATAATTTTGGCCACATTAAGGGTAAATTCAGTCACATACCATGCTTTCTAACAAAGCTCAATTATAATTATAAAATATAGGGATGTTTCCCCAAGTGTGGGTTACCGCGAGTGCTACCGTCTGTAGTGTGGAAAGAGTATTAGTGACATTGATGAAGATACAAATTCAAAATTTACATCCAGTGACATCAACAAGGGAGGTAAAGTCATATCCTGGCCAGAAGATCAGAACATGAAAGTCCTGTTAGCATCTGTGACTACGTTTTCCAAGCAGACTGAAGAGTTGACAACAGGTATGATTTCACAGAAGGTGGAGTTGAAGCAAACTCGAAAACATATGAATTTTTCAGCAGGAAGCTCGACGTGAGTGCAGCCTTACTGAACAAAGAGTTTAGTTTAAAGCTGAAGGAAGTGTTGAAGTGTTTGATAAATGTAGAAGTAAATGACAACAACAAAGGCATGATGTTCAAGATCAGCTTATTGAGATGAAGGAGGACATATGCTAACTCTCGAGTGATTTAAGTGAACAAATTCAACAGACATTACAAAAAAATGGTGAAATATGGGATCCAAATTTACACATTTGGCATCATGAACAGGTATGTTAGAAAAAAACTAGTGTCGGTAAAGACCGTATTATTGATGGACTGGAAGGTTCAATGACGAGTATCTGAGGACGTTTTGAAACTTTATCAAGGACGTTTGTCGGACATGAAAGGATGTCCAAGAGATATTATCTCAACCAAACATGAGCTGGTGAAATTGGAAGCAGGTTTGTGCTCAGTGGAAAGTGATGTGCACTGATATCTACACTGTCTTACTCTTCTGGTTAATGGTTTAATCAGGTGTTTTCTTAAAGGCAGTAAGAAGTTTTGGGATGCATATTTTGTAGCTATAAGATCTACAGTGAATAGAAATACAGAATTCACCCCAAACATGATCATGTAGGGCCGTGAAGTTATGTTACCAGTTTATCTTATGGTTGCTATACAGTGATTAGAAGTACGAGATTAACACCAAACATGATCTTATGGTTGGTCTACAGTGAATAGAAGTAGGGCATTAACACCAAACATGATCTAATGGTTGCTACAAAAGATTCTGAGTGTGTTTATCCTGCAGATTAGTTAGACAATGACGTAAAGAATGAGATACATGGCTTTGAAGATGGAGATCTTGAAAGACTGTTTAATCATGAACATTTCACTGTAATGGACAAACATTCTCTCAATGATACTGAACATGAAGATGGGGAAGTTCAAAGAAATTATGATAGTGATGGACAATAAGATTAAATTACTGGTGATATTAACCAGACGAGTAACATTACAGCAATACCTGAGACATTAGAACAACAACCTACATTACCATTACCCCCTCAAAGGTCTGGTCATGAAAGAAGGCATCCACGACATTTAAAAGATTACTCTCTTTGATCAGTTTCATTTTATTGGAGGGGGAGCATGAGTGTGATGGGCATAGTTGGAGAAAGACAACGTGGTGGGAGACATTCAGAGCGTGGTGACGCAAATAGTTTTTACAAAAGTGTCCCATTATAGAAAGCAGAGACGTCACTACTAGAAAGTTAGGAACATTGCTAAATGCAGGGTTGTCATTGCATCCAAGTTCCATTGCTGGACATTGAGATATACAGAGTTGCTACTGCAAAGGAAGTAACAGTCCCACTGATGGACACTGAGCTGTGCAGAGTTGTTACTGCTGGGGAAAGCTACTGTAGAAGCCTCAGGATTATGACAAAGTCTCAACAGAAGAGGGAGTAGTGTACTATATTCCGGGACACGCTTTTCGGGAGTTCCAAGAATTAGCAATGGCTGATGCACAGGGAATATACAGGAACTGATATCACTGGGGTTTAAAGGACCACTTCAGAGTCAACCCTCAAGCTGAAAACACGTGTATTTAACAAGATTTAAATTACACCTGAGAGTTTTTCCTTTGTTAAAAGTGTCCATTATCTTTCACTATTGGTCACTTTGTGATTCTGACCATATATAGAAGTCTTTTTAGCACATTTCCAACGAAACCATTTTACATTTATTTTAACTAAAATGATCGTAAAAACCGAAACAAATACACACCAGGAATATAGAAATGAAAAGTAATGATGTTAAACAACATTTTAAAAATTATAAATTAAGGAAAAGGTGTAATTTAAATAGGTTAATAGCCTTGTAAGTGTCCAATATTGGAAAATAATGGACTGTTGACTCGGTCCCTTCGAGACCTCGTAAACAGTCCATTTTTTTCCAATATTGGACACTTACTTGGCCATTAACTTATACTTAATGGCTGTTCAGCGGAAATAATCATGCGGTATTCACTTTAGTATATTGGTGTATATGTATTTTTTTGGTTATACAGTGACAGAGTTTATGTAGACATATAGTGAACAGTAAATGGTACTGAGTGGACTGGCGGTTTAGTGAACAGTCGTTGGAACTGTGTGGACAGGTGGTCTAGTATTGGAGGAGGCTTAAAAGATAGTGTGTAGAAGACAGTAGTTACAGGAGTGCCTGGAGTTAGTATTGGCAGCACCTGGCCCACAGCCCAGACAGCCTTGTGCAAGGTGGGTGCATATATTTCAATATATTTTCAGCTAAAATTATTTCAGACTGTCTTAAGTGAAAAAGCTTGGCTTACCCTATGCATGCAGTTATCATGTTTAGCCTCCATCAGATATTTCAGTTTCTTTTCAACAGAAGCCAGTTGATCCAATGATAACTTATAATCATTTTGCTTCCTATTAACACTATAAATACGCCCTTTAATTACTTGAACAGTAACTTCTTTTCAAACTGATGTTTACTGGAGGATTACTGCGTTATACAATGCTGTGTAAAGAGGCGAATATACCTGTCCGATTTTACATCCGAATCCGTCATCCGACGTCCGAATCCGTCATCCGCCATCCGAATTTGCAAATACACTACATCAGAAAAATAACCCGTTTTTTTGTATTGAATTTTTTAAATTTCAGCCCCCTAGCAACAGGCCTGTCGGTTAACTTAAGGGCCTGTTGGTTACACTTCCAGACTTGTCTGTAACCCTTCCAGGCTTGTCGTTATCACTTGCAGGCCTGTCATAATATGTAGCCGGATTGTCTTTTGTAACTTAGGTACTGCTCATTTGCAATCTATCCAGCATGATGTGAGGTAAAAATATGGTTAAAAATTATGTAGAGAATGACAAAGCAATAGTGCAAGTGGTCATAATTTTCAGGCTAAGTTCCACATATAATAAAGAAACTTGAAAAAGTATTTTTATTTGGTTAAGTCTAAATAAAATACCAGCTTATTTCAGGAAAGAAATTTTTGGGCAAAAAGAGGATTA
Organism: Sabellastarte sp. h YS-2021; assembly: GCA_964017235.1. Classification (NCBI taxonomy): domain Eukaryota; kingdom Metazoa; phylum Annelida; class Polychaeta; order Sabellida; family Sabellidae; genus Sabellastarte; species Sabellastarte sp. h YS-2021. Next base: position 43,946,878 of record OZ024928.1, read on the forward strand.
AGTGTCGACCAATCAACAAATCTAAAACAATGTCACCAGTAAATATTTGGATCCCATCACGTGACCAGAATACAGGGTGTTTACCTTCATGTCCAGAAAAATGTGCTTTCTCAGAAGCTCGAAATTATTTGGTATAAATGTGTAGAAAAATTGCTCAGAGGGACGGAATTTTGAAGAGGTCCTTCCCAGAAGCTCGAAATTGGAGTATAAAAGGCAGCAGCAAGCAGAAGGTTTTCATTGTCACGTGAGAGATTGTTAGAAGCACATCTCCCTCTGCTTGTAAACAGGATAACATTAGTGAAAATTTCTTTTTCTAAGTGGCTTTTTCGTTCAAAATCTGAAACAGACATACATTGATTTATTTCTCATTAAATATTAAAGCAAAAACCTGAAGTGAGGTTAAAACAATATACCAAGGATGACAAAGAAACAATGCAAGTGATCTTAGTTTTGAAGTTAACAGATAGTGAAGCTCCTCATGTATGCTTTAAATAATTGAGAAACCTTAAAAGGGGGTTATTTGGTCACATAATAATCAAATTCTCAGCCTATTTCACCAGAGCAATTTAAATAAAAGTTAAACTATTTGGATTCAATCACAAGATATTTCTTCTCACTGAAATAAACCATTAGCAATTTCTGGGAAAAGGGAGGATCAAGTGTCGACCATTCAACAAATCTTAAACTAGGTCACCAGTAAATATTTGGATCCCATCACGTGACCAGAACTACAGCAGGGTATAAAAGGCAGCAACACGCAGAAGGTTTCATTGTTACATGAGAGATTGCTACCCTCTTCGCCAACCATCTACAGACAGTCCACCAAACCCACAAAGACAACTTCATGGATGACCAGCACAAACAACAAATAGACCACTGGACCCAACAACAAGCCCACCTCTTCAACCCAACAACCACGCCACAGAACCTCAACGAAGCATACTGCAATCCCTTCACTCCAGCCGACCTAGAGAAAACACTAAAAAATATGAACTACAAATCCACTCCTGGGGAGGACACCATCCCGTACAGAGCGATCAGGGAATTTCCAGAGGAAGCCAGCAAACTACTATTGCACATATACAACATCTGCTTGGCCAGAGGATACTTCCCCAGGGACTGGAAAATCGCCACAGGGAAAATGATCAAGAAACCAAATAAACCAAAAGGAAACCCAACGAGCTACAGACCGATAAGCCTCCTCAACTGCCTGGGCAAAACACTGGAAAAACTTATCGCATCAAGAATTCACACCTTCCTAGATGACAACCAACTGATGAATACATGGCAACGAGCCTACCTACCAGGAAAAGAAGCCAACGAACACATACACACCCTAGGAAACTACCTCAGAGCAGCAAAAAACAAAAATAGGTTAGCAGCCCTACTACTGATCGACGTCGAGAAGGCGTTTGACGCGGTATGGCACAATGGCCTGAGGAAAAAGTTACACAGCATGAAACTACCTCCAATACTCCTCCGCATCACATCATCATTCCTGCAAAACAGAAAGATACAAGTCAAGGAAGGAAATGACATCTCACACCAAGTTCCACTAGAGGCGGGCACCCCACAAGGCAGCATACTAAGCCCACTCCTATTCCTCCTGTATGTCAACGACGTACCCATCGCAGAACCAACAAAATGTACACAATATGCAGATGACATCGGGATATACACCAGCCACAAAAACAAAAATTATCTACAAAGAAGCCTGCAGAGACAGATAGACACATTAGAAGCCTGGTGCAGCAAATGGTTCATCAAATTAAACAGCAAGAAAACACAACTAATCCTGTTCAAGCCACAAATCAAACAAAAACCAGTGATAACAATGGGCGGAAACCAGATCGTACCCACAGACAAAGCCACGCTACTAGGAACCACTCTCGACCCACGACTGAACATGATGGAAAACCTAGCAACAATTAAACAGAAAATAGCACCAAGGATCACAAAGCTCATAGAACTAAGAAACTGGGGAGCAACCAAACAGTCCCTCAGACTCATCTACCTCACCCTCATCAGACCAATCATGGAAACCGGATACCATCTAGGAATACACGTGCCAAAATACATGAAGAAACTCCAGATCATCCAAAACAAGTGCCTTAGAACCATAATCTGGGCCCCATACAGAGAACCAAGTGAACCACTACACCACCTACTAAGAGTACCCCCCATCGAAGAATACCTGGCAAATCGACATAAGAAAGCACTGCAGAGATACCAAGGATCCAGACTCCAGGAATCCATCAACACGGCCATCGCACTGATGTAACCACCCCAGCCAAGGGACCCCCAATACCCCCCCATGTAACCAATACTAATCACTTTTTCTTTCTTTTCAGGCACAGGAAGAAACCCTAACTATATACACATTTCTTTTCTTTTCAGGTACCCCCCCCCCCCCCCCCCCCCCCCCCCCCCCCGTATTAACTCATATTTTTCTGTTTCTTCATTTCAGACCACAGATGGAAAGCCACCCCAGTCTACAACCACACCACTCTCCTGGCAATGGTCGATCATCAGAACCACCAAAACCAGCCAACTGCCGAACCTGCCCCCCCACCCTGACACAGCTCAGACATAAAGTCAACCCATTGAGGAAACAAGCCTGGCAAAAGAGGAAACTACCCCTCCTCAGGCCAACTTTAAACTGCTCCTGCGGAGCAGTTTAGTATTCATAGTACGTAGGTTTCATTGTTACATGAGAGATTGTTAGGATCATGTCTCTCTGCCTCTTTCCACAGGATTTTACATCTTAATGAAAATTTTATATTTTAAATGACTTTTTCTGTTCATAAATTGAAGCAGACATACATTGCTTTTATTTTTATGTATGTGAAAGGAAAAGCATGGAAACTATTATTAAAATAACAAAAAAAAATAGACATTTTGGTCATGTGATGGGATCCAAATATTCAGCCTTGACCTAGTTTAAGAATTGTTTATTGGTCGGCACTTGATCCTCTTTTTTCCCAAAAATTCATCAAAAACTGTAATGACAATCAGTCTGGTCGTTGGGCCCTAAAGTAACTTGAAATGAAAATTTTAAATAAAAATGGTAATAAAACCAATTAAAATATACCTAAAATTATAGTAAATTGTAAATCAAACTATATGTAATATTAAAGTGTTCCTTCTCTATCAATTATGTTCGTAAATACTGTATATTTCATTGTATCTTCTAAAATGGTGAGCCCTGGTTATTACGGGAGTAGAGGCTCTTAATCCTCTACTCCTCATATGACCGGTGTACACACTTCTCATTTGTAAAAATCCATCAGTGGTGGAAGGACGGAGTACTCTGGTGAATTGCAATCAGCGAATATTTCTGCACTACACAAGAGATTAACCTCTTTATCTTCACAAAGAACTTAGAGAATTGCACATTTCTACAGTCATTTAGCCAGTTCTTTTCAGAACTCTACTCGACTTCTGTTAGTTCACTAACATAGAAATCAGTGCTACCTCTAGAATCCTTCACTTGTTAGTTCTTCTCAGAACTACCACACAACAAGTGATCCAATATAAAAATCTAGCCCTCTCTCTCTTTTGTCCCTCTTTCTCTGGCCTGTTTTCTTTTTTTCATTACCCCCTCTCCACTGTACTATTTTTTGTGTCTTTTGTCAATTACAGATTCTCAAAGATGTCGCCCAAGGGAGCACAACCCTCCGCCACGGATCTCGACTCTCAGATCAAGGACTTCATGAAGATGGACCACAGGGATCAAGTAGCCTTTCAGGTGTGGCTGGAGGACCACATGTTCAACAAACCGGATCCCACCTCTCCAACAGATGAGAAGAAGAACAAGAAGAGCTCCACAAAGGTCGCCAGAAAACTCCTCCCATCTGTGTCGACCCCTAGGGGCAATGAGAAGGAAGCACCAGTGGCTCCACCAGCCCCCATCACAGCGACACCCAAGAGACCCAGAGAGGACACCGACCAGGAGGACACCAGCCCCTTCATCCCAGTTCTCTCCAAGAAACAGAAGAAGGCTGCCTCTGCCACCAAGGAGACAAGGAACCCAACACCCAAGAGGCCACAGCAAAGGAAAAGGCCCTCACCACTAGTGATTGAAGGACCACTAGTGAAGGACTGCCAAGGAATTGTGGATCTCCGGAAGAAGGCCTCCATCCCCGACAGGATAAGAATCACAAGGACCAAGGCCGGGACCCATCTACTCCACCCACCAACCGAGGCCGACAGGGCCGACATGACCACTAAGGGGGATCCCACCACCTTCACCATCCGCCCAACCAGGAGGCAGCAGGAAAGGGGGTCCACCAAGCCGGCAGTAGTGGTAACCAAGTTCCCCACCTCAGTGGACGTGGCCACCATCACCAGCCGCCAGGGGGAAACCTACCACAGATTCCGATCAGCCAAACTGGACATGGACATCAGGAAAATAAAGGTGGAATGCTCCAGCACAGAACAACAACAGGACCTCCTCGACAACGGCTTCTCCCACAACCACCTGAAGTACAGATGTGAGGAATACAAGCCCACTCCTCCAGTGCTACAGATGCCAGAAGTATGGACACAGCATCAAGGAGTGCCAGGATAAGGAGGACACCTGCAGGAAGTGCAGCCAGCCCCACAAGACATCCACCTGCTAAGAGAACCAGAAAAAGTGTGCCAACTGCCAAGGAAGCCACTCCTCCACATTCAAGGGTTGTAAGGCCCACCAAGAAGCCGCCTCAGCCAGGAAGACCAGGTCCCTCACCTACGCCCAGGCTGCCAAGAAGTCAACCCTGATGGACGAGGAAATCGTGAAGCTTACCATAGCCCTTCTCTCCACATTCCACGGCTGCATGAAGGACCATCCCAACTTCAACCTGGAGACACTCAGCAAGTCCGTCGTCAGCTCCATGGAGGAAGTCTACAGAGTAGGAATCAACCACCAAGCGCTCTTCAACTTCTACACAGAGAACAAGAAAACACCTCAGTAAGAACACTCAAGGAGCTCAACACCCAACCCTACACAACACAACAATGAAGAACATCGCTCACTGGAACATCAACGGATTCCAAGGCAAGAAACAACTGTTGGAAATCTACATGAGGACCAACAACATCGGCATCATGTGCCTCAACGAGACGAAGCCCACAGCCAACACAGACTTCAACATAGAAGGATACTCACTGGCAGCCAGAAGAGACAGGACCAGTCATACCGGCGGGGGAGGGGTAGCCATCCTGGTGAAGTCCCACATCGACTGCTCGGACCTCCAGGTAGACGCCGATGACATCTGTGCCATCACCCTGACCCTCAACCGACAGAAGACCTGCATCATCAGCTGCTACTGGGGCTTCGCACACGGAGGTATCCCAAACCTCAACGCGCTCAGAGATCTACTTGAGAACCACCGGAACTCCATCCTCGTAGGTGACCTCAACGCTCACCACCCCTCCTGGGGACACCAGTCTACCAATGTCAGGGGGAAGGAAGTAAGAAAACTCTGCAAGGACTTCGACCTGGTCATCATGAATGACCCAGAGGAAGCCACTTTCTTCAACCACAACCACGACCGGTTCAAGACACTGGACCTGGCCCTGATGACTCGCCCGGCCAAAGCCAACTCCGTCAGTATGGGGGTCGACGAACCGATATTTGGTGAAACGACCTACTACTGCCCAGTACGGCTGAAAGTCCGGACCAGCGTCAGGGACCATCCAGTATGGACCATCAGGAGCCTCAAGGAGTGTGACTGGACAAAGTTCCGTGAACTGACCTCAGCAAAGATCTCAACCCTACCGAAACCCGGAGACGGCTCACCTACAGAGGAACTGGACGCACACATCAGTGCCCTAACCACTGCCATAGCCACAAGCCTCCATGAGAGTTGCCCAGTCAGGAAGTTCAGGATAGGACTCCAACGAATCAGCCCAGGACTCAGAGAGAGGATTCAACTGAAGCATGAACTCCAACGGGAAATCAGGCAGCACCCTGACTACCTGCCCCTCCGACAGGCCCACCGCCAACTGATCAAGGAGATCAAGGCTCGGCTGGCCCAGGAGAGACACAATCAGCTTCAGGAGAAGTACGAGTCACTAGACCCTGGCACGAACCCCACCTTCTGGAAGGACCTGAAGAGGCTGACCAACCCCGCCAAGAAGCAGAAGCCGCCACGGCTAAAAGACCCGGCAACAGACCGAAAGACCGTCTCCGACAAGGCCACTGCCGACGTCTTCGCCCGTCACCTGTCAGGGGTACACAGGGTACACCAGGACACCCACTTTGACCACGACCACAAGGCCGAGGTCGATCAGTGGGTGGATGACAACAAACACCTGTTTGACATCCTGGATCCCCCCAGACCGGGGGCGGATGGATACTCAAGGCCGATCACACTGGTGGAGGTCACAAGTCTGCTGAAAGGTTGCCGAAACAACACCAGCCCAGGGGAGGACACAATCCCCTACATGGCCCTGAAGAACCTGCCTGAAGACGGACTTCTAGCAATCTCGAGGATCTACAACCTCTGCCTCCGACGCGGGTACTTCCCAATCCAGTGGAAGCACGCCATAGGGAGCATGATCCCCAAGCCGCAGAAGCCAAAGGACTTAGCCACAAGCTACAGACCTATCAGTCTCCTAAACTGCCTCGGGAAGTTATTCGAGAAGGTCATCGCCACCAGAATCCAAGAATTAGCTGATGACCACAACCTCATCAACAAGTGGCAAAGGGCATACCAGCCCCAGAAGGAAGCCAACGAGCACATCCACATCATCAATCAGTACCTGATGAAGGCCAGGAACACCAAGAGGATCACAGCACTTCTGCTGATCGACATTGAGAAAGCCTTTGATGCCGTCTGGCACAATGGCCTTCTCAAGAAACTACACCAACAAGGCATCCCGCCTGACCTCCTACGCATGGTTGCATCATTCCTAAAGGACAGGACCATACAAGTGAAGACAGGAACTAACCTCTCAGACAAGGTTCACCTCCTGGCAGGGACCCCTCAAGGCAGCATCCTGAGTCCACTACTCTTCATCCTGTATGTGAATGACATCCCCACGAGTCCACGATGCCAGTGCACACAGTATGCGGATGACATAGCCATCTACACAAGCCATCGCAACAAGAACTACCTCAGGGCGGATCTGCAAAGGCAGATCGACAGCCTTGAGGACTGGTGCGCTACCTGGTTCATTAAACTGAACCCCAAGAAAACCCAGCTGGTACAGGTCAACAACAAACGTACAATTGTCGATCTACCAGTGGAAATTATGAATAGCTACATCAGGACTACAGATGAAGCCACCCTCCTTGGCTCCACCTTCGACAGAAGGATGACCAGGACAGCCCACATCGGGAAAATAAAGGTTAAAGCCATCCCAAGAACAGAAGCTCTACGACACCTAACCACCCAAGGTGTTCCCAAGAGGGGCCTGAGGACTTTCTACCTCAGCATGATTCGCCCCATACTGGAGACTGGGTATCACCTCACCCACGACCACAAGAAGAGCATCAAAGACCTGGAAAAAATCCAGAACAGATGCCTTAGGATCATCACCAGGAACCCTAGGAGAGTTCCCACTCGCACACTCCGTGCAGGGCTCAACCTACCGAGCATCCAGGAGTACCTGTCCACCTGCAGGGCCAAGGCCCTTAACAGGTATCAGGGCTCCTCGCTCCAAGCCCACCTAGATGGCATCCTGGACACGATGTAACAGTCACAGATCCAGATCACCAGCAAACATCCAACCTGCAATCTACAGGTGAATAAAACAGCCCACAGAGGGACCACAGCAACCGGCCTCGACCTGAGAAACCACACAGCCTGTACCCCCCTGACCGACTACCACAGTCACAAGACCCAAGCCGACTCAGCCCTGCTTCCAACCGCTTCAGCCAAGGAGCCAAGCGACTTCAAATAAGGCAAGAACAAGTCAGGTAAAAGACATCATCTCAGCTGATGTCACGCCTTTTAACCTGCCTTCGGCGGGTTAAAGCACTCATTATCGTAAAGGTTTCATTGTTACATGAGAGATTGTTAGGATCATGTCTCTCTGCCTCTTTCCACAGGATTTTACATCTTAATGAAAATTTTATATTTTAAATGACTTTTTCTGTTCATAAATTGAAGCAGACATACATTGCTTTTATTTTTATGTATGTGAAAGGAAAAGCATGGAAACTATTATTAAAATAACAAAAAAAATTAGACATTTTGGTCATGTGATGGGATCCAAATATTCAGCCTTGACCTAGTTTAAGAATTGTTTATTGGTCGGCACTTGATCCTCTTTTTTCCCAAAAATTCATCAAAAACTGTAATGACAATCAGTCTGGTCGTTGGGCCCTAAAGTAACTTGAAATGAAAATTTTAAATAAAAATGGTAATAAAACCAATTAAAATATACCTAAAATTATAGTAAATTGTAAATCAAACTATATGTAATATTAAAGTGTTCCTTCTCTTATCAATTATGTTCGTAAATACTGTATATTTCATTGTATCTTCTAAAATGGTGAGCCCTGGTTATTACGGGAGTAGAGGCTCTTAATCCTCTACTCCTCATATGACCGGTGTACACACAAAAAGAAGAAAACAAAATGGTCGTGGGGTCCTGTTTTTTTCCAGTCCTGTCTGTTTGTCAGTAAAAATCAATGAATATTGATGTCACAGAGCCATCCGTCATCCGAAAAAATTGCTCCCTGTCCGAATTTACAGGTGTATGCAGCCTCACTATTTCTTTGGTTTTCAATTTTTTCGGATGACGGATTCGGATGTCGGATGACGGATTCAGATGCAAAATCGGACAGGTATATTCGCCTCTTAATACATGTTTGTTTCCTGGTAAAAAATAACCAATACTTTAATCCATCAAGACTGATAAACTGATAAGGTATAATTTTGTACTTATCAGTCTTCACATTAAATGTTATACATTTCACTGTCAATTGTAAAAATATATCTCCATTTTTAATAGTGTAGTGTTTTGGAAGTGTTATCTTCAACTTTCGAGTGAGACCCAATCAATTTGGCTGTGAAGATGTGCATGATAAATGAAGATGGGAGGTTTGATTTTTTTCCCCAGTAAAGAAATTTCTAAACCTTTCACATCCAACTGAGAAAATAAAGACTCTCAGGGTCTTGTTTGATCCCAACTTCTCTTTTGAAGATCATGTGTCCAATGTTTACAATTTCCTTGTGTCCTCTCAGGCTTATTAGGCAATATGTGACAGCTGATAGTGTTATCCTTGCTCCAAATGTTCTTGTTTAACAGTCAGTTGAATTATTGCAATTCCCTTTTGGGAAGGTTGTCTAATTTCAGTCAACACAAATTAAAATGCTACCAGTACACTTTTGAGCAGATTGGAACACATTATAATAGGTATACTAGGGTTCCACTTTAATATTAGTTGTCTGTTAGACACAAGTTTTTTAGCCCAGTAAACATTAGAAACGTTTTCAAATGGTTTAAACCTTTACAAAACGTTTTAAAAACCCATTTAAACCCTCTCTTAAGCCTTTCTAAACGTTTTTAAGTAAACATTTATGCTGTAATGTTTAAAAAAAACGTTTTATATACATTCTATATATGGACCTTTTTACTAAAAATTTTTATAAAATAACTCAAGAAGTTAGGTTTTACTGGAAACGTTTTTTTAAACATTTATAAAAAAAGCTAAAGAAATGAAGGTTATGCTGGAAATGTTATAATATTCAAACATTCATAATGAAATGGTTTATAAACAGTACACATAAAATGTTTAAAAAACATTGCTGATCAAATGTTTTAAAAACATTCTATCAAAAACGTCTTTTAAACCCATATTTTTAGAATGCTTATTAAGCCTTCACCTCCAAACATGTTCAAACAAAGATGGCGGTGAGCAATAATACGGGGTTTTAGAGGACTTTTTCAAAAATTGCCCCACATGCAATCTCTAAAAGTAATAATTGAATGGGGGCACAATTTCTAAGCCACTATCTTACAATTTTAGACATAAAAATAATATTTTCATTAGTGAGCAACCTCAAAAAGATAATGAATTTGACCTCTGACCCCATTATTATTCTGACATTAATATGTTCATTTGTAACGTTTTTCTAACATTTATCATAAAACGTTGGATAAACAGAATACATAAAACATTTTACAAACAGTCTATTATAAATGGTTTTCGTACCCATCGTTTTTGCCCACTAAGGCTCCAGATTTCATCCACCACCCCATAATCTGCCTTCCAACAAACTCAGTTGTGTCAACAGACTGTTTATTTCTAGTATCATATAACAATTTGGTGGACAAATTTTGCAGTAGTGGCACCATTCCAGTAGAATAGATTACCACCTACTGGTCAGGTCTTAGCCTTGCGAAAGGCTCAAGTTTCTTCCTAATCAGCGAAAAGTTTTGGTCCAGATAAGTAGTTTTAGTTTATATATTGTACTCATACAAACACTGGCTTTTGTATCAGTGTACTGCTAAGACAGTCTCACTGTGAATGTGGTAAAACACGCATATGGTTTCAGTCAACTGGAGTTGAGGGGAATGCTTTCTTCAGAAGATGGCCTTTCAATCATTCGGTAGTCATGGTAAAGGGGATTGCAAAACTGAAGTGTCTCTCCATAGTTTACGAGGCTTTGTTTATGAGCGTATATCTCCTAACATGTATGAATGCTTTATGAATACCAATTAAATATCTGTGTACATGTTTGAAAATGATATGGTACAAATTTGAACTTTAAGCAAGGCTTTCCATGGCTTCTCTCAGAAACAAAACTAAAGATTTATTAGACCTGCCTTACCATCACCATAGTTATCTTTCCCTAGTGGAAGCTGTTTAGGTGTTAACCTCATTCTTATCACTGGATTATACCGCAAAATCAGTCTTTGTCACTGTTGTTAAAATTCAGAAGAACATCAATTCTTACGATTTTTTAACTGGAGTATAACTGTTGAGAAGCACTAAATACTAAATCTTATTTCAAGTACTGTACCTCTTTTACCAAGCAATCCTGGCTTATTAATTTCTAATTTAACATAATTGCTAAAATCCCTGTTATAACATTGAATCTGCTTCTATTTTGGTTGCGCCCAAACAGGCTAAACAGAGCCACATGCACATGTACTTAAAAATTCAGTACAAAAATGCCTGTGAGATCAATACTTTGTGTATTTGGTAGATCTTCAATCTCGTAGAGACAAATTAAAGTGTGTTAAACTATGCAGTGATGTTTAAAGTCTTAAGTTTACATATTCTTGTATTACAGTTACAAACTAAATACGTTTGTGTGTTATTGTTTTCATGTTTTCTTATTTAATGTCACAGTATTCTTGTTTTACCGAAGATATAATTCAAAAGAAACCTTTTGTGACCTCAATACTGACAATATAAGCCAGAAAAATGAAACAATTGACATTTGGGGAACTCCCAGTGTTTGAGAAGATGTTGTTAGAGTTAGGAACATCTACAGGGATGGATTATAGTAACAAGGTAATATATGACTTACTTTAGTTACACAATGTTTACAACTAATCTTTGGAAAGTTAACTGGTTTGATACCTGACCAACCAACCTTCTGTTTCTAATAAGACACTTTCAATATGTTATTTATATGTTCAATAATTCTTTTAATATTTTGGGCCACGGTGGCAGAGTGGGAAAGCTGGTAGTTGCTTGCCATTGGTCGGCAGCTTGCAGTACAGAACCTTGACGAACTGTATGTACTGGTTTCCTCTGCCCTTCCAACTACCCATCGTGATATGACCTGTACAGTGTTGAAAGTGACGTAAAACCGCAAATAAATAAATAAATCTTTTAATATTTACTTGTTTTAAGGTCCTTAGTGGTCCAGTGGGTAGCATGTTGCCATCTGATGACCGGCTGTCACCTCTGTGTGGGTTCATGTACCACAAGTGGCAATGTTGAGGACCTGTCCCAATGGGACCCTGGGTATTGAATGGGCCATAAAACCCTAACTTTGGCTATAATATTTGCTAAGATAAAATGTCTTGACTTGTGCTGAACACACATGGTTTGTCATGACTTGAAGGCTTAGTAGTCAGGCAAAACAAAGTTCATTTGAAACTCCCTTTGTGTGTTTGAATTCTGCTTTCCTCTTTCATTCATATCACAAGCGGATCCAGACGGGTGGTTGGGGCTCAGGGGCTTCAACCTCCCCCCCCCCCCCCCCCTTGGAAAATGAAGAGGGGGTTCGACATTGAGCCCAAAGCAACAAGCACAGATCCAAAACGTAAACTTCCTGTCACTGGATACAGATTTATCCAAAGTTATGATAATTAATCTGCTATTTTACAACCTCCTATTATAATCTTATGTTGCTGATGTTAATCAGGCCTTGAAACCTGCTTTAAAAAATTTAAGCCTACAGCCATGCCCGGGAAAGAAGAACCCCCTCCATATTTAAAGCTGGATCCGCCCGTTCCTTTTTATTTCGCTCAGCATGTTAACAACCAACACAGTTTGTTGAAAGCAAAAAAAACAACTTGACATCATTCAAGATTAATTCATTCATTTACTAATTCATATATCCACAAAGGTATAATACTTATTAAATAAAACATTATAGAGAAAGTAATTGTACAAATGTAAATGAAGAGAACTGGACAAGGAACATAGCCAGAAACATCGGAACATGACAGGGAAAAAGAAATTACTGTTTTGCAACAGCCACATCATGTTACTACAGTTTTATGAATTTGAGAAATGCTCCAATAAACCCCCTCAATTCAAAACTGTTAAGTTGGGAACATTTACTATACCTTTTATAAGCATCACAGTTAATCTTAGTTTTGGAGATACCCTACTCTAACTTAATACTTAAAAATACTATTATTGATTGCCAGATTGACATAAACATTTTTGAACTAGTACTAAACTTTTACTATTACATATAACTTTATTTAAAAATTTATTCAACTTTTTGAACAGAAAACATATCTATCATTTAGACTAAAACAATTCTGGTGTAATTTCAGATTCTGGGTGACACAAGAGCCACATTAAATGGTCATATTCACAGAAACTTCTACGTGGATGAATTCCCAGGATTCTCTGCTGCTGTATCTGTAATTCAGAAAGGAGAAATAACAGAGGTATATATATTTAAACAATAACACTGCACCTTTGTAAATGCCCTGCTTGGACATGTTGTTATGTGATAGTTGATTTACAGTAGCAAAAACTTCCCGAATGACACAAACAAAAATATGTGTATACCAAATATATATAGAGTAAGAAATATAAAATTCGCCAGGAATCTAAAATTCGCCACCTCTAAAACCTTAGTTAATTTTATGAAGAAAATGATGTTTTTGTCCAAAAATTGGTATTTTCCAGTCCAAAAAGTCTTAATTTACTATACAGTCAACAAATCTCACCACAATTCATTTATTTTATTAGTATTTTCACATGTTGGGATCTATATTGGACCAAGACCCGTCTTCTGAATTTTTTCCAGGAAACTTCTGTCAGTAGTATTTGCATAATCCATTAAATAGAAAAATGTAGACTTTTTTTTTCTTTTATTCAGACAATAATGGGATCTAAGTTGTACCAAGTCCCAACTTCTGAGTTTATTCAGGAAGATGGAACCAGTAGTAATTGTGTGTTCCTCCTACCAAACAAAACTGCAATATAAAAATCTTGGCTGAAGGAAGTCACCTATTTACAGAGGTCTGATAGAGTAATGAGACATCAAGAAAATAAAATGCAGTCATACTGTATAAGTGGTATAGGAAGATTTCACTAATTCTTTATTTTCAAGAAATCCACGGGCTAGTTTAGATATCAAAGGTGTATATTCAGAATTTTTGGTCAAATGTTGGAGTTAACTCAGCATTATAGTATGATGCAGAAACATATTTACAAAATTTTTACTTTCCAAAACCTTACCGCATGTTCAAATAGAGACTTTTTAAATACATCAAACCACACGTGTATTTTGTTTTTGTTGTTCCTCTATCCTTGTATTACTTGACATTTTGGGACCTCCCACGTTCACATCATGCATATGAATCTACCTTGAAAGGTGCTCACATACAAGTTTCCAGTGAATTAAAATGGAGTAATTATATTTACTCTCTAATCTAATCTAATCTAATGCTTTACAAGTGCAATATCTTCCCCACAAAGGGGACCTCTGTGTGCTAATTAAACAAAATCATTATCATAGGGAGAGTCGAGGGCTGTTCAAGGTCAGTAATCCAGGATTGTGTGTGTGACCGGAAGGGAAGAAAAACTAAGTTGGGAAGCTAGAGCTGAAGAGGTGAGTTTTGAGGTGCTTCCTAAAAGATGCAACAGAGGGACTATTTCTTACATGGAAAGGGAAAGAGTTCCAAAGGGCAGGGGCATAGTGACGGAAGGAATTAGGAAAAGTGTTTAAGTGATTTGTGAACTCTGCGATCAAAAGTAGGGGTTTGAAGGAACTTGAGTTTGGGGGTACTTCGCCTTGTATTTCTGGAAAGGTGTAGGGGTGGATTAATTCTCTTAGGTAAACAGGTTGACCCTGGTTGAGAATTTTATATGTAATAAGACCAATTTTAAATTGTACCCTGTATGTGACTGGTACCCTGTATCTAAGGTGGCAATTTGAATGGATGTGGAGAAAACTTAAGACGCAGATGATCAGATCAAGTCTCTGCAAGTAAATTGTCTGGTGCAACTGACTTGCCAATAAAGACAAAGGTTCCTATTGTACCAGTATCATCACTTCAAACAGTGGTGCCCCCTAGAAGCTTTGGGAGTCACTTAGGAAGGTTGCACCATAACTCTGAGACTATTCTGCCAGCTCTTAGGTCAGATAAAAACCTCACAGACAATTTAAATTTACTTTTCTCTCAGAAAATAAGTAAAATTAGGGATACATTCCCTACTTCTGGCTCTTCTACTGATGCACCTACTTTGGTACCTCTTGCTTTCAATCCGTTTGACTCCGTAAGTGAAGTTGAATCTGCAAGATTATCAATGACTCTGCAACTAAACCATGTTTCCTGGACCCTGTATTCACATTCGTCCATAAGGAATGTCTTGATATCCTTTTGCCATCCATAAACAAGTTGGCAAATTATTCTCTCAGTTAAGGATGTTGTCTTGATGCTTTCAAAAAGGCTCTTGTCACCCCGCAATCTCTCTCTGGCACGAGGTGAACCCACTGCTCTAGTGTTGCTTGACTTGTCAGCAGCTTATGACACTATTAATCACCATACTTTCTTTGGCTATTTCAAATCCTGGTTCGGTCTTAGGGGAACTGTTTTAAACTTTAGTGGCAAGATGACAAAAATATGTTTGAACTAAAAATTATTAAACTGTAAAATTTATTAATAGACCGATTTGTTAATCAAAGTTGTCGATGAAGATAGAACAATTAGGTAAAGGTACATATAATAATTTGTTGCAACAATCTACAACAATAATCTAGAAAGAGCTTTGTGAGAAACTGATATGTCTACTACCTAAGTAGTCATTACCAAGCCATCGAGATAGGTTCAACACCATCTGAACTGAGCAAGCTTTTCAATGGAGTCCCCCAAGGATCTGTGCTGGGTCCCTGTTGTTCCCAATTTATACATCTCTACTAGGCAAAATCATTGGCTTTCATCCATATATAAAATTTCATTTCTATGTTGATGACACCCAATTATACTTTCACCTATCTAATAGAATGCTTCTGCTACTCTTACAAGCTAAATGCTTGCCTTCAGGATACAGAATGATGGCTCTCAGTAAATTGAAACTTGGCCCAGATAAAACTGAATTTATTGTTTTTAATCCTAAGGCTCAATATTAGAAACTCTCCTCTCATTTCTCTGTCAATATTCTTGGAAGTCTTTTTCAACCTACTGACATTGTCAAAAGCCTAAGTGTGGGGTTTGATGCCAATTTTACTTTCTCAGTATACTTCAGAAGACTTATAAAGCATGTTTCCTCAAAATGTATGACCTTCGTAGAATCAGACAGTATCTTACTAATGAAGCGGCTCTCCTTGCTGGAAATCAGTAGTTGGACTATGGTTTCTCTGTTAGGTTTTTGTCATGTTTCAATCAGCACAAGTGGCAATAATCAGAATACTGTTGCACGTATTGTCACAAAACAAAAAAGTAATATGAAATCTGGCCATAGATTTGCTTTTGATGCACCTAAAATTTGGAATGATTTTCCTTATACTGTATGCAGTGCAACATGTATTGCCTCCTTCAGGAAAAAGTTCAAAACTTACCTGTTTGCAAAAGCCTATCTGCCATAGCCTCCCTGTCACCCCTGAATCTTCTTTATGACCTGGCTATGTCATTGTCCCCATTAGATTAGATTGTATACTTTTCGTGTGTTGTTTTCACAGAAAAAAAAACAGACATCATTGGCTCCATCTACATTTTTCGGTCCAAATATGGGAAAGAATTGAAACAAAACATCTGTTTTTTATATTTTTACAGGCTGTTTTTTTTTCAAACTGTTTACTATTGTATACATTTGCCAATGCAGGAAAATTAAAATTAGAGCATTCTTAAATATGAATATATACCTTTCACATAGATTTAAAATTTCACTAGGAGTTGAATTTGACTGTTAAAGCTCATTAGTTAAATTGCCTAGTGAAGATTGTCAACTTATACAGTATTAGATTTGAACTTCGATCTGCATTAAGTGTATTATGATACATGTGCTCTGTGTTTTTAAGATTCCCTATATAAGCCAATTCTCAGCTTTGGGATAAACTGTAGTTTTGACCAATATGGCCCAGTATCACCCACTTTTAGAGTATTGTCCAGCTTTGCTCAGGTTTGAGACAGAGTGTCGATGTCTCACTTTGGGGCATTGTCCAGGTTTTAGTATCAAACACTATTACCCACTTTCTGAGTATTGCCCAAGTTTGTGACAAAATCTAGTATTGCCCAGTATTATACACTTTTGGAGTATTACCCAGCCTGGGTTTGTCAGGGTGGGTTTTTCTTCTCAACCCTGTGACCAAAGTTGAGGTACTCTCAACTATTATATCCTTTCTTTGCAGAAAGCAGAGAACAGATTTCTCAACAAATTTGTGACTTGTTATGGTAAGAATGGAGAGAGTCTAAAGCAGCTTTTACTGGATCTCACTGAAGAAATTCAGTGGAATCTGCCATTGATATTCACAGGCAAGTATTGACATTAAGTATTTTTAGGTTGAATGCAAGGCAATGACTAGCCTTATTATAGGATCTAGTAGCTTTTTTATTAAGGGAAAATACACAGAAAAAAATCTAGTTTGAATAATGTACTCATATAATGCATTTTACAGAAGCATACAGCTAAGACAGCTTGCTGAGCTTATATCACCAAACATATGTGGGTCCTTTATGAGTACCAAATATCTGTGAGCATATATGAAAACATATGGTAAAAATTTGAGCCTTAGGGTTTTGTTCTACCAGGGTTCTTTCACCAAAAGCTCTTCTATAGCTTTTTTTCATCAGGAAATATGTTGTATGCTATGAGTGTGGCTCCCTAGGGCTATATATATATCAAAGCCGAAGTTAGGGTTTTTGACATACCATTCAACAGCCAGGGTTATATTGTGACATGTCTTCGGCAGTGATACCTGTGTGAGTGGAACCCACACAGAAGTGACAGTCTATGCTTAGGTAACAAACATGTTTACCTAACAGGGCACAGACGATTTTGGCGCCATATTTCTGTGAAAACTGTATCACAACCTGTATCACAACATTCAAGTTAGCTAACTGGTATATTCCAGTTACCTAACTGGTATTTTCCAGTTACCTAACTGGTATATTCCAGTTACTAACTCGTATATTTCAGTTTTTAACTCATATATTCCAGTTATTAACTCATATATTCAAGTTAGCTAACTCGTATATTTAAGTTAGGTAACTTGTATATTCCAGTTAGCTAACTGGTATATTCGAGTTAACTAACTGGAATATTCCAGTTACTAACTCATATACAATGTATTACAGTTATTAACTTGTATATTCCAGTTAGCTAACTCGTATATTCCAGTTATTAACTGGTATATTCAAGTTAACTAACTGGTATATTCAAGTTAGCTAACTCGTATATTCAAGTTAGGTAACTCGTATATTCCAGTTAACTAACTTGAATATTCAAGTTACTAACTCATATATTCCAGTTATTAACTTGTATATGTTCAAGTTAGTTAGTTAACTAACTGGTATATTCAAGTTAGCTAACTCGTATATTCAAGTTAGCTAACTGGTATATTCAAGTTAACTAACTTGAATATTCCAGTTACTAACTCATATATTCCAGTTAGTTAACTGGTATATTCCAGTTAGCTAACTCATATATTCAAGTTAGCTAACTGGTATATTCAAGTTAGCTAACTGGTATATTCAAGTTAGTAACTTGTATATTCCAGTTAGTAACTCGTATATTCCAGTTAGCTAACTCGTATATTCAAGTTAGCTAACTTGTATATACAAGTTAGTTAACTGGTATATTCAAGTTAGGTAACTGGTATTTTCAAGTTAGTAACTTGTACATTCAAGATACTAACTCGAATATTCCAGTTATTAACTCGAATATTCAAGTTAGCTAACTGGTATTTTCAAGTTAGTAAAATAAAAATACTTTGGCAGTCCAGAGCTTCCGTAATTTTCCTGCCTGTAAGTGTGGGCCTCCAAGTTTCTGTAAACTCCCAGTCATTGTGGAATTTGAATTGAAGGAATTTAAAGCACCTTCCCCCCTCCCCAACATTCAGCCTATCACCTTCCTACAGGTCAGGACTCCCTCTCCACTAGCTACTCATAGTCACGTGAAGGGTTGATGCAACTGGTTATTATTATTACATTGTCATGTTGCCTATGATGCATGTTGCCACACATATGTTACTGTACCCAGTATACTCACAAAGTAAAGTACATTGTTTTAGTTTACCTAGTATTATGTACTTTTAGTCTTTTAAATTTACGTAGCTATATACAACTGTAATCTGTGTGGTGCCTTTTGTTGTCCTATTTTATGTGTAGTTTAACAGTACCAATTATAGTACTGACAAAAGTCGGGGATACTCAGGATTCACTATGGTCACGCCGCCACGGCCGCAGAGATTTCCTTTCGGACGTGATAACTTAAAAAAATGTTTTAGTTAGACCTTTCAAATTTGGTATATGGGTATATATGGGCATTGCCAAGAACGCTATTGTTTTGTGACCTTGACCTTCAATTTCAAGGTCACTGGTGGCCTCTTAAAGGTCAGATTTTGGCCATTTTTCACATTTTTCCTAGTTCTCATAGACAGAAGGATAGATCATCCTATGGCTGGTATATATAAAACATATATATGTCCTCTGTAAGCATGCAGAAATTTGACCTTGAAGCTCTTCATTGAAGGTCATCCATGGACCGTCAAAGTACCTGACCGAGGCCATTTTTTGTCCTTTTCGGAGATATTTTCACACTTATTGCTGACTTTGTTGCAAGGAAACTATTGAAAATGGCTTTGGAGGTTGAGTGGATGGAGTGCCAGCATCCTGGGGCCGGATTCACGAAAGGTCTCAAGTCTTAGCCAAATCTCAGCTGAGATTTTGCTCAAATCTAAGATTTTAGTCTCAGCTGAGATTCTGCTCAAGTTGAGATTCACGAAAGGAATCTCAGCTGAGACCAAAATCTCAGCAAAGTTTTGAGTCTGGACCAATCAAAACTGATGTAACATTTTGTTGAGATTAGTGGAAAGTATACACATTTATGTTTTACCACTCTACCATATATACTCACATTCTAGAATATTTGGAATCAAGCAAAACATTGTCTTTTTACTATAATTTGTATTAACATTCAAAAGAACTGGTTATAACAGCAAAACAAGCCACTCATGTAAATTTGTAATGTAAATGATTACTGTTGTTTTTGTACAAACTCTTAATATATATTCATATTTTGTGTTACAAGTTAAATAATATGTCATACTTCACTATTTTCATTTTGTTTTGTGACTTTTTATTACATGTACTCTATTTTATGAAAACTTAAGTCACTCCCTAGGCAGTCTCAGATTTGAGACCAAATCTGAGAAAAATCTTAGCCTGAGATCTTTGGTGAATCCCAGCTCAGCAAAAGGTCTCAAATCTGAGAAAAATCTAAGAAAAATCTTAGATTTGAGACCAATATCTCAGATTTGAGACTTGAGACCTTTCGTGAATCCGGCCCCAGGCTTACTGGTTACAGAGGGTTGTTAGTTACAGAGGAAATCTGCTGATTCCACAGTTATGGACAGGAAGAAGCAGTTGTTTCATATAAGCCTACCCCTGTTCAGATGTAGTCTAATTCGCCCAGTTCTGCCAGCTCCTATGAGTTTTCGCAGAACTTTGGAGTCACCGGGAAATGGTTACAGAGCATTGCTTCACCTATAGCCTTTTAGGCCCTGGTACTGGGTACGTCCACAGGACTGACCAACCAGTTACTGTCCGAGGAAATTAGTTACAGAGAAATTCTTGTACGTCATTGGTCTCGGTGAAATGACTTGTCTGAAGCAACCAGACCGGTCAGCCAGCCTACTGTCAGGACCTCCTAGCTGGTCGAAAGTGACTATAGATAAGAAGACTTTCCCAACAAGATTTTTCCAACTACCTGTCAGCCTTATCTTATCAGACCCCACACCAACCAGCTACTGGTCCCGGTGAGATGCCAAACTCAACCGGACTGGTCAGTCTACTGCTTGCAAGAAGTCTGCTGTATCAGTTATTGTGGAGGTTCATCAAGTTTTTTATTACAGGTGAGATACAGTTTCCACCCTCCTAGACTGGCCACCCAGCTTGCCCTTTTCCCAGTCTGTGAGCAGTGTCAGCTGACACCAGGGGCCTGAGTTTCCAAACTAAGCCTTCCCCTCAAGATTATAACCCATTTGCCGGTTTTCACAACTCAAGCAATGGTAAATTTATCTGTTAATCAGACCAGGGGTCACAGTTCTCATAAATGGCTATTAGTATTTTTCACAGTGGGGTTGTGTGGGTTACTGACACCCATACAGAAACAAGTACACCTAGGTCGCCTCCAAATGAGGCCGATATACAGTGGCATTTTAAGAACAGCTGAAGGGTACCAGACTCACTAGAAACGGTGGTCCCAGTTCACTCCACCCCATCTAAAATGGTGGTTGTATGATGACAATGTGCTTCAAGGTCAACCATTACACCTACTTAAATATGCTCTGCAAATCCTTACAGATGCATTAAGAAGGACCTGTGCTCACTTAGGGGAACACACTACAAGGGGAACCTGGTCCCTTCCAGAAGCAAGTTACAAATAAAGTATCTGGAACCAAGGTGGTCTTTTGGCCCTGAAGGAGTTCCAAGACCTCTGCTTAAACCTTATTACTACCATAGCTACAGACAACACCATGGTGGATGCCTATTTAAGGAGGCGGGGGAGTAAGTCGGGCCCTCTTTGTGCCCTACTATGGAGAATCCTAACCTGGCGCTCCAGGAAGCCTGTTCACACATTCACACTTCAACCATGTCCCGTCTGGAGATACACTGCATTGAGACGCAATGTCTAGTTCTAGTTAACATCATCATTTTCAGCCATTTGTACCTCATATACGGCCAACTGTGACCTCACCTTAATGCTACTAACTTATCTCTCTGGCTGGACTGAACTAAACAAACTCACAGACCTGATTACAAAAACCTTTCCTCCATGCCCGAGAGATACCATTTTTGGGGGGTTTGTAGGTCATACCTGTGGGCAAAACTTATTCAAATAGGATTGAATGGCTTTACAAAGGCTGGCGATCAATTTTAAGCATCATATACATAACTTTTGAAAAACACAAAAGTATGGCAACCAAAAAAGTGGTGATATGTAGAAAACCAATCCCATACTTTCCACCAGTTTTGACAATATCGAGAATTTGTTTTATGATTATAGTTTTTTTGTGTAGCTGCAGCTCATTTCAAGGATGTACTTCAAGAGGTTGCTGCAGTGAAAAGGATGAAGCTGACATTCGGAGTGTATCCTGTTCTTCAAGCTAAAATTGAAGACGTGCCAAAATTGTAAGTGATTTTAAGAACATATTTGTTTTTCTGAAGTTTGATCAGTTAATAAATACATTTTCTGTCTCCTCTTTTTAACCATTGGCAACAAAGATTTGGTAGCATAAGTTCACTATGCCTTACAATTTTCATGACCAATAGACCGACGTGTATGCTATAGGTATGGGTGGTAAATCTCATGGTTAAAGATTGTACATGTTTGATGGGCACATATCATTCAAGGTACCTCTTAAAATGAAGATTTCATTTCCTCAACTTCATCAGTTTCTCATGAAGATAACTGACCTCAGACACATTAGGAAGTGCCTCACATATGAAACTGTGAGACTAGTTTGTCACTTTATTGTGGCCAGTCGCCTTGAATACTGTGATTCTGTGTGTAGAAGCTTGTCCAAATCCAATATCAGAAAACTACAGGGTGTCCAAAATTGCCTAGCTAGAATAATTTCAATAGTGGCAATTTTCCTAGAATCAGACATGTTCTTAAAGATCTACACTGATTGAATGTTAAACAACACTCCATTTTCAAAACATTTTTCCAAGACTCTCGAGTACAAGTCTCTGCATACTGGTTTTCCAAAGTATTCAGCTGCTACTTCATTCAAGCATTTTGTTCCCAGACAGTTAACCAGGTGCAGCAAACCTGATAGACAGATGCTGTATTTCTTGTCTTGAATACATAAATCAAAAAGCACTTTAGCCATTGTCTTGCATTTGATGCTCCAACTTTGTGCAATGAGCCCTATGAGAACATCCATATAGTAGTTTCTCTGTCATCTTGTAAGGGCAAATTGAAGCTGTACCTCTTTAGTAAAGTCTATTCTGTATTGCTCTACCATCTGCCTGGTTTCTCAGGTGTCAGCCTGATTCTGCTCTGGATTCTCATTTTATGGCTCTAGCACCTTAGAGTCTTTTATAGGATTGAGTGCTATAAAGGTACTTACTATGTTTCTATTTTGACCAGAAATTCCGTTTTAAGCTACACTGACTCTTGCACAGTAATTGAGGCATTTGTACGAATAAACCTCTCTTGGAACAGAATCACCTGACTTCATTTTTATAGAAGAGTGGAAAAGATAACGGACAACACCCACAAAGTTAAATCTGAACAGACTTACAACTGAAAAGGTCAGATATTAGTAATCAGGACAGAAATACTCACTCACAAAGGATTAATATTTGAGATAAATATATTTGTGATCATCACATTTATGCTCACTACCTTGATGACTTAATAGATAGGTCATATGACCAATAAGATTACACTCCTGATGACATTATCTGTGCTGCCAGGGAGGCAACTTGCAAGAGTGGTATTAACAATTCCAGACTTTACATTATTTCCTTAGTTTGCAAGGTAATATTATCTTTAGCAGTGTGTTTCTTGTACCTTTAGTAACTTACCTGCTGGATACACAGTGTCAACATTAAAAGAACAGGAGGCATCACTGATATCACAAGCATGGCCCTTCTCTTCAGAAGAAACAGAGTCCTTTCTTCAGTGGCTGATCAGGAATTTCCCCTCCATCGCAATTCGTTCGGAGACAGGTGAATTAGTTGCTCACATGATTCTTGAAGAAAATGGGTCATTAGGACATTTGAGGGTTCTACCTGAACATCGGAGAAAAGGCATTGGTCAGTTTGTGGTCACTGAACTAGCAAGGAAAACAATTCCACCAGGGGAGGTTTCATATTTATTTACTATTACAGAAGAATCTTACAGATTACATCTCAAATGTGGATACAATAAAATCATGGATACTGTGTGGACCTTTGACTCATAGATGTTGATGCAGTTTAAATATATTTTTATTTTACTGGCAGAATAAATTGTCTACACCACTATGTTTTTGTTTCCAGTTTTTATTGCACTAAAAATAAATGACTAAATTTTATTTCTGCTGGTGTGTTTTACTCCAACGAGAACTACTTAATCTCCTTAAGATTAAGCCATAAATAAGAAAACTTTTGATTCCCAGGCAAGTAATTACTTCTGAGAAGACAATATTGGTGGAAGTATTTTTGCATCCCATTTTTTATCTGTTAGTATAGTGGTTATGCTTTGGTCACTTACTATTGCTCCAACATGCATACTTCATACTGTTGTTCCTTTGTAATACCCCAGTGTTGTACTGCTTTTGGCCTCTTGGTTGGGAGATAAAGTGTTGTAGTTTATTTGAGTGTGGTGTAACCTTCCTCCAGTTTAAAAATGCATATTTGCACCACCTGTGACATTGACAGAATGTACGTTCTGCAACTTGTGTTACCTAAATGTCGCTGTATTATGTGCATGAAATGTGTAAAATGCACCTTTTATCAATGCACTGGCTAAACCATATGGCCAGTTTTTCGTACGCCATGTATTTACCTGACGCCAAAGACTCTGTTACCTGTTTATGTTCACTGCTTAGTCAGTATTTCAGTAAAATAGAGGGTCAAGGAGATATAGGAGAACAGGCAAAACTAAAAGGAGATTCAGTTACAGCAGCTGTACCGGCAGCGACACCCACAGACTTTGGTATTGCAGGTATATCCCCTGGTGGACAGTCAGGTGGGACAGAGTAGATGGTCACTATACCTGCACCTGCTGCAATTGGGACACAGGTACAGGTCCCCTTTCCTCAGTCAAGCACGTCCACAGTTATCAACAACACTTCAGCAGCTCACAACATGACAGCAAATGATGACTTTCAGCAGTCAAGAACCTAACAACAACCTTCAACCTACAACCTCACATCAACCTGCTCAGCAAAGTTCAGAGCCACCTTCACAACAACTGTCTACCTCTGGTTGCATGAGCGACATGACTACTAGTGTTCACACCAGTGTTGCCATCATGTTAAAGCTAGATATTGAACACACCCTAGCTAGATAACAACTGATGTGCGTTGACGTCATCTATGAAGATTTTACAAATACTGTAATGTTTGGCATTCCTATTGACATTTTAATCACTCTTTTGTCCACTTGACACTGATTTATTTATTTAGCATTAAGTAATTTGGGACTGTCTTTGTTATGTTTACCCGATCATTGATTATGTGTAATGTAACTTGTGGATGGTATGTGTGTTCCTTAATCTGGAATCAATCATCAGGCAGCATTAAATTTTTTTCTGTGGAACTAATGTATTGAATTTCTGTTATAATGTTAGGTTTGACATCCCAGATAGTTGTGTACAAGTCAGGAAAGGATAATTGTTTTTTTCTTTAAACAGTTGGTTTCAACTTCTTCTGTAAAAATGTACAACACTCACTCTCACTGTCCACCGCTGAAATCCACAGTTCACAATACAGAACTAACATGCTTAATCCACAGCCTTTCTTTAGAACTTCCACAAGTTGAATCCACAAACATTCTCTGAAATTTTGGTGAAGATAGCTTCATAAATGAATGAGATATAAAGGTTTATGTAACACACATATGCACACACACATGAAAGGCATTTCATAATCTCCCCCCTGGGCTTTGGCCAACAGGAGATATCTTCATAAATGAATAAGATATAAAGGTTTATGCAAACACACATATGCACACACACACACACACACACACATGAAAGTCATTTCATAATCTCCCACCCTGGCCTTTGGCCAACAGGAGATAAAAATGCAACTGTAGTAACATTGACTTTATTGGTGCCCCCTTTTAACTAAGAAGTTTAAGACTGAAGAGTATTTAAAGCATTGCTGTAGTAACAGCTATTGCCAGATACCCTCCAAAGCGAATCAGCTCTAGATCTTCTTGGTGCAAACATATCCTGAAAATCTGGTGGCATTCACCAAGGCAAGGTGGATAATTGAGTGGACTCCCTTATAGTTCTAGTACATAAATCCTTTATTTTTTGAATATCTAACCCTCTAAAAGTTTCACATCAACTATCCCTAGGGTGTGATAAAAGTTCTACTGACTTGATAATTGGGCAGCAATTGCATTCCTCGATCTTACAATTTTAGATATAAAAATAAAACTCTTATTGGTGTGCAACCGAAACACACAAGGTTTTACTTGACTTCTGACCCCAATTAACGTAAATGTTGTTAAGCACTGCTTAAGTTAAAAGATATGAAAATAATGCTTTTATTGGTGTGCAACCTAAACATAGGTTTTACTTGACGCCTGACCCCTATTAAGGTAAACATTGTTAAGCACTGCTTAAGTTATATTCCTTTTAACACGTGCTTCTCATATGATGCTCCAAAACTCTGGAATGATTTGCCACTGGAAATTCGAACTTCTCCTACACTTTCATGTTTCAAAAGGTGACTTAAAACTTGTCTGTTTCAGAAGTCTTTCCCTCCCTAGCTTTTTTAACTACTGAACACTGATGGTCCCCTTAGTGATGACCTGATCATGTTTTACTACTTTCTGATTTGTGAATTGCGATTTTGAAGGTCTGCCTTAGAATCAGCAAAGTCAGAGATTAAGCACATAGATACCCGATATTTGATACCTCAAATTTCCAAGACCTTAATGCTGTATAGTGCCAAGCTATCTCTGAAGCATTTAAGGCAAGGTTCTATCCCAACGGCATAGACTGGGAGGAGATCAGCTTTGGTTCCTTGAAGCAGCAGGATGCTGAAACTACTGCTACAACAACCGAGTGGAGCAACTTGCTTCTAAACTTGATGATGATCTTCATCATAGGATGACTACCGACATACAGAGGAATATTGCTTCACAGAGGACCCGCAGGCTTTCTCAACATTACGGCTCTTTTACAGAGTGCAGTATCCCAAGAGGACATTCACCGTGAAAATACTAGACAGAGGACAAAAAATCAGAATCATCAAGTATAATACAAAAGCAACACATAGCATCATATGGTGAAACAGCTTTAGCAAAAGAAATATGGCTTGCTACAACCAGGTAGTTATGAAATCAGAGAGTAGAATAGCTGTAAGTGAAGAAGGTATGCTATTCATAGCATTGCAAGATATCGACACCAGAGTAAATGCAATTCGCCCTTAAGAATTGAAGAGATACCAAACACTCAGAAAATATAATGTAAAAAAAAGAGTTCAATATTGTGAATGGGGGGGCAGCAATTCTCCAAAGGGCTTTCTAGGGGGCCACGGTGGCAGAGTGGTAACACTCTCGCCTCCCACCTCTGAGGCAGGGTTCGGTTCATGGCTTTACCTCAAGTGGAAAGGCTGGTAGTTGCTTGTCGTTGGTCGTCAGTTTACAGTACACAATCTGGACCAACTGTATGTACTGGCTTCCTCTGCCTTCCAACTACCCATCGTGATATGACCTGTACAGTGTTGAAAGTGACATAAACCCCAAATAAATAACTAAAAGGGCTTCCTGAAAGACAGGTAAAAATATTCATTTGGTGCAGATATCATTGGCATATTTTAAAAAAAACCCAGGAAAACAAGGACTTATTTTACTAATTGATTTTGAAAAGGCGTTTGACTCCAGAGAATGGGAGTACACAACTAAAATTTTAAAGGCTTCTAATTTTGGTAAGCGACTTTATTAAGTTGCTTCTTTTCATAGACTCCTATTATTATGTTAAAAACCATGGAGCATTTTTTTTTTTTTGGTTTTGGGTTGGGATTGCAAAGAAGAGGATCATCTGAGTCATATATATTTATGCTAGCTATAGAATCATTGGCTGTGCAAATAAAAGGCAACAATATCCAGGGTGAAAAGATAGTGGTGGTCAGATTGGTTTCATTAAGAATATAAATAATAAAGTATGTCTAGACTGAAATTTGAATTGGGTAAAACAATTCAAGCTTCTTTGGATCAAATTTACCAGTAATGTAGAATTAAGGATGGAAAAACTGGCTTAGGCTAGCTAGCATTAAAAAGCGTTTAAATTATTCTGCAAAAAGAAAAATTGACTAATTGGTAAAATAACAGTTATCAAGTCTCTTGCCATTCCAAAGCTTGTGTACCCAATGTCGGCCCTACAAAAACCATTAGACAAGAAATACCTAATAAAAATGTTTTAGAATGTCTAACTGACGGACATTAAAACCCCAGAATGACATTGTGAAAACTGAAGCAGGATCTTCCAGAAGAGGGACTTAAGTTGGCAGATTTGTAACGCTTAAATGATGCCTTAAAGTTAGCTTGGATCAAAGCAGATTTTTACAAAATGTGGTGATTGGCAAAGTATTTTGAAAAAAATGACTGATATGGACAAATATCAAATTTGGGACCTAGATTGTTCTTCTCTCGAGTACATGACCAAATGGACAATTCATTTCTTGAAGAGGTTTTCATCACCTGGAAAAGGTATAAGCTGAATTTTGAAACTGAAATAGGTGTTCAAACCTTCCCTCTTTGGAATACTTTTTACTTGATATATTCAAACATGATTTTGCAGAAAAATAGGATTACAAAAACATGTACTAGCTACAAAAATAACTTGCTTGGTGGCATTGGAGATTAGAAATTACAGAACTAAGAAAGGAATTGAATGACTGAAACATATCACAGAAACTGCTCCCAGACCTGTTAAATTTTGATTAAGTTTGCAAAGGAACAGGTTGGACCTTTATGAGATTCTATAGTACTAAAACGAACTATTAAACAAAATGGAGTCATAGTCTCAGTGAGATATATAACATACTCGTTGAGATTCTATAGTACTAAAAAGAACTAATGAACAAAAGAGAGTTATAGTCTCAATGAGAATATAATGTACAATAATATTTCATTGCCAACCTAACCTGTCCTTGATGGAACATTTGTCGTATATACAACTTCTAACTGAAAGACAGAAGTTAGTCCCCAGTCTTGTTATTTTTTTCCTTTTTTTCTTTTGTTTATTGTTCGGTTTGACAGTTCTAAACTGATGGGTTTTACTTATTACATGCTAACATTATTTACTAACATTACTTCAAGCATGAGCATGAATGCTTTAATTATTTTATAGCAATGTATATTATTTATTCCCATACACATTTGAAGGGCTGCAGATCTCAATGTGTTGAAATCCTCAATACTATAGTCCTATACTTACTTCTTTATCCATACTTCAATTTATCCCCCACAGTATCATTCATAGAACATCACTCATTCCTTTTTATAGGATTTTTCTCTTCAATAACCCCAATATTACCATACATGCATTGGATTAAACAGGCATGCATTGGATCAACCCCATCATGCTAATGTATCAAAATCTCATTAATATCTACAATCAAAATAACATTTCTTCACTATATGATTGTTTTACAACAATACTTACTCACTTTCAGCAGTTATAAAGCATGAAATAGAATATTTTGTTTCACAAACTACATTTGAGTTCACATACTAATGAATTTCTAGTTAATGTTCAACAGCTTCAACAAGTATTATATAATATCATAATTCAAATGTATGAGTTTAACTTATAAGGTTTGCTACATCATTGTGATATTTATTACTATGTAACTATAAACAGTACTTAAAGTGTTACTATGCATCCAAGTATTGCATACATAATTTGTTTGATACTATGTAGTACGTGTATGTCGAACTCTATTATCATAATGGTTATACAGGTTATTTGAAACTAAAACCAGCTTGAATATGGAAGAATATTATTAACTATCTCTTATACATCCACCAGGATTTTTGCCCAGCCCCACTGCTTCTTGTAACCAGTCTGGCATGCTTTTTTCTTCAAACAAACCTACTATTGGACCATTTTCTTATGGAAAAGTTGCATTTTCAACCAACTTTAAATGAAAGGAGGGTATGTTCTGATGTATCAATATGTCATCAAAACTAATTGTGCCATCTATAACAAAAAGCACGAAAAACGACATTACATATATAACTGGCATTATTTGAGAACTTTAGAGTAAATATGTATTGCGAGACCCACTCCAACCAATCAGAATGTTACAAGCCTGATAGAAGAAAAGTATTTCTATAGCACTTTACAGATTTCTACAGAACAGAATGAGCTAAAATTTAAGACAAAGAATTTATTTTAACATAACTTATCTCAATTCTTCATTTTATTGTGCTAGAAAAGTTTACCATGTGGGACTAAGTGCTATCTCAGGTGGCCGCTTTGGCTTGGCCAAATAAAAAAAAATGAGCCTGCATTTATTTATTTGGGGTTGTATACATCGCTTTCAACACTGTACAGGTCATATCACGATGGGTAGTAGGAAACCAGTACACACAGTTCGTCAAGGTTCTGTACTGTAAACTGCTGACCAACAGAAAGAAACTACCAGCTTCCCCACTTGATGTAGGGCTGTGAACCGAACCCCGACCTCAGAGGTGGGAGGCGAGAGTGTTACCACTCTGCCACCATGGCCCCTGTAAAATGAGACAGCAATGATTGAGTCGTTTAGTTGGTGGCAGAAGCTGTCGCCTCAAGGTTACTTATATAGTGACAAAACACACAACTTCTTTCTTCTCGTTGGCCACCATATTGCAAGAAACACATATTTTATCAGAGACGTTTTAATTTTTTATACATGGATAGTATTGTTTATTTTCTATCAGTTCCTTAATTTTGTTTTACAGATTGACATATTTTGTGCATTTTCATAGAAAGGATAGATATTCTTTAATTATTTTGACTTTTTATTCCACGACAGCTATCATGTCTTCTAACAGTTTAAATCCCAAAAGGTTCCATTCTTTGAAGAGTGGACACTTCTATTTCATCTTCCACCCTCATAGCAACTGCCCTACCCGCAGAGAGGCGGGTAAAGGGGTTGATTACTGCATTACCGGCAGCAGACCATGACTACTCTGTGAGTCCTTTCTGATGAACAAAGGAATAAAATCCTCAACAAAAATCAATCAATCAGTGTCCAAGTGCTTAATCCCCGTATCTACGGATTCTAAGTCACACCATCCAGTAAGGCATAAATCATCAAGACATTAGACATGTTCCAAGTCGCGCCCAGGGAGTCGATCCGGTGTTCGGATGCTATCAAAACAGCCAAAAGTCTTATACCTTTCAAGAGGAATTGGATTTATTGGGTGACCCAGAGGCCTGTGAGGTCGCATTCTTGGGATCTCAGTAAAAACTAGAGAATTCTGAACAATTTTCTTTCAGTCACCTCTGAGACCCTCAAATTTCATTCAATCTTCCTTTCCTCAGCCCCAATAGTTAAGTTTGGAGGCCTTATCTATTAAGTCTCCCATTTTGTCCCCAGGACCTCAGGCACTATTCTTCAAAAAAAATTGAAGTTTTTGGGTTAGCCAATTTAGCTCTAAATGCAACAGCAAATGGGGGTTTTTCAGGCATCCATTAAGGATGGTTTCAATAAACTGTCGGAGCAACAAAAATCTTTACAAGAACAGATCAGGGTCCTGAATGCTTCAGTTTCAAAACCCCCCTCAGATCCAGTGGTAGGCTAGGCCACTGTTTCAGATCCTAAACCTAGTACTAGCCAAGTAATCAGCCAAGGCCTCACAGCCTCGGTTACCCGAGGGACGTCATATAGGTTGAGTTTGTTGGGCCCAAACCCAAAAAGCACTCTGAGACTCTGACTTGCTCTCCCAGAACATTGCGACGTTCAGACAAGTCCTCAATATCCCTGACCCCATTGATAGTATGTTAGAAAAGATGTAGGACTTAAATAGAGACTTTGCAAACAGTTGCATCTCTCTCTAGAAACTCAGGATACCCATGGGGAAAAGTTCCCCTTTAAGTTGTCAAGGAATTTGAGTACCAGGATAGACAAAACATTCGTACCCTCTTTTTTTCAGTTGCCTTTAACCAGGTTAATCTCAGAATGTAACCTGATCATGGAAAACTGCATGAACAATATCAAAGCCACAGCCAAGCAGGTCAAGAATCTAATTCAGAAAGGGCCTTACCCCGAAAGGCCAGCTAGAAAGGCCTATGACAAAACCTGTGACTATTTGGATATCCTCAACAAAAGAATCCATATTCAACAGAGGGCCTTAGCCTGTCAGACTAAGGCTTTATCCTATATACTCCAGAGAGATATTTATGTGATATGCATTGCAGGTCTCATTGCGAGAGATGGGGAGATGACACATCTCCAGCCTGACCTATGAGAGACCAGGCGCCCAGAACTGAGGAGCTCACCTTTCTCCCCTTCTCCCTTATTCCATTCACAATTGGTGAAGGAAGGAGAAGAATTCCTCCTCTTAAAGGCACCCATAAAAACCCTCAGACACATCCCCATCCACCTAGCTTGAACTAAGTCCTACGGTTCACCAAGAAGTCTCAAATTTACCGATTCACCTCTCTTCCAATAGAGAGCCCCGACTGAATACAGAGAATACTATGTAGAACGGTGATAAAACTCAACATACCTGTACCAGGACCTCAGATGTCAATCAACCACTGACAGCCACAGGACTCTTATTGTTGACTCCTTGGGCCCAGCAGAGCTCCATATCTCTCAATACTACGAACTTAACAGGTTGCTCTCCAGATTTTGCAGGGACTAAGGGTTTGTGGTTAACCTTCAACTTAAAATGGTGGATTTTATTAAATAGTAACTTAATCATGGTTGATATGTTGGTACTGACATTGTTACCTATCATATATACTATGTATCCAATGCATCAGGTATGCCAAAAGTTTAGTGTTACATCATTACTTCGTGTATCGTTCCTACACCAGATAGTCTCAGGTGCATGCCAGTTTCAGCACCTTTGTATGGTACACTGTTGTTCACATATCCAAAAAATTTTAATTGTCCAATCTAAGGCCTATCTGTTAGCGTATCTAACTAGTGTTGTAATAGCATTGTAACTATTTATCTAACTTTGAGTAACATTAGTTCACCACTAAAATTAACCTAGTAGAGTACCTGTAATTGTTAAATCTAACTTCTATAGTCTATGGACAGGGAATGTACATTGTACTACGACTTCTGGAAAGTTTAACAACAGTTTGCTAAACTACACATTTAAGTATAGCTAACTATTAACGCTAATCACTTGCAGGTGGAATTCACATGGTACAGGACTCAGGTCCTGCTTTCATCTTTACCATGATATTAATGTTTAACATATAGCTTACAAAGAATGTGCATGTTTATGTACACCCTTCTTTTATTCTAGTCAGTTTACGTGGCGGTAAACCTTATCAGATTGTTAACATTTCAACCATGTGTATAGAATATATATCCCAATGTGGGTGAACAAGTAGTTTTTATAACCTTTTACAAGGAAATGTGTTTTCATCTACTCTTATAGTGGCCTTGAATTTAACATTGTATTGTCATAGTGTCACTTTCCATAAGACACTCTTATATATTTTCTTCTGAAGTGTCACCTTGTTTCCATGATGGATATTTCGCTCCTAACTTCTCGTGTTCAGGTTACCTTGAATTGTGCCTAAGGTAAGGTGACCCTATGTCTTCTCAAATGTTATTGGTCTGTACATACAATAAGTGTAGAATCATTATTAATGTATTAATAAAATATATAATCACAATGCTATGTTGACCTTTTTTCCATATGCATCTCAAGGTCACGGGTCAAATTTACTGGTATGCGAGGAATTGAATAGACGCCTTATAACCTAATGACCCTCCCATTGTCATTAAATTAAGTGAGTCAGAGTCTTGGAACAATAAAGGAATTAACACTAATCCTATCAATGCATAATGAGGTAAAGGAAAGAAGTAATATTAAGGTAGGGAAAAAGTAAACAATATCATTTAAATTTCAAAAATAAAAACATCTGCAAATTATAAGTTGGGCTAATCAGTCTCTATTGGTCCCCTCGTGAGATTTGGTGCAAGAAAGGAGATCTCGCAGGACAAAATATAAGTGAAGAAAATTAAGTGAGATCTCGTTTACTAGGCCAAGGTGCCAACGTGAAGTTCAAGTAGCAGTATGAGATCTCGTTTGCTAAACCAAGATACCCATGAGTGTGTAAATAACACAATAACACGCGGAATGGACCAAAGGCTACCCAGCTTAGGATCCTAAGTTAGGCTATAGCCCATCTTAAGATGGTCTAAGTTGGGCTCTAACGGAGACACAATTCAAAGAAGACAGGAACCATTGCTCAGTATGGGCCCTGAGGTACTACCTTGATTCCCCTCAGAATTTGAGAGGTTTTTGATCCTTACTTTTGATTTCCTTTGAGAAGGGTCATACCTCAGATATCAGACCAGTTAACATGTCTTCCTGTTTAAAGCAAACTATCTTCATGCTATAAACAAGCTGATCAACAAGCCCTGGACTTGATCCAAGTAAAAGTTCATGGCATTAGGGCCTGTGACCGCTAAGGCCTTCTTCGGTGGGTTTCAGTGGACCAAACCATGCACGCTTATCACTAGAAGGTGCACAACGCCTTTACAAAATTCTTTTGAAAAGACATCACTTGGTCAGTTAATGACAACAATATGTACCTGGGTCCACTAGCAGCAGCTCAAAAAGTCCTAGATGCTTCGCCTAAGAATAGTCATCCTCTGGAAAGGGGGCACAGCCTCTGCAACCAAATCTTCTATAGACTGATGTCATCAGAGAATATCTAGTAAGAGTGCCTTTTTCTCTGTTTTTGTGTAAAGTGTATATTTAATCATATTTGTCTCTTGAGGTGACCCAGATATAACATCAGTAATGAATTACATTTTTATCTTTACCCATTAGTGTGTGGCAACATAAATCACATCTGATATTCTTCAACTTTGAGGGTTTGTATTCATAGATAGTGAAGCCCTAGTGGGCTATTTATAAGGTGAACTTAGAGGTATCACCCTACTTCCTTTATAAGTCCAGATATCCAGACAGTAATCGTATCTTCTGCTTGTGACTATCAGTATCATTTCACATTTGGCCTTTACAATGCCTGCTTTGGACTTGTGCACTGTAATTGAGACTCGAACTGCTTCAGAAATCACAAAAAATAGGCAAAATACACACAGTCTTAGCTGTTATCCTTCTGCCTAGATGTCGGATTCAAATAGCTTATAAAAGTTACATTTAGCTACTCAAAATTTTCAATTTTGGACTTACTGGATATGAAAATTTATAGTAAGACTCTGAAATTAATTATTAAATAACGATAGTCAAATTATATCGAGGTGTATCCATGAGCTAGGATGTGAAATTAAACAGCATCACAGGAGGAAGGTAATAGATTAAAATGTGAATTATAGAGATGTAAAAATTTAATTTGAAATAATTATGTGTGAAATATGCATTTGTGACAAAAACTTTTACAGCGAATGATATTTATTCAAATTATGGTATCTAATTCTTCTGTCCGGTAACACATCAAAAACGACCTACTTCGAAGTAGGTCAAATTTTTAAAGAAAAACAAGATAAAATAATTTATTTCCCTATTTACGATAATAATTCTTACAAGAAATATGTGTTAATATATGGTACTTACATAAATTAATTTTTGTAATTTTCCTAGTTTGTCTGTAGCAGAAATGGTTGAAATCTGGTTTGTTTTCAGTCACTTTGGAAAGGTCCCGGATTTGCCGGACTGAAAAATAGTATAATTCTGTCTCTTGAATGACAATCCATTGACTAAACAAAGATCCCAATTGTCGAAGCCCAGCCAAGCAAAACTTTATTTCTACCACAAACGAACTTTATTTGGACAAAGGCGAGATTTACAAAATCGTGGTATGATAGTACACCTTTCCCAAATGGTGATGCCAAATAAGGAGCATGTGTGTGTCCTTCTTGGGTTTGGGTAGTCTTGTTCTTGGCTTTGATAAATTTTCTCAAGTGGAAACATACATGATACGTATATATATATATATTTTTTTTTTTTTTTTGGGGGGGGGGGGGGGGGGGATTACGTCGCCTCCAACACTGTACAGGTCATATCACGACGGGTAGTTGGAAGGGCAGAGGAAACCAGTACATACAGTTCGTTGGGGTTCTGTACTGTAAACTGCCAACCAATGGCAAGCAACTATCAGCTTTCCCACTTGAGACCGTGCCGGGGATCGAACCCTGGCCTCATAGGTGGGAGGCGAGAGTGCTACCACTCTACACCATGGCCCCTACATGATATGTATATGACAAATTGAATGCCAGAACTAAGTATGGCTGAGAAAATCATGTTATCAGACAGATACAATCTGAAAAAAGGGATCAAGTTTTTAAAAGGATGAAGAGAGATAGCGTTTTAATTTAGTGACAAAATTCAAAATTTAGGTTATTATTTGAAATTGTGGAAATATCCTTTTTTATCAATGGACAAAAATTAATTGAGAGATTTACAATCTGCTCACCATCAATGAGGATCATTTCCTCTCCCAAGGTCATATCCAAGGTCATAAGGTCATATTACACAAGGAAAGCCGCACATAGGCTAAACGTTTATTGTCTACTTTCTTGTTCACATGTAAGACGACATTAAGAAAAAAATAATGTTGTTAAAGAAGGCCACCTTAGCTAGAGTGTTAACACAAGATAACCTTAGATTACTAACACAAGATTATTCTACAGGATTAGTGTGTTACAAGTTAAATAAATAGATGGTAGATGAAAGCAAATAGTTGGATATATCATATGAAATTTGTAAATGGAATGATTTTGGTAAAATCACCTATTATTGCCAATTACAATCGAGAGGGTACCTGGATACCCCTCAGTCAACATGACCTGGTCCCACTAAGGATTGGTATATTAATAACACTAATTCTAACCAAAGTTTTTATGTCCCATTCAAAACCAACATAATATTTTGGAGAGACTTTAAGTATTCTATGCATTGAGTTAGGGGGCTCGAGTACAGCCCATTTGTAAGGCTAGATATTTTTAAATTGCACCAGTTTTTGGGGGGTTGTGTTTGAAAATGTTAAAGGCCTGGTAGTGTCAGATCAAATATGCTAATATTTTAGGCTTAAAACATTGGTCTGCAGCTGAACATCTTGTTTGCATCAATGCCACTCTTTTGAAAAATAATCCAGTATTCATGATTCTAAAGCTGATATATTTACTCTAAATACAGGGGAAAAAGAAGCAACTTTTGGTTGGGGGAGGGGCGAGGATCAAAGGAACTATACAGGGGGGACAGCAATTCGCTGGGGACAGCAATTCGCCAATTTCTATTGTACTTAATTTAACATCTACCATGATACTGAAGGAGCTTTATAGCATAGAAAAGTGTGCAATATGTCTTGATATTTTTCTAAGATTTTATACCTTTTAGTGTGCAGGATTATAAAGATTAACAAAAAAGTTGATTTGTCAGTGAAAAATATGCCAAACAAACTGCATCTAATTGATGCAAAGAGCGGTATGTTCTCTAAACTGTGTCTGGGATCAGCAAAGTATTTAACAGTCTTTGTAACTTTTTGGGAACAGTATAAAATAATTGGCGAAATGCTATCCACTTTACAACAGCCCTAATTATATTGCCATAGGAGAAGTTCTATGGATGTATTCGTACTTACCACAAAATATAGTTTAAGATGATACTATCATTTAATAGTTTGAGAAACCTCTTTTCACTCTGATAACTTTTACAAAACCACACTGCATATTTGTTCTCACGAAACTGCATTTTGGTGTTTTTGGGGTGAAATGATGTCCCCCTTGTATTTCGCCAACTCTATGCCAACATATCCCCAGACAGGCCATTTCTCATGCCATAGGCATTCACTAGGTACTTTTGTAGCACCCATTGTGTGTGATTCACAATTATTATAAATTATTTTTCATTTATTTTTATATGTTTGTTTTTGGTCAAACCATATTTCATTTTCTATTGTCAATTTAAAAAAGTCCTCTGGGTAGATAGTTGATGGGTCTCATATACAGGTTAAATCTATTTTTAGCACGGTTAATCCCCAAATTGAGTGGGGATGTATAATCATTGGACAAGGTCAAATAAACACAAAAGAAAAAGGGTTTTCTGGAAAATATCGCATCAGCTGACAAATTGCTAAATCGTTACTCTATGTGAATTTGAAACTACATCTAAATGTTCTAAATAATGTTCTACAGTTCTAAATAATTAGCAACAAAGTAAATTAAATGTAAATGTAGAAGATTAGTATATGTATGATTTTAGTCTGCACAAAACCTTTCATAGAATTTACAAATCCCATGGTGGGCTAACTGAAAATGTTCCTTTTACAAATCATAAAAATAAACATTTTATTGTTCAAATGGTAGCATACACAATGGTAGATGTGAACAGTGAACAGGGTCAAAGTGTAATTTAACCTTTTATTATTGTGTTACCTGTAAACATTTGCATAAACTTCAAAATTGGAGTTGAGTTCCATTGCAAAAAGTTGGGAGGAAAGATACCCCCACCCCAACTGTATGAATGGGGGGTGGCCTGTGTAGTCAGATCGATAAAATAGCGCTTTGAGTCCTGTAGTATATGGAGATATTGTATAAAATACACAATACAATACAATATATTATGTATACTTTTTAGCCTGTGGCAAGGCTAATATACACCAACCTTGAAATACACATACAAAAAGTTACAACTCATCAAATTTTATGTAACTCAGATACTACCATATTAGGCCTTTAGGTACCAGACTTACCTCTCACAGATTTACCTCTTACAATTAAACTTACCACTGTTGAAAAAAACTTCTACTGGTGTCATAAATTTACAGTGGCTACCTATTTCAGCTGTTTTTATTTAAACATAATGAGGAAACTAAACTATGAACAGTTACAAGCATTTGAAAGAATACTCTTGAAACTGGGGAGATCTACAAGGACTGACTATACTTACAAGGTAATATTTTTTTTTCAAATATGTTGCATGTGTATTCACATAGATCTTTTGAACTGGCCAGTCAGTGACGTCCATAACCTGCCCTTAAATTACATCTAAGAGGGTTTTTTCTTTTGTTAAAAGTTTAAGCATGGTGTGAAGTGGGAAAATAGTGGCTCCAGTTAAATGTGTATTTTATGAAGGATTTAAGAGAGGCAATGTTGAAAATTGTGTATAACATGATATTTAAAGATGTATAGAACAACTTGGATTAAAAATTAGACTCCAGAGATGAACTACTTTTGATCAATAGATATGAAAACATTGAAGAAAATTCTATGAGCCATGTATGTCTAATACTATCAATACTATTGAAACTATACTATTACACTGTGTGTGCCAGGGTGTGTTCAAGAATGTGGCAGGAAAGTCAATTAATTAACTATATGTGTGAAGAGGAATGCCAGTCACTAGAAATCAAGGGAGAAAGAATCCAGTCAAACAGAACCCAGTTGACATAAAGAAAGGAAAAGAAAAAAAACTACAATGGATATGTACCTGAAGAGTAAACAAGGTGAAGCCAGTACACCTGTACTTGAACCACACAAGGAACAATCACATGAAAGAGTGATACTGTGGAAGTTTCACAATCTGTTTTGGATAGGATATTAGTAGCTGTGCAACCTATTGAGGACATGAACAGTAAATTGGATAATTTGATAAAAGATGTGGGTGATTTGAAAAAAACAGTTGAAAGCCAAGGCATCTCAATTGATACTATCAATAAAGATTTAGAAAATCAAAAGATACAAACTGATCAGTGCAAAACAAAGTTAGATAAGTTTGAAAAGACTTTTGCAACTCAGGAACAATTGACAGTGCTTGAAAAAACTCTTTTATCTGAAAACAAAGAGTTAAAAAGCCAGTTAGTCAAATATGAGGAATATTCAAGAAGGAATAATTTGCTATTCCATGGCCTGGATGAAAGAGATGGTGAGGACTGTGAGCAGCTGATACAAGCTTTTCTTGCTAATCAACTGCATCTCCACACATCAGACAGAGGTATCATGATTTCAAAGGCACACCGATTAGGACGAAAAGTTGACAGAAAAGTGAGACCTATTATTGCTCAGTTTGTGCTGTCTTCAGATGTTGGGGCTATTCTCAAGAAGAGATCACTTTTGCTGCAGAATTCTGTGAGAGGTAGTCCAAGGC
Source organism: Sabellastarte sp. h YS-2021 (assembly GCA_964017235.1). NCBI lineage: Eukaryota > Metazoa > Annelida > Polychaeta > Sabellida > Sabellidae > Sabellastarte > Sabellastarte sp. h YS-2021. The sequence continues at coordinate 43,986,706 of OZ024928.1, forward strand.
AGAAAGTTTACATCACAAGGGATAATCCTGAGGAAATTGTAAAAGTACAAAACTACTTGCGTCCTGTTCTAAAACTCGCCAAAAAGGTAGATAAAGATTCACATATCAGCAGAGATAATCTTATTTTTAAGGGAAAGGCTATAGATTTGAAAGGGTGTTATGCCATACCAGAGTTGGAAGTGGAAAAGATCGGGCTTGTACAGAAACCAGATGCTGTCTTGTTCCATGGCAGATTTTGCCCTTTTAGTAACTTTTTTCCATGTGAATTTGTGATTGGGGGTGCTAAATACAATTGTGTGGAGCAATACTTCCAAAAGAAAAGAGCTGATTACAGTGGTATGTTCCATTACTCTTGTAAGATTTCCAACTCTACAGATCCAGCTGAAATGAAGGCGATTGTCAAACCACTGGATAAAAGTTTTTGGCCCAAGGACCTGCAATATGTTGCTATGAAAGAAGCACTTTTGGCTAAGTTTCAACAAAATGACAGATTAGGGGCCTTGCTCAAGGGTACTGGTAACCGTACAATGATTGAGTGCAATATGCATGATGCTTTCTGGGGAAATGGTCTTTCAATCTTCGACAAGAATGCAAGGTATGGAACTGGGAAAAACAAACTTGGGGCTTTGCTTGAAGAGGTGCGATCCCTGTTATTTTGACTGCTATTTAAATTTGATAGAACATTTGATACATGTAAATACTAAAGACATATATAACTGAATGAAAGTAAAATTAGTGCATTGTAGTAAGTTAGTTTTCTGTTTAAAGTGAATATATACCCAAAACAAAAATAATTTATAAGAAGAAAGTAATTTTTGGTGCAGTCTTGCAAATTTATCTGTACCTATTTTCAGGTATAAAAAGTAAATACCAATATAAGAATAGATCATATTGTGGTTTATATTAGCTATTCAGACAGGAATCTGAACATGTGTTTTTAAGGATAATACAGTCATGATTTTAAATCCATATCCAGCAATGGATATAATAAAATAATATTGTCAAAATATTTATTTATAGGTATGACTATTTACATACACAGAAAGCTTATCAGTCCAAAACTATTCCATTGTGCGACACGTCAAAGATCACTTTGGGGATCAGCAGTAAAAATATCCAGTGATAGTGGTAAGATTTATCAAATCCCTGTAAATAAATTGAGATAAAATGTTGCCATGTTTGCTGTGGTGTAGACAGCATACAAGATTAACTGTATGGTGATAAAACAAATATGAGGTATGACAAATTGTTTTGCTTATTATATAATAATGATATAATAATGATTTAGACATTTATTTATTAAATTTAGTCCATGTTAAATGTTGACTTGTAAAAGTTTTCACTATATTTACCAGCACATCAATAATTGTATCAATCAGTTGATATAAAAAGCAAAAAAAAATAGTGTGAAACTGACACGTCAGCTTAGTAATAAAGTTGCAGCTAAGATATAAAAAGGGTTATTTTTTTTTTTTACAGAATGAATAGTGAAATCCTTTATACAGTTTCATATATACGCAATGGATTGGGTGGACTAATAAAGTTACTTTGTAAAAACATAGTAATAAAAAACAGGCTTCACAGTCTTTATTAATAAAGTAGTTAAAATGTGAAAAGGTTTTTTTTTTTACAGACTGAATAGTAAAATGTTATATAAGTTTTCACATACATTATATTATGTGGACTAATTAAAGTTACTTTGTCAAAATGTAGTGACAAAAAACATGCTTTATAGCCTTTATTAACAAATCTTGTGTAATAATACAAATTGGACCATATAATTGATTTTTGAATTTGCAATCAAATTTCTATCTTGATCAAAGGATAAATTTTCTAAATGGAAGTTTTTTAACTTATCTTTTGTTTCTAAATTAACTTTTATGACTTTTTTGTGTATGCAGAAAGGTTAACTTTTATCTTTTTTTAGTTAAAAGGCTTTATTGATAGTATTGACAAAGAGTGTAAACAAAAGGTATAAAAGTGTTCAACGACAAGCAAGGCAAATTGTATGTGATATATTGACAGAAATAATTTTGTTTACTATAAATATTCACAGCGTGGATGGTAATGTTTTGGTGTTGTTGTTGTTGAAAAAAATACATTATGATCATCACCTGTAGATATACGGATAGATATTTTCTTAGCACTGAAATTAGCTAGCTAGAAACAGAGGGTGGCCTAAATAAAACAAAGTGTGATGATTTAACCACATATCTGTTGATGATTTAACCACATATCTGTTGAATATTATTATTACCCATCCATGATCTGCAATGTTAATTGTGACAATAGAATTCAGTATCACACCCAGAGATTAGAAGCAAGTTCTCTTTGAAGTTTAGAGTTATCATACAATTTTCTGATAAGAGTGCTGTCTTAATGACAGAATAGAGCACATTTAATGGATGCGCTATGACCAAACTTCTGAACCAAATCAAATTATTATTATTTTTTTTTTTTATCTTTTTGATAGTTAAGATGAGGGTTACTGATTATAAAGTGTTGAGTGACATTGAGTACTATATAACTACAATACCTGTATATAATGTTAGTAGACTCATACGTATGTTTCATATTCTTGTCTTTTGTTTAAGGTGCATAGATAGACCAGTGTTGCATGGGACTTTACAATGTTTGGATAATTGTCTGGTGTATCATTTCATGTTCCACAAAAATAGTAAAATCAAGAACTCAAAAAATCAAGACCTAAAGTTACAATTTCCTACTTCTATTAAAAGTGTCCAGTATCTTTGACTCATGGGCAGTTGTTAGATTCTGTGATTTTGACCATATATAGAAGCCTATTTACATATTCTTAAAGAAACCCTTCTGCATTTATTTCAACTAGAATGATCATAAAAACCCCACAATACACACCAGAAATATAGGAATATTTATTTATTTCGCGTTTTACGTCACTTTCAACACCGTACAGGTTATATTATGACAGGTAGTTTTGTGGGCAGAGGAAGCCACTACATAGAGTTGGTCATTTATGTATTTATTTGAGGCTTAACGTCCCTTTCAACACTGTATAGGTCATATCAGGACGGGTACACCTAGAGTTGGTCAAGGCAGAAATATAGGAATAATAAGTAAGGATGTTTAACAACGTCCTTAAAGTTACAAATTAAGGAATGAGTGCATTTTATGTAAGTTAATAGTCTTGCAGGTGTCCAATATTTGAAAATAATGGACAATTGACTCAGTCCATTATGGGGTTTCGCTAACAGTCCATTATTTTCAAATATTGGACACTTGCTTGGCCATTACCCTATATCTAAAAAACTCAAAGAAAATTCAGTGTTTCTACATAAACAGCAGTGTGCATAATACCCCCTTTTCTCACTACAGGCAGAATGGCCCAAGGTTATAGGCGTTGGTCAAAATGCCCCAGTCCTTCAACTACCATCTGACGTCCGTATGCTAGCTTGTGACACAGTCATTAAACATCCAATTCCTTGCACATCCAACTGAAATTTTAAAATGTTTGAAGTTTTTGCCTCTGAATCCAGTGCCACGGGCATGCGCAGATGACTTTTTGCGGTAACTGATGGTAACATTCGTTGTTTAGATAAGGTTGTGATGTGGTAGTATTTCAGTTACATGTGTTCATCGACAGCTACCGAAGGTGACTTGAGGTTAATGCAGGTTGCCTCTCCGATTTAGATTTATTTTTTGTTTTACTTCGCATTCAACAGCTAGGGTCATATTGCGATGGGTAGTTTACAGGTGGAGGAACCAGTGCATACTAGTTGGTCAAGATTCTGCACTGTAAACCACCAGGCATTGGCAAGTAAACTACTAACTTTCCAACATGAAGCACCCGGGCCGAGATTTGAACCCATGACCTCAGAGGTTGAAGGCAAGCATTCTTACCGCTACACCACCGAGCCCCCACCCCCACGGTTGCCTCTTGGTGACCAACATTTGTAGTACTGTCATCATACTTGATGGTTGCAAATCATGTCACTTCAGTTGCTGTTCGCCTGTAGTGTGAAAGGTTTTGAAGATATGAGGCGTTCCACCACCAGGTAAAACTTGTAGCCGCTAGACGTACTGCCTATAATATGACTGGGGTATAAGGGAGCACAAAATATTATCTGGAGATTCAAAACCAGATATTGGTGAGGAATCCCTAAAGAATTATGGAATATTAGTGAAAACTTTTGTTGACCGATATGGTTTAAGTATCTCTGTTATCAGCAATCAGAGTGGTAAATATATTTCTAAATTGTTATACAAATGGACAAATGTTATTTTTAGATTCAAACCTTCCCTTTAATGTTACTATGTGAATTGTAAACTTTACATTAACAGCTTCTCGGGGAGGTGAGGTCCACGTTGAGCAGTCATATTCACCGTAACTTTTTTGTGGATGAATTTCCAATGTTCTCTGCTGCTGTATCTATTATCCAACCAGGTAAAATCACGGAGGTAAGTCCTTATGATGTTACAGTAGTATTAACACTTTATAATGAATACCAAATTAAAGCTTCAACTTGAAGCATTAAAGGGCATTCAACATGATTGACACCTATGTTGGATGTGATTCGGCAAGTGTCACACAGTAACTGTACATAGCATTGCAACAACACTGATGTGAATATCCTATCTCTCCACAATGGCAGACTCTAAGGTCCAATAGCCAAATATGATTTCAAAGCTCTTTGGTTCATGGACCCCAGCAATGGTGGTTGCCAAACAGACACAAACTAGGAAAAAACTATGGTGGGTAGGCATTGGCGAACAGATATGATTTCAGCTACTTTCTAAGTTAGGCACACAGAGCGCAGTTCATTAAAAGATGTTTGATCAAGATAAAAAATGTGACAACAATGGTTCCAAGACTTATGTACTCATGGACAAGGCTAAAGAACCTTCAAATGTCAAAGTTAGGGTGTTACGTCCCATTCAACAGTCAGGGTCAAATTGGGACATGTCCTCAGCATGGCCACTTGTGGGACCTGTCCCAATATGATTCTGGCTGTTGAATGGGTCGCAAAACCCCAACTTTGACCTATGACCGTAATGGCCTATAAGACCAGAAGGAAACCAATAATTAACTGAATAATTTGACATATTTTACTTTATGGTCCACCTATGCATTCTTTGCAAGGTTTGTTTTGGTGTGATTACCAGGGGGCTTTCAGTAAATTAATTCTGTGGTCTTTTTAATTTCAATACACAATCAATATTGTTTCACCGTGTCTATCACAGCATTTTCTTTTTGGGAAAATATATTTAGTTTTGGACAGAGCTAGAAATTTGTTATTATATCTGAACCACAAACTTTAACAATGGACAGAATGGATAGAATAGGGACCTGTGAATTACTGAAAGCACTGTTCACAAACATTTGTTCATACGGCATTGTTTATGCTATGGATAATTTTGGGGGGTGAGTTTTTCATGTTACTATACTGACTTGTGCTTATTTTAAGGCAGTGATTATTTTTGTGTTGCATGATTTCAAAGTACTGCAAACTGTTAAATTGCTTTCTTGATTTCTTTTTTGTGTGTTGTGTGGAATTTTTCAAGTTTCGTAAGATATGCATATATTTTTGTCTTTCTTCTTTGTGTCTAAATTTTGGGGGCCACGGTGGCAGAGTGGTAACACTCTTGCCTCCCACCTCTGAGGCCGGGGTTCGGTTCCTGGCACGGCCTCAAGTGGGAAAGCTGGTAGTTGCTTGCTGTTGGTCGGCATTTTACAGTACAGAACCCTAGCAAACTGCATGTACTGGTTTCCTCTGCCCTTCCAACTACTCGTCGTGATATGACCTGTACAGTGTTGAAAGTGACGTAAAACCCCAAATAAATAAAATTAAAAGACTATAAATGTACTCACTGAGCGAATTAATATGAAAAAAATTGTGAAAATAATTCAATATTAAATGCATTGTGTTGAGAATTTTTCTGTCCGGCAAATCCGGGACCCTTCCTTTGGAAGTGAAAACAAACTTTGTTTGTGACATAGAAACCACAAAATTACAAAAATTAATTTACATGCGTACAGTATATTAAGACATATATATTGTAAGAATTATTTCTATAATAGAGGAATAAATATGGGAACAAATTAGTTTTGTTTTACCTTACTGATAATGATTGGTCACTTATGACACGGTACTGGACAGAAGAATGACTGGCAAACGCCCTAAAATTCTTGGCAGACTGCCCACTGAACTAAACCACATTTCACTGTTTGAAAAAAAAAGTGTTACCTCTCGATTATGTAAACGTTATGGAGAGCTGATCCAAAAGGAGGGTCACTGGTCTTGGTTTTAATATCATTACAAAGGTATTTTTACAGCGTTTTGCTAATTTTGTTGCATAAAATGCCATGCAAGAAATAGTCAAGAAATTGCAAGTTAAACATTGAGGGTTTTAGATATTCAAATTTATTGCCACTTGTTATATGATAATCTTTTTAACATTCTCTCTTTAAATATGGATTATTTAACTGATAAATCATACAAAATGGTGGATAATATAAGGAAAACGTCCCTCATTAGACATTATATATTGTCGTATTATTAGAAGTATTATATTCATTCGTGATATATTATAGGGTCGGGACCTTAACTCTCTTTGTCTGTCCGTCTGTCTATCCCAAAAAAGGTTTTTTTTTAATTTCACTCGGGAAGTTTTCCTATTATCTTTGCCTATTTTGCATAGTGCCAATATTTCATAATTATTTTAAAAACCTTCGGAACCTAGTAAACAGTCCATTATTTTCAAATATTGGACACTTATTTGACCAATTAACCTATACAGAAAAGGTATTCTTCAGAGCTTCTGCTCATTGTGGTTGCATTAAAACCCATGCAGAATTGGCTCAGGAAAACCAAAGTTTAAAATTTAAGTAATTCTATTCGCTGGTATCCACCAACTACGGATATGTAATAGGGTCGGGACCTTAACTCTCTTTGTCCATCTGTCTATCAGAAAAACCTTAACCTGACCCACAGGGGGCCACGGTGGCAGAGTGGTAACACTCTCGCCTCCCACCTCTGAGGCCGGGGTTCGATCCCCGTCAAGGCCTTATGTGGGAAAGCTGGTAGTAGCTTGCCGTTGGTCGGCAGTTTACAGTACACAACCCTAGCGAACTCTATGTACTGGTTTCCTCTGCCCTTCCAACTACCCGTCGTGATATGACCTGTACAGTGTTGAAAGCGACGTAAAACCCCAAATAAATAAATAAATAAATTAACCTGACCCACAACTCTCAAAACCCTATGTTGATTTCCACCCTATATGGACGTCCCCTGTGACCTAGTGGTTTGGCACATAATAACAGTCACCTCTTTGTGATTTCGACTCCCACAAGTGGCAATGGTGAGGACCTGTCCCAATATGGCCCCTGGCTGTTGAACTGGACGGAAAACTCCAATTATAAACTTTGTCCACCATATATGGTCTAAAGTTGTATCCCAATGAAAGTTACAACTGACAGTGAATTTGGCAAGATCTAATGAAAACTAATGCCATAGCAAACGTTTTATGTGAAAATTTGCTTTTTGCAGTTAAACTCTTTGCTAGATTTTTCAGGAAATTTGGTCAAAATATGTACCTAGAAGACATAATCCAACAAAAGTTTTACCATGGTCACCTTTATTTTTAAACATTCAAGGTTTTTTTTTTTAATTTGTTGTCACAAACTGAAATCTTTTACAGAATTTCACCGAAATTTGTGAAAAGTTCTATATCTCCAAAAGATCTACACTTGTAGTTGCGGGGTAGATTCAATAAAAAAATCCTTGGCAATGATTTTTAGTTTGAGTTTACAGGTTATGGGGATTTTTCTCTCTGTGCCATAGACTAAATAGCTTGACAAAGTCTTATGGAAATCTGCACTTTAAACTGATTTATACTTAGTTATGGTTTCTTGCATGATACAATGGCAACCATTTTCAATAACATTTTTTTCTCTCTGTTGTATATATTATGTATTTCAGACTTCACCCTTTATTCAGATTTTTGCCAAACTGTGATGTGTACTCTAAATGTAATGTATCTTTGAGTTTTGGCCAAATGGTCCAGAAAACGAGCTGCCACGGCAACTGTCACTGTTTTAATAATTTGGTTTTTGGACGTTGTTGCCACAGAAAACCCTTTTTTAGATTTCACAAATTCTCTGAATATTGTTGGTTTATTATTCAAGCAGTGCAGTGGATAGTCCAAAGCTTATAGACATATCACTGAGCAGACATCAGTGAAATGCAGAGTAATAAGTCTAAAAGATTTGGATTAGGTGGTGGATTTATTTATTTGGGTTTTAACATCACTTTCAACACTGAAAGGGTCATATCACAACGGGTAGTCTTATGGGCAGAGAAAACATGTACATACAGTTGGTCAAGGTTCCACACTGTTAACTGCTGACCATTGGTGAGAAACTACCATCTTTCCCACATAGGGTTCGGGGTTTGAATCGTCGACCTCAGAGGTGAAAAGCGAGTGTGTTGCCACTGCGCTACCGTGGCCCCCTCCTGAACGGTTGAAAGCATGTGTGTATAATGTGAATAATAACTGTAAAATCATCCTTGTGAGGATATTTTTAGTTTTTATATCATTTAAATGTTGAATGTCTTACAGCATGCAGAAAATCGACATCTGAATAAATATATCACATGCTATGCCAAGTGTGCTGAAAGTCTGAAAAGGTTGCTTTATGATGTGACGGAGGAAATTGAATGGGACAGGCCACTACGATTTTCAGGTAACTGTTTCTTACTTTGAAAATGATGTAATAAAACAAGAAATTACTGAAAACAGTTTTCTGTAATTGTGGTACTCCCAAAACGCTGGACAATGTGGCGATTCCATTGCCGCTCTGATAAACAACAGTGACGTTAATTTTAAATGAGAGGAAGTGAGGAGGGGGGGGGGGGGGGGGGGTGATCAGCGGTGATGGTTCAATGCAACAGGAAATATGAAGTCATAGAATTGTCTGTGTGGGGGGTCTAGCAATATATGCATGATTAATGAAAAGACATCCAATTGTATTGGGCCTATCTAATCAAATTCTTTGCGCCATCTTCGCATCTTTACTTAGTCCAAGTGAAAATTCAATTCACACATGTCCGAAATTTTAGGATGCACTGATAATTGTAGATATTTCTTAGTTTCCTTAATTGTGCCTCCCATTATGTCTATACACTTATACAATATTATGTAAGGATATTTTTGAATTTGACTATGTATTATGACCAGGCCATGAAGTATTGCCAATGTCTTGTCTGATATATAAAAATGATCAAGTCTATGATGGTATAATATTCTCCCACAAAAACTTAACAAAGATTTCATTTTTGATGTCATAACCCATTTAGATCATATTTATATCTAATATTTTTAATATTAAACATTGAATTTAGTATTAAAATGCATGATATATGGCTTAATATGTAACCTTCATGTCTTTATTAAAGTGTCACCTGATCTTCAAGTTCAAGCTAGGTTTAGTAGCCAAAGATGCTATCCTTCTACTGTCACATAAAGAAGGCTGGTTTGTCGTATAGCTAGCTAATAAACAGCTCATGTTAGCTTTACCTGTTTCACTGAAGACACTGATGCATCACAATCACCAACTGAATCATGTAGCCTTGATCCTATGCCTACTTTCCTGGTCTAAGACCGTATTAAAATTCGTGCACCTTCTGTCACCAAATTGATCCACCAGTGTTTATGTGAAAGCATGGTTCCTGGCTCTTTCAAAAGGACTATTGTCACACCCATTATGAAAAAGCAAACACTTTAAGAAAAATGATCAAAAAATTATAGATCTGTCTTAGGCCTCCTATTCATTTCTAAAAATTGTCGAAAGGGTAGTTGCTGCTCAAGTTGCATATCAATATGAATTATATTGGCAAAGTATACCATTCAACTTACAAGCAGTATCATTCCACAGAAATGGCTGTCCTACACATAAAGTATGATATACAGTCTTCATTACCAAAGGGTGTCACTTATGCTCTGATCTTACTGGACCTCTCCACAGCCTTTGATACCATTGACCATGCTACTCTCCTGGGCTGAATCAAACACATGTATGGCATATCAGCCCTGAAACGATGATGACACTCAGGTTTACTCCCATACCCTGGATGATGCGAAACTAATTTCAGCCATCTTGGGAAGTGCACGAATGAGAGCCAACAATGGCTAAATTCAGACAAGCTCAAGCTAATATTTTTAAGACTGAGTTTACCATATTTGTAGCAGCAGCTATGCGAATGAGGTCAGTACCTCATTCAAACAAAATGTGTTTGTGGTAGAGTGTTTTCAAAACATTTGATAGAAAACATTTTAAAATGATGGATATGAAAGCCAGTTGCTAGTAAACATTTGTAAAACATTTTCAGAGCAAACATTTACAAAACATTGTAAACAAATGTTGTTTAAATATTTTATGTATACTGTTTATCAAACATTTCATGATGAATGTTTGAAAAATATTTACAGCATAACTTTCATTTCTTCAGCTATTTTATAAATGTTATAAATTTTAAAAAAAAGTTTCCAGTCAAAACCTATTTTATTGAGTTATTTTGTAAACGTTTAATAAATGTTTTCAGCAAAAACATTTGTATAAAGAATGGTTATGCCATGTTTTTAAGCATTATAGTGTAATGTTTACTTGGAAACGTTCAGTAACCCAAAAGATAGAGTTTAAATATGTTTTACAAATGTTTTGTAACGCTTAAAAACGTCTAAACCATTTTTAAATGTTTTAATGTTAACTGGGTTATAGTTGATGTTCAAAACCAATGTACACATCTTCTGTCAACCCCACAAAGATTGGCCTTAGCTTATGCCCTTTGTAAAAGCATATTTTCATATTTTGAAATTAGTAATACATACAGAATTCGTTAATATTTAGAAAACCCTTTTTAAGAGAAGAACCTATGTGAATCTGCGGGTTACACTTCTTTAAAAGAAAGAAGCCTGATATGTGATGTTTTGTTACCTACCACAAGCTGTATTTAAATAGGGGGTCATATATACAGACTGGGGTATATATATATATATATAAAAATTATACTTTCTACCCTCACTGGTGCCCCTATATATATACGTTACGTACAAGTTGAGATTTTGTACAAGTTGCTACTTGTACAAAGAGTCTGTACCAGTTGCAACTTGTACAAGCAGTTTGTACAAGTTGCAACTCGTACAAGATGGGTTGAACAAGTTGTAACTTGTACAGAATTTTACCATTAAATAATCTCAACTTGTACAATACTGTTGTACAAATTGGATTTAAAAAGAATTTTGGTTAAATTCACAATTTTATTGAAACTATTTCTTATTTTATGTGTGTAAATATCCAAATTAATGTGAGAGTGTCATATATATAATTTTTCCAGTAAAAAATAATACTGAATTTACAGAAAAACCTTGAAAAATTTTGCCAGTGACACTTAAAATACAAAAAAGTTATCAATATATGTTTACTAATATAATAAGTTGGCATTTTATCACTCAAGAGTTACATTGTTTATCATGCAGAAAAAAATTAAGCTTTTGTGTTAAATAATAAGTTCAGCATGAATGTGAGCTGTTCCTTACTGATGCTTGTAAGACTTCAGCTCTGTTCTCATTGGAGTTGTGGTACTGTAGACTGGGGTCTATTTCTTTTTAAAACTACTTAGGCAGAAAAATTTCAATATATGTTGTCATGACATAAATGTGATATATTTCATTGCATTATTTATGATCTCTGAGAAATTATTAAATGGTCCATCAAGCCTTTTGGATGAAATCCATTACAAAAGCTGTATTATAAGCTATACTTTAATCCATAAATATTAAAATATTTGGCCTCTCAATGAAAGAATGAGAGGCCCTGTTCAAAACACTGTTCAAGCCTGAGTAATTTTGTGGTCTCTAAGTGTATGATTCTAAAATGTGATAGCAATTGACAGCAATTAATTCATCTAATTAAGTGTTAAATGTGGATATTTAATTGCAATTAGCCCTATGGTGGCACCCATGTATTGTTAGAGAGTGGGACACTATAATCAGAAAACAGATTAAGATAAACATTTTATTAGAAAACCCAACAATTTTTTATAAAACATTACTATGTAACTGACTACAGATAATCAACTTATTGCACAGGTTTATTTCTAGTTAATATCAACAGATGTGATTTATTATGGAAGTGACAATAATTAGTTCCATTTCACACAATATCAGTTACTTATTTGCATTTTTTAAGTTCATATACACATTCATTGACTATGGTTATAGAATGTACACATTCCATAGTTAAATTATTGAATGTACACATTCAATGGCCAAGCCATTGAATGTACACATTCAATAACAAACCCATTGAATCTATACATTCAATGGTTACTAGTATCTACATTCAATACAACATATATATGACTGCATTTTTGCATTCTTTCTTTAAATTATGAAGACAATATACCAATCATGAAGATTAACAGTATTTTACTCGTGCTATAGTCTGATGTCATTGGAACAGTTTTCGTTTTATCTTTTGCAGTCTCTGTGCATTTTAAAGAAGTTATTCAAGAAGTTGGTGCTATAAAAGGCAAACATTTCAAATTTGATACCTATGCTCTTCTGGAGTCTATGGCTGCTGATTTGTCTACGTTGTAAGTTGATTTATATGCTTTAATATGTGGATTATATTCACACATGGTATCAAGTATCAAATCTGATGAGGATTTTTGTCTAACAATTAAAATTTGTCTAAGATTTGAGATTATTGTATCTTCTGGATAGCATCCAGTGGATAGTATGGATTGCACACGAGTATGCCGCCTCAGCGTGTAAAGAGTTTCTCTTTACCCCTCTAGAGGCCAGGGTATTATGGGTAGACATCTCAAATTTGCAGGATATATTCATAACCATAAAATCTTGCCTGGGAATGTTTTTGGTCTCATTTTGAAAAACAAGATTGCCAATATGGGTGTTTCTTTTCAGTCATGGAAAGGGCTTATATCTACCTTATTATTGGTCCTACAGGTTTGGCATGTGAAGCCGATCTATAGGAACTCATGGGCTGGGAATCTTCTGAAGTGGTCCGATTTGACCTTGGGCCCCTCCTTCAAGGTCAATGAGGAATGAGAAACTTAAAACTGCTTTTGAAGCGCTTGTTATTGGTCCTCGAGGTTTGCAATGTGAAACCAAACTATAAAAATCATGGGCTAGGAATCTTGTGATGTGGTCAGATTTGGCCTTGGGCCCTTCTTTCATGGTCAAACGAGGATAGCCAAATTTAAAAGTGCTTATAACTCATTTATTATCGGTCCTACAGGTTTGCAGTGTGAAACCAACTTATAGGAAATCATGGGCTGGGAATCTTTTGATATGGTTAGATTTGACCTTTTGCCCCTCCTTCAAGGTCAAACGAAGATAGCCATATTTAAAAGTGCTTACAACTCATTTATTATTGATCCTAGAGGATTGCAATGTGAAACCAACCTATAGGAAATCATGGGCTAGGAATCTTGTGATATGGTCAGATTTGACCTTGGGCCCCTCTTTCAAGGTTGAATGAGGATAGCCGAAGTTAAAAGGGCTTATAACTCGCCTATTATTGGTCCTAGAGGTTTGCAATGTGAAACCAACCTGTAGAAATCATGGGCTAGGAATCTTTTGATGTGGTCCGATTTGACCCTGGGCTCCTCCGCAAAAGTCAAATGAGGATAGCCTTTGTGAAAAGCACTTATATCTAGCTTATTATTGATCCTAGAGGTTTGTAATATCAAACCAACCTATAGGAAATTATGGGCTAGGAATCTTCTGGTGTGGTCAGATATGACATTGGGCCCCTCCTTAAAGGTCAAATGAGGATAGCCGAAGCTAAAGGTGCTTATAACTCGTTTATTATTGATCCTAGAGGTTTGCAATGTCAAACCAACCTATAGGAAATTCTGGGCTAGGAATCTTCTGATATGGTTAGATTTGACCTTGGACTCCTCCTTCAAGGTGATATGGGGATAGCCAAATTTAAAAGTGCTTATAACTCACTTATTATTGATCTTAGAGGTTTGCAATGTGAAACCAACCTATAAGAAATCATGGGCTAAGAATCTTTTGATGTGGTTAAATTTGACTTTAGCCCCCCTCCTTCAATGTCAAACGAGGACAGCCAAAGTTAAAAGCACTTATAACTTGCTTATTTTTGGTCCTAGAGGTTTGTAATATAAACCAAGCTGTAGGAAATAATGGGCTAAAAATCTTGTGATGTGGTCAGATTTGACCTTTTGCCCCTCCTTCAAGGTCAAACGAAGATAGCCATATTTAAAAGTGCTTACAACTCATTTATTATTGATCCTAGAGGATTGCAATGTGAAACCAACCTATAGGAAATCATGGACTAGGAATCTTGTGATATGGTCAGATTTGACCTTGGGCCCCTCTTTCAAGGTTGAATGAGGATAGCCGAAGTTAAAAGGGCTTATAACTCGCCTATTATTGGTCATAGGGGCTTGCAATGTGAAACCAACCTATAGGAAATCATGGGCTAGGAATCTTCTGATGTGAACCGATTTGACCTTGGGCCCATCCTTCAAGGTCAAATGCGGATAGCCAAAGTTAAAAGTACTTATAACTTGTTTATTATTGGCCCTAGAGTTTGCTATGTGAAACCAACCTATAAGAAATCATGGGCTAAGAATCTTTTGATTTTGTCAGATTTAACCTTAGGCCCCTCCATCAAGGTCAAATGAGGATAGCTAAAGTTAAAAGCGCTTATACTCACCTATTATTGGTCCTAGAGGTTTGTAATGTAAAGCACACTGTAGAAAATCGTGGGTTAGGAATCTTCTGATGTGGTCAGATTTGGCCTTGGGCCCCTCCTGCACGGTCAAATGAGGGGAGCCAAACTTAAAAGCGCTTACAAGTCGCTTATTATTGAAAAATGCTGTTCATTTCCAAAACCATGTTAGTTATCCTTTTTCGGTAGATACATATTGCATCTGGCCACAGATGCGTCCTTGTTCTAGTTATTTTTCACTTGATGTCAGGAATTGAGTTAAGATTAATTTTTCACTTGGAATATTTTCAGGAAGGTGGCCTAAAGTTGTCTTCTTATGTCACAGTGGAAAAACCTTTCAGGCTTTTTTAGCCTCAAACAAAGTCATAAAAAATAGCTGAAAAAACCTCAGACTTGAAACAGCCTTGAATATACTTTGATAAATCTGGCAATAATAAAGTCTTCAAGTCCTAGTTGGCCTCAGCCAAACTCACCAAAGGTCTTAGCCAAGTCTTGGGATTAACTTTTGTATTCAGATCTAGCAGACTTAACCCAAAGATTTAAAATCTTTGGTGAATACAGCCCATAATGGTTATCAAGTTTGGCATCTAATTACAGGCTGTCACCTTTCTGTGGGTTGACTCTCCAGAAGTTATAATGCTGTAGGCCTGTCTCTATATGACCCTGCCTGGAACACCGATGTAAAACCTTTACTTTGACTTCATAAGCCTTACTTTTCAAATTAAATCTGGCTGTCATATTTTGCTTTCATATGTGGATATCTTTGCTTGGTGGTTTATTTCTTTAGAGCATGTGACTTCTTATCATAGCAAATACTATTTTGAAAAGTAAAAATAGAAATAATTAATTTGCTCTGTTATAATTAGTTAGAAGTTTTTTTGTAATTTTATTTATTTACTTATTTTATGGAGTATCTTGTAACTTTTACTATTTCACCTGCTTACTTTAATGCAAGATCAGTCTTACCATGTTCCACAATTCTAATTCTGATAAAGCTTTAATAATGCCCAACCTCAGTGAAATGACAGATTCCAAGAAATCCCAAATTAAAAATCCAGGAACATTAAAAAGATGGGATGAACACCTTAGAAGGCACTGGTATATACATGAAAAAACCCAAGGATTTAAGTTTTTCTGAATCAAGAAAGAGAAAGGGCCTAACAGGTATTTTCAGGCAATTCATTCTTAAGTTTTTGGATTCCCATTAGGAATAATGAAACCAAACTGCTTCAAGTAAACACAAATACTCGTACATAACTTACTGGAGACAAGTACTTTATAAAGCAATAAAATATATAGTACTTTTCAAAATCAGGAGGATCTACAATATAATTTATTCAGGACAAATACATTATAAAGCAATTAAGTGCATAATCTTTTCAAAATCATGAGTACAAGTACAACTAGAAATATTTTTTATATAATTTATTTAAGCACAAGTTTAAGTACTATGGAAAGGACTTAGAGTAAAATGTTACAAAGCACTTTTGACATTTGTAAACTTGTTAAACTAATTTTTAGAGTTAACAAAAAACAAATACATTTACACTGTGTGGGCTGACTTCAGGTCTCTTCCAAATGGATACAGAGTATCTACTCTGATCGAAGATGATGCAAATTTGATATCACAGACCTGGTCTCAATCCACCGCAGATGCAGAATCATTTATTAGATGGTTGATCAACAACTTCCATTCTGTAGCAGTTCACACAAGTGATGGATCTTTAGCGGCTTACATGATCCAACAGGAAGATGGCTCCTTGGGACATTTGAGGGTTCAACCGGAGCATAGGAGGAAGGGCATTGGTCAGTTTGTGGTAAATGAACTAGCAAAAAAGGCAACAAAACCAGGAGAGGTTTCTTTTGTACATACATCATCCAGGGAATCTTATAATCTGCATATTAAGTGTGGATATAAGCATGTTATGGATACTGTTTGGACGATACCCCAATTATAGACAAATAATCCTTAAAAACTAAGGATTTCCTTGATTTGTTGGTCTGTTCTTTGATTTATTGATCATTCGTCTAGCTTTCTTTCCTCAATTTAAGTAGCCCTAAAATGTGGGAAATCCTTAATCTTTACAGATGTAGTTTCATGTGATAATAATAAATTTGAAAATTTTAATTACTTAAATGTAGCTTTTATAAGCTACAAGCTTACCATGTGGGACTTAATGCTGTTCTCGGGTTGCCACACCCGGGGCCAACGTCTTACAAAAAAAGATCGTTCTTGTTAGCCACCGGATATACTGGTAGTTGTCGTCACGTGATATCTTCTGACCAATCGCCCTACTTTCTCGTTGAAATTTTTTATTAAACCTACCCCTCAGCTGTAAACAGCGGGGAGGCAGGGTGGGACTCTTCTAAGTCCCACATGGTAAGCTTGTAGCTTATAAAAGCTACATTTAAGTAATTAAAATTTTCAATTTTATTACGCTACAATAGCTTACCATGTGGGACTTAATGCTGAATTCAACCGCCCGGTGGCGGGATTACAGCTGAGACTGGAAGATATGTAATTTTTTTTTCTAAGATTTGAATTAATATATATACAGAATAGTGCCAGAAATGCCAGTCTGAGTCCCTTTTACAGAGCCCCGATCCCGAAGATCGGGCCTGTAACGAGCCAAAAACCTGAGTAAAAAAGGGACAGTGCTAAAACTGTCCAGATGTTTGGTAGTAGGACGGAAGTGCAGCGGTGCTCACTTCGAGGTCTAAGGGTCCCTATTAGACCTTCACGTGTGACTGACCAACCCAGTGGTTGGGCATCTCATGAAATTTTTAACCTGAAATATGAGATTAACGACAACTGACTAAGTCCTTAATAGAAATTACCTGATAATTAAAAAATAAAATGACCTTACCCGTAACATCTTGAAGGTAAAGGAATACCTAGATCCTGGGAGAGACTCCTGAAGACTTGGTTGTAGCAAATGTGCCCCCCCCCCCCCTTTTTTCTTTCTGAGGACAACTGGTCTGAGGGGAAGGATCTAGGACTTGTTATGCCGCCACTACAGGTCCCAGATACATATTGTTGTCGGTGTCCGACCAAGTAAGGTCTTTTAGGTAAAAATTTGTGAATGTGTTGTGAGCTTTCCAGTGACAGGCTTGCATGATTTGGTCCACCGATACTCCACCGTAAAAGGCCTTAGAGGCCGCGAAGGCCCGGATGTCATGCGCTTTGACTTGGACCAAGTCCAAGGCTTGTTGATCTGCTTGTTTGTAACAAAATAGAATGGTTTGTTTCAACCATGAGGAGAGTGTAGCGGGTCTGATGTCTGAGGTATGGCCTTTCTTAAAGGAGATGAAAAGGAGAGAACGAGACCCTCTCAGGTCTTTAGTTCGGTCCAAATAGAACCTCAGGGCCCGTACGGGACACAGGGTCCTGTCTTCCTTAAACTGTCTATCTACAATGGTAGTCAAAGCAGGGATAGTCACTGGTGACACACTTTGAGAACCTTCTCTTGCTAGTTGGTTTTTGGCTATGAAATCAGAAGAAGGGAACAAGGCTACCTTTTCCCATTGGCCTAAATTAGCTACTTTGTTAGCGACCCAGGCATGGATTTCGCTGCGGCGCTTGCCGGAGGCCAAGGCTAGCAAGAAAGCAGTTTTAAGAGTAAGATGTTTGAGGTCTGAGTCTTTCATGGGCTCAAATGGTGCTTTGGTGAGCTCGTTAAGGACAACAGAAAGGTTCCACTTGGGTAAATTTCTGGAACTTTTAGGACGATCCCTGTGAAAACTGGAGAGTAACCTATGAAGGTCTGCATTGTATGCAATATGTTGGGCCGTTGGGCCCAGAGTGTTAACGATAGCAGTCCTGTAGCCATCAATGGTCGAGGGGTGCCTGTTTAGGTCTTGGTACAGGTACATGAAAAAATCTGAGATTTGTTTCACAGATGGAGTGGAGAAATCCACCGAATTTTCTCTGCACCATTTTTCAAATAGGGCACACTTTGACCTGTAGATGGTCCTTGTTGATGACCGCTGAGGGGCAGCAATTCTCTCTGCCACCTCCACAGAGAAGCCTTGTTCTTGGAGTTGTCCGCTCCTAGACACCAGGCGTGGAGGTTCAGCTGTTGTGGTTTGTTGTGGAACACATAGTTGTGGGACTGTTTGAGTAGGGTCGTTGACACTGGGAGTTGTAGTGGGATCTCTGTTAAGAGCTGCACTAGGTCCCAAAACCAGGGCATCCCTGGCCAGCCTGGGGCTATCACGATGATCAGGCAATGGCATTGCTTGATCTTTTGGATCACCTTGTGAAGGAGAGCCGTAGGAGGGTAGGCGTAGGCCGTGAGGTTGGTCCAGTTTATGTTCAGAGCATCTATGTTCCAGGCCCTTGGGTCTGGGATAGGAGACACATATAGAGGGAGTTTGTGATTCAGGTGAGTGGCGAATAAGTCTACATGAGGGGTGAACCACTTCCGGCAGATTTGCTTGAAGACCTGAGGGTGCAGAGACCATTCTGTTGACTGCACTTGGTTGGACCTGGATAGGAGGTCAGCCATCACATTCAGACACCCTGGAATGTGCCTGGCTTTCAATGTTATATGGTAGTGATGGCACCAGGTCATGATTTTCCACAGGAGAACGCACATCTCTGCTGAGTGAGTTCCCCCTTGCTTGTTGATGTAGGCTACCACTGTTGAGTTGTCCGTCGCAACTAACACTGTTTGATTCTGGCACTGGTCCTTGAAGTCTCGAAGGGCCAGGGAGACCGCCTTCAATTCTAGGACATTTATGTGTAGCCTTTTTTCCCCCTCTGACCACAGCCCTTTTGTAGAATTTTGATCTAAGTGAGCGCCCCAACCTTCGTTTGAGGCGTCGGTAAATAGTTGGATACTGTGGTCCTTGGGATGAAGGTCTGCGCCTTTCATCACATTTGAGGGGTTTTGCCACCAATCTAGGTGGGCTACAATGGCTTCTGTCCAAGGAAGGAGGTTGTCCAGCGACGGAGGATATCTCCAGTGCTCCTTGAGATGAAACTGAAAGGGCCTCATGTGAAGGCGTCCCTCCGGGACCATCTTCTCCATTGAGGCTAGCAACCCAATTAGAGACATCAAACATCTTGCAGTCAAAACACGTTTTGACTTGAGTCGTAGGATCAAATCCTGAAGTTTGAGCCATCTCTCGTGAGTGGGTCTTACAAGGGTTGAATCTAGGTGGTATTCGTAGCCCACGAACGAAAACACCTGAGTAGGTTTCAGTTCTGATTTTTCCTGGTTGATTATCCTACCCAAGGATTGGGTTAGGTCTACCACTGCTTGTGTGTCCCTTTGAGATTCCTCCTGGGACTGGGACCTGATCAGCCAGTCGTCCAGATATTGGTGAATTCTGAGTCCTCTTGAGAGGGCCATTAGTTTCACTTCCTTTACGATCATCGTAAAGACCTGGGGGGCTGTGGCCAGTCCGAAAGGTAGGGAGGTGAACTGGAACACCTGGGCCTTGTAGCAAAACCTTAGGTACTTCCTTGAGTTTGGATGGATGGGGATGTGAAGGTATGCGTCCGACAGGTCTATCGACGATACCCACTCCCCTGGGACCAGGGAAGTCCTGATGGACTCCGGGGTTTCCATTTTGAACTTTTCTACATGTAGAAAAGTGTTGAGCCTGCTTAAGTCTATGACTGGCCTCCACCTTTGGTGAGGCTTGGGTACTAGGAACAGGCGACTGTAAAACCCGAGAGATTTTACGTTTTCTACCCTTTCAATGGCGTTCTTTGACAAAAGAGACTGGATACAAGTGGCCAAGGCTTGGTCTTTTTGTTGGGCCTTGTACTCTGATAGAATCAGAGGAAATCTGATCAAGTTTGGCTTTGAACGGAATGGCAGAACGTAGCCATTGGTGATAATGTTTAACACGTTTTGAGAACATTTGTTTGTTAGCCAGTCTCTCTTGAAAGAACGGAGGCGACTTCCTACTGGTGGACTGAATGAGGCTTTGGAGGAGTCATTGTGAAGGGGGGTTTCCACGCCCCCTTCCCCTATTGTGGGGTCGAAAACGACCCCTGGAGCCTCTGAAGTTGGATTTTCCTCTTCCCGAGGGAAAGGATTGGTTACTGCTTTGAGAGGAATTGCCCCCATAGGGGCGTTTCCTGTAGGAGCCTCTTTTCTTGTGGGGGCCACGAAAGGGCTTATTCTGGTAGGGTGCAAAACCCTGAGAATCTTTTGAGGTGCCTTTTTTGAGAAGGAAGTCCTCACCTTCCTTAACAAGTTGAGACTCGAACAAGGAGGAGTCCCAGAAGGACGAGTTCCTAAGTTCTTGGCGTCTCGTTTCCCCTAGCTGGGGATGCAATAGAGTCATTACGGCTTCGCGCCTAAGCAAGCCGGTATTAGCCATAGAATATAATTCCCTCTGGAGAATATGGGCTAGCGATTTGCTGAGACAGGTAAGAGCTCTATGTTGGACAAGAACCGTCTTGTTCCAAAAATCCAAGTACTCAGCAACTTCCTCATATCCGCGCTTTGCTGCTTTCTCAAGATTGGCACCTTTCTGGATCTGAGACTTTATCTTCTTGACAGTTGACTTGATGCTATGTTGGCACTTTTCCAAAGAAGCATTGCAAGAAGAAGAGGTTTTGGCAAAGGCAGCGGTGAAATTGAGGGTTGAAATATTTTGTCTAGCCTGATGTTCCAGCTCCTTAAGGACTGGCATAGGGACTTTGGCTACTGGTGCCCCAGGAGCTCTAGGAGTAATACAGATCTTAGCAAAGTCCGTATTCAACTCCTGGATTTTGTCTTGAAAAGTGGGCTGTCCAACCTTATACCACTTAGAAGTGGATGGAGGAGGCTTGACATATTTTCCCTCAGATAAATTGGCAGCTTTGAAATCATGTTGAAATTTATCAAAGGCGTCCTTGATAACTGAGCTAAGTGGTAAGATAGAGGAAGGACCTCTAGGTCTGAGCTCTTGACGGCCTTTTTCGTCATCCAGACCCAACACTGAAGTTGACGACCTAGGCATAGAGTCCCTGGGGTCAGGGAGAGAAAGAATGCGCCTGAAGGTGTCTACCTCTTCAGAGTATTGGGAGGGAATGTCAGACAGGGCTACTTCCCTATAATAAGGGGGGTCTGGATCATGTTGTAGGAGGTCTTGATCAGAAGCTGCGCCTGAGGGCTGAGCCCTAGAGGGCTTAGAAGACCTGTGTCTGGCCACAGGGGAGTGATCTTCTTCTGAAGATGACATATATCTGGACCTAGATTTATGCTTGCTCTTGTCAGAGTGTTTCTTAGGTCTAGGATGGATCCGAGGTTCGTCGGAATCCTCATCCAGTTGATCCGAGGCAGAGCTCGGTGCTACTGTTTGCCTGTGGCTTTGCTTTTTGTGTGAGTACGAGGAATCCTTCGGTATGGCTTCAGAAGGGGCAACATACTGATCCGAGGAAGTTTGGTTAAGTACTAGTCGAGGAGGGAGTGCTGGACCAACGTCCACATCCATTGCCTCGGACTGTGCATTAGTACTTGACCTCGGAGGGGGTAGGTCCAGATTAGCAGCAGACTTGCTGGATGGACCAGCTTTTGAAGCATGAGGCGAGGGATCAACCTCGGCAGGCTTTTTAACTGCCAACTCCTCTCGGAGTGATTGAAATGCTAACATGGATGCCTGGAAGGAACCCATTTGCTGCTGTATATGTATATTTAAGGAATCACCCAGGGATTTCTCTAGATTTCTTTGAATTTTGTTTTGCAAAACAGTACCTGGGGTTGGTGGGACAGCTTTTGCTGGGGTCTTTAGTGATAAAGAACTGAAGGCGAGAGGTTGAGGATGGGGGGGTGAGGTAAAGAGGTTATCGGCAGCACTCTCAAGGTCTGCATTAGAACCAGTAAAAGAGTCCCCATCGCCTTCACCCAAGAGATCTAGTTCATCTTTGGAACTAGTTTCCGCTTTTTGCTTTTTTAAGTACCGCTTCCTGTTTTGAATTTTTTGCAATTGTTCATCAGAGAGAGACGTGCAAATATGACAGGGTGCTTCAAAAGTGACACAGGGGTCATCTCCCTTGCCAGCCTCCCTACAGGTAGGGCAGAAATTATGAGTATCAAAACTGAAGCAAAAATGGCGGCATTTCTGAGCTCTCGGTTTGTCTTTGTTTGCTTGATGAAGGGACATTTTAACGCAATAAAAAGACGTACAATTGAAATTGCCTGGACCGAGAAAACTCAAAACACGCGGATTGAAGGGAAAATACTTAAGTTGTGAAATTAAAAATTTTGCAATATAATCTATGAAATATATTTAAGGAAATGTCCAAATATTAGCCTCCAACAATACGTGAGTACTGAGAAATAAATGAAAATGTCTGTATATTTACAAACTGCTACCAGTCTTCGTGGCCAACGAGAAAGTAGGGCGATTGGTCAGAAGATATCACGTGACGACAACTACCAGTATATCCGGTGGCTAACAAGAACGATCTTTTTTTCTAAGACGTTGGCCCCGGGTGTGGCAACCCGAGAACAGCATTAAGTCCCACATGGTAAGCTATTGTAGCGTAATAAAAGTCCCTTTGTTGAGGACTTTTTGTGTGTTGCCCTTTAATGTCTAGCAAATTGTACCTATATGATTAACAAAGGAGAGTTCAGATGGATTTGATGTTTCTTAATATCTGTGGTAAACAAATTAATAAAACAATGAATTATATAGCATTCATCGTAAAAAGAGCACAGTGTTTAAATTCATTAAATTCATCTGTGCAAAAATAAAATACTATTTTTACATTTACTTTTATTATCCACCACGTGCTGTACATGACCTATATAGGGGGAATGTACGGAGCGGGATATATTCCATACCATGGACAATAAGTGACAATTATTAATTGCAAGTTAAAGATTTAACTTTTTATATTCACTGGTGTCCATGTTTTTGACTGCCTTTTTCACACCCTCGTGTAATACTGTTTATTTAACTCATAAAAATCATACAAAATTGTGGTTAATAAAAGTAAAACATCCCTCATAAACATATGCAGAAAAAAATATATCACTCATGTGTTATGCACTCGTATAAAATTGTTATCTTCATTAATGATATATTTTTTCTTTATATGTCATTCGGGAAGTTTTCCCATTATATCCTAAGCTAAAATTGTTAGAGTTGTCTTAAATATTTTTTCTTTATTACAAACTCTTTTTTCTGGCAAAGGAATTGTTCTATTTTTTTTTGCAAACTGCTATTCACAAGAATGAAATGATAACTTTAAATTAGCAATCATTCTTTATTTTTATTGCAGGCATTTATATAAATTGGCTTTTCTAAAACAAAAGAAATTTCCATGGACAAAATAAAATTTCTTTATTTTAAAGCTATGGAAAAGGAGTTTTTGTGAATGCAGGTCAAGGTTACATACATTAACTTTCTAATCCACTTTTGTCTCATTGCTACTTTTTATGAACGTGTGTAAACTTGTGCATATAATTAGTACATTAGAAATTATGTTTTCCTGTTATTGTACACAGAGCTCTGAGCTGCCAAAATTTATTTTACACTAAGTAAGTTGTACATCTGACGGAGGCCCTTCAGTTGAATCTCTAATAGGTCCTGTAAGTGTTTTGCTGCAACAAAAAAAATCACTTTTCAGACTTAATATAAAATAGATTTTGTCAGCTTCCATATTTGTGATGCTGCATCAAAAATTCAATCGTTACAGCTGAAATTTCAAAAATTTCTTCTAAGCTTTTAAAGTAGAAGGGTGTAGTTTCATGCAGCAATAACATCTTGGGATATGTTTATGTGAGAAAGTTTTGTAAATTGTGTATCCAAATTAATCTAAAATTTCCTAATTGTACATGATTTTGTCCATCTGGACCATATTCAGTATCATTATTGTTGTAAAAATTATTCTTGATCGTAGAATAAGAAAAAAAAACTATTTTCTAAGAAAAATTGTCAGCCAAAAAAAAATTTCTAAGATTAAAAATTTTAGAATTCTAAAAATACTGAGCCTATATCGCACATATAACTGAGTAAACAAGTGATCCATATGTGACTGATATGAACTCGGTTACACGTCTTGAGTTGGCATGAACCTCATTGTGAACCATTGAAAGAATTTTAGATACAATAAAGTTAAATACATGAAAAGTAAGTGTATCCTACCTTGCATGTGTATATGACATATCCAGCGATTGCATAAATATGAAGACATAAAACTACTTTATGTTATATATTTGTAAAGTTTGGCAGGAGTCTGAAAAGTGTACAAGTGTTTGATATTCAAACAAAATTAATTTTTATTGCTATAAAAGATATAATTGTTACTTGCTCCAGGATAGCATTCCACCTTTGGACCGACGTTGGCTGTTGGTTGCATGGTCAGCAGATTATACAAATGTTGGGACAATGTTAGGCAAACATTGGCTATTGGTTGTATAGTCAGCAGATTTTGCCACCATTGGGCCAGTGTTGGCCCTACTGTGGCTTGCCAACCACTACTCAGGCTGTACAACTCTACATTTTGCCAACATTGGGCCAAGGTTGGATTTTTATTCAAGATGCCAGCGAGCAATAATAGGGGATCTTGGGGAAACTTTTTCGGGAATTTTTTTTGATTTGCCAAAGTCTGACATAGCATCCACCGGCCAAAAAACTGTTGGGCCAATGGTGGCTGCCATCGTCAGACCGACAGATGTGCCAAATGTTGGGCCAATGTCTGCATGCTATCTTAGAGGTAGTAGCATTTGTATACAACTGTGGGTACGAGTTGAGTTGTTGGTCATGAGCTACCATGATGACAAATTGCATGTTTTGGATATATAACCTTGTTGAAAGTCAGTGCTCTGTGACTGCTGTTGTTGACAATATATGTTTAAGATGTGTAGTGAGTTTTGTACACATATTTGAATTATACTGGTATTTAATCTTCAAGCAGCCTTTTTGTTTTCAAAGAATATTGCTAGAAAACCCCACAGAAATCTGCGACCTTATATTTTCTGTTTAACATTAATCTGTTGGGTGTACAAGTGTTTGATCTTCAAGGCAGCCTTTATATGGAGATATTTGCATTCAAAACACTAGCCACTGTTTGTAAATGTCTAGGCATCTCTGTGTATACAGCATGGCTGTTATATACAATGGAGTGGCTGATATAAGACGGTTTAAAAAGCAATGTAAATGCTGGAAAAATAGTGATACGCATGGGCCAAGAAATCAAAACACATGCATAGTAGATGTATGCATACTGTACTGATATATACATTTCTAGTGATATCCAATGCTCCACTCACAATTTTTGTTTAAGTTCAATGATGGCTACATATTACAGTCAAAGTAAGCTTTAATGTTGCTCATATATTTTAAGTAATTATTTTGTAAGATAAGGGGTTGTTTTTACAATATCTTTAACCCTTTATTGTCATTATTGGAATCGCAGTCCCCTCCATTTTCATTTTGTAATTTCTGTTGATGAATTTCATTGGACGACCTGGTCGTCCAAAAGGGCATTCTCTCAAGAGATTTCCCATATCTGACCAAGAACTTAGACAGTCAGCCATCCAAGTAATAATGTAGACTTTTACTGCTTAACTTAAGTGATGACATGGAAACTCATCATGCCACACCACAATTCATGAAAGTCTAACTATTGATAAATGCTGGATATACATCCTATATTTCTTACTTCTCCAATGGATTTGAATATATTAAAATACTTTTCATCGCATAAAAACAAAACTTTTTCTTTGTAGCCTCTTGCAATAATTAAATGAATTATAAAAAAGAAATTTGTAGTCTTTCTGAGAAATATTTTATTGCGCAAAATAAACATCAATATGTTTTCTTGGATTGTCAAACTATTTTACATCACTTTGACTCACAAAATATCAGTGTAACTGAAATTCTCTACAGATCTCCTTTATCTCTAACATTCTGTGGACAGCATATCAGAAACCTTTGCAAACAAAATAAAAAAAACAAAACTCATTTAATTAAAGGTACTTGCCATTGAAATCAAATTCAACGCTGGGATATTATGTCTTAGGCTAGGGTCAGTAATTGGGACAGGACATCAGTGTGCCATGTTGTCATGAACTAGATTCGTACCCACAATCATATGGGTGGGAGTCTAATGATGGTTTACCAAGGTTTATAACTACCAGGCTACTGAGGTCACCTGAAAATCAAATTCTAGTTTGTCATATGTCTTTGTGTAACCAGAATCGTTTCATTGCACTTCATCTGCGAACTTAAAGAATGTGCTAAAATGACACAACTATCACAAGGTTAAAGTAAATCCTTCCTTCCTTAATATTTACTTTTTCCAATAAGTTTGAAATATTCAGTACAAAAAAGCTCAACATTGCAGTGAAGAGTAAGATCAAGTACACTGCTTTGAGTACATTATTTTGAAGAAAATAACCAAACCTAACCACCTCTGATTCAATTAAGAAATATGTAACTGGGATTTTCTGGGGAATATTGCCTATGTTATTTTTCATAAATCAGTTATTATGTACATAAATACACATATATAACAGTGATATTTTCACCAATATCCATTTCTTTTGTGCAAACATTAGAAAGGTATCTTCACAGTACTTCTACTAGATTTGGTTGCATTAAAATCCATGTACAAATGACAGAAAAAGTGCAAGATAAAATTAAAGTTTTAATATTTATTTTTACAACTTACTAAGACCATGTTTTGGGGTAAATATTGACTCATTTTATTTATTATTCAAGTAAAGTAGTGGATAATAAAACTACCCCTGTGGCTCATATTTATTTTAATTTTATCACTCAAAAGGACAAATCTATTACAGTTACTGTCCTACAAACTCTGATTACATTGATTCGTCATCTCTTGTGATAGAGTTTAAAAAAAAAACACAACACCTGGGTAGTTTTCCTGTTCAGATTTTCAACAGGAAATCTCTGTTGTGGACCTTTGTAGGAATATCCGAGTGTCAAATGGTTACGCCAATTCCTCACACAATAGATGAAATACATTATATTAATACATGACAAACTAGCAGTGTCTGGCATTGCACAAACCCTCACTCGCAGGTCATAGTGTTGG
This sequence comes from Sabellastarte sp. h YS-2021, assembly GCA_964017235.1. NCBI lineage: Eukaryota > Metazoa > Annelida > Polychaeta > Sabellida > Sabellidae > Sabellastarte > Sabellastarte sp. h YS-2021. Next base: position 44,014,479 of record OZ024928.1, read on the forward strand.
TATTGTTTATCAATATTAAAATATTTATCAATTCTTGCAAACTATGCTGAGATCGATTATGCAGGGTACAATATCAATATCGGGAAATAGTACTAAGTAGATGCACCTCTGCTGTCAGCCATTAATATAAAGTACAAAATATGAAAATTATATTGATTTTCAGGTCATTTTTGGTAACCTTTACTTACCCCGAAAACAGAACTGCCATATTTGTTTATGTTTCGGGACACTACTAAACCTCGCGATAGTTTGGAAGGTCTCCCCAAGAAAGCATCTCATGCCCTGATATTTCAATATCGATCGATACGGAAGGTAAAGTATGGTTTGATATCGATACATATATTTTTATTTGATACCAACACTAGCAGGTAGTGCTGAAAAAATACACAAAATGAAACTCGACACAGATGGTCTAATTGTTTTAAATTTAAAAAAGAGGCTGTCACGGAAAAAATCCACCCCTGAAAAATTGGTGATGGGCAAAGTTCTTGAAGGGAATTCATCCTTATGGGCATTCTTCCTGGATTCCTGCAACTATCACACTTGTGACCTTCTTTCTGTACCTTTAACTGGTTTGCACTTAATCACCCCACTACACACTTTCCTTGTTTCTTTTTCTATATATATTTTCACCTTTTGTATGCAACAAGTACAAAATATTTCTGAAAAATCAGGGTGAAAATGTTGGGGACTTGATCTCGATCCAGACCTGAATCATCTTTGACTAGGACCAAGCCACAGGTAGACACCACCTTATGTGAAAATATGACCAAGATACGATGTATAGTTTTTGAGTTATGAACAAGGATAAATAGAGACTCACACACAGACAAACCCAATCACAATAACCTCGCTCCTCCCATTTAGGGGTCAAGGGGAAACCGGACAGTTGTGCTATTGCACAGCCATTCTCATAATTGACATTTCTATCAAAATTACTTTTACAAAAGTCACTATTGCAAACACATAATAAATAACAATGACTTTTTTTTTTGTAACTGTAATTGTGTAATTCATCTATATCATCGTCCCTTGGATTCCACTTCTTGAATAGTATCACAATAAAATGCAGATGCATCATGCAGTAAATTCACCATTTCATTACTTTTAGCCCTTGGAAACAAAATTCAACAAATTCATTTATACATCCTTTGAAATTATTAAAATACAATTTCAGTTCAGCAATTAAGGCAGAAAAAGTTAAAAAGTTAATTTAAATGGTGAACTTATAACATGTGACCACGTTCTCCTGAACAGATTTCTTTTCCACAGTTAAACTGCCAGCAATCCTTAGTGTGGAGAAATGCATGCAATCAGACATGTATACCAGATTACATGTCCTGTTACTGGTTCAAGTTTGCAAACATATTTCCCATTTTCCCTGATGCTCCTTGCTGGAACTGTCTCATCATGTTCTGTAAGCCACCCATGCCTCCTAAAAAGATCAAAATAAATATACAAATACACCTGTTCCACAGTCCTGTTCTGCCACTTTTAACTGTGTCAAGTGGCAACAGTATTAACTTTATTATTGTATTTGTATTTATACTCAGCGCAATATCTCTGTGTACTACAGGACTAAAAGCGCTATATGACCCATCCGACTGTACAAGTACAGTCCAACTCTCATATTACTGACATTCCCCTAACTAAAAGACAGAGGCTCAAGGATTGCCATTTATCAACGTCCTCGAGGTTCTTTAACCTGCCACTGGGGATAGGACCCAATGGCAGAGGACTGCCATTTTAAGTGGTCATCCAAGCCACTATGTATCTGCCTGTACCTGAACCCATGTCCTCTTTGTTCCTAGGCGAGTGTGTTACCCACTAAGCCACAGAGGCAGGTACTATTGGAGTGGAAAGACATTAAAAAGTCATCATCACTCCAACCTGTTACTGCATTGCTATATATGTATTTATGAAGGGTCATGTGACCAAATTTTAGCCAATCAAACTGACGTATGTAACACTAAGGTAAAATAACAGAATTTAGAAACTGGCCTATAGGAACCCCATATATTTTGGTCTGACTGCAGACAAAGAAGCAGTTTCAGTAGCAGATTTCTAATGTCTTACTCTGAATACAGGATATGGAAGAAAATTTAATCCTGGGCCTTTATTCACAAAAGGGATAAGTGAAAGGTAAGCAAAAGGATAAGCGAAAGGTAAGCAAAAGGATATGCGAAAGGTAAGCAGAAAAATTGTCTACGATAAGCCAAAAATCAGTTTTGGATTACGCTTGATAATTCAAAGACAAGCTAATTTTTTAATTAACATTTGTCTTAACTTTAATCCATCCATCAAAATGGATTAAATTTTGGATTACTTACAGTTGAATCTTCTGCACTTAATAATCCGAAATTTAGGTTAGCCTTATAACTAATGATTTAAGCCAAAGATTAGCCAAGCCTTTTTGTATAAACTGTAATTTAAATTTTGGCTTAGTTCAAGCCTTCTTTATGAATACTGCCCCAAACTTACCCATCTGCTGAAGCACCCTGGGGTCCATCATCTTGGCCATTTGTTGGTTCAACTTTGACATCTGTGCTGGATTCACGTTCTTGGACATATCTCCACCTGAAGAATTAAAAGTTCTCAAAATCATAATAGGATTTATCTACGGGTTGATATATTCTGAGAGATGTATTAATTAGGGTTGGAATGAAGCTTAATTTCTACACACAAGCACTTTTTCATTGTGAGCCCATTCAGGGCTGGGCAATTTAACTTAACTTTCATGTAAATTTCTTTTTTATTTGTATAATTGAATATATAAAATCAATTTAATCCATAAGTAGCTTTTACTCGAAATTTTTTAAGTGTAATTTCTGCACAGAAGCACTTTTTCATTGTAAGCCCATTCAAGGCTGGGCAATTTGTATTAATTTATATATTTAACTTTAAATTTCTTTTTTATTTGTATAATTGAATATATAAAATCAATTTAATCTGTAAGTAGCTTTTACTTGAAATTTCTTGCCCTCCACAATATTCCCTCTAAACAATCTTAATTTCTATTTTTATTTTTTCTTCTATTTATACTCTTACAATATCCCTAAACTGCATGATTCAAAGCACTATTTAACCCATCCTGACTTCACAAGTATGGCCCAAGCTCTACTGTCGGACAATTCTCCTAACTAAAGAGACCCAACAGAATCTCAGGAATAACCATTTATCAGCGTCTCTGAGGTTTTTTAATCTGCATCTAGGAATAGGACCCAATGACAGAGGACACCATTTTAAGTGGTCATATGAGCATTATTAACTATACGATTAGTGATGACTAGTGGTGTTATCATTTGCATTCACAAAAACTGGTCTCAGGGTCTTGAAACCAAAAAATATCGGGCATTTTATTTGGTTTAGTATTCGCCTTGGTAAAAATGTAGATGTCCATACATGAGACATAACTCTAAAATGTGAAATATGCTAAAGCTAAAAGATGTTATATTTAACCAATATAAAGGTATTTTATTAAATACTTAATAATATTACCAACATTTTTTATATTGGCAAGAAATGTGAGCCGTGTAATGTGGATAAATAGATAGATTTATAGACACCAGTTCTCATTATTTGATAGTGGTTGTCACTTTTTTAGTCCCATGCGAAACAAAATGTGCTATACTGAGATTACATTAAGAACACTAGTGATGACAGAGAGTAAAACCATACTCGTTGAGAAGAGTTGACCATAATCAATACATATTTATTAAATTTTATAATACAATTTAAATAGCTACAAGTTGGGTACACCTTGACCACAAAAACCATACCTGTGCTTGTTTTTTTTTCATATTAATGTGAATTACTATTGATTAATACATGCACTGCTGCTATAAATCTACCTTATAACACAGAACATGGGCACGGAAAATTCCAAAAAAAACAAAACAATTACATTATATCTGTCATCACTCTGGCTACCTTATATAGTAATTGATACATCTCCGGAAAATTTCTATGTTCTACATTGTGCCAAATTGAGGCATATGCCAAATTATGGCACGGAGCAATACCTTTAAAGAGTCCTTTGATGCCGCCCATTTTCTTTACCATCTGTGCAAACTTGGTATATTGTGTGAGCAGGTCCTGCACTTCTCTGGATGACACGCCCGCTCCCCGCGCCACCCTCTGTACTCGCCCGGGCTGCTTCTGAAATAACTTGGCACCCTCCTGGCTGTCCAGCTCTGAATAAATTGCACAGAATAATCAACTGTCACGTGTGTCAATGTTATGCCCAAGTCAAACACTAGAGACAGTAGTTTTAATTCTAATTTTACTTTTATAGCGCTTAATCTCTATCTACTGACAGACTCTAAGATGCATTATGCCAGAAATCAGAGATCGTAATCGTTAAATCAGAGACATTGTAGGGGTCAGCACCATGGAGAAGACGGAAGCAAGACCAGAAAAAAAACTAGGATAGGTAGGTTTTTGCAAAGAGATAAGTTTTCAACAGTCCTATAACATTTACAAACTAGACTAAGGACGCATCTGTGGCCAGATGCTGGATGTATCCACCGACAAAGGCCAACTAACATAGTTTAGAAGATAAACAGCATTTTTCGTTAATAAGCAAGCTGAAAGCACTTTTAAGTTTGGTTACCCTTATTTGACCCTGTAGCAGGGGCCCAAGGTGAAGTCTGACCTGATCAAAAGATTCGCAGCCCATGATTTCCTATAAGTCGTTTTCACATTGCAAACTTCTAGGACCAATAATAAGCAGGAGGGGCCCAAGGTCAAATCTGACCACATGAAAAGATTTGCAGCCCATGACTTCCTATAAGTTGTTTTTATATTAATGAGTTATTTGAGAAATACTGGCTATCTGCAATACTTCTAGAGATAATTCGCATTTACTCATTTTGAGTAGGTGAATAATTAGCTACGGGTCTGAAACTTCACCAAGTGAAAGCTCTCTCAAAAGTAGGCGAATGAGTTATTTGAGAAAAATTGGCTACCTACAATACTTTTAGAGATAATTCGAATTTACTCATTTTCAGTAGGTGAGTAATTACCTACGGGTCTGGAACTTCACCATGTGAAAGCTGTCCCAAAAGTAGATGAATGAGTTATTTGATAAAGATTGGATATCTGCAATACTTTTAGAGATAATTAGTATTTACTCATTTTGAGTAGGTGAATAATTAGCTACAGGTCTGAAACTTCACCACGTGAAAGGTCTCCCAAAAGTAGGTGAAGGAGTTATTTGACAAAAATTGGCTATCTGGAATACTTTTAGAGATAATTTGCATTTACTCATTTTGAGTAGGTGAATAATTAGCTATGGGTCTGAAACTTCACCATGTGAAAGCTCTGCCAAAAGTAGATGAATGAGTTATTTGATAAAAATTGGATATCTGCAATACTTTTAGAGATAATTCGCATTTACTCATTTTGAGTAGGTGAATAATTAGCTACAGGTCTGAAACTTTACCAAGTGAAAGGTCTCCCAAAAGTAGGTGAAGGAGTTATTTGACAAAAATTGGCTATCTGGAATACTTTTAGAGATAATTTGCATTTACTCATTTTCAGTAGGTGAGTAATTACCTACGGGTCTGAAACTTCACCAAGTGAAAGCTCTCCCAAAAGTAGGTGAATGAGTTATTTGAGAAAAATTGGCTATCTGCAATACTTTTAGAGATAATTCGCATTTACTCATTTTGAGTAGGTGAGTAATTAGCTACAGGTCTGGAACTTCAGCATGTGAAAGCTCTCCCAAAAGTAGGTGAATGAGTTATGTAAGAAAAATTTGCTATCTGCAATACTTTTAGAGAAAATGCAGAATTACTCATTTTTAGTAGGCAAGTAATTTAGCCACAGGCCTAATTTAGACATAAAGCCTACCAATAGAATACTGTGGTGCACCCTCTAATATACCTTGCAAACTTGAGAAGGCTAGCTATAATATTTTTTTCGTTAGAGCGGTAATGGTGAAATCTCTCTACACACTGCGGCTATCCAGTGGATACAATGATTTACTCAACAGTGAGAACCTGAAAGTAGATATTGGTAAGCTATGCCATGACATAGAGGTCTGCAATTTCACTCTGTTATAGCTCACCAAAAACTAGATTGGGCCAACTCGGCGCCAACATATCCCCAGACAGGTCATCACTCACGCCACAGGTTTTGATCGGGAATTTTTTAAAACATAATTACCCATTATTATATGAACTTCAGCACATCAATCTACTCTGTTTATATCTTCCCAAGGAAGATGGTCTATCCCCAGACACCGAATACATAACTCAAATTATATTTTCAATCTTCCTGCAATGATAACTCTAAACCTATTTTCAAAGTATTTAAATGATTGATGATTGAATGTCCATTCTAAAATAATAATCCCAAAAGAGCATATCTGTTTCTATATTTGTTGACAAATAAAATATTATTTTTAACTCAACTCATCATACTTTTCAATCTTCCTTCAAAGTATTTAAATGATTGATGACTCAATGTCCATTCTAAAATTCATAATCCCAAAACGCATATCTGTTTCTATATTTGTTCACAAATAAAATATTATTTAAAAAAAATTTATTTATATTATTATTTTATTATATTATTTTTAGAATTTGCAAATTGTTTTCAGTTATTCATTTCCTCTATACCTATATATGTGGTCCATATATATGCAACCTAAATATGTGACACAATCTCAGTTCTGACTCCCCTTTGTGTTATATGTAATGAAGCCCACCACCTCCCACCCCCACCCCTCTCCCCTTCTCCACACCTCTCTCACTATTACACAAGATCTGCAACCCCATTGAGTTCTTTGTTTCTCATCTGATATCATTAAATACCTTTGTTTATTTAGTGTCACTCAATATAGCTGGAGGTCCCAGAGGTGGGTGGGGGGAATCCGGGTGGGGGATGTGGGTTGGGACTACAAAGAGATGGAGCATAAATGGTAAACAAACAATCTATATAAAAGGGGTACTCAAATACAAAAAGAATTGAGAATTTTAAGTATGTGATTATCAACTGAAATGAGTTCATAACTGTAGGAGCTGTGTCAAAATTAACTGAGGCAAGTTGAATAAAACTGGGCTAGTTGAGGGTTAAAAATCCCCTAGTTTTACTACATAAGGATATAATTTCATTAATATTGGGACTTAAAGCTCACTTAAAGTGTCCATTTTGTCTACTTGAATATGTTTAACCAGTTTCATTTTAAAAAGTTAAAAACTCAGCAAGAGAGGTATAACACACAAAAATAAGTTCTTAAAAGACTAAGATAGCCATAACATTATTAATATTCAAAATTTAAATAGACAGGTATTTCCTTTTAAAAATTCAAAGATTTCAGCTCTATAACCCACATAGTTTGACAGTTACTGGGCTTTAAAGTGGCATAATGTCCAAAAATTGGGTTTCTGTGGGCATTTTACAATTGTTAAAGAGACCTTAGCAATTAAACTACAGATCTGAAACTTTTTGGGGGACATACATAACAAACAAAAATTATATATAATACAGTTTAAGACTTGTCACACTAAGCATTTCCAAATAACAGGGCAAAATACGGAAAAAATGTCCAAAAAGGCACTTGGGCGAGTGTCTATGGCCCTCATACACAGGTTAAATGTCTACTAAAAACCTTGATTTTCGGCATATGTAAAAAGGACATAATAATGCATTCCCAGATGGGATTTCAGCTCCATCAACCACATAGTTTAACAGTCACAGGGCTTAAAGGTGGTAAAAAGTCCAAATATTGGGCCTCTGTGGGCCTTTTAGAGATCCCGATGTGGCTTTCAAATTAAAGCTTCAGACTTAAAATTTGTTACATACTAAGATTACACATAGAATATGTATCTAATAAAGTTTGAAACTTCTCAGACTTACCATTTCCAAGTTACAGAGCAAAATATGTGAAAAATGTCTTAAAAGGGTCACTCAGGTGGGTGTTTAAGGTCCTCATACACAGGTTAAATGTCTACTTGAAGCCTTGATTTTTGGCACATGTAAAAAGAACATAATAATGTATTCCCAGATGAGATTTCAGCTCTATCAGTCACATAGTTTAACAGTCACAGGCCTTAAAATTGGCAAAAAGTCCAAATACTGGGTCTTTATGGGGCCTTCTAGTAGTGTTAGGAATCGGTCTAAAAAATCAGAATCGATTAATCGGTAACTCTGAGCAATCGATTATCGATTATAATCGTTTTTCTGCTTGCTTTGTAAGAAAGACAGAATATTCTTTTTTACCAAATATAATAACAGTAGTCTTCCGATAGGTCAGTGGTGAAAAAAATCTAGGTTATTTGTTTACATTTTGGGGTAGGGAAGGGGGTATGTTAGGAAACCAGTAGGTTGAAGAGTCAACAAGTATGTGTATCAGCAATAATATAATAATCTATTAAGATGCCCTTAACAGTTACAAAATAATATTTATTTTCATTCTCCCTTTTCATCAGCTAACTCATTTACAGTGTTTGAATGTAACATCAGCAGATTAGCAACCAATCATGCTTAAAATAAACAATATTTCAACCCTAGACTTTCTTCAAGTCCTTTTTTCTAAGGTATTATATGAGGACTGTATGACTTTATACTAGAATGTGGGGCTGACAAAAATACTGTTTCAGCATAGAGAAGGATTTTTCCCTCCTTAAGTGGATGTATAATGTTTTCATCTATGTCAGATTTAGTGGGATGAGAAATACAAAGACTTGGTGCAAGTCTATTTCAACCCCTTTTGTTCAACATCACCATGTGGTACACCTGTGTTGTGAACTCAGGACACTTTGTATATATGCAACAAAGAAGAATAGAATATCTGCTTATCATTATCATATGTCAAGAACAGTGACTGCCAAGCAGCTTCTGAAAATTATCCTGAATAAAATGCTTCTTTGGGAACTAAACAATACATAGACATGTGTTCATGGAAATTTCCTTCCATTTTTAACTCAGGACACTTTTCAAAGACATGCTACTTTCATTAATCAAATGGAAGAGTGACTTTTATTGTTTCTGGTCAATACTGATGTTTTGTAATATATACTAGGTTATATGAAACAGTTTGGCACAAGTGAACATGTATTTCAGCATTGTCACTCAAGTTTATGTGTATTGGATGGGGTCTGGAAAATCTGACTCTTATCCTGAAAACAATATTCCATGAATTTCGTTTTTTAAGCAGATCTTCATGACCTATTCATTTCATATAGTTATAATTTCTTAGATACTGTAAAATTCTAAGTATGGCAATGTAGTAAACATTTTAGTTTTCTTGTTCAACAAAATTTGTCAAAAATATTCATGGCAGACTGCTGAAGTATTACAGTAGTGTGATCTCTCTCCACTTGATTTATGGCCAAGGTTATTATTCCCCATTTATAGGGAGTATACATGTTGTGTGTGAAGCAGTGAAAGTTAAATTTAATTTAGGTTGAACTTAGTTTATTGTATTAAAAGATCTTCTAAATACCTACAGAAATTTTGAGTTTTAGTTGTAATCAACAGGAAGTAGATACCAGTGAAAGAAACATGGCAGATAATGTAAACAAATGTTACGAAAATAAAATGTTAAACATCTGTAGAAAAAGGGAAAATTAGGTGGTTTACAAGTCTTACTTTCGATTCACAATCGATTCTTAAAATGAGAATCGATTTTCTACATCGAAAGTTTTAAATAGACGATTAATCGATTTTCCGTCTAATCGTAGGACCACTACCTTCTAGAGACCTAAATGTGGCCTTCAAATTAAAGCTTCAGACTTAAAATTTGTCACATACTAAGATTACACATAGAATATGCATCTAATACAGTTTGAAACTTCTTAGACTTACCATTTCCAAGTTACAGGGCAAAATATGTGAAAAATGTCTAAAAATGGTCACTCGGGTGGGGATTTATGGTCCTCATACACAGGTTAAATGTCTTCTTAAAGCCTTAATTTTTGGCACATATATAAATAATATACTAATATCTTCCCAGATAGGATTTGAGCTCTATCAGTCACATAGTTTGACAGTCACAGGGCTTAAAAGTAGCAAAAAGTCCAAATATTGGGTCTTTGGGAGCCTTTTAGAGACCTCAATTTGTCCTTCAAAATTAAAGCTTCAGACTTAAAATCTGTTACATACTAAGATTACACACAGAATATATATCTAATGCAGTTTGAAACTTCTCACACTTACCATTTCCAAGTTACAGGGAAAAAGATGTGAAAAATGTCTTATAAGGGTCACTCGGGTGGGTGTTTATGGTCCTGATACACAGGTTAACTGTCTATTAAAGGCCTAAATGTTGGGGCACATATAAGAAAACACATAGATATATTCCTAGATGATATTTAACTTAGATGAGAGACATAGTTTGAAAGCTACAGTGCTTGAAAGTGGCAAAAAGTGCATAAATTGGGTCTCTGTGGGCACTTTTGAGACCTTAAGTCGACCCTTTTGGGTAAACCTACAGCCCTAAAATTTTCTACAGACAAGGATTACATATGAAAGTTATACCTAGCGCAGTTTGAGACTCATCAGAATTACCACTTCCAAATTATAGGGCAAAATATGTGAAAAGTATAGCAAAAAATCCCTAAGTGGGGGTATTTATGGGCCTCAAACACAATTTTCTCCTCAACTTAAAGTCGTGATTTTCGGCACATGTACTAAGAACATATTAATGTGTTGTCAGGTAAAATTTCAGCCAGCTGAGCATCATAGTTTGTGACCTACAGGGCTCTAAGTGGCCAAAAGTCCAATTTCTGACCTTAAGGTGGCCATAAGTTCTTTTTTACTGGGAGTCTAAGGTCACCTTAAAATAGGGATCTTCCTTTGGGCACCCTTAACATGTGTACCAAGTTTGAAAAAAAAATATTAATTTGTTTTTGAGTTATCGCGTCCACAAGGAAATTTCTACGGCGGCGGCGGCGGCGGCGCGACGGACCTGAATCCAGTATATCCTCGACTTTCGTCTGGGGATATAATTATGTGAATAACATATTTAAACAAAATACTGTAAATGTAATAGTTTTCACGTTATAACTGATTTACTCAACAGTGATAACCTCAAAGTAGCTATTACTCAGCTATGCAATGAGTTACATGTCTGAATTTTTTCTATGTTATAGCTGACCCAAAATTAGGTGAACACCATATTTAAGCAAAATACTGTAAATGCAATAGTTTTCAAGTTACAACTGATTTACTCAATAGTGAGAACCTGAAAATAGCTATTGCTCAGCTATGCCATGAGCTATAAGTCTGTAATTTCACGACGTTATAGCTGACCCAAAAGTAGGTGAACAACATATTTTAACAAAATACTCCAAATGCAATATTTTTCAAGTTACAAGTCATTTACTCAACAGTCAGTACCTGAAAATAGCTATTGCTCAGTTGTGCCATGAGCTACAGGTCTGTAATTTCACTATGTTATAGCTGACCCAAAAGTAGCTGAATAACATATTTACACAAATTTCTGTAAATGCAATAGTTTTCCAATTACAACTGATTTACTCAACAGTGTGAACTTCAAAGTAGCTATTACTCAGCTATGCAATGAGCCACAGGTCTGGAACTTCACTATGTTATAGCTGACTCCGAAATAGGTGAATAACATATTGAAACAAAATACTCTAAATGTAATACTTTTGAAGTTATAAGCAATTTACTCAACAGTGATAACCTAAAAGTAGCTATTACTCAGCTATGCCATGAGCTACAGGTCTGAAATTTTACTATGTCATAGCTGACCCAAAAATAGCTGAATAACATATTGAAACAAAATACTCTAAATGCAATAGTTTTCAAGTTACAAGTGATTTTACTCACGATGGAAGTTACTGAAAAGCCCAAAAGTAGCTATTACTCACTTAGCTATTGAGACAGACACCCAAGTTACTCACCATGTTGTAGCTATGAAAAAAGTATGTGAATAACATATTTTAACAAAATGCTCTAAATTTGGGACTTAATGCTGTTCTCGGGTTGCCACACCCGGGGCCAACGTCTTAGAAAAAAAGATCGTTCTTGTTAGCCACCGGATATACTGGTAGTTGTCGTCACGTGATATCTTCTGACCAATCGCCCTACTTTCTCGTTGAAATTTATTATTAAACCTACCCCTCAACTGTAAACAGCGGGGAGGCAGGGTGGGACTCTTCTAAGTCCCACATGGTAAGCTTGTAGCTTATAAAAGCTACATTTAAGTAATTAAAATTTTCAATTTTATTACGCTACAATAGCTTACCATGTGGGACTTAATGCCCGGTGGCGGGATTACAGCTGAGACTGGAAGATATGTAATTTTTTTCTAAGATTTGAATTAATATATATACAGAATAGTGCCAGAAATGCCAGTCTGAGTCCCTTTTACAGAGCCCCGATCCCGAAGATCGGGCCTGTAACGAGCCAAAAACCTGAGTAAAAAAGGGACAGTGCTAAAACAGTCCAGATGTTTGGTAGTAGGACGGAAGTGCAGCGGTGCTCACTTCGAGGTCTAAGGGTCCCTAGTGGACCTTCACGTGTGATTGACCAACCCAGTGGTTGGGCATCTCATGAAATTTTTAACCTGAAATATGAGATTAATGACAACTGACTAAGTCCTTAATAGAAATTACCTGATAATTAAAAAATAAAATGACCTTACCCGTAACATCTTGAAGGTAAAGGAATACCTAGATCCTGGGAGAGACTCCTGAAGACTTGGTTGTAGCGGATGTGCCCCCCCCCCCCCCCCCCTTTTTCCTTTCCGAGGACAACTGGTCTGAGGGGAAGGATCTAGGACTTGTTGTGCCGCCACTACGGGTCCCAGATACATATTGTTGTCGGTGTCCGACCAAGTAAGGTCTTTTAGGTAAAAATTTGTGAATGTGTTGTGAGCTTTCCAGTGACAGGCTTGCATGATTTGGTCCACCGATACTCCACCGTAAAAGGCCTTAGAGGCCGCGAAGGCCCGGATGTCATGCGCTTTGACTTGGACCAAGTCCAAGGCTTGTTGATCTGCTTGTTTGTAACAAAGTAGAATGGTTTGTTTCAACCATGAGGAGAGTGTAGCGGGTCTGATGTCTGAGGTATGTCCTTTCTTAAAGGAGATGAAAAGGAGAGAACGAGACCCTCTCAGGTCTTTAGTTCGGTCCAAATAGAACCTCAGGGCCTGCACGGGACACAGGGTCCTGTCTTCCTTAAACTGTCTATCTACAATGGTAGTCAAAGCAGGGATAGTCACTGGTGACACACTTTGAGAACCTTCTCTTGCTAGTTGGTTTTTGGCTATGAAATCAGAAGAAGGGAACAAGGCTACCTTTTCCCATTGGCCTAAATTAGCTACTTTGTTAGCGACCCAGGCATGGATTTCGCTGCGGCGCTTGCCGGAGGCCAAGGCTAGCAAAAAAGCAGTTTTAAGAGTAAGATGTTTGAGGTCTGAGTCTTTCATGGGCTCAAATGGTGCTTTGGTGAGCTCGTTAAGGACAACAGAAAGGTTCCACTTGGGTAAATTTCTGGAACTTTTAGGACGATCCCTGTGAAAACTGGAGAGTAACCTATGAAGGTCTGCATTGTGCGCAATGTGTTGGGCCGTTGGGCCCAGAGTGTCAACGATAGCAGTCCTGTAGCCATCAATGGTCGAGGGGCGCCTGTTTAGCTCTTGGTACAGGTACATGAAAAAATCTGAGATTTGTTTCACAGATGGAGTGGAGAAATCCACCGAATTTTCTCTGCACCATTTTTCAAATAGGGCCCACTTTGACCTGTAGATGGTCCTTGTTGATGACCGCTGAGGGGCAGCAATTCTCTCTGCCACCTCCACAGAGAAGCCTTGTTCTTGGAGTTGTCCGCTCCTAGACACCAGGCGTGGAGGTTCAGCTGTTGTGGATTGTTGTGGAACACATAGTTGTGGGACTGTTTGAGTAGGGTCGTTGACACTGGGAGTTGTAGTGGGATCTCTGTTGAGAGCTGCACTAGGTCCCAAAACCAGGGCATCCCTGGCCAGCCTGGGGCTATCACGATGATCAGGCAATGGCATTGCTTGATCTTTTGGATCACCTTGTGAAGGAGAGCCGTAGGAGGGTAGGCGTAGGCCGTGAGGTTGGTCCAGTTTATGTTCAGACCATCTATGTTCCAGGCCCTTGGGTCTGGGATAGGAGACTCATATAGAGGGAGTTTGTGATTCAGGTGAGTGGCGAATAAGTCTACATGAGGGGTGAACCACTTTCGGCAGATTTGCTTGAAGACCTGAGGGTGCAGAGACCATTCTGTTGACTGCACTTGGTTGGACCTGGATAGGAGGTCGGCCATCACATTCAGACACCCTGGAATGTGCCTGGCTTTCAATGTTATATGGTAGTGATGGCACCAGGTCATGATTTTCCACAGGAGAGCGCACATCTCTGCTGAGTGAGTTCCCCCTTGCTTGTTGATGTAGGCTACCACTGTTGAGTTGTCCGTCGCAACTAACACTGTTTAATTCTGGCACTGGTCCTTGAAGTCTCGAAGGGCCAGGGAGACCGCCTTCAATTCTAGGACATTTATGTGTAGCCTTTTTTCCCGCTCTGACCACAGCCCTTTTGTAGAATTTTGATCTAAGTGAGCGCCCCAACCTTCGTTTGAGACGTCGGTAAAGAGTTGGATACTGTGGTCCTTGGGATGAAGGTCTGCGCCTTTCATCACATTTGAGGGGTTTTGCCACCAATCTAGGTGGGCTACAATGGCTTCTGTCCAAGGAAGGAGGTTGTCCAGCGACTGAGGATATCTCCAGTGCTCCTTGAGATGAAACTGAAAGGGCCTCATGTGAAGGCGTCCCTCCGGGACCATTTTCTCCGTTGAGGCTAGCAACCCAATTAGAGACATCAAACATCTTGCAGTCAAAACACGTCGTAGGATCAAATCCTGAAGTTTGAGCCATCTCTCGTGAGTGGGTCTTACAAGGGCTGAATCTAGGTGGTATTCGTAGCCCACGAACGAAAACACCTGAGAAGGTTTCAGTTCTGATTTTTCCTGGTTGATTATCCAACCCAAGGATTGGGTTAGGTCTACCACTGCCTGTGTGTCCCTTTGCGATTCCTCCTGGGACTGGGACCTGATCAGCCAGTCGTCCAGGTATTGATGAATTCTGAGTCCTCTTGAGAGGGCCATTAGTTTCACTTCCTTTACGATCATCGTAAAGACCTGGGGGGCTGTGGCCAGTCCGAAAGGTAGGGAGGTGAACTGGAACACCTGGGCCTTGTAGCAAAACCTTAGGTACTTCCTTGAGTTTGGATGGATGGGGATGTGAAGGTATGCGTCCGACAGGTCTATCGACGATACCCACTCCCCTGTGACCAGGGAAGTCCTGATGGACTCCGGGGTTTCCATTTTGAACTTTTCTACATGTAGAAAAGTGTTGAGCCTGCTTAAGTCTATGACTGGCCTCCATCTTTGGTGAGGCTTGGGTACTAGGAACAGGCGACTGTAAAACCCGAGAGATTTTACGTTTTCCACCCTTTCGATGGCGTTCTTTGACAAGAGAGACTGGATACAAGTGGCCAAGGCTTGGTCTTTTTGTTGGGCCTTGTACTCTGATAGAATCAGAGGAAATCTGATCAAGTTTGGCTTTGAACGGAATGGCAGAACGTAGCCATTGGTGATAATGTTTAACACGTTTTGAGAACATTTGTTTGTTAGCCAGTCTCTCTTGAAAGAACGGAGGCGACTTCCTACTGGTGGACTGAATGAGGCTTTGGAGGAGTCATTGTGAAGGGGGGTTTCCACGCCCCCTTCCCCTATTGTGGGGTCGAAAACGACCCCTGGAGCCTCTGAAGTTGGATTTTCCTCTTCCCGAGGGAAAGGATTGGTTACTGCTTTGAGAGGAATTGCCCCCATAGGGGCGTTTCCTGTAGGAGCCTCTTTTCTTGTGGGGGCCACGAAAGGGCTTATTCTGGTAGGGTGTAAAACCCTGAGAATCTTTTGAGGTGCCTTTTTTGAGAAGGAAGTCCTCACCTTCCTTTACAAGTTGAGACTCGAACAAGGAGGAGTCCCAGAAGGACGAGTTCCTAAGTTCTTGGCGTCTCGTTTCCCCTAGCTGGGGATGCAATAGAGTCATTTTGGCTTCGCGCCTGAGCAAGCCGGTATTAGCCATGGAATATAATTCCCTCTGGAGAATATGGGCTAGCGATTTGCTGAGACAGGTAAGAGCTCTATGTTGGACAATAACCGTCTTGTTCCAAAAATCCAAGTACTCAGCAACTTCTTCATATCCGCGCTTTGCTGCTTTCTCAGGATTGGCACCTTTCTGGATCTGAGACTTTATCTTCTTGACAGTTGACTTGATGCTATGTTGGCACTTTTCCAAAGAAGCATTGCAAGAAGAAGAGGTTTTGGCAAAGGCAGCGGTGAAATTGAGGGTTGGAATATTCTGTCTAGCCTGATGTTCCAGCTCCTTAAGGACTGGCATAGGGACTTTGGCTACTGGTGCCCCAGGAGGTCTAGGAGTAATACAGATCTTGGCAAAGTCCGTATTCAACTCCTGGATTTTGTCTTGAAAAGTGGGCTGTCCAACCTTATACCACTTAGAAGTGGATGGAGGAGGCTTGACATATTTTCCCTCAGATAAATTGGCAGCTTTGAAATCATGTTGAAATTTATCAAAGGCGTCCTTGATAACTGAGCTAAGTGGTAAGATAGAGGAAGGACCTCTAGGTCTGAGCTCTTGACGGCCTTTTTCGTCATCCAGACCCAACACTGAAGTTGACGACCTAGGCATAGAGTCCCTGGGGTCAGGGAGAGAAAGAATGCGCCTGAAGGTGTCTACCTCTTCAGAGTATTGGGAGGGAATGTCAGACAGGGCTACTTCCCTATAATAAGGGGGGTCTGGATCATGTTGTGGGAGGTCTTGATCAGAAGCTGCGCCTGAGGGCTGAGCCCTAGAGGGCTTAGAAGACCTGTGTCTGGCCACAGGGGAGTGATCTTCCTCTGAAGATGACATATATCTGGACCTAGATTTATGCTTGCTCTTGTCAGAGTGTTTCTTAGGTCTAGGATGGATCCGAGGTTCGTCGGAATCCTCATCCAGTTGATCCGAGGCAGAGCTCGGTGCTACTGTTTGCCTGTGGCTTTGTTTTTTGTGTGAGTACGAGGAATCCTTCGGTATGGCTTCAGAAGGGGCAACGTACTGATCCGAGGAAGTTTGGTTAAGTACTAGTCGAGGAGGGAGTGCTGGACCAACGTCCACATCCATTGCCTCGGACTGTGCATTAGTACTTGACCTCGGAGGGGGTAGGTCCAGATTAGCAGCAGACTTGCTGGATGGACCAGCTTTTGAAGCATGAGGCGAGGGATCAACCTCGGCAGGCTTTTTAACTGCCAACTCCTCTCGGAGTGATTGAAATGCTTCTAACATGGATGCCTGGAAGGAACCCATTTGCTGCTGTATATGTATATTTAAGGAATCACCCAGGGATTTCTCTAGATTTCTTTGAATTTTGTTTTGTAAAACAGTACCTGGGGTTGGTGGGACAGCTTTTGCTGGGGTCTTTAGTGATAAAGAACTGAAGGCGAGAGGTTGAGGACGGGGGTGAGGTAAAGAGGTTATCGGCAGCACTCTCAAGGTCTGCATTAGAACCAGTAAAAGAGTCCCCATCGCCTTCACCCAAGAGATCTAGTTCATCTTTGGAACTAGTTTCCGCTTTTTGCTTTTTTAAGTACCGCTTCCTGTTTTGAATTTTTTGCAATTGTTCATCAGTGAGAGACGTGCAAATATGGCAGGGTGCTTCAAAAGTGACA
Source organism: Sabellastarte sp. h YS-2021 (assembly GCA_964017235.1). Taxonomy (NCBI): domain Eukaryota; kingdom Metazoa; phylum Annelida; class Polychaeta; order Sabellida; family Sabellidae; genus Sabellastarte; species Sabellastarte sp. h YS-2021. The sequence continues at coordinate 44,032,206 of OZ024928.1, forward strand.
CAGGGGTCATCTCCCTTGCCAGCCTCCCTACAGGTAGGGCAGAAATTATGAGTATCAAAACTGAAGCAAAAATGGCGGCATTTCTGAGCTCTCGGTTTGTCTTTGTTTGCTTGATGAAGGGACATTTTAACGCAATAAAAAGACGTACAATTGAAATTGCCTGGACTGAGAAAACTCAAAACACGCGGATTGAAGGAAAAATACTTAAGTTGTGAAATTAAAAATTTTACAGTATAATCTATGAAATATATTTAAGGAAATGTCCAAAAATTAGCCTCCAACAATACGTGGATACTGATAAATAAATGAAAATGTCTGTATATTTACAAACTGCTACCAGTCTTCGTGGCCAACGAGAAAGTAGGGCGATTGGTCAAAAGATATCACGTGACGACAACTACCAGTATATCCGGTGGCTAACAAGAATGATCTTTTTTTCTAAGACGTTGGCCCCGGGTGTGGCAACCCGAGAACAGCATTAAGTCCCACATGGTAAGCTATTGTAGTGTAATAAAAGCAACACTTTTCAAGTTACAAGCGATTTAGTGCATGATTTCATGAATTTTAATGCATTTTAGACATTTTTGTCTACCAGAGGCCTAATTTAGACATAAAGCCTACCAAAAAGATAGGGTGGCGAGTCCTCTAGCATACCAAGCCACCTGCCAAATATGAAAGAAATCTGGAAAGAAATGTGGACTGTAGGTCGCTAACAAGCAATATTCCACATTTTAGACATTTTTGTCTACCACAGGCCTAATTTAGACATAAAGCCTACCAAAAAGATAGGGTGGCGAGTCCTCTACCATATCAAGCCACCTGCCAAATATGAAAGAAATCCGGAAAGAAATGTGGACTGTAGGTCGCTAACAAGAAATCTCTGCGGACGCGGACGAGGGCGCGGACGACGATGATGATGAATCCATAGTATCCCCGCTTCGCGTCGGGGATACAATAAATACCAATCATGGCAATTTTAAAAATTGCCAACAATTGTGTCATTGAGGCAGGATAGTGGAGTCACATGAAAACAAAAGAATCCAAATTTCTACAATTTTCTTAAGACATTCTTTGAGGATGCTAAGATGATAAATCAACAAAGCAGGATTGTAGCAGCAATACCCTATGAACTAGTGAAGATATTTGGAGACTTAGCTATGGGTAGGTGAGAATGGAATGCACGTTGTGAAAGACTCTTCTGTCACAAACTGGGGAGGTGGTAAGACAAGTCTAAAATATAATTTACAGAGAACAAGAAACAAGTAGGTTCATGTTGGCGACTGCTATGGCAAAGGATTTTACAATCACAAAGAATGTATTGCCCATTGTTGTGAATTGTCATTGCCAACTTGAAAAATGAGAAATAACCACAATAATTTGGAACAAAAGGTTGTCATAGCAGGATAGACAATGATGAAAAGTGTTGGACACAATACAGGATTTATGATGAGGTTGCCATGAATTTCGAAGAATTTTGCTAATTTCGCAAATATTCTTCTTCAAAAATTGTCATTTTCTGACCTGGGCATTAAGCCCAGGGCCCATATTTGCTGACATTCTTTATTCTTTGAATTACTCTTATTATGAGAATTTTCTCAAAAAATATGTATTTTCTCTTAACTAAAATGAGAAAGAATTTAACTGCCAGTAAAGGGTTTTCTCAGTACAGAATCTTCAGGCTTGTCAACAAAAATATTAATGCTACCTACTTCCAACACAGCTTCATTTCTCTTAGAAAATTCTAAGAATAATTCTATCAATGACAATATTAACTAATGTGAAATCTGGTTTTGGATCAATGATTGTACAACGTCTATGTTAATTCTGGAATAACTCTTTCTATGCTAAGTGGCTTAGAATCTCTAGTTCACAGATTAAGCTCTAATTGTTTGATCAGACTATCTTACACTGTATGAATGTTACAACAGTTTACTGTATAAAAGTTGATGCCTAAAATAATTAAAAAATAATAAGAACAATCAATACTGAAGAGTGACAATATTAAAGTAATGCTAGAAAAAAAACCCACAGAAATGAGGCAGCTTTAAAAAAGAATTACTTTCTGTCCGATGAGCAGGTTAATACTGAGTTCACACTGACCTCCATCATTCATACTGTCCATGATGGTCATGAGTTTTTTAAGTCTGGCCATTGACTCCTGCTCATTGCCTTTAGTCATAAAGTCACTACCAAGGCCTGGGATCATACTCTGTAGAATGGAAACAACCAGTGATTACAGTAAGAAATGTAAAATTCGCCACATATCTAAAATTTGCCACATGTGGAAGCACAAAAAAAAAATAAATGAATTGAGATGAGATTTGTTGAATGTATGGTAACTTAAGGCTTTCTGAACTGAAAAATACCAAGTTTAAGACAAAACATCTTTTCTCACAGAATTAAGTAAGATTTTTAGAGATGACGAAATTTAGCTTTTCTGGTGAATTTTATATTCCTTACTATATGCTATGACTATGTTGCCTTTTGTTTGCCAGACCTGTGATTATATACTCTGTTATAAAAAAATCAATAACAAAAGTTCCAACTATGATTAATAAATTTTGTATGGATTGAATAAAAAAACACAGATAAGATAATATTCTTAAATTTAATTTATCTCTCTTTTTCTTAAAATATCATTCTAAACACTTACTGCTGTGTGACTATAATATTTGGACAAAACTGTTTATCATTAGAAGTAACAACATATTTTCGTATCTGTTCAGGGGTATACATGTGCAGTTGCTTTATGTTCTATTTCATTTAAAAGATAAAATAGCATCGAAGATGCCTGTACCCCACATCCTGAGGAAATAGTTTTCAACACCATGAGATATAGAAGTAGTAAAACAGTACACAGAATGGGATACTTTCAGAGCAGTGTCAGTGTCCAAATAATGTTTAAATAGAGAAAATAACATCTGAGAGAAAGAAACTGCATGTAAAGATTTAGTATTAAAACAAGGCAATTCAGTAAACTAAAGATTATGAAGCTGTAAAATTTATTAACTGGAGAACAGCTGTCAATGGAAATATCACAATTATGTAAAAGTACATATAATAATCAGTTGCAGCAATCCATATCCTTATGGTTGCCGAGATATGCCCAGACAATATATTATAGGTCAAATCAAGGCAGGGTTCGAAATTAGCGCCGATCCGTCAGTCAGCAACCAACAGAAATACTATTGGGTTGAAAAGATTAAGATCCTGCCAGTCTGTTTGTCTAGAAGCTGTAAAACAATTACACATGCACATTTCGCACAGTTGAATTATGATTTTCATGTTTTCCATATTGTTCAACCATACCAAAGTGACCACATACATTTGTGTGAACATTTAAGTCCTTTCCCATTTTAACATTTGTTTTGTATGGTCGAATTATGGTTTGAATGTTTTGAATATTACCCATACATACAGATGTGGCAAAACATGCTTATGTGTGGTGTTAGGGCAAAACCTGTGGCTCACTTGATGAAATACAATCTGTTACAATGGGAAGTTGCAAAAGTAAAATACTTAATGAATTCTAATATGACTTTAACAGTGCTTAATCTACATCAAAAGATACACAAAGGTGCAACAACCAAGATTCAAGTAAAAAGATATAAGATAGATATAAGAGATAAAATAGTATCAGATATCCCAGTAGAGAGATAAAATAGCATCAGATATGCAAGACCAAAGGTCAAATCCAGGTCACACCATGACGTTGCACACCTATAACCCCCGACCAATGTCCCTACCAAATATCAACTTCCTACACCTTATGGTTTCCGAGATATAGCCCGGACAAGGCATTATACGTCAAGGTCACTAGGGCAAGGTCAAAAGTCAAATCAAGGTCACACCATGACGTTTTACATCTACACACCCTAGCCAATGTCCCTACCCAGTATCAACTTCCTACACCTTACAGTTTCCGAGATATAGCCCGGACAAGATTTTATAGGTCAAGGTCACTACAGCAAAGTCAAAGGTCAAATCAAGGTCTTGCCATGATGTTGCACACCTACACCCCCTAACCAATGTCCCTACCAAGTATCAACTTCCTACACCTTATGGTTGCCGTGATATAGCCCGGACAAGATTTTATAGGTCAAGGTCACTACAGCAAGGTCAAAGGCCAAATCAAGGTCACGTCATGATGTTGCACACCTACACACCCTAACCAATGTCCCTACCAATTATCAGCTTCCTACACCTTACAGTTTCCGAGATATAGCCCAGACAAGATTTTATAGGTCAAGGTCACTACGGCAAGGCAAAGGTCAAATCAAGGTCACATCATGATGTTGCACACCTACACCAGCTAACTAATGTCCCTACCAAGTATCAACTTCCTACACCTTACGGGTTCCAAGATATAGCCCGGACAAGATTTTACAGGTCAAGGTCACTACGGCAAGGTCAAAGGTCCCTACCAAGTATCAACTTCCTACACCTTATGGTTTCAAAGATATAGCCCAGACAAGATTTTACAGGTCAAGATCACTACGGCAAGGTCAAAGGTCAAATCAAAGTCACACCATGACGTTGCACACCTACACCCCCTAACCAATGTCCCTACCAAGTATCAACTTCCTACACCTTACAGTTTCCGAGATATAGCCCGGACAAATTTTCAAACTCAAGGTCACTACGGCAAGGTCAAATCAAGGTCACACCATTACGTTGCACACCTACACCCCCTAACCAATGCCCTACCAAGTATTAACTTCCTACACCTTACGGTTTCTGAGACACAGGCCGGACAAACTTTCCCACCACCCGCCCGCCCATCCGGACACCATGCGTGAAAACAATACCCCGACAGCCCTTAAGGGCTGTGGGGTAAAAATGCACTCTTTCTGTCCATCACACATTTATGTGACTTATAAGCCCTCTGTCAGGTTGGATGTATTTTGTACATTTTGATTTTTTATCCACACCTTATTGTACACATGTCACAGATAAATATGGAAAGGAAATTAATTAAATGATACTGTCTAGATTATACTAACCAACAACTCTATAGGTACTAGCATATGTTACACAAAGTACAATGCAAGAACCTCTTGTACAATGACGTGGCCCCATAAATGCATGTAACTATGCATATTTGGCAAAGAAAATTGTAGGGAATATATCATATATACATGATAAAATCCTTCTTCATTGTACTTCATTTGTCATATGCCAGTACACATGGAGTCCTTGGGCCGTATTCTATAACAATACTTAGATACGGTGACCTTAGATCTAAGTTAGGAAAGATTTTCTTGCACTTTGTATTCACAAAACAAAGTTAGAAGTATTCAGTTTTACATAATTTCTTACTTGAAATCTAAGAAATACTTGAAATCTTAGTTAGAAATGATCTAAGTATTGTTGTAGCATATATGGCCCCTGGAATTAGCACAGTTTTGTATCCATCTTGAAAAAGAAATTCTGGATGGGTCTCAAACTAAATGAAGACCCAAACTCTTAAATTATCACACTACAGACATTCCTTTCCCAATCATCAACTTCACCAGTGGAATAGCTCACCATTATCTGACTGAAAGGTCCCATCTTCATAATATTCTGAAACTGTTCATACATGTCCCGCAGTGTGAACTGACCTAAAATGGTACAAATTTATATTTTGATCACTACTAGACTAGGAATTTTTGCTAAGTATCAAGTTTAGCTATTTTACCTCATGACCTTACACAGAGAAAATTAATAAGTAGTGAAATGTAGAATCTGTAATCATCTCTTCTGCAGAAAACTGGCCATAAGTGACAATTAACTGCAGGTAATTACTTAAAATTTGCGAAATCTTTTTCTGGCTTAAGTTCCAACTTATATATCTTGCCATATAACTAATACTACACAAAACAAATACTTGGAAATATGTGGATCTATATATAAATGACAAATAAACAATATATTTTTCTGAATAGATGTAACTGGTAAAAATACAAAGCATTCCAATAACACTAGAGTATGGCAGGTGGTGAAATACATGATATACATAATAATATGTGTACTTAAAAAACCTTCTTCTCAATGACTTGTGGATTTATTTTCTAGTAAGAAATCATTTCTAAAAACACCATTGTGTCTGCGGCCCATTGTTCATTTACACACTATTTTACACATACATATAAGATAATGAGAAGGCAAGAACATTTAAAAACTTCAGATATAAGTAAATCTTGTCAGCCATTTTGCTAGATGTAACACCTAGAGGAAGAAACTCAGAAATTAAAAACAGAGTGAGCAATATTTTAATGCACTTGTTGAAATTTAGTTTATTCAAAGCCTGAGGAGTAACATTTTGGCATTGCCTTTTCCTCCCACCTTGTCAAAATGTATTGCCCTGGGGCCAATTATTGCAGAAACAAGAGTTAATTAATCCACACATTTAACTGTTAATTCTCACCATGTCTGAGTTTCTTCATGAGGTCCTCATTGTCTTCCAGCTTCAACTCATTCACTTTGTCAATTAGACCCTCAATGTCACCCATACCTGCACCAAAACACACACCAACGGTAAATTGGAGTCTTTTAATGAATGCCACAAAAAAAAAACACTGAATTCTGAAATAATCAATGCAAATTTCAAACAAACTTCTGGTGATGTGGACGTTGAAGTTAATTGTGTCACTATTTCAAAAAGATGCCCGATTCCAATGAAAGGTGTATTTTACAATTTTAGCGACTGTTTTTATGTTTAAAATAGGCTTATTATTTTATTATTAAAATATAAATTAAAGTTCAATACTTTAAGCGCACCAAAATATTCCCATCAAATAAAAATTGATATTTAACAGCTCTACACTACAAGTTCCTGTGTTTGTTCAGACAGAATTGCTTTAAAAATATTCGTCACATAGATATAAAAGCTTTCCCCAAGGTCCATTAGATATTGATAATCAGCCTTTCTTTTAATGCCCAAATTTGAGAGGTCAAGGAAAATTTAACTCACAGTCATTCCACCGTCAAATGTAATGCCAAAGTAAACATCTTAACATATACATGGCAAGTGTAACATAATTAATAGACATATCCAAGCTGCGAAACTGCTGTGAATATAAAGGTTTATAGAGGATTTCACTGTCAGGCAGATGATATGCAATACACCAGCAGCTAGTTGGGTTTATTTATTCTCGTTGATAACACCTATAACTATTCCAACCGTAAAATTTCCCCAGACAAAAGCTTTCCCCTTTAACACTACAATAGCCTTGCTGTAGCCTTTATCAAGGCTAATACTGTATAAGTGGTTATTTTTGAGTATGCTTAAGTTCGCGAATCAACACGGAAGGCTTCTTTCGCGAGAATTAATTTTTGCGGTGAAAGATGCTCTATTATCGCCAACAATAACAACAAAGTTACCCATATACAATTCACAGGTGGACTCCAAGTACATGTAAACATATCCCAATACCCAGTAAATCAGTATTTTTAATTTGTTTAAGTTGCTTAACTGAGTGTGCAACATATTGCCCAAAAGTTACCTTTTTTTCTTCATGTACATCTTTTAAAACTCCAACTAAATAAAAAGTAAATCTATTTACAAGCACCGCTCACATTGAACATATATTACCTAGCAGCTTGCTGACAAAAGGCTGCACTTTGAATGGTTCAAAGTCATCAATGTGTTCTCCTGTACCAATAAAGATGATAGGACTGTGAGTCGCCGCCACCCTTAAAAAGAAAATGTATTTCCTGTGTTACTAATTCTGTCAGCAGTTCATCTTTACCACTGATTTTTTTTTAACGTCTGTTCACGGATCTTCAACAAGTAAAACAAGTCTGTATTTAAAGAAATAATGCTGAAAATTTACTGTTATGTGTCATTTTTTTCACAATTTGTGTGTATGAAGCTGAACACTTACGCACTGAGAGCTCCACCTCCTTTCGCATGGAAATCTAATTTTGTGATGATAACTGAGGCAACATCTACTTTTTCTTTAAAGGCACGGGCCTACAAATAAAGCATAAATAGATACAGGCCTAAAAATAAAGCGAAAACAGAGACAGACCTGGATATAAGAACAACTTGGCACAGATCTAGATTTAAAACACAAATAGGTACTAGCCTAGATATAAGAACAACTAGGTACAGACTTAGAAATAAAATACATAATGGTCACAGTCTTAGATATAATGCACAAATAGGTACAAGCCTAGAAATGAAATGCAAATGGGCACAGGCCTATATATAAAGCGCAAACATGTATAGGCCTAGGCCTAGATATATAGTATAAATAGACACAGGCCTTAAGATAAAGCAGAAATCCCACAAGTTAGCAAAATGTTAACTTGGTTCTATTAAATGCCTAGTTTCAATAGACACCCGTCGCAGAACATCTCTTGACAATTTACAACACAACATCTGTGGTTTAATCCTAACTTCTGGTTTCAATAAGTGTCTGGCATACTGGCATGTGAAAATAATTCGTTCACAGATTACACTTGTGAGAGAAAGTACCAAAAAAATCCCATCGCCAGGACAATAATTTCACATGTATTTTGACAGATCAATTAAATATGGACTAGCTTAAAACTAGAATATTCATCAGCGTTTGTTGAAATCATTGACCTTCTTTTTCTGGATCGATTAAACAAACATATGTTTTAAAGATTGTGACAGACACTTCAGTTACAACTATTTGTTATTGAACAATAATGACTGGTCACAATGGTTACACTGTTACCGAAAACTAAGTACAGTAGAATTGATTTTACTCGAATGGCTATTCGTCGAAATTCGCCGTTATTCGAACCAATTTTTAAGTCCCAACTTTTTTCAATTAAAATAGACAGAAATACTCGAATTTTCGAGTTTTAATATCACCCATTCCTCGAAGCAATTTCTGGGTACAGAAAACTGGTTTTCAATGGCAAACAATGGGATTTCCTCGAACCTACCAACAACTTTATTCATCTAGACTTCACAGAAGACATAAAAGGCCGATTATTCATTATTTAACAACAATAGGTGTCACATCTAAAGTTTCTCACCTTTGAGTCATGCTTACACAGTTAATCCCTTCAAATGGACACTTATTTGATTGCATATCACACAAATAACTGACAAATATTAATCCCTTCAGATGTTTATGATTACACATGGGGGCCGCCATTGTTAACCCATTTGCATATGGCAATTGCTATTTTCAAACGAAAATTAGAGAGAGAGGATTTATCACTGATTGCAATTCCCGAAAAGTAAATGTCTATAAATATGGGGATTTTTTGTGAGAAATCATTCATTTCTGAGTTATTATCAGATGATATCATGGCTACTAAAAGGAAAGTTGTTTGTAAACCTTTGCATGAGAAATACAGTGCATTAATTGAAGTGGAAAATGGTGGTAAAAAAACGGACATTGCTGCAAAGTATGGGGTTCCTTTGAACACTTTAAGCACATGGATTAAAAATGCAGAGAAAATAAAAAACTCTTTCAAATCTGGTGAACAAAACTTGGCTAGAAAAAGGATAAGAATAAGTAAATTTGAGGAAATTAACAGTGCATTATTGAAATGGTTCAGTGCTAGACTAGATGAGGGGGCAGCCATTAGTGGGCCTATCTTGATGGAAAAAGCTAATAAATTCGCCAGTGAGCTTGGATACCCAGAGTTTAAGTGCACAGTTAGTTGGGTTACCACCCTCAAGGAAAGGCATGGTATTAAACTGAGATCTGTGCAAGGTGAAGAAAAATCTGTGGATATGGCTACTGTTGAAAATTGGCACAAAACAGTATGGCAAAATATTCTTCAAAATTATGAAGCAAAAGACATTTTTAACTGTGACGAGAGTGGATTGTTTTACAAACTTTTGCCAAATAAAACTCTCGCCTTCAAAGGTCAAAAGTGTGCTGGTGGAAAGCTATCAAAAGATCGGATCACAGTACTGTTTTGTGTCAATATGGATGGAAGTTACAAATGTCCATTGCTCACCATTGGAAAGTCTGAGAAACCCAGATGCTTTAAAAATAAAGTCACCCTACCAACTGAGTACAACGCCAATCGCAAAGCCTGGATGACTGCTGACCTCTTCATAGATTGGCTGAAAAAATTTGACAGAAAAATGGCCATAGAGAAGAGGAAGGTTGTTTTACTCTTGGATAACTGTGCTGCTCACCCAAAGACTGTCCCTAACCTGAAGGCTGTAGAATTGTTCTTTCTTCCACCCAACACTACCAGCATTTTACAGCCATTAGACCAGGGGATAATTCATAGTTTCAAACACTACTACAGAACCAGTGTAAATAGAAAGCATGTTGAGGCATTAGACAAAGGATCTGAATTTAAGATGAATGTGTTAGATGCCCTAACAGAAGCACAGAGAGCCTGGGAGAGGGTTACTGCAGAGACAATAGCTAACTGCTGGCTACACATGACTTTCAATGAGGCCATACAGGGGTCCCTCTCATCAGGGATTAGTGAGGATATACCAGGCCTTTCTACTGAAGAGTTTACTGAGTATGTGTGCCTAGATGACAATGTCCTCACCTCAGAAGCCCCCACTGACCAGGATATTATTGAAGAAATAAAGAATGAAAAAGAAGAGAGTGACAATGAAGATGAGCCAATTGCAATTGAGCCACCACCCCCTACCACTGCAGAGGCTGCCTGTGATGTAATTAGAAGATATTTAATGTCAAAAGTAGGGAGTGAAAGTGACTTGTTAAAGTTGTGTTCTATTGAAGACTTTGTGGCCAGAAGTGTGTTGAATGGAATAAAACAATCACAAATCCCGGATTTTTTCAAAAAGTGAGCTTCCTCCAGAAAAAGTTTTATGCTTCACCTTATTTTACATTTAGCTCAGTGGAGAGACAAAAATAACGAAGTAGTTTTGATCAATTTTATTGCTAACACAGTGTATTATGTTTGTTTATCGTGATTAAATATTATATTGTATGTTAATAAAAGGTTTTACAGGTATTTCTTTATTTCTACTTGAATACTTTCATATAAATCACAAAAATCACTCATTATCGCCCAAAACATGCTGTTCACGATCTTTATAATGACCAGTTGATCAAACTCGAAATAGTTATTCCTCGAACAAAATTAAATTCATTTTAGAACTTCGAGTAAAATCAATTCTACTGTACTTGTTATTAGTGCTGCGACGATGTTTGAAGAAGTTCGATAGTTCGCTCGTTTACTGCCCCGATTTCGGAGTTCGGTTCAAACGTCTATAAAACTTGTTTCTTTTGTTGAAAATATGGCGGAATTTATTTATAATATATATGGATTTTACATTTTTGCTATATTTTCAATAAAGTGACAAGATTTTATGTGAGATTACTGCGTTTTAACTGGTTTTGAAAACGTTGTTTCGAAGATCGAACTAGACCGAAGTTCGCTAGCTTATACAGATACCAAACATCGAACCCGATATTCGAAGCGATTTCACAGCACTACTTGTTATGTTATGAGTTCAACACTCACTTGAGCTTCACATGCTTGTCCTATAGTTGCATCCATCACATACACCACATTGTCAGGGTCCTGGAACAAACACAAATACTTCATGAACTTCCTATGAATAGTTACTTTTTTCTGTAGTCTGTTCCACTAAATAACATTTATCTTAACACCAAAAAGGTCCACACACCTACCCACTAAAGTATTTCTTCATATCAATCAAGACTGCTTTCAATAAGCCACCATCCTGAATCTTCTCTGCTTTACTACTGCATTTGAAAAGAACTTCCATGTTTTGTGTTCATAAAATCTACATATTATTAGTGGGCCTACTTAATTAGACATATGCTAGAAAACAATTTTTTTCTGTATCCCACAATCAGAGTGCTTTGGCATTGGTGGTACCTACTAGTGCTGCAATGATGTTTGTAGAAGTTCGATAGTTTTCCCATTTACTGCCCCAAATTTGAAGTTGGGATAAAACATCTGAAATTCAGACTTTGAAAAATGTTTAGAAATCATCAAGATCATACCAGATCCCAACAGATCCTATTTTCTACTATCTATAAAACCTGTGTTTAAATAAAAACATGGTGAAAGTTATTCAAAATATACATGGCTTTTATATTTTTGCATATTTTCAACAAAGTGACAAGATTTTAATGTTAGATTTCTGCATTTTTACTGGCTTTGAAAACGTTGTTTCGATGACCGAACTAGATTGAAGTTCACTGGTTTGTACAGATATCAAAGATCGAAATAACATTCTAAATGGTCTCACAGCACTAGTACCTGCACGTAAAATACACTACCGACTAGGGGTGTTGCGGTAGTACCAGTATCGTCGGTGCGGTAAATAAATCACTGCAAACCGTCATAAATTCAGCTACCGGTTTTCCGCTTAAAGGTCAATGTAAAGTAATTTTACTAACCTCACACACAAAATAAATGTCATAATCCGCTTTTCTTTGCTTTTTACTGTAAAACAACAACCATAATGAGCGATAATTCAAAGCAAACCACATAGTTTGTCGATTAGCCAATCAGAATCGAGGACACATCTGTGTCATGTTAGCAGAATTCCTGATTAAAGTATGGAAACTATTTGGTTCTTATGTTTTGTTGAATAAGAGACGGTTAACCGGTAACCGACCGGGAAGTGCCAGACGTGAAACCGGAAGGAAAAAATCGCTACCGCAACACCCCTACTACCGACCCTTCCATATACCTGACACCCATACACTAGTACCCAGATTCAGGAGAATTACTGCAATTCTGATGCCTACATATTCTTTCATCTCAAGTCCCACTCTTAGTTTCTAATAAATGTGATAAGTTCATATCTGACACTGCTCCTTACCACGGCGTTGGAGACCTGTAACATCTCCTCAAATAGGGAGTCCTCCTGCTTATGTCTGCCACTGGTATCCACAATGATGATCTCAAAGTTCTCATTCTTGAACTTCTCCACTCCATCAGCTGCTATCACCACTGGATCTGTCTCTACATAGCTGTTAAATACAGGAAAATGAGAAAACTTGCCACTACAAATTTGAAATTCAGAAGTGGGATCGTCCCACAAAAGCATAAACAGGAGAATGCATTAAATAACTGCAACTGATGAGATAAATATGCTTAAAAAGTAAAAAAAAAATACCCTATTCATTTGAATAATTCAAATGAGAATTTTTACTGAGATATGATGTCATATTAATGGAATAAAAGTCTTAATCTAAATCATTAGGACTTTTAAAAATTACTTGAGTACTGATTCTAACATGATGAGGTGCGCAGAAACAAGTCTTAGTTCTATGCGCAGACATTTATCTGAGACAACAATCACACTGCTGTTGATAAATCCCACCAAATTATCAACCACTTGCTTTTAAGTTATTATTATTACTTGTCAAATGTACAGTAAAATGTACATGTTACAGTAAATATGCGAAATCAGTAAATACGCGTATTTACTGAAATTTTCAGTAAATACGCGTATTTGAAATCTTCATTATGATTTTAGTAAATACGCATATTTACTGGACCAAAAAACCAGTAAATACACGTATTTACTGAAATTTTCAGGGAATACATGTATTAACTGACCAAATCATCTAATATTTTTTTGGATTTAAAATAAATTGTAATGTAAATAGGCAAGTTTATAAATTTAAATATCCAAATATTTATTAAATTATGATACTTTAATTAAGCAAGGTAATCAGATTAAGATATATTTCACTGTAGTTTTAACAATGTATTTTAACAATGTATTTCTTTTCCAAAGGTCACCAATAAAATTTAGTTCTATAATTAGGGTTGAATAAAACTTCCCTTTAATGTTGTCCCTTTAATAGAGGAAGCCACACCATAACCACAGATACCTTAAAAGAAATTAAGTCCCTCTGAAAGATTATAATGAATTCCAATTAGGGGTTAGCTGGCCTTTTCATTGTTTTTTAACAACAATTCTTTGATCAAGTAGCTACATTAAAGTCATAAATGTACCAAAAAATATTAAGCCGTGATTGAAATAAAATAAAGAAACAACTTAGTAATAATCCCTGTTTAACAAGAGATTCTTACAGAATACATACAGCTTGTTTGGGTGTAAATCATTCTGTACTAAATGAATGAAAGTATAGTTAAAATGTGTTAAAATTTTGAAACTATAATTTAAATTAATTTCTTAAACTTTTATTTATTTCCATTAAAAATGCTTTTTCATCTATTTCACATATTTTCTGTAACATACATATATATATCCTGCGTACAATGGATGGAACAGCCGGTTGCTAAGGTAACCACAATGTAAACAAACATACGTGAAACAATCTGTTCCTTGTAAAAATGAAAAAAAAAAATTAGAAAGTCTCTTAACTAAGCCTAGATGTCATGTTAGAATAGAAATAATCCACTCGTGCTGAAGGATTATTTCTACATTAAAGGGTGAAGTAACTTCCACAATTTTTTTTCAATTTTTAATGAAAATGGCACCTTTTATCCTTTTATTTAACTCTCTGTTAAAAGGAATACTCGAAAAGTAGAGCAATAGCTCAAGAGTACCCGATGTCTTCATGAAAAACATTACAACTCAAAGTCTTTATGTTTCAAGTCTTTGCTGAGACCTTAAAAGTAGGGCTGCAAACGAGTACTCGAACCTCGGTGTACGAGGCGGTCCATTTTGAAAACTTGGTCACTCGCGAGGTATTGTATTATCGCCCACGTAATCAAACGTTTGTGTAAAATATGCTACATTTCAGCATTTCCGTCACATAATATCAAATAAAGTTGTTATTTTCGCTTGAAAACATAAAATTTACTCCATATTCTATAATACCCGGTCAAACAGAAGATGTTTTTCTTCAAAAGTTTCATTTCCGGAACCGACTATTTGTTTACAGAAGACTTGTAATGGTAGGTACTAAATCTCGCGGTTAATCGAATTCGGGCCGGTTGTCAGAGGGCGAGTACTCGATGCCGTTTTTCAGCACCCATCACAGCCCTACTTAAAAGTTCAGATAGGAGTGTGTTTGATAAAAACAATGACAGAAAAATCTAATTCCTTGGTTATCATTAAAACAGTCTAACCTATGTGAGAGACCACCTCTATATAAAGATCGCTTCTTGATTCCCAAGGTTGCATTTCCCCTTCATTTTTACGTCTACATAGAGACAGACCCCTTGTAAAGACCATTTGTCAAATTCCCAAGGGCGGTCTGTATACACATGTTTCACTCTATATAAGTTGAATCAATTAGAACATTAAAGCTAGTTCCAGTTTTAATTCTCACCTTCCATAATAGGGTATCCTAGCTTTAGTGGCATTCTGTTTAATCTGATCGAAAGCACCAGCTCTGAATGTATCAGCACACACCAAACATGTCTTCCAGTTCTTTCTTTGATAGTAATATGCTAGCTGAAAATTTGTACAATGAAACTATATCAGACCCTGTTCAATGCACTTATCTGAATTATTATTAGAGCAAGGTCAGTAACGCTGGTACCTCAGTATCGAGAACATTTCACTTAAACACTATGATGGCCCTTTACAACTGACATCACATAAATGTCACCACATAATTATGGGAAAACATAAAATATAAGAACAAACCCCAAATCTAAAGAAGTTTGAAACTTCTATCTCATATTTCTGTAAATTTTAACTTTTATAGCAATTTCTTTGTGAAGAATTGCCATTTTTGTTTTCTTGAACTTCACCTCCTGTTAGTTGGCCTATTCAATTGAGGATATGCTAGAGCATAATTCTTTTCAGTATCCGGGATAGATTTGCATTGGTGGGATACCAAAATGTAAACTCTGCTACCAACACTGTCCTAATCAGTATCAAAATACATTGTTACAGCATTGCAAAGCATGCATACACTTCTAAAATAAAAATATCAATAATACTGAAAAGAAATGTGGATATTAACAATAATCACCATCCAGAAAAAGCTTCATATTTTCAAAAACAATAAGTCATATCATATTCCATATTTTTATTATTTGATTTAGATTACTTATTTGCAAATCTGAAATATTTATTGACTGATATTCATATTTCCAATATTTTCACACTACATAAAATTTTAATAGCATAAAATACCATACAGTATACAACATCACTTTTCATGTATACAACGCCATAAATGAGACATTAGAACATATTTTAACATGGTAAACCTGGTTCCTTACATAATTAAGGAGCCTATCAAAAACCTTTAAGTGCCCTGGCAAAGAGTAATGAATGCTGTATGATTTATTGCTAGTGTAAATATAACAAACAAATGTCTTACCAACAGGAAATCTGCAAGACAGGATCCTACATACAGTGTATGACAGTAATGCTGTCCCCCTGCTCAGTTACCAGTAGTACTTGCACAGTTTAAAAGTTACTGACCTCTTTTGCCAGTAGATTTTACTTAACACTTTCACTCAAGATTTTGAACAAAATACTGTGCTTTTATTTCTCACAATTAATGACCACCACAAAATCTAAAGGACCAGTAGATATCAAGAGTTACTAGCCCAATGGTCCAGTGTACATTTCCTGTTAGTGTTGAACACTACCTATATATATATACAGTGTGACAGGGTTAAAGTTACTATCTAATGCTCCAAATATAATTCATACCTTTGTACAAGTGGTTGTCTTTCCACTTCCTTGTAGACCCACAAACATCATCACATTTGATTTGCCTTTTGTGGGTGTCCATGCTTTTACACCTGGATCCACCAACTAGGATAAAATATGACCCAAAAATAAACCTGACTTAGACATTAGATATTTTACTATCTGACCACTGTACAATACAAATTTAAAACAAAATAATACCATTATAATACTGGTTTACTTCAATGAGAAAAAAAATTATTATATTTTGTTTGAGAGACTCAACCTAAAGCTCCTAATATAATAGATGCATTATATATAGGGGTGTGACAGGGTGCCCGGTCACCGAAAGACGGTGACAATCTATGAAACTACCGGGTATATTTTAATGTTCGTGGAAACCGAAAATCTATACTTCCTTTACAGAAAAGGTACAAATTGTGTTGAATAAAATAAATATAACAATAAAAAGTGTTTTACTTACCCTAGAACTCCATTATCTATCATATTTTATCACAACTTGAGCTTCAGTACACCTTAAGTACCTGGACTTCCTGTTTGGGGATTTACCGTAATCAACTTTACTGTATCTCCATAGCAACCATAGTTCATTTCCTGTCTGCAGGTAAGTACTCTCTTTTTTGCTAGTATCCAGTTTAACTGTATTTTGTGTTGCTTTTTTTGACAAAATGATCATTTTTGCCTTAAAAAACGAAGCAAACTGCAAGGAAATGGTCTAATATTAAGCTTTTGGATGTTCACGATCTCCGGTTACGGTCCGGTTATTTCCCGCGGATTAACCGGAGTCAAAATATTGTCCCCGTCTCACCCCTAATTATATATAACTGAAGTTCTGAAACCAAAATATAATATCAGGAGAAAATACACAGAAGTAAATTCAGACACAACAGCACAATCTAACGGAGCATACGAAGGTGGGAAGGCATACATAACTAACAATGATCAAAATACATTTACAAAGTTAAAATCTGTGAGTTAGAAAAAAACTCTCATGTGTTTACATGATTGGAGAATCCATAAATCTTGCAATATTAATACAAAAACTTGTCTTTAAACATGGAATGTTTAATAAGTTATGAGTAAGAAGTATCATTTGTATCTAATCTTTGGTTATTTTCTACTTTATCTGACCTTGACTAGCTCTTTGTATACAGCGGACTGGATCATGCGTCTTTTATTAAGCCCTGCTGCCATCTCATCAAAATCAATAACAGATCTGAAACAGGAAAAAATAATTTAAAACGTACACAGTAATGGTCTGTGAGGTGAATCAGAGTTTCTTTGAAGTTCCTAGAAACTTGGATATTAATATTTTTGAGGTTGGACATTGCTTTAACATGTACTGTCAATATCTGGAAATATTGTAACATGACAGAAACCACACAACAATTATTTCACAATCAATTGTAAAAACTAGATATTTTACATAGAAAGACAAGTATATATGTTTATTAATATATTAATATGTTACCTGACATTTTCTCTCAACTTCTTCACAAGTTTAATATTGACATCAGCTTCTAACAGAGCCGCACATATTTCTTTCAGCATAGAATTCAAAACCTTCAAGGAAAATAAATGAGCAAATAAAATCAACCATATAAATTAATTTCAGTTTATTTGGTCTAAAATACCACAGTATATAATTTTAAAATTTCTAATATTACAAAATACCACAAATTATGAATTTATACAACAGAGTTTTAAATTGTTGACATATCTTGCTAAAATCTGAAAAAAGAAGCCTAAAAAGCAAAGTTAGAAATTATTTTGTTTGTATTAATGCTTGAACATCGTTTGATCAGCAATGCAAATGTTCATTTTAATACAAGTATCTTTCATCTATCATTTTCAATTCTCTCAAGTATCATATCTAATCTAACAGATAAAACTTAAGCTTAAAAACAAAACACATGTTTATCCACAATGACTGAATATGATTTAAAGTATTAAAGTGGAATCCTGCTACCTACCTCTTCATTGATGACAGTTGCTGAACTCAATGATCGCAGAGCTGTTGTAATCTTCCTTCCGAGATCTGCTAACACCATTTTGATTTGGTTTCAGTTTTGAGACGGTGATTACTCTGATTCAAAGATAAGAAGAACACAATAACCACTTGACATATCCACATATATGCATAAACTTTGAAAAAACCCATAAAGTTATCAAATAAACAAACAGTTTATTACCATAATAAGATATTTATGGACTACCAAACTGATTAATATTATTGCAGTTGTAACTGACCCAGCAATAAACCATAACACATTGAATGCTTAA
This sequence comes from Sabellastarte sp. h YS-2021, assembly GCA_964017235.1. Lineage (NCBI taxonomy): Eukaryota > Metazoa > Annelida > Polychaeta > Sabellida > Sabellidae > Sabellastarte > Sabellastarte sp. h YS-2021. The sequence goes on from OZ024928.1 coordinate 44,051,035, forward strand.
TAATTTTATGTAAAATAGTGACTCATCTTACATTTTTTTACATTTGAGGTCAAGCACAAATGTTGTTATGTATATATAATAAATGGGTCTTTTATGGTATTGCTGTTTCATATGCAGCATGGAAAATGACAAGAGTATATTATCTCCAAATTAAATGTTCATTACTATGTATATACACACAACATATAATGTCAATAAAATAATATAAATCATTGGTATGACATAACAAGAGAGTTTGGGAAAATATTGTGAGTTATATTGTAAACTGATTAATGAAAAAGGCTGGCAGTTTTTTTTTCCAAACTTTTTTCTGCCTGGTTTTTTTTCTGTCCTTGAAAATATTGGTTTCATCCACTTTTGGATAAAACCAGAGGAAATCCTCTTTCTTACCTTTAAGAGAAAAAAACTCTCATAACAATTGCAGAAAAATATTTTCAACTTACTTTGATTCACATAAAAAGAAAAATAATGTATAATATCATGATTATTAAGTTCTAGAAAACTACAGTGAAATCAATTTATTGAATATCTAACTATTATCCTTGAGCATGCAATACTAGGAGATTACCTGCAGAGAATTAAGTATTTGAAAACAAAGTGTTTCACTGACAACCAGTCTACAGCCCAATAATGGGGATTACTGACCGGATCTAACATCACTAAGTATTTGTTTACAATATTTCACTCTCGCTTGAAATTTTCTAGTTCTACTAACAATATATCACTTATTAATGCACAGATTTTGATCAAACAAAAATGGGAAAAAGCAGTATATAAATATCTTCCCAATGATATAAAGTATGTTTATGTAGATTAACTAATTTTTAAATGTTAATGAAAAACTGAAACTTGTTTACATAAAATGAAAAACATATCTGGGAACCTTTTAAACTATTTCATAATAAAACGCCAGGAATGCCCAGGATGACGTGTTCTCATTAACCACTACTTGTATGATGACACAATATTATATATTTTGATTGGGATGGATTGTTCTTTATTAAAACAGTTAAACTCTGAAAAAGTGGCCAATACCAGAAAATATTGGAGAGCGAGGCCCGATTATATATACAGCAGGCAGTTTGTAAAAACATCACAGTATTTATAGTGGTGGTGGACCAGTTCACACCTGCATACCTATTCACGCCTACACCCTAATTTCTCCAAAGCAATCACAGTTACACAATAAATTACCAATGTATATGATCAATTTGGTAATTATCTATGTTGTGGTAAACAGCTTTTCTATGAAAAATCATAAATATTTAAGAAAACTGAGGATGGGCGTGAATAGGTACACGGGCGTGAACTGGTACACCACCACTAGGTGCTCATCCAAGCACTGTTGTCAAATCATAAAACCTCATATATTTCCAAGAGGCCTTTCAATCAGTGTTTTGCCACGGTACTAAAGCCGCTCAAAAACTAGTTCATTACAGTGTTGTCCAGTCACATTCAAAATAAAAGTTTGATCTTCCATTTACCAGCTGGTAGACCGATTAATCTGTCTCTCAGCCAATATTTAAAAGATGGATGTATTGGCGAGAGACAGATGGCATAAGTATGCAAACAACATAAACGTCCTGAAGGGCAACAAATGGCACACATCCTGACATTAAACATGCACTAGGCTACCACCTTGAGTATCAAGGATGTGCCCCGCATTAAAAGAAATAAACTTTTTGCATAGTTAATGGATATATTTAACAAATTTTATTTCACTTGCAAAATTTCATCATTGTTTATACAAACAGGAAGTGCAGAAAAAGTGTCTATATTACTTAGTGGTGGCATCGTTTAGAGAAATCAAAACCGGTTACCGGGGCTTTGAAACAAAATGAAATCCGGTATTTCGTATGCTTGTTCTGTGCATTGAAAATTATTCGCAGGCGTACATGAGCGATAACTTGTAAATGGAAGTGGCTTTCGCAAGATATTATTTTGTACGTAAAACTGATTTTTGCTCAATATGAAGTAAAATGTGACATATTTTATAAAATTTGTATATTTTTGTCGTTTTGATGAAGTATCAGCCATTAGAAAGCCTAAAATATAATAGACCGAGTTTCTGTCCCGTCGCCAATTGCTATTGATATACTGATGGACACAATGGCGAGGGACAGAGCTCACATGTACCTGTTTTCTGTGTAAATTTTGAACGGCATATTTTTACACATATTGCCAATAATATAAAGTGTCATTTGCATTCTTTGAGGTATGTGTATATTTCAACACATTTTTAAAATGTCAACAAAACTTCACAACTGTTGTGTTATGTACAAACTAAGTTTCTGGCTTTCAAAATCAGCTTACTGTAACAACATATGTATTATAAACTGGATATATGTGTATAGTCATAGCAAGGACATTATTAAGTAAATGCAAAAATTGTCTGCTTTTCAAAATTTACACAGAAACACATGTGAGCTCTGTCCCTCACCATTGTGTCCATCAGTACATCAATAACAATTGGCAACGGGACAGAAACTCGGTCTAAAAATATAATAACGTCTTAAATACCGGTTCCCAAATATTCTTTGCGGATTTCATTTATTGTAAAAAAACAAAACGATATTCTGCATATCGGAAAACCGTTAACAACACTAATATTACTGCAAACACAGAAAATTATGTTCCTGCATCTAAATGCTTTATACTGTTAATACATTTAAGTGGATATTTTAAAGTTTAAAGTGACAGTAATTTTCAGATATTGAAGTTTTTTGTATGGTGAGGAACTCTGTCCCAAAATGCCATCCATCAGTTTTTAAAAGGCATATTTTGAGACAGAAAACTCGGTCTACCAGCAGGTGTTGCGTATCCACGTAGATCAATATATGAGCGATAATAAAAGATATATAGTAATTTTTAATAAAGCAAAAGTCAAAATATCTTCAAATTAAGTCAAAATCTAAAATAATATATTACTCCCTCACATATTAATCTTGATTGTATTATGAATTAAAGCAATATGTCATTGCATCATATTGAAATATTCTTGAAGTTTCTTAACGGAAATGAAACATATGTTGACATAAAACTATGGTAGATGCAACATTTGAAACCCCGAGAATATTTAAAAATACCAGAAGTAAGCTTTTCATGAAAAGCCTTATCAGTGTGTTATGTCAATGAATTTTTTTCACATAAAACAATCATAATACAATATAAGTGCTCACCCAGCAACCGTGCAACCTGAAATTCCTTTAAACATAACTACAAAAATGTCTAGCATTTACAAGCCATTTTAAGTTAGATCTGATAGCTATCTTTAATACTGTCAGTGAACCTCATGGAGGATATTTGTTGCTGTATTTGCTATTAAAGTATGGTATTAACGATGTAACTTCACTGCATATTCAAGATAAAGGTATTTTATACATCATGATTTTCTGAATAGATCTTCAATTATCCAGTGGACCACAATATAAATTCATTCCAGTAAGATAATAAATTTTTCTCAGTCGGATGACTTTATCATTAAATTTATAAATTTAACTTAATTAATCATGGGAAATTAATGGACTTTTAAAATTATTTTTATCCAAAAAAACATTTGTTTGTATTATTTATTCAACAAAAATTCATTTCTTGAACATTTTCATGTCTTAACAACTCCATTAAGTGTCCATTGTCGACAATTACTAAGAAAATTGGGAAAATAGATGAATGAGCATTACAATATAATTGCCGAGGTGATCATTTAGTCAAACATCCACCAGAATGGATTTTGAAATTATATAGGCTAAAGCAAGGTTCAATATACAGTACTGGTTGGCTGGGATAAAGAGAGGCCTATTCACATAAAAATCCCATAAAGAACTGTACATTACTGTTGCAGTAATAGTACATACAGACAAACTCAAGATTTTAATACAAAACTTCCTGGTAAAGTGAATAAACACCACAAGGACAGGTTGTGTTCTCTTCACCACTTTCTTTGAACAATAATAAGTAAAATCAGTCAAGATTGTACATTTAGCAAGGGGAACCTGTTAAATATAAAACCTCAGTTTTTAAACTTTGTAACTCGTGATTTCTCCTCCATTTTTCTGCATGCAATAGTAAACCACCACTCTCTGTGTGTCTTCATCAAGCAGGGACTGGAAAAAACAATACTGCCACAGTGAAGGTAAGCATACAAAGACCTTTGTTACAGTGGCTAGATGTTAAATATAGGTTGTGAGATCAATATGAAGTATCGACTGCTGGTCAATAGTTTAGGTGATGCAGGGGTTAAGGGTACACTGCTATAAAATATAGACACTTTTTTCTTCAGAGAACGTATTGAGATTTAGTGTTGAAAATGAATAGAAAGATGCTAAATGAACATAATTTCGACTTTAAATATGATTACCTGATTGTGTTAGAGGATTACGTAAAGTTTTTTTAATCTTTTGACTCTTTATTTCTTCAATGTATATGGTACAAATGACATATATTTTGACATCAAATATATAAACAAACATTCATATATACTTGTATTTATATCTTTAATTAAATGAGGAAGAAACATTAGTCACCAGTTGTACAATTACATTTACCAATGTATCAAGCAACAGTTACAATAACAGAAGAATGTTTATTTTAATCAAATAACTTTAAAAAAATTTTCCTAGTATTTTTAAGATTTCTTTTTGCTCTTTCTCTTATTAATAAAGTATAAATATTCAAACACTGATTTGATCATTATATTTAAATGTGCTAATTTACCCTAAACTTCCAAGGGTATTCAAAGCTGCCTTCAAAGAATTCTCTTTACCATCCAAAATCAAAGTCACATCATCAGAAATTGAGATATTTTAAATTCTGTGTTATTCATTATGATCCTTTTAAAGTTCTTATTATTTTCAGTTAGCAGGTTTACTTGTCCACAAAGTAGGAATAGACACGGTGCCAGAGGATCGCCTTGTTTGCAACCTCTTTTTATGCTAAAAAATTCATACAAAACTCCAAATTGGAGAACTGAATCACTTATATATCAGTGTTAAAAGCTGAACCAACTTGATCATAATTTAAATCCCTAAATTTTCAGGAACAAGATACATACATTTGCATGATATAGAGTCAAAGGCTTTCTCAAAGTTACTTAGCATTTATAATCCATAAATTTGTTATCTTCTGTATTATTCATTAAGTTGTTTATTAAATGAGTGCCTTCGCCTATAAATCTACCATCAAAATATCCAGTTTGAGTGGTTGGAATTGGTTTGGGGAGAAAAGAACTTTTTTGATACCAGAAGCAAAAATGTGAGATCCAAACTTATACCAGGCACTAGCAAGTGAAATATGGCTGCAATGTTTCAGGTTATCTCCAAGTTCATTACCTTTTGAAATACATCTAATAATAAGCTGTCTCATACTTATAGGTAAAGAACCTGTTTTATAGCTCTCATTTAAAGCCCAAAAATAAAAATGCTTAATCTTTTCAAACAGACTTTGAAAACATCCGTTGGGAATTACACTAAACTTTGTACTAAAATACATGGATCAACATGAACATCATTATTGAAAAAAGTCAGCATAATTATAAGGTTCTGTGCCACTAAGCATTGGCTGTTGAAACTCCAAGTTTGACTTTTGGATGGCTGAGCCGTCTTTGTGGAATGCAGTCCTTGATGATATGCAATCACATCGTCATCTGTCATGATCAGGCACAACTTGCAGACATACCACTTCAGGAAAGCTTACCCACCAAAGCACTCTTGCTCCCTGGCATGTCTATTGTCAGCCAGCTATATATGTCACTGCATTTTGAATTTTTTTTCTTCTTTCATTGTGGTTTCAGCACACTAGAGTTTTTCATATGATGGAAATTAAGCATTATGAAAGTACACATATACTGAAATATATTGACACTCACTTGTTTGGATTATTACAGGTCCATATGTCATTGTTGTAAGTCGCATGAGGTTCTACAAAACCTCTATGCTTGAAACAACACAGTCTCATAAACTTGTGGATGAAAAATATGATCTTATGAATGCACACAATTTCCAATTGTCATATAGAGTATTACTTTCTTCCACGTTATTAAGTGCATTGCAGATGAATTTCTCTCAATACAATTTTAAAAGTATGTAAGTGTAGTCAAAACAAACTGGTTAAAGGTCTGTTCGAGCCTCATTTGCAGTATATATGCAAAAGATTTCCTGAAAAATTCTAAGAAATGACTTGTCACTTCTGTTGCACATATTAACCTGACACCCATGGGAAAAGTATGATTACCTCTGCCAAAGAGGTATTATATTTATGACCTTTTGGCTGTCCATTTATCTGAATTCCTACTTATTTTTTTCTAAAACCCTCAGAAGATAGGTTCTAGTCCAACTAGATGTCATAAAATTTTGAGAGTGATCTCGATCACTATCTGGATAGAAAAAAGGATTTTCCCATTTACTTATTATTATGTGCCTTGTTTTTGAGGAGCATACAAATACTACTACTTAAATCTTCCTGAAAAAAAGAACATGAGTCTTGGTTCTGATTCATCAAGTTACTTATTACTGAGCTTTTTCAAATAACTATACCTTTTTAACTATGCATTATGAGGTATTTTAATGGCTTTTAGATTTCATGAAATTTAAAGAATGATCTGGTTCAGGTTATGTTGAAATCATGCCTGTTTGACTGTTTGCCCATGATGTCTGTTTATTTGTTTGTTTGTTAGCTGGATTATGCAAATGCCACTGCTTGGACCTTCATAAAAAACTGAGAACATGAATCTTGGCCCAGGGAAAAATCTTATTACCAAAAACAAAATAATATGGCAAGGTTCTGGTCTAAAGTTCACATTTAACCCTTGACCCCTTCTTCATAGTCAAAGAGAGATTGCCATCTGCAAACTTTAATATCTCTCATACTATTGCTCTAAGATTTCCATTGTACTTTATAATTTCTAGTTATTATGTGACTTGGCACGTATGCACTCTCTTGGTGCTCTTGTTATTTATGTTTTTTGTGAACATCTCAAGACAACTCTTTCTCAAAACCTACAACTTCAACAATTTGGTTTGTCAGCATTCACAAGCTAAGGCTAAGTAAAGATCTGGAGAAAAAGATTGTTTCAAAAGTGACAAGGTTGTCTTTCAATAAGAAACAAACTTTTGTTTAGAGCAGACAGATATTGTTTCTTTTTGTATTCTATTTCTGCATATGTGACATACTGGGATAAATCAAGTTTATGAATGTCGTCAGATAAATACAATATTTTTAAAACATATTATGTTTATAGAAATAAATTTTAATGACAAATAATGTTGGAAAATTAGTATTATATATTGAAACCATGAAGAGATTTGAGTGTGTTGTCATTTATCTATATATTTGGTTTCATGTGTTCTACCTATTAAAATATTTGTACCCTCCTTAACTTAAAGGAAGTTGCAACTTCAGTTATGAATATCTGATGTATTAAGTATTTTCATTGGCTGAATCGTGAAAGCGTGGTCACATGGGTTATATTTTATCGCTCACTTGTTATTTTACGTAGACCAAACACAATTTTGAAACACGAATACAGAAGAACTGACCGCAAATATTTGCCTGGGTAACTGTTTAAAACCTTTTATTCATTCCTGCAATTAATGGTACTAATTGCTGGACTGACGTCACAGTGTAATTAAACTGAGTTGGCGTAGAAAGTGCTTTGAAAAAAATAGTATCAAGGTTGTGAACATTGTTTACATTCTTATTTCAAGTTTTCTGTGGTGCATTATTGAAGACAATCTTGAGATAAAGTGAAGAAAGAGCCGCATTCAGTCGAAACGGGGTTAAAACATGGGGGAGGGGGGGGGTCTGCGTGCCTCTATATTCACTTGTCTCCAATTTTTTTGCTTATGGTATTTCAGTACTGCTCCCCGTCTTAACAAAAACTTTATTTCTGCTAGTAGTGGTAGTACTGGTAGTGGCTTTCTACCAGTGAACGCCCGCCTACCAGTGAACGCCCGGCTACTATTTTTTTTGTTTGAGGTCAAGGACAAATGCTTATATTTAACTAGAAAGTGGGCGTTCACTGGTATTTCCATTTTGCGGTAGAAACGGCTGATAATAGAGCTAAATTATGAAAATAGAAAGCTTTGAAACAAATGAAACAACAGGTGCCTTAGTTATTACTTGCAGTTTATATTATTTGACAATCTGTTGTTAAAGGAATAAAATATAAAGCTGTTAATATAATTTAAAATCGATATATTAGCTTCAGCACGGGTGTTTACTGGTAGAATGCCACTAGTTTTGTGGACTTCTTTTCACTCAAATATGTATTGAAACAAGCAAGAGTTATAAAAGTATTTTGCTGACATAAAATTAAAACAGCAATCCATTTAGAGTAGTTTTTAGGGGGGCGATGATATAAAATTTCTGCTTGAAATCAGCACCGAAACTTGGCACAATTCACGCCCGTGTACCTATATTCATGCCCACCCCTAAATTTATCCAAAACAATCACATTTAAACAATATATTACAAGTGTACATGATCAATTTGATTATTATCTATGATATGGTAAACATCTTCCCTATGAAAAATTATAAATCTTCAAGAAAATTGGGGGTGGGCCTGAATTGGTACCCGGGCGTGAATTGGTCCACCACCACTACAGCAATTACTGAAGATATTTAAATTATTTCTGTCATCACATTGACTTTCCTTTGGTATGCAGAAAACATAAAAAAAGACAATTGTTATTAAGTATTTTATCTGCTGGTTTGTGCCAAAACGAGGTTTGTGTCATCATGACATGACAAAGACTGAGTTTCTGTCCCGTCGTCAATTGCTGTTGATATTTCTGACGGTACGTAATGGCGAGGGACAGAGCTCACATGTACTTGTTTTCTGTGTAAATTTTGAACGGCATATTTCTACACATATTGCCACAAGTATAAAGTGTTATTTGCATTCTTTGATGTATGTACATGTGCCATTCACTAATATTTAAAGCCTATCTTATTGGTATGTGTATATTTCAACACATTTTAAAAATGTCAACAAAACTTCACCACTGTTGTGTTATGTGCGTACAAAATAAATTTCTAACTTTCAAAATCAGCTTAGTGTAACAATATATGTATTATAAACTGGATATATCCATATAGTCATAGCACGGGCATTATTAAGTAAATGCATAAATTATCTGCTGTTTAAACTTTACACAGAAAACAAGTAGATGTAAGCTCTGTCCCTCGCCATTGCGTACCATCAGAAATATCAAAGCAATTGGAGACGGGACAGAAACTCGGTCTAGACATGACACCAAGCAGTAAGTTTCCTCTTTTCAAAAGTTCTGTTGGCACATAGTATCTGTAACTAGTGGTAGAATGATTGTCTACAGACATCGAATGGTCAGTTGAAATTCACTGGAGTAGTGATGATCGATCTGGAAGTAGTGTCCATCAATTCATCATTATTCCTGAAAATTTTGTAATACAGTAGAACCTCAATTATCCGAACCCCATGGGAGACATACAATCCGGTCGGATAATCGAGGGGTTCGGATAGATGATGGAAGCCGAAATTCACCATCTATGGGTTACCGAGTGGGCGATAATTGAAGAATTGTCATTTTTATGCAATAAACAAAGACGTTGGTGGTCATTGATAAAATACTTTAATATATTTGTGTTATATAATATAAGTGACCCTTTAATTGTTGCTTATTTGCTCCATATCCATGGATATTATTATTCTTTTTATTTAAAATATTACGTGGACTTGAGGTGGCTGTATTCGGTTGGTACTTACATTGTTGACGTTTTAATTTCAGATTAACATCGTCCCGCATTTTGTCAACTGAAAAACTCCTTTTATACACGTTTTCAGATCTACTCTGGTAGATTATAAATTTCTAAAGCCAATCGAACACGCTTTCATTGATTGGCGCATTATCAAAGAAGTTGTGTAGCGGGGTCGTGTAATTGAATTAATCTCCCCCTATTGAAACTATGTTAATAAAGATCAAAGAAGTTAGGCGTTTCTGTGGACAGTGCATTTTATACAGTACTAGAATTAATGGTTTCCGAGAATGTGTAAAATGCTGTATTATCGCTCATGGTAGACCGTGCTTTTAAACTGAATGTAGGGAGACAAGGTTTCGGATTGGTTAATCCGGAGATTCGGATCATAGAGGGCCGGATAAGTGAGGTTCTACTGTATTTAGTTACCTTTCTTTATGTATCTAAATATCCCCTTGTTATTTTTAAAAAATATTTTGGGCAGTTTCCTTAATAAAGCAACAGATTTATCACAAATTTTGGGTTTGTTTATATCACAGGTGTATTTCTAGATTTAGACAAACCCCTTTTCCAGTATTGGTAGAATAAACATCATTCATCTAATATCATTTGACCATGGTGATGATGTTTTTCACAGACATGTCAAACTATATTAAACATTTGTAACAATAATTACCTGATAATAACTTAATACTAACTTCTGTTTTATGCAGAGGTACGTTGGTGCCACCAGTATCTTAGTATTGAGTCTAGTTGAGTAGAAGACCATGATGACACTTTACAACAGGCATCTCAATTGTCAGCAAATATGGTTGCAGGAGAACTTAATGTTAAGACTGTGACTTGGTAGTTGGTATTCATAATTGGGGTCAATTTGGGAAGATCTTGAGTGCTTTCTTGTCCACACTATTGTAGTTAACTACCACAATATAATAATATATAATACATTGTTGCCCAATAGGTGACATTTTTTAACACAACAAAACAACACAGTAAAACGTCTGAATACTTTACACTTTGCAGAGTTTCACGTAATATTTATCAATTTGTAACAATACAATAAGTTTTGAATACCTTTCACTACTGTTTTAATACAAAGACATCTTTCCAGAAACCACCATTGTGTTTATGGAGAGAAAAAACGTGTACACCAAACTACATGAATACCAAATTTTGATATGAATTTGGGTAGCTTAGCTCTTGGGGTGGATTTTTACCACTCATAATAGCCTTACTTCATATAGTAGAGACAAACCAGAAATATGAACCGTGATCCTATATTTTTAAGAGATGGGTAGGCATAAAGTAGGCCCAGTGTCTTGGTATTGAGAGCCTTTTACAGAAATACCGTGATGAGATTTTAAAACCATCACTTTGCCTACCAACACAAAGGTGTAAGGATCAATTAAGATATTACAAACATACCCAAAATCCGAAGAAATTATAAGCTGTTTTCCCATATTTTCATTTGCAGACTATTTAGTGATCAGTTGACCAGAAATGTCATGTTTTCGTTATGACACTCTATAACCTCAATCTCGCTTGTCATCACTTACAATGGAAGGAAACTTAAAATATTGGAAATAAACCAGAAATCTGAAGAAATTTGGTGGATTTATCTCATATTTTCTGCCTTTGGGGATTTTTATTGCTATGCAATTAAGAGGAAACATCCATGTTTGGACGCCACCATTTTGGATCGTGGCACAAACAACAATGTCTCAAAAACCATAAGAGATTCAGCGATTTGGGGTAAATTTTTGACCTTCTTAATATTAAGGAGTACTCTTTAACACTTATAAAAATGGCTTCTAACATATTTTGAATTTTCAAAATTTTAGCTGCCATGTTGAAACTTGATGGTAGTCAGAAATATAGTTTACCTCTAAGACAGTTAAAGAAATAGTGATTTTGAGTAAATTTGGACCTTCTGGGGTTAGCAAGGACTATTTATGTAGTGCAACAGAAAAATTTTTAATTTTCTGAATTTAACTCTTTCGGCGCGATTGGCGACTTCCGTCGACATATAAAAGAAGCGCGACGCTAACGTAAGTTTTGATCCGTTTAGCGCGGATTTGTTTTTCGCAAGTAGCTAATGAGAAAACAGGATTTTTTTCATTGGCTTAGTCCTCGACCAATAAAATTATTATATTTTCTTTGCTTTCTCATTGGCCGACGGCTATCCAATAGAATTTCAGTATTTGTTGATTGACAGGCTCTTTGTGAAGATATGGAATAATGAATGTAAGTATGTATAAGTTCATTGCCGAATGAGAAAATAGTACTAAATTCCTTGCCTCTTTTGCAGAATAATGTCTTTTAAGCATTTTAAATAACTATGTGATGCAAACGAAATATTTACAGCTTATTTACACAATAAATGACGTATTACCCACGTCATTATTACAGTAAATAATTTCATACGTCACGGCGATTATTGTCGACTTTCGCGCTTCATGGAAGTGTCGACGAAAGGCGACTGCCGCGTTTTATACGCATTTTACTATGTGAAACTCGCAGCGAAAGAGTTAAGCTGCCATCTTGAATTTTGGTAGACCTAGAAAATGTTATTTTATCTTGAAAACCATTACAGATAGAGCACTTTCAAGCAAATTTTGGATGCTTTATGTAGGAAGAACTTTTTATATTATGGTACCTTTGAAAAATTTAAGAATGTCGGACTGCATCTGAACATTTGGCAGAAATAAATCATGTTGGTTATCTCGAAAACTATTAGAGATAGACTAATTTTGAGCCATTTGGATAAAAAGGACTTTTTATGTATTGGGACTTTAATTTAAACTCTGAACTCCAACTTCAACATCAAATGGGATTGTCATAATAAATATGTCTTTTATTGGTTGTACTTTTCAATTGAATATATCTTTCATCTACATCCTTGTCTTAGTTTTTCTTGGCAATTGAACCTTTAATTTTTGCAGACTGATGCCATAAAAATACACAAGGGTTGTTATTAAATTTTAGACTAATTGTCATGTATCTTTCATAATATGAGTCCCAATAAAGATCATCATGCAAGTTTTGAAAATAAACCCCAAAAATTATTTTATTGTCACTAAATTGATGTGGTTTAAATATTATATTTGTGAGACTGTCGCCCTAACTTCCTTGTTGTAAGTTCATATAACCTTGCATGTTGATGCCAGTTCATGTTGCTTTGTTGAAAAAAATTAATAAATATTCTAAAGTGATTCATTAAGCGTCCCGCAAGGGACGCTTGTTTGTGTATGGGAGAGCTTCAGGCTCCGCCGGCTCCGCCGGCTCCGGCGGCTCCGCCGGCTCCGCCGGCTCCGCCGGCTCCGCATTTTGTTTTCCTTATAACTCTGTAACCGTTAGGCGGATTCTTTTCAAATTTGGCAGGTTTAGGCAGTAGCCTTGGGGAATTTTTTTGAATATGCTGCAGTGACATTTCAACCAATCAGAGAGGTCACATGACCAAAAATGTCTTTTTTCGATGGGGAAGCTTGTCCGGATGATAACTTGAAAGCAATTTTATCAATTCACCTGAAACTTGGCAAATACATTCATTCTATTAAAATCTGGAAATCATTAGATTTTGGCATTGATTGGTCAAGAAATGGCCTAGTAATTAATGATTAATTAATCATTACGAATTTTCCAAATAAGGAAAACACAAAAATGCTTATATCTCGAAAACCGTGCTAGATAGAGCGATTTCGACGAAATTTTTGACCCGCAGGGTATCTCTGCGGAGTAGTTTTCCCAATTTTCAAAAAATTTTTGTCTCGTCCAAAATGGCGGCCATTTTGAATTTTCGAAATTTTCGCAAAAATTGCAAAACACAAAAATGCTTATATCTCAAAAACCGTGCTAGATAGAGCAATTTCGACAAAATTTTTGACCCGCAGGGTATCTCTGCGGAGTACTTTTCCCAATTTTCAAAAAAATTTTGTCTCGCCAAAAATGGCGGCCATTTTGAATTTTCGAAATTTTCGTAAAAATTGCAAAACACAAAAATGCTTATATCTCGAAAACCGTGCTAGATAGAGCGATTTCGATGAAATTTTTGACCCACAGGGTATCTCTGCGGAGTAGTTTTCCCAATTTTCAAAAAATTTTTGTCTCGTCCAAAATGGCGGCCATTTTGAATTTTCGAAATTTTCGCAAAAATTGCAAAACACAAAAATGCTTATATCTCAAAAACCGTGCTAGATAGAGCAATTTCGACAAAATTTTTGACCCGCAGGGTATCTCTGCAGAGTACTTTTCCCAATTTTCAAAAAATTTTTGTCTTGCCAAAAATGGCGGCCATTTTGAATTTTCGAAATTTTCGTAAAAATTGCAAAACACAAAAATGCTTATATCTCGAAAACCGTGCTAGATAGAGCGATTTCGACGAAATTTTTGATCCACAGGGTATCTCTGCAGAGTAGTTATCCCAATTTTGAAAAAATTTTTGTCTCGCCAAAAATGGCGGCCATTTTGAATTTTCGAATTTTTCGCAAAAATTACAAAACATAAAAATGCTTATATCTAGAAAACCCTGCAAGATAGAGCGATTTCGACGAAATTTTTGATCCACAGGGTATATCTGCAGAGTAGCCATGCCAATTTTCAAAAAAATTTTGTCTTGCCAAAAATGGCGGCCATTTTACTCACCTACTCAAAATGAGTAAATGCGAATTATCTCTAAAAGTATTGCAGACAGCCAATTTTTCTCAAATAACTCATTCACCTACTTTTGGGAGAGCTTTCACTTGGTGAAGTTTCAGACCCATAGCTAATTACTCACCTACTCAAAATGAGTAAATGCGAATTATCTCTAAAAGTATTGCAGATAGCCAATTTTTGTCAAATTAATCATTCGCCTACTTTTGGGAGAGCTTTCACTTGGTGAAGTTTCAGACCCATAGCTAATTACTCACCTACTCAAAATGAGTAAATGCGAATTATCTCTAAAAGTATTGCAGATAGCCAATTTTTCTCAAATAACTCATTCACCTACTTTTGGGAGAGCTTTCACTCTGTGAAGTTTCAGACCCATAGCTAATTACTCACCTACTCAAAATGAGTAAATGCGAATTATCTCTAAAAGTATTGCAGATAGCCAATTTTTCTCAAATAACTCATTCACCTACTTTTGGGAGAGCTTTCACATGGTGAAGTTTCAGACCCATAGCTAATTATTTACCTACTCAAAATGAGTAAATGCTAATTATCTGTAAAAGTATTGTGGATACCCAATTTTTATCAAATAACTCATTCATCTACTTGTGGGAGAGCTTTCACATGGTGAAGTTTCAGACCCATAGCTAATTACTCACCTACTCAAAATGAGTAAATGCGAATTATCTCAAAAAATATTGCAGATAGCCAATTTTTCTCAAATAAATCATTCACCTACTTTTGGGAGAGCTTTCACTTGGTGAAGTTTCAGACCCATAGCTAATTACTCACCTACTCAAAATGAGTAAATGCGAATTATCTCTAAAAGTATTGTAGATAGCCAATTTTTCTCAAATTAATCATTCACCTACTTTTGGGAGAGCTTTCACTTGGTGAAGTTTCAGACCCATAGCTAATTACTCACCTACTCAAAATGAGTAAATGCGAATTATCTCTAAAAGTATTGCAGATAGCCAATTTTTCTCAAATAACTCATTCACCTACTTTTGGGAGAGCTTTCACTTGGTGAAGTTTCACACCCATAGCTAATTACTCACCTACTCAAAATGAGTAAATGCGAATTATCTCTAAAAGTATTGCAGATAGCCAATTTTTCTCAAATAACTCATTCACCTACTTTTGGGAGAGCTTTCACTTGGTGAAGTTTCACACCCATAGCTAATTACTCACCTACTCAAAATGAGTAAATGCGAATTATCTCTAAAAGTATTGCAGATAGCCAATTTTTCTCAAATAACTCATTCACCTACTTTTGGGAGAGCTTTCACTTGTTGAAGTTTCACACCCATAGCTAATTACTCACCTACTCAAAATGAGTAAATGCGAATTATCTCTAAAAGTATTGCAGATAGCCAATTTTTCTCAAATAACTCATTCACCTACTTTTGGGAGAGCTTTCACTTGGTGAAGTTTCAGACCCATAGCTAATTACTCACCTACTCAAAATGAGTAAATGCGAATTATCTCTAAAAGTATTGCAGATAGCCAATTTTTCTCAAATAACTCATTCACCTACTTTTGGCAGAGCTTTCACTTGGTGAAGTTTCAGACCCATAGCTAAATATTCACCTACTCAAAATGAGTAAATGTGAATTATCTCTAAAAGTATTGCAGATAGCCAATTTTTCTCAAATAACTCATTCACCTACTTTTGGGAGAGCTTTCACTCTGTGAAGTTTCAGACCCATAGCTATTTATTCACCTACTCAAAATGAGTAAATGCTAATTATCTGTAAAAGTATTGCGGATACCCAATTTTTATCAAATACTCATTCATCTACTTGTGGGAGAGCTTTCACATGGTGAAGTTTCAGACCCATAGCTAATTACTCACCTACTCAAAATGAGTAAATGCGAATTATCTCTAAAAGTATTGCGGATAGCCAATTTTTCTCAAATAACTCATTCACCTACTTTTGGGAGAGCTTTCACTTGGTGAAGTTTCAGACCCATAGATAATTATTCACCTACTCAAAATGAGTAAATGTGAATTATCTCTTAATAGTATTGCAGATAGCCAATTTTTCTCAAATAACTCATTCACCTACTTTTGGAAGAGCTTTCACACACGAAAATGAAAAATTGTGAATATCTCGGAAAAGCTATTTCTTCTGCTTTAATGCTCGGCGGGAGATACACACCGCGGCAGTGGTCTTGACAAAAAATTTTGTCTCCCCAAAAATGGTGGCCATTTTGAATTTTCAAAGTTTTTGCAAAACACAAAAATGCTTATATCTCGAAAACCGTGCTATATGGAGCGAAATCAACAAAATTTTGGACCTGCTGGGTATCTCTGCAGAGTAGCCATGCCAATTTTCAAAATACTTTTGTCTCACCAAATATAGCGGACATTTTTAATTTTTTTATTTTTTGCAAAACACAAAAATGCTTATATCTTGAAAACCGTGCTAGATAGAGCAGACTGCGCTGACTTTGGTTGCCACAACAGTATAAGGCTAGAAACGAAGCATTTTCTTAATACTTTAGCACTCACCTTTATAGCCTTTTCGGGACGCTTTGTTTTTGCTATGCAAAAACATTATCTTTTTTTTTTGCGAGCGATCCTCTAGTTATTTGTTTGTAGTGTTACCATATTTATTTAAGTATAATTAAATTGTACATTTTGAGAGTGGATAATTATTTTCATTTAAACATTTTTTGGAGAAGGACAATTTTATATGGTAACCATTGTCCTGTTTATTAAACTGTTTCAGTTACTGTACTTTTCAGTCGACCATGCATTAAACTGTCACCAGCTTCCACACAGAAGTGGCCTCACCAAAGAACACTTGCCCATGATTGAAGATGCAGAATGAATTGCCATACAGGTTAGTATAGACAACTTTTTTCTGAAGAAGTGTTGTGTTCTTATGCAAATTAAGAAAGGTCTACATGTATGTACTGACAATTAAAATGTTTCCAAATGAAACGTGTCTGTAAAAATTTTGACCTCATTTTAAAACTAAATATGTATGCCATAGTCGCTTGTTCAAAAATCGTTGAGATGTTCTAAAACTTGCAGCTAGCTTCATCAGATTCACACAAAGTGTATGTGGCTAGGAAAGCTTACCGAGAAGAATCTTGACCTTGTTTTGAAAACAAAATGGCTGTATATCACATTGTTAAGATCAATAGAATAAGGGCTTCATGCAGTACAGATATAAATAACATCTTCCATTTTGGGGAGTTTTTATGGTGATTCAGTGTCTTTATGCAGAGCACTCTGCATTGTTTCATTCATTCAGAAGTATGAAAATTTAATAATTTCTTAAATGTAACTAAATTGAGTAATTTCATGGGAATTTTGGACCCATAGGTAATATCAAAATGCACTAATGCTAAACGAGAGAAAGAAGTTTTTCTCATATTTTTTATCAACTTTTATACAAGTACATGTATAACAACACAACGACTGAGTTTACACACAAAAAGGTTTTTGATCTGCGTTTTTGTACAATGTTATCAAAATATTGTATTCAACTAAGAAACAGATTCTACAAATAAAAATATGTTATAATGATATGCATTTAGAGTGAAGATTATTATTGTTTGGGATTGTTGGGGTATTGGCGGGAAAAGTTTGTCCGGGCTATATCTCAGAAACCGTAAGGTGTAGGAAGTTGATACTTGGTAGGGACATTGGTTACGGGGTGTAGGTGTGCAACGTCATGGTCTGACCTTGATTTGACCTTTGACCTTGCCGTAGTGACCTTGAGTTTGAAAATCTTGTCCGGGCTATATCTCGGAAACCGTAAGGTGTAGGAAGTTGATACTTGGTAGGGACATTGGTTAGGGGGTGTAGTTGTGCAACGTCATGGTGTGACCTTGATTTGACCTTTAACCTTTCCGTAGTGACCTTGACCTATAAAATCTTGTCCGGGCTATATCTCGGAAACTGTAAGGTGTAGGAAGTTGATACTTGGGAGGGATATTGGTTAGGGGGTGTAGGTGTGCAACGTCATGGAGTGACCTTGATTTGACCTTTGATCTTGCCGTAGTGACCTTGACCTATAAAATCTTGTCCGGGCTATATCTCAGAAACTGTAAGGTGTAGGAAGTTGATATTTTGGTAGGGACATTGGTTAGGGGGTGTAGTTGTGCAACGTCATGGTCTGACCTTGATTTGACCTTTGACCTTGCCATAGTGACCTTGAGTTTGAAAATCTTGTCCGGGCTATATCTCGGAAACCATAAGGTGTAGGAAGTTGATACTTGGTAGTGACATTGGTTAGGGGGTGTAGTTGTGCAACGTCATGGTGTGACCTTGATTTGACCTTTCCGGAGTGACCTTAACCTATAAAATCTTGTCTGGGCTATATCTCGGAAACTGTAAGGTGTAGGAAGTTGATACTTGGGAGGGATATTGGTTAGGGGGTGTAGGTGTGCAACGTCATGGAGTGACCTTGATTTGACCTTTGACCTTGCCGTAGTGACCTTGACCTATAAAATCTTGTCTGGGCTATATCTCAGAAACTGTAAGGTGTAGGAAGTTGATATTTGGTAGGGACATTGGTTAGGGGGTGTAGGTGTGCAACGTCATGGAGTGACCTTGATTTGACCTTTGACCTTGCCGTAGTGACCTTGACCTATAAAATCTTGTCTGGGCTATATCTCAGAAACTGTAAGGTGTAGGAAGTTGATATTTGGTAGGGACATTGGTTAGGGGGTGTAGTTGTGCAACGTCATGGTCTGACCTTGATTTGACCTTTGACCTTGCCGTAGTGACCTTGAGTTTGAAAATCTTGTCCGGGCTATATCTCAGAAACCGTAAGGTGTAGGAAATTGATACTTGGTAGGGACATTGGTTAGGGGGTGTAGTTGTGCAACGTCATGGTCTGACCTTGATTTGACCTTTGACCTTGCCGTAGTGACCTTGACCTATAAAATCTTGTCCGGGCTATATCTCGGAAACTGTAAGGTGTAGGAAGTTGATACTTGGTAGGGATATTGGTTAGGGGGTGTAGTTGTGCAACGTCATGGTGTGACCTTGATTTGACCTTTGACCTTGCCGTAGTGACCTTGACCTATAAAATCTTGTCCGGGCTATATCTCGGAAACCGTAAGGTGTAGGAAGTTGATACTTGGTAGGGACATTGGTTAGGGGGTGTAGGTGTGCAACGTCATGGTGTGACCTTGATTTGACCTTGCCGTAGTGACCTTGACCTATAAAATCTTGTCCGGGCTATATCTCGGAAACCGTAAGGTGTAGGAAGTTGATACTTGGTAGGGACATTGGTTAGGGGGTGTAGGTGTGCAACGTCATGGTGTGACCTTGATTTGACCTTTGACCTTGCCATAGTGACCTTGACCTATAAAATATTGTCTGGGCTATATCTCGGAAACCGTCAAGTGTAGGAAGTTGATACTTGGTAGGGACATTGGTTAGGGGGTGTAGGTGTGCGACGTCATGGTGTGACCTTGATTTGACCTTGCTGTAGTGACCGTGACCTATAAAATCTTGTCTGGGTTATATCTCGGAAACTGTAAGGTGTAGGAAGTGGAACATTGGTTAGGGGGTGTAGGTGTGCAATGTCATGGTGTGACCTTGATTTGACCTTTGACCTTGTCGTAGTGACCTTGAAATATAAAATCTTGTCCAGGCTATATCTCGGAAACCGTAAGGTGCAGGAAGTTGATACTTGGTAGGGACATTGGTTAGGGGGTGTAGGTGTGCAACGTCATGGTCTGACCTTGATTTGACCTTGCCGTAGTGACCTTGACCTATAAAATCTTGTCCGGGCTATATCTCGGAAACCGTAACGTGTAGGAAGTTGATACTTGGTAGGAACATTGGGTAGGGGGTGTAGGTGTGCAACGTCATGGGATGACCTTGATTTGACCTTTAACCTTGCCGTAGTGGCCTTGACCTATAAAATCTTGTCCGGGCTATATCTCGGAAACCGTAAGGTGTAGGAAGTTGATGCTTGGTAGGGACTAGTGCTGGGACGAGTTGACTGAAACTCGAGTCGTAACTCGATGGGCGATAATTAGGGGTGACATCGATCTGCGCAAGTGAAACTCGAGTTTTTGAAAACGACAATATTTAAAGCTGACACTTCACCAAAACAATGGAAATATGCAATATTTTCAAAAATATATTACATTTTTACTTAATTCTGGCTTTAATCGATGAAGATTTAACTTATATTGAGGTCAAAGTTTTAGCTAATATACGGTTATGTAAAATATTTTCAGTATTAATGGCCGACAAACGAAATACTTTATCCCGAAATTTACTCGAGTTCAACTCGCTTCTAACAGGTGATGCTCGATCTGCCATTTTAGCTGGCGATCCCACCACTAGTAGGGACGTTAGTTAGGGGTTGTAGGTGTAAAGCATCATGGTCTGACCTTGATTTGACCTTTGACCTTGTCGTAGTGACCTTGACCTTTAAAATCTTGTTGCACCCTTGTGTCTGTCTTTTGATGCAGATTAAGCACTGTTAAAGTCATCTTAGAATTCATTAAGAATTTTACTTTTACAACTTCCCATTGTAACAGATGGAATTTCATCAAGTGAGCCACACATTTTGCTCCCAACACCACACATAAGCATTCATTGAATGTATTACCACTTCTGTATGCATGGTAATATTCAAAACATCTAAACCATAATTCGGCCATGCCAGATGTAGATAAAGAGTACATGCATTATCTTTCTCTTAGACATTATTTTCTCTGTTTAAACATTGTTTGGACCTTTATATAACTGACAGTGCTCTGAAAGTACCCTGAACTTTGTACTGATACAGTACTTCTATATCTCATGGTGTTAAAAATATTTCCCTAGGCTATGGGGTACGGGCATCTCTGATGCTATTTTTATAATTTTTTCACCATTATGTTGTGTTTAGTTAGCTGAATTCTGTCACACTGAGGATATTTTATGTTAATTCAACACATTTGTCACTATTTAGAAGTTTACATGTTAATTATCATCTACGAAACTTAATTGCAAGTTTTGAAACTTCTTGACAATAAAGTGACAGAACTTGCGTCCATTTTATCCCAGAAAATAACTATTTTCTGATCGTAAAGGAATTAAAAATAACATAGAACCACAGTACAACATTTATATCATTAAAATATCAGGAAAGATTGATAGATTTCAAAGAATATTACCAACAGTTGTTTCTACTGGAAACCAAGATCAATATTTGTAAATCCATCATTGACAGTAGCCCAGACACTTCATATTTTTTTATGGAAGGAATTTTGTAAAATTCCCTGTATGACCCAAAAATTGATTCAACTCGATTAATCATCTCTAGACTTTTCCGATTAATTGTTTCTGATTTTCAAGTCCGATTACCACCACTACCTATTATCATTCTAAGGGGCATGGAATGTGAAAGGGCTTGCGTGAAATCATCAACACTAAGCAACAATCACAGTTGTCAGTATTGCAATTAAAATATCTCAGACAAAAGCCTGGGTTCACTGAATATTAATCTGTGTGTGATGGCCTACATAATAATACAGTGAATTTGATAATACTGGTATGCCCTGTTTGAAGCCAATAAAAATATTTCTTTTTTACTTGTGTACTATTTATAAATTTTATAGAATTAGTGCCCAAAATGGATTAAGTGACAATGTCAGGTAAAACAATGCCACTGCCGCAGCGGTTATCTCTTGCCTTAGAATCAGTAATAATGGAGAACTAAAGGAGATATAAGGCCTTTGTAGTAAGATAACCCCACTTGACATTGAAGAAGGGGTCAAAGGTAAAAGTCAGCAATTGGAAAATAGTCTCAGGCCTTGACTTTGTATAAGTCGTTTTCACATTTGGAACCCCTAGTAGCAATGATAAGGGATATAAGGCCTTTTTAATAGGATAATCCCATTTAACATGTGATATGACGGCCATTTTGTTTTTGAAACCAGACTAAATTACTATCAGGCTAACTTTCCTAGCCATATATATGTTGTGCATATTTGATGAACCTAGCTGCAATATTTCAAGTTTTAGAGCATCTTAATGATTTTTAAATAATTGGCTATGGCGGCCATTTTGTTTTTTCAAAATCAGGCCAAAATTTTTCTCAGGCAAAACATTTGAAGGCCAGGACTTTTGATGGTGTCTTTATATTCTGAAGCCATAGCACCAATAATAAGGGAGAAATAAGGATGTTTTAGTGTGATGACCTCATTTAACCTTGAAGCAGGGGTCAAAGGTCAAATTCAACACCTGGAAAAGATTCCCAGGGCATGACTTCCTACAAGTTGTTTTCACATTCCGAACCTCTAGGTGCAATATTTGGGGAGATATAAGGCTTTTTTAATAGGATAACCCTGTTTGACATTAAACATGTGATATGGCGGCCATTTTGTTTTTTGAACTAGGCCAAAATTACTATCATGCTAGCTTTTCTAGCCATATAGCTTTTGTGCAAATTTGATGAAGCTAGCTGGAATATTTCAATATTTAGAGCACCTTTATGATTTTCAAACAATTAGCTATAGTGGTCATTTTGTTTTTCAAAATGAGGCTAAAATTTTGCAGAGACAGGTTTTCATAGCCATAAACATTCCCTGCAAATTTGGTGAAGATGTCTTTATAAATGAATGAGATATTATGGTTTATGCAAAAACGTGACGAACGGACAGATGGACGTCGGACATAAGGAAGGTGTTTTATAATCTCCCGACCACGGCCTTCGGCCGCAGGCGGGCGATAATAACTTTTTGAAATGGACAAATTAAACTATACTTTGCATTTTATAAACAATACAGACGGAATACAGAATACAGGCAGTATAAAATTTATCTCAGATCAGTAAAATGTGCGTACTGACTGAATTCAGTTGTTAGCCTTACTGTTTACTTTATTGGTCTGATTACCAGACACAAAAGTTGATTGTGCACTATTTATAAGTTGGATATTTAATGCTCATCAGTAGCACATTATGTATCTCTTGGTTCTCCTTGCATCAACTGTTTTAAGCTTAGGACATGCATGTGGAAGTTTAGCAGGTTTTTACTCTAAAGTCAAGATCAAGCTATTAGATATTCCAGGTGACTGAATTAAAATAATACTATGCATCAATATAATATCTTGTTCTATTAACCTCCTATTTACCCTTTTGAACCCACTTTCATGGAGAAACATGCAAATATTATTGTTGACTTATTATTATTAACATTAAGTATGACTTTTATATAAATACCCTTACACAGCTAAAACAGAACACTTGTATTTATTTACCGGGCCTCACACTTGCCTTGAATTTATACATGGCTTAAATGTGTAAGAGTTATGTTTTTATAAGAATATATTTTTTATATTATAAATCACTGCTGGGTACAATTAAAATGGACATTTATTTGTGAATAAAATTTAAGTACTATTTAATATGCATATTTTTTATATGTACATTTCATGAGGTAAAACAAGTCAGTCATACTTATATTTCTATGATATTTCCTGAAACAGTGCCCAATACAATACATTCTCAGAAAAAAAAAAAAAAGTAAAGTATATCTTACCAAAATATAAAGAAGAAACACAAAGTCTCCTGATTACATATATAACTTTGTGATGTCACTGAACTATCTCAACAACACTGTGACATCTTAAATAAATTATTTCGTGGAGAAGAAGCATTGGTATGAAAATCTATACAGAGATCTAAAACTTGTGTAGTTGGAGCAAAGATTACTTTTAAATGTGAGAACACATTATCCCATAGTAAAATATTTGTACTGTGATGACACATTGTCATTCGTAGTGAAGCTAAAACCTGATTAAGTTTTCCCTTGGAGTGTTATGTTCATGGTGGGATATGGCAAAGTCTGAAAAGATTTTTTTTTTTTTTTTTTGGCTAATTTTTTTGATCATTTTTCTGATCAACTTTTTATATCAGAAGACATCATAACTAAGAAAGTGTAACATTGAATTCATTATTGTATAGTCTTTAATTCTTTGTTTTACTGTTATACAATCTGCATTGTGGACATGCCGCTGTCCTCCACACAAAGACATAAAGTGTCCAAAACTGTAGCAGAACAGGCCTCGGAAATTGATGGCAGCAGTAGC
The DNA here is from genome assembly GCA_964017235.1 of Sabellastarte sp. h YS-2021. Lineage (NCBI taxonomy): Eukaryota > Metazoa > Annelida > Polychaeta > Sabellida > Sabellidae > Sabellastarte > Sabellastarte sp. h YS-2021. Next base: position 44,075,473 of record OZ024928.1, read on the forward strand.
AGCAGTGAAAGCTCAGAATTCTCACTATCTCTGCAATATACAGCCAAAGCCACAAAGCCAGTACTGTTGCCATGGAAACCCAAGCTTTCAGCAAGTGCTCTGTATTGGATTTTTGGCTATTTGGGATAGGCTTTTGTGTTTTGGGCCCCATTTTGTGCTGCTGAGATATTGGATGAATTTTCAATCAAGGGATATTGGAATATTTTTTTTTCTCAAGATTCTTAAAAGAAACAATATTATTACTCTTTTTGGTAAACATAAATGATGTGACTTTTGAAAGTGTATTGGGAATAGATATAGCTAGGAATTAATAGAATAAGAAGACTAAATGGTTTCAAAAGAAGCTGCAGGGATCATTTTCTCATCTTGGATATGAATGACTGGAAAAAGACATTCACTTGAAATATTCATTAGTCACTGAAATTGGTATCAAGTAGAGTTCAGAATGGTAGCTCCGGATGATGAAATACCAAGTAAATGGCTATGTGACATGTGTAGAGTGTAAATGTAGTGTGATAGGATGAATGAGACATATCATATATCGAGTATTTACTGTGTACACATTTTTAAAAGGTTGCTAGGACACTTCTGAATGCAGATTTGTTTTCATTTTGGTAAATATACACATTAATTAACAGAAGAATTTTTCATAATCTAGACAGGACTTGTGTATTTTTCGGACTTTGCTGGAAATAAAATTGCAAGGGATTTTAAACCTTGTGGTGTATTTATAGTTAACACATCTTGTGTATATTCTTTACACAAGAAGACAGTAAAATTGTAGAAGACAGTAAAATTGTATTGATTAATTATTCTAAATAGAACAAGACAGAGTGTCTTAACTTAAACCCTTTTTCTCTCTAGCATGTGTAAGTTCTACATTACACACTCACTATATATGTGTGTACAAGTTGATAAATCACTGTGTGAAAGGCCATTTGTACACATCTGACATTTTGAGCTCCTCCTTTTGCGGGGTGTAGTTTGCTTGGTGTGTGTTGTTTGTGAGTTGAAGGATTTGGGGCATGTGAAGTTTGTCAGTGAACTTACAAGCCAACGCATTCATTGGTGCAAACTAGTACATTTCCATGGTAACTGAATCACTTGAGTCTGCTTATAAAATGGCTGATTGAAAAAGCTTGTTCATGTATTCAGAGATAGCAGGCTTTTTATAAACAAAATAGTTTCTCTACTGAAGCAGGTGTAATGTAAGATATCAGAATTGTGAACATTCAAGACCCACATATTTGTATGACAATAAGCAAGTGTTCTGAACCTCAAGTACATTGTACAGAAAGTAGTTTTCAAGTTTTGAAATGAAGTATCATTTTGTGTATGTGTGAAAAAGGATATGACGTGAACACACAGTGTTGAGATAACATTGTATGTACACATTCAGCCATATTGTTTTAATAGTGATTGTGTGTGTGTCGGTGTGTATGATTTATTCTGATACATGCTATGGTACTGTTTGCATCAGATTGATACATTGTCTTGTGTACTGTATAGTATCGGATAGAAACTAGATAATACTAAAAAGATGTTCAGTACATGTCTCATCTGAAAACAAAACTGGACTGTGAAACTACAGTATATTTCTGAATAAACTTGTGTATTACATACGTTTGTGTGTTTGTTTAAATACAAATTAATCATGATTTAATTTGGATCTGCTAAAAGTATATGGACTTATGTAGGAAGTTAACTTTATGAGTATTTTTATGCATGGTACGTATGTATAATATATATTGGCAGTTAAACTTCCAAGTTCTTTCAAAGTGACATTATTAGTTTATACAGAAATATTGAGAAAGTGCGGTGACATTTAATGTTCCTTACAGTACAAATGGAGGTGTGTTTTATTTCTTGTTTTTAGCTCTGTGCCCACCATATTGAAACCTCATTACAAAATAAATTAAGTCATTTAAGTGCAATGAATTATTGTTGTTGAGAATGTAATTTAAACCCATTTGAATTTTTCTAATGTAGAAATTCTGATTTCAATTTAAAACTTTGAACAGTTTTAAAAACATGGTGCAAATTGTTCTTTCAAGGTGGTTTGAGACAAGATTGGCATTTAATAATTCAGATTTTAACTCTATGGTTATGGGTTCGAATTGAGCTCATCACAGGCTGAGTAGCCTAAATTAGCAGAAAACATAAATCAGTCTTTCAGAATCCAGTCATACCATTATAGCAAATGGTCAAGTGTGGGTAATTAAGCAATTAGAGATGCTAACCTGTTTAGTAGTGTAGTGTGCCACTGGCTAAAACCATCTGCTTTATGATTGCTGCCATCGTGCCAATTTAAAGACTGGGGATTTGACCTTAGTTGTTCTCCCCGTAATGAACTCATTTATAAAATTATGTGGGTGCCTTGCTCGTCTTCAGTTTACACTTTTTGGAGTAATGTCAACCAGAAAGCTGAAGTCATTGAAAATACATTAAAAATGAGACCTTTCAAAATTTGGGAATTTTTGTAGCCAGAATATGATTTTAATATTTCCCCAAATTTAATCACTTCTGCCTTTCTGTCAGACGGCTCAGGCCCTATCCATATACCCACACCCAAAAATATAACCTGGTGGAGATAATTGTATTAACCAAATCTGTAGATTAGCTTTTCTGAGATGTGAAAAGAAAGAACCATTCTTTAACACAGAAACATGTTCTTTGCTATGTTTTTTCTATATACATGCAATCTTCTGTTGTAATTTTTCAGTGTGGTTGTGAGCTACACCGACCACTGCACTGACATGGCTCCCATCAAAGAAGAAGATTCTGATGCGGCTGCACAGAGGGCACGTCTTGCAGACAGTCTCAGTGCCAGCTACCCCAGTGGGGCTCTCTCCAAGGCCTTCATCAGTCTGGACAGGAACTACGATCCAGACGGAGACCCACTGAGTTCCAGCTGCTTTGCCGAGCTCAGCTTAGAGAAAGGACGTTTAGATGAGGACAGTGATGATGAGTTGACCAGTCTGACCTGGTTACAGGACACAGATTTATTGAGGAATATAAAGACGGGTGACCATGGACTTTGCTCGTCTCCAATGGAGAATGAGGGGGATCTTCAGAAAGAGAATGATGCTAATCTGACAAACAGCGGGATCTATGGGATACCTCACCCACCGCATGTACCATACAACCCACAGAAACATGTCAACAGCAAACCCCCTTACTCTTTCAGCTGCCTCATATTCATGGCAGTGGAGGACTCGCCTGAGAAGAAACTTCCAGTCAAAGACATTTACAACTGGATACTTACTCATTTCCCATACTTTCAGAATGCACCGACGGGCTGGAAGAACTCAGTGCGGCACAACCTCTCATTGAATAAGTGTTTCAAAAAGGTTGAGAAAGACCGCTGTTCAGTAAGTATTTCTTTGAGTGAATTACATTTGCTTAAGTACAGTTTATAGAAACTGAGACTGAAAGGCAAGTACAAGATATTCATTATTCATTTAGCGACGACACTTTAAAGTTACAATTGTAAACGCATGTTAATTAAATAAAAGCTTAAAATAAGTAGAAACAAACCCTAAATCTGAAGAAAGCATAAACTTTTAACTTATATTTTGGTCCATTTTGAGATTTTTATAGCAATTTTGTCAAGCAGAACTGTCATGTTTTGGTTTCATTAGTTTCAGTTACTATTAGTTGGCCAATTCAATTGGGGAATTACTAAAACAGATCTTTTTTCTGGAATCCCGGAATTGGAGTGGTTTTGTATTGGCGGGATACCTAAATGAAAAATATACTACAAACCCAGCCCTTCACTAAATTCATTTGTTCTAAGTGACTTTGTTTAAGGTTTCTTGTATCTGGCTTACCAACATTCCCTTACATGGGTTTTGCACTAAAAGGTCAATTGCAGGTAGGCGTAAAAGCTAAGGGGCCAGTTACACATAGCCAGAGTCGCCACAGATATACCCCACGGTTCCATATATGGCAACTGATAGGGATGCACAAGGGATGGGAGTGGTCAGGTAAAAGATTTATGGAACTGCCATGGATCTCCTACGGAACGTTACAGACCCGTTTTTGGATGAAAAGGTCGCCCCAAGGATTGGTCTTATGACTGTTTTTTAATCCGCAAACCCTTTCCGTGTCAGTCCGTAGCAGATTCGGTTAGATCCGTCAATGTTTTGCCACGGAAGTGTCAAGGATGTAAGGGCAAGGACATCCAGAATGGGTATACGGACAATTAGGACAGTCACAGAAGAGCTACGGATGAGATGCGGAAGCGCTACGGATATCAATTACAGACAAGATCTGCAAAGCCTTTACGGAAAAATCAAGCAGTTTGATTTTTCCGTGGCGTCTCCACAGACACATGGCACACATGACATTACGGGCGTTATGGATGGCCGTACGGGCGAAACAGATGATCCGTAAATCACTCAGCATTTTCCAAATAAGGAATCCTGCCTCGACCCGGCGGTACATCCAGCTATGTGTAACTGGGGTCTTAGTGATGATTGATTTAGCTATTAAGTATTTGTAGATAGAAGAAAATATATTTAATGACCTTGAGAGCAAAGATACACTGACACCATAAACCGCTGTCACCAAAACATTAAAATTTTATCAACATTTTGGTTTCCAGACTGTAACTTGAAGAGGCTTCTGCCAATCGATTCAAAACTTAACAGGCTGATAGGACACCACCTAGACTTGGTTGCTTTCGAAATTGCTGTCTTGAAATTCTGATTCCATACTCTATCTCAAAGATGTTCCTGACTATCGATTTCAAACTTAACAGAGTCACAGAACAAGATTCCCTTTTATAACAAATAATAAATTTGTTGCCGAATTTGTTGCTATCCTTAATAGCGATGGGTCGGTATGAAAAATATGTACATCGGGAGGTCACCAATGGACAACGGTACCGATTCTGGAATTTCGTGTTTTAGTACACCCCAAACAAACATGGATGTTTCCTCTTCGCGACATTACAATAAAAGTGATCAAATGCGTGAAATACGAGGTAAAAGCTTATACTTTCTTCAGATTTCTTGTTTGTTCCCAATATTTTAAGTTTTCCTTCAGTTATATAAGCTGACAAGCGATATTAAGATTGTAAATAGACGTAACCTAAACATGGCAGTTCTGCTCAATGTAATCGATAGTACTGTATAAAGTCTGCAAATGCATGAAAATTGGTGAGAAAAGGTTATAATTTCTTCAGATTTTGAATATTTTAACTCATGTTTCCATTATATGTGCTGACAAGCGAAGTGGCGGTTGTAAAATCTCATCACGGTATTTCAGTAAAATGGTCGTGATACCGAGATACCGGAACTACCGACCCATCCCTAATCCTTAATACCAATTGCACAATTCGCCTTTTATGGCCTGTAACCCAAATTTTCTCATTAAAATGAAGGTTATGTCTTAACAAAGGCCAATAGTATGTGTAATTCAGTCTTTATGGTCTGAGATATAATAACATGACATTCAGTTGTTTAATGGATACGCATTTTGACCTAAGTGAAAACTGTTAACACAACAAGGATAATATTTTGGTTATTAATCAAGTATTTCCATCTGCATCCATATACTGGTATGAAGGTTTGTCATATCACATTGTTTGGCAGATGTTGCCAAAAGCTTGATAGCAGTGATTAATATATAGGCAAAGTAGGTGATAAGATTCTTAAAACACTTGCAGAGTAGCAAGTCACACAAGGCATTGCATTAAAGTGTATTTGTTTTAACTTTAAAGTCTGTCATACAATATTCACTATGAAAAACATCTGTGTTTGTGTACACAAAGAAAAATTGTTGACTCTGGCAAACAGTTGCAACTTTGTACTGGCTAGAATGCCAATAGGTAGACACCAAGTGTTTTCAGTGTGTGTGTATGTTTCTATGGTAACCATACCCAGCCATTTAACACACTCTTGTATGAGGCAGTTGGCTTTGGCTTTGAATACATCTGTAACATCTCTGTTTCCATCTTGGCCTGTGTATATGGTACATAGTTATTGGACTTCACATTTGTGGCCTGTGGCTGAAAGGTTTGAAAAATGTCAGTTGCAAAACATCAACAAATGAATTATATCAATTGTCATCTTGTTTGAGAGGCTAAATGAGAGCTTTAAATGCATATGCAGTGGTAATTGTATTTCTATTCAGATATCCCTTGGTTTATACACAGTGTAACTACAACATGGAATTTGTGTCGGCATAGTTTTCCCTGTTTTGTGCTACATTTGGGAAAAAAAATATAGATTGAAAATTTAAATACTAGTATATTAAAATATGTAAAACTGATTTGATGGCAGCATAAATCAGTTTCCCCTTGCTTTGTGTAATACTGTCCTTAATACCACAGTCCCATTTTCAAGATTTGTTGTAAAAAACCTAGCCGATTTTAAACTCAGAGATGCATTGACCACATGTCTAATTGTCTCCCTGCTAATGTGCCACAAACTGTGATTTGTTACCAGTGAAAAGACTAGTTGTGGGGCCAAAAAGATTGGCCTTTAAAAGTGCTAATGACTGTAATATTTCATAAAGATCCCTTGCAACACTGAACTCCTAGCACTTGGGATTCTTTAAGAGTTATCTTGAGTGACAACATCACTTAGCTCCATTTTTACAGAAGTGTGGACAACATAGAGTCATAATTCCCATACGATAGGGTATAACTGCCTAATACCAGCAAATATATCGATTTTGAGTTCCCAAGGCATAATTGTTCACCCCAATAATTGTATCCATACTATGGATTTCGCTTCGTTACGGCACTGCCGCCGCAGTGTGTAGAGAGATTTCACCGTTACTGCTCCAACAACAAAAAAATATTATAGCTAGCCTTCTCAAATTTGCAGGATATATTCATAACCATAAAATCTTGCCTGGGAATATTTGTATCATACTATGGATTTCAATTATGCCGCCGCCGCAGTGTGTAGAGAGATTTCACCGTTACCGCTCTAATGAAAAAAATATTATAGCTAGCCTTCTCAAATTTGCAGGATATATTCACAACCATAAAATCTTGTCTGGGAATATTTTTTGCCTCATTTTGAAAAACACGATGGCCGCCACGGCATGTACAAACTAGCAAACTTTGATCTACTTCAATCATTGAACCAGTGTTTTCAAAACCAGTAAAGACTTAGAAATCTACACATACAATCTTGTCACTTTTTTGAAAGATATAAAATTCATAGATATTTTAAATAAATTTCATCATATTTTCAATAAGACGCAAGTTTTATATGTGGGCAAAAATAGGATCCATTGGGATATGGTGTGATAATTTATTGACTTCTAAATGTTTTTCGGAGTCTGAATTTCAGGCGTTTGAACTGAACTTCGATTGCTGAGTAGTAAATTAGCAAACTGTCAAACTTTTACAAACATCTTTGCAGTACTAATATTATCTGGATTTCTGGCAGGCCAACTTGTGAAAATGGAACAGAGGTGTAAGGTAACATACACATTTCATACTAGTGGCCAAAATATTTAATTGAAAATAGACTTTGAACTACATGGCTTTTCTTTCATATATATTTAATTCTTTATATAGTTAATAGTTTTTTACATTAGCCATCATTTAGATTACATTGTACTGTACCTACTGGCAGTTTGTTAGTTGATTCTTACAGCATATCATGACACCTAAATTTTAGCTTTTTATATCTGCATGCAATTACTTTGTTTTGATGTATTTCTTTGAAATTGAGGGACAGATATTATTTATTTCACAACAGTTTATACTTTATAGAAACTGTAGAACTGATTGATATGGCAAGTTTATAACTCATTGTATGACCTACTATAGTTCTTTCTGTTTTCCAGAATATTGGAAAAGGGTCGTTATGGATGATAGATCCAGATTTCCGACCCAACCTACTGCAGGCTTTACGCAAAACTCCGTATCATCCGTATCATCAGTTACAAATGTTCAACAACTCTCCCTCAACAAACAATGTCAACTATAGCATGCTGAATGGGTAAGTAATGCTGGCATAATCAATTGTATTATCCAATTTTATATCCGGGATAGACATGGTAATGTCACTGGGACATTTCTGAAAGGACTGCAAAGTTTTACTGGATTGTTATGTAGTGAATTAAGTTCCAATAAAAATTAATAGGAAACAACTCTGATTTGACATTGTGTAATGATTGATATTGATACATTGGTTTACACCATAAAATGAGCCATTTGATAGCTACTAGTCTGTTTAGTCAGCAAACACAAGGTCATAAATTTGATAAAAGTTTGCTGTACAATAAATAAGATTGCTTCAAAAATTTAAAAATAGATCTTCAGACCTGTGAACATTTATATCAAACTTCAATATAGTTCTAAAATACAACCATATTTGGAAAGAGGTATCTCATGAGGTATCAGCATTGAAGTGTAGGAAGTTATGTTGATTTATTGACATTTTGATGATCCCAACCTTAACTAATTTAGTATATTGTTCCCCATATATGTTGCAAATTAGTGAAAGGAAAAAAGAAAGATTATACTTTTTCTCCAGAGGTGTAATATGGGTAAAACATGGAGTATGGTATCTATAATCTAATAAATGGTGGTGTGAACGGTAATCTGATAAACTGTGTTTTCATTTTGTTTAGATAAAAATGATGAAATCCACAAAGAATATTAAAAAAAAAATTTAAGAACCGGTTATTGAAACATCCATATTTTAGGCTTTTTACTACTTATTAATAATACTTCATCAAACAATAAAGGTAACATATAAGTTTGAGGAAATAGCTCACATTTTTGCTTTAGTTTCATTCCAAATCAGGTTTATTAACTTCAGAATATCTCATGAATACATTTCCTGTTTTAAATTCTGGCTCATGTACATTCGTGCGTAAATTTTAATATATTAATGACAAGTGTAAAACACCAGATTTCATCTGGTTTCAAAGGCCCAGAAACCATTTTAAGTTTTAGGAACCTGACCACAAGTAGTCACTATCTTGAATGAGAGAACCAGCAGCTCAGTATTTATTAAGTACAGGTAATGCAAACTGAGGCTGAAACGGTTAGGTTAATGTAGTTGTCGGGTCAATACTTGCATTAGCCATTAATTAATCGGTTAACTGCTTTGATATGTGCAAGTAGCATCATATTTTATATTTTCAGTATAATATACAGATAAAATGCATTGGTATGTTTTTTTATTCCCAGCCCATAAAGGCTCGGGTTATAGTTTTCCCCTACCCCATCTGGCAGGCGGTGGCAGGCATAAAGCTTGTGGTTGTTCCACAGCCTAAACCCATCCACAGAGTTTCACCAAATTTTCAGGATATATTTATCCCAGGAGGATCTAGAGCTGATTAGGTTTTGGAGAGTTTTGCATATCAAAAAGGCCTAATATCTCTCTCATCATTGGTCCTAGGGGTTTGGAATGAGAAAACAGTTTAGGAAACCATGGCATGCGAATCTTTTGCAAGTGTAAAATTTGACCTCTGACCCCTACTTCAAGGTCAATTAGGGTCACATGCTAAAAAGGCCTTATACCTCCCTTATAATTGGTTCCATGGCTTCAAAATATGAAAACAACTTGTAAGAAATCATGGCCTGTGAATCTGTGTCAAATTTGACCTTTGACCCCTACTTCAAGGTCAAGTGGGATCACCATACTAAAAAGCTCTTATATCTGCCTTATTATTGCTTCTGGGACTTCCAAATGTGAAAACAACTTGTAGGAAATCATGGCATGAAAATCTTTTGCAAGTGTAAAATTTGACCTTTGACCCTTGCTTCAAGGTCAAGTAGGGTCACATGCTAAAATGCCTTATATCTCCCTTATAATTGGTCCCATGGCTTCAGAATATGAAAACAACTTGTAAGAAATCATGGCCTGTGAATATGTCAAATTTGACCTTTGACCCTTGCTTCATGGTTGAGTGGTGTCATCGTACTAAAACTGCCATATATCTCTTATATGGGCTTGGAACTCACATCATGAATGACTAAAATATGTAAGTTTTCCCCCTTTTTCAACTATATGAAAGTTCTTACATCTGACAACATCTCATGCATTCTGGATACTTCTCACAACTGAAGTTGTTCCTAAGATTTTCCCATATCTCAGTGTTGTTGCCCGTTAAGTTGTACCTGCCGGGTGGGGCTCTAGCTGCCTACTGAGGCTGGCTGTTTTTAGTTTATGACTCCCAAATATTTAGAATTCCAGTATGGGATAATATAAGTAAGAAAACATGTAATCAGTTCAACAATATTAGGGCCAGCTAAGTAGTGCTTGGGCCACTTAATTAGGGCTGCAACGATTCTTTGGTTACTCGGAAATGAAACGATTCAGTTCAAGGCATTAAAAGTGAACCGGAAGTAAAAGTAAATCCTCCCCCCTGGAAATCCTTCCCTCCCCCGGGTGGAGAATTTCCTAGTAAATTCTACCTCTCACTTCTTCAAACTAAAACTTCTTTAGGGTTAAAATGAAAAGGTCTTTAAATTCTTGGTTAACTTTATTTTACATAAACCAACATATTGTACATAATTAAAATCACATAAATCATCATATTATGTACAATTAAATTCACAAAAAAATAAATCGCCTTATTAACAGGCACACTGTTGATTCACACAAAAGGGGGCTACACTTTAAAACACAGATATACCAGAGTATACTTTAAAGAGCTAAGCACATAGCAGATTTAATGTAAGAGGTATGCAATTGCAATTAGATGGGTTAAAGTTAAATAGGGGATTGATTTACTAGGAAATTATCATTAGAAATGCGTCTTTTATTCCAAAATTCAATGGATTTTGAAAATTGTTTCCTGTTGTATGGCTTTTAACCATGTTATAAGGTTTAATATGTCAAAATATGATGTCGTTTATTTCATGGGCGATAATCAAGCGATAACCGAGTCAGAGTTGGTTCTACCAAAATGAGGAATTGAGGTACATTTTTGGGCTCGCTTGCAACCCTACACTGGTTAGTATTTTTGTATCCACTGGAAGCATCCGGTGGATACTTTGGTTTAGCGTCCGCTACGCCGCCGCCGCCGTGCGTAGAGAGATTTTCGGCGTTAACGCTCTAGGAGGAAAACAACAGCAGCTAGGTTCACCAAATTTGCAGGATATCTTCATTGGGGGGTAAGCCTCATTCTGAAAAACAAGATGGCCGCCACGGGCATTTCTTTGAAAATAATGTACATTTTTCTACTGGCTGTTCCTCATAGGTAGAAGGTTGAATCTCTTCATAGGTGATATGTATGACACATATACATGTCCTCTACAACCTTGCATACATTTGACCTTAGTGCTCCTAATTCAAGGTCATCCACAGAGTGCCGAAGTAACACGCATAGCAGACTTTAAAAGTGCCTATATCTCCCTTATTATTGGTCCTAGAGGTTTGCAATGTGAAGCCAACCTATAGGAAATCATGTGCTGCGAATCTTCTGATGTGGTCAGATTTGACCTTGGACCCCTCCTTCAAGGTCAAACGAGGATAGCAGAACTTAAAAGTGCTTATAACTCGCTTATTATCGATCCTAGAGGTTTGGGATGGTAAACCAACATATAGGAAATCATGGGCTGCGAATCTTCTGGCGTGGTTGGATTTGACCTTGGGCCCCTCCTTCAAGGTCAAACGAGGACAGCCAAACTTAAAAGTGCTTATAACTCGCTTATTATTGGTCCTAGAGGTTTGGGATGGTAAACCAGCATATAGGAAATCATTGGCTGGGAATCTTCTGGTGTGGTCGGATTTGACCTTGGGCCCCTCCTTCAAGGTCAAACGAGGATAGCCAAAGGTAAAAGTGCCCATAACTCTCTTATTATTGGTCCTAGAGGTTTGGGATGGTAAATCAACATGTAGAAAATCATGGGCTGGGATTCTTCTGGTGAGGTCGGATTTGACCTTGGGTCCCTCATTAAAGGTCAAACGAGGACAGCCAAACTTAAAAGTGCTTACAACTCGCTTATTATTGGTCCTAGAGGTTTGGGATGGTAAACCAGCATATAGGAAATCATGGGCTGGGAATCTTCTGGTGTGGTCGGATTTGACCTTGGGCCCCTCCTTCAAGGTCAAACGAGGATAGTCAAAGGTAAAAGTGCCTATAACTCGCTTATTATTGGTCCTAGAGGTTTGGGATGGTAAACCAACCTATAGGAAATCATGGGCTGGGAATGTTCTGGTGTGGTCGGATTTGACCTTTGGATCCTCCTTCAAGGTCAAATGAGGACAGCCAAACTTAAAAGTGCTTATAACTCGCTTATTATTGGTCCTAGAGGTTTGGGATGGTAAACCAACGTATAGGAAACCATGGGCTGGGAATCTTATGGTGTGGTTGGATTTGACCTTGGGCCCCTCCTTCAAGGTCAAATGAGGACAGCCAAACCTAAAAGTGCCTATAACTCACTTATTATTGGTCCTAGAGGTTTGGGATGGTAAACCAACCTATAGGAAATCATGGGCTGGTATTCTTCTGGCGTGGTCGGATTTGACCTTGGGCCCCTCACTCAAGGTCAAACGAGGATAGCCAAAGGTTAAAGTGCCTATAACTCGCTTATTATTGGTCCTAGAGGTTTGGGATGGTAAACCAACCTATAGGAAATCATGGGCTGGGATTCTTCTGGTGTGGTCGGATTTGACCTTGGGCCCCTCACTCAAGGTCCAATGAGGACAACCAAACTTAAAAGTGCTTATAACTCGCTTATTATTGGTCCTAGAGGTTTGGGATGGTAAACCAACATATAGGAAATCATGGGCGGGGAATGTTCTGTCATGGTCGGATTTGATCTTGGGCCCCTTCTTCAAGGTCAAGCGAGGACAGCCAAACTTAAAAGTGCTTATAACTCGCTTATTATTGGTCCTAGAGGTTTGGGATGGTAAACCAACATATAGAAAATCATGGGCTGGGAATCTTCGGGTGTGGTCGGATTTGACCTTGGGCCCCTCCTTCAAGGTCAAATGAGGACAGCCAAACTTAAAAGTGCTTATAACTCGCTTATTATTGATCCTAGTGGTTTGGGATGGTAAACCAACATACAGGAAATCATGGGCTGGGAATCTTCTGTCATGGTCGGATTTGACCTTGGGCCCCTCCTTCAAGGTCAAGTGTGAGGACAGCCAAACTAAAAAGTACTTATAACTCGCTTATTATTGGTCCTACATGTTTGGGATAGTAAACCAACATATAGGAAATCATCATTCTGGGAATCTTCTGGTGTGGTCGGATTTGACCTTGGGCCCCTCCTTGAAGGTCAAATGAGGACAGCCAAACTTAAAAGTGCTTATGACTCGCTTATTTTTGGTCCTAGAGGTTTTGGTGCATTGTCTTTATGGTGGATACAATTTGCATCGGTCTCCGATGCGCTAGGTCTAGTTTTTTTTGTTTCAGCCTTAAAGCAAAGTATCATATAGAAAAATGAACGTTAAGGAAACAAATCATGCTCTTGGATTCATTTCATCAGTACAAATGTTACCAATCCATGATATTGCGTACCTATTTCATATATGATCTGGTTCATAATGTGGCTTATTATAATATCATGATAATAGAACAGACACATAACAGAAGTAGGCTTATTACTGTAATATTCATAGTTGCATCATGAATGATCAAAGTGTTACTGATGTGAAAGGTTTCTTATCTCAGATGACATTACAGATTAGGGAAATGATTCAAATGAGGCATCGGCTAATTGCTCTGTCTTTTTATTCTCAGGTTATTGCACTTTTGCATTTGTCACTGGAAAGTTTTGGTAGATAAAAGCTGAGTTTATCACCCATACAGACATAAAGGTTAGAAATAGGTACCAAAAGTGACTCTTATCAACTCAAACTTATCGCTCTTACCAAAAGTGACTCTTATCAACTCAAATACTCCCACAATTTTGTGTGCCCCTTACACAGCTGTGAAAAGGTGCCAAGATAGCTCATCTGTGTTGTAAAATGAACAAGTAAACCAGTTATTATCAAAACTGTTATATTATTATATTATTCCATAAATGGCATAAGCAAAGCATAGTTTTTAATCTGATCTATTTTATTAACATTTTCTTTGCTTTTTTAACATGATTTTTCTTATGATGACTGATATTTTCACTGTGTCAAAAAAATTCACAATGACATATAAAATGTAATTCATCTTCCTTTAAATCTTTTGTTCACTTTTTACAACCTTTTCTTGAATGGAATCCTGAAATATCACCATGTTTAAATTGCAAGAGGAAGACAAACCCAGTCATTTATACTCTGTTCACACTATAAGTGGTACTTCCCGAGGTTAGGGGTTTTACACGGTGGTGGAACCCCCTCCAGGAACATCTCAAACCTACTGAAATTTGGTGTAGCATTCACACTACAGAGGGTATAACCCACAGTTGTAGGCGTTGGCCGTTGGGCATTTCACAAGTTCACATACGAACCTCGGACGGTAGTTGAAGGATAGGGATGTTTCACCCAATGCCTTTACCTGCACGTTATACTGCCTGCAGTGTGAATGGGACATTAAGTTTCAACCTAAAATAATAAGTTCTATTTTGGTCAAATTGTTCATTCTACATTTGAAGACAAACACGAGTCCACATTCTTTAACGACGAATTCACAGCACTCTAAAACAGTAAGGAAATGAGTATTTGGGAGAGTGGAAGTGAGTTTAAAAAATCAGATATTTGGTAAATAAAAGTTCAGATACTGCAGGTTCACACGGGACAACACAGTTTGTATAGAAAACTGTTCTGTTGTACAGAAAAAAACAAAGATATTGTAGCCTTTATTGGCCTTTTACTTAATTTTCAGTTTTTCCACCCTTTATAGTTAAATATAATTAATGTACATGCAATGAACTAATAGTCATTGGATGAAAAAATAAAACCTAATATCATTGGGAAATTTGAGGCAAGAGTAAATAATATGAGGTAATATGCACTGGTCTGTTCTGATATTGACAGAGCTTCTGAAACTGCTTCTTGTTTCCATGGCAATGATGCAAATGGGATGTTAAACTGTTAGTGTAGCATCTGCCGCCAACCAGGCTCTATGGCTGAGTCTTGCCTACTTTTCACATATTGATTGAACTTTGTATTTATCACAGCTACAGTTGGCCCATAGTGTCCTTTGGGTTTGAGGTTAAACTTAGCATGATCAGTCTTTGACTCATTGTCATTTTTGTCCAGTAGATGCTAGATAGTGTAGTAGATTCTCAATCACTAGGACCTTCACTGTGAATAAGTTAGTTTTTCTTTCTTCACTGCCTGGGAAATGTAATAATAGGTAATAAGTTTCAGTTGCAGGATAACTATTGAAATTACAACGAAATTAGGTTGCCAGAGTTGAAATAAATTAACCCATCAATTTACTAACAGTTTAAATATAAGGAGCAGTGTCAGTCATTTTACACCCACCCTGGAGATTCATTGGAATCATCCTGTTATCTCCAGACCCCTTGTGAGCAAAATATTTGGTTTGCAGAAGAGATAATTCCATCCATTTGGGATGATAATACATCACACATTTAATTATTCATAATTTGAAAATTGAAATAGAGATGACATAGTGGGTAAATTCTTTGTGTGTATGGATATTGATATTGAATGTAAGAATATATCAATATCAGACGATATCGAGGGGAGGGGGTAGTCTTGTCTACCAAATAGACTGAATCCGGGATACCAAAAACATTTATTTTTCTAGCATATCTCCAACTGCTAACAGGAAGTGAAATTTACCATAACAAACATTGCAGTTTTCATCAAAAAAATGCACTATAAACTACAAAAACATGAGATAAAAGTGTAAAATCTCTTCAGATTTAGGCTTATTTTCAGAATATTTGCAGTGTAAGCTTACAGTTTTACTTAAAATGGCGATATTGATCTACATCTGTAGACAATGTACCCACTACGACGTCTGTTAAACCAGAAAATACATACAGTGAGTGTTCTTCTCATAAAACATTTGCTAGTTCTACATTGTTTAAATTGATTTGAAAATAATCATATATTAATCAATAACTCTGCCTTGAATATCACTAGATTTGTGCATTGCAAGCTAGTTTATACAAACACACGTGTGGCTCATCAAACTCTTGTTTAGAATGCAATTTCCTTTAATAAGTTCTCCTGCCTCAGGCAATTTCTGATCTTGATTAAACTTTATAATTGAAAAGCAGTTTATAATCAGTCCTATATTGCTGAAAAATATGGCTTCTCTTATTTTTTTTGTCAGCAATAATCAGGTCCTTGGTCTTTGAAATTATATTTGTTAAATAGTATTGAATAAATAATTTTTGCAAAATACAAAGTTGAGAAAGGATTACTCCTTTGGGTGGGTGGGATGATTGAGGGAACGGGGAGGATCTAGTATTAAAAGCCTTAAATCTGATGAAAATTTTAATTTTATTGCAAAGGAAAACTGAAGGAAAACATATGTTGAAGGAAAACTTAAAATTGTAGAAATGAACCCCAAATCTGAAGAAATTCTCAACTTTTATGCCATATTTTGTACCATTGTACAATTTGTGACTTTTATAGCAATGTTGTTGAATGACTACCATGTTTTGATTTCTTGAGTTTCAACATCTTTGTCGGGGATGTACTAAAACATATTTATAGTAAATGTATTAAAAAGACATATTTTGATTTGACAAGTGGCAAATACAGGTAAGAAAACAATAATATTGTTGTACCTACTTAGTAACTAGATAGTTTCATTTTTGACATAAATAAAGTTGACAAATATCAAAATGGACAGTTTTTGGTGCATAGTTTCTGTGGCGAGTGACAGTACGAAAAATTAGCGGTACAAGAAACAAAACTGGTTACTGGGGCCATGAAATGAACAAAATCCAGTATTTCATACTTTTGTCACTGACATGGTGAAAATTCACCTCAAGCGTACATGAGCCATAATTTCAAATACAAAAGACTTTCGCTAGATATCATTAAGTTGGAAAACATCATTTCTAGACAGAATAAAGTAAAAGTGTGACATTTCACCAATAATGTTCCTTTTTTTATTGTTTGGATAAAGATTCAGCTATTAGAAAGCCTTAAATAATGTCTTCCATAACCAGCTCCCAAAGATTCTTTGCGGATTTTGTTATTTCTCCCACAATGAAATGAAAAACCGACATCCGGTTTACCGTTCACAGCACTACTAAAAATTAGCACTAAAGCCAGGCAATCTCAGTCACAGTAATAAACAAGTTTTTAAAATCAGTAGTGTATTAAGTGTACAATAATACTGTAAAAATATAAATTGGTGATGGTTTTATTTGTAGGGGTGATAAACCACTGCCATTACAACCCAGGTACAGCGTCAACACGCCATCACCGCGTAAGTACTCCAGACTGTATGTTCAATTCAGTTTGGATGTTATGAATGTATAGATTCATTGATTTGACTCTTTATCTTCACTTTCAACACATTGTGTCAGTCCCTATTGGGTGTATCGACTCTATCGAGTGGTCGGAAGTGAGGGAGGGACAGTTCTTACTAGTGAGTGGAATCGCCTCAATTTTCGTGGACGATTATTCGTCCGTTTTTCCGACCGATGATCGACCCATAATCGACTTTTTTACTCCACTGTAAGGCAATATAATCATGAAACACTTTCCGGGATGAAGTATTTGTTGATACAGTAAGAATAACGGTGTTCCGACATTTAGAAGCTACCAAAAGCACCCACTTCCAGTAAATATGGCGGTAGTTATAAACAAACACAAAATTCGTGAGAAATCTATTGATATATTAAAGGAAAGTTTAGAAAACTGCTTAAAATATGAAAAAAATACATGGATATTGAGACACATAAAGAAGGGTAATATTTAATCGATTTCTAGAAGTTGTCAGTGACCGAACGCAATTGTACCATGATACCGACGATTGATCGAACATTGGTCTAATCGTCCACCCACTAGTTCTTACTAGTCAAGGTACTGTGCTGAAAACCAAGTCATCAGCAAGCCACTGCCAACTTTCCTATTTCAGGGTCGGGCCAGGAATCAACACTAAACCTGGGAAGTGACTGGTGGGAATGTAACCCACTATGCCATAGTGCCCCCCTGAGTTTATGTGCTTATGTACACACACTAAATGGAATTGTATTTAAGTAGTGGTAGAGTGAAAAAATGTCAAATTTCTTTATAGCGTGTGAAATTTGCCAATCTGGGGAGGGTAACCCTGCAAAAGATAAAGCAATCCAAATTTGTGCCAGTTTTGCACAAGTAGAGATCTGAAGCCTCTTCTATTGAATTAACCCTGTTATCTGGAATATTTGTTTAAAGTATAAGTATTTTTTCCATCCCCTGAGATTTAGTTTGGTAGAGCCTGACTTATACCTCTGTGGATAGTTAAGGCACCTTGTTTTTGTGGAGCTTCTCTAAGTATAGTTAAAATGTTTGTATAAATGTTTATATTAAAAGCAACACTAATTTATGGGTAACAAAATTCTGTTGTAAATGTTTTTAAATATTGTCAAGAAATATTAGTTTTCTGTGGCAGTTGCAGGATATGTAACATTTGATGAAACAATCTCTGTGAATAGTCACCGTGGTAAATAGTGACATAAACTATTTTCTTTAAAACAAAAGGCAGCAACAATTTTGTTGTCTTGGTGTGCAGGTATATTCACAAAATTGAGAGATGTTAGAAATTTGTTGTTGTTGTTGTTAGTAACAGGCAAAAGTCCTGGAACCCCTTTGTTTGGTAGATGTAATTTGTCATCCACCTGCCATTTTGATTACTTTCTATTTTGAGTCAGTTATTAGCAAGCATCAGAAGGTGCATTGAAGTGCATTAGCAGGTTAATTTACATACAGGGAAAAGTTTTCATTCCGCAACAAAAACCTTTTCACTTTTAGTGCATATACAGGTGTTTTTACAAGAATCAACAAACCCAACTGGCAGCAGAGGATTTACACGTCACCTGCTAGACAGTAAAGTCCTCTATAAACCCTTATATTCACAGTAGTCAGCCTAAACTCGTGTCCAAATTACATAAATTGTCATGTGATATATCTGAATGCTTCACCCCAAACTCTTACTTCAGAAGCCGGTTTCTCGTGTGAAATAAGTGACAGTAAATAATATTCAAAGAAACAATACATAGAAAGAATAAAAAAATAGAAAAAATTAGTATAGTTGGACATAATGTATGAACCATGCTGTCTGTTCACTTATATGTAGCAGGAACAGAATTATTCTAGCATGTATCTTAGAGAGAGAAAACTGTGATAGAGATTAGGCATGTAAATGTCTGTTGTTTACACAGTTACCAAGGTAACAGAAAGCTGGAATGCTCTCTTTGTGTTGTGCCAGTGATCAGTAGTTACTGCTGCAGTAATGAGTGATTTCATTTGCACTACATGTAAGCCTGGTTGGAGTAACCACTGGGAAATTTTGCCAACGATTATAATATTTGAATGCTCTTACATTAATGTATTTTAATTGTGGCATTACAAAAAGACGTTTTCAGTTTTGAGACAGAGGGTGATAAATAATCTTAAAGTGCCATAAATTGTTTAAAATTTAATTTACCCCTACAAATCCAATGACATTTTGGGGATTGAGAAATTTCAGATAGTCGAGCAAATTTTTGGTTCAGTACTCCGACGGTTCAGACACAAGGGGGGAAACTCCCTTTACTACATTTCTTAATGTGAGTATGAGAGACCCAGGGGTCCTTTAAACTTTTACAATTCTTTCTGTCACCTTGGAGACCTTTTAAAATTAACTATGTTAAGTTGATTATGTAGCTTTTAGTGTGGTATTCATATTTCATGAAACCCCAAATACTGTATTTCTCCAAAATAAGGGAGCCTGTACATTTGAGCAGTATGGGTGTCTGGCTGCGTGAATTTGACCCAATGCTGAGCTGACAGATTTAGATAATTGTTCATATTTGATATAAGCAATTTTTCAGAGTGATTGTCATGTGATTTTTTCTTTTTCAAAACAATGTAGTTTTTTTTTAATTTCTAAGTTTGAGCAATGCTATGCATTTTTGAAATTGGATTGACTTTGGCATTGTTTTAAAACAATAGCAGAGTGGGCATGTACTTTGGGCCAACTTCAACCAATCGTCACATTTCAACTAGAACTTGCAATCAAGGTGGCCAAATCCGTACATTAGTTTGAATGCGGACAGTATTTCACTTCAAATGAAATGAAACCTAACGGTTATTCCTTTAGTTCTTACTCAAATACTGGGTGGTAGTTTTCGTAAACTTTAAAGGTTTAATGAAATAAACCACAAAAATATGCATGAAAGAATGTCAATTCCCAGAGTTTATTCTTTTGTGTATATTAAAGGGTCAACTCATTTCATCAAACATTTTGTAAGCAACAATTCTATTTTGTTTGCAACTGTCTTGTTAATATCTTTTTTTTTCCATTACTTTTAGATTTATTTCCATTTCTAAGCAAAAGACTTGCACAGTCAAATGGCTATGAATCCTCAGGTAAGTTGTTTCCTCAAAACTAATTAACTAGATTAGATTACTATTTTAAATTCCTCTTAAATTGCCCTATATATGTACTTGCTTTCAAGTTGTATTTCAAAGGTTTATAGAAGTCTTTGTTTGCCTCTTCTCAACAAATTAGCAGTGACTTTTATCAAAACCCAGGTTTCTATAGCAA
Source organism: Sabellastarte sp. h YS-2021 (assembly GCA_964017235.1). Taxonomy (NCBI): domain Eukaryota; kingdom Metazoa; phylum Annelida; class Polychaeta; order Sabellida; family Sabellidae; genus Sabellastarte; species Sabellastarte sp. h YS-2021. The sequence continues at coordinate 44,096,068 of OZ024928.1, forward strand.
CAACAGTAATACTGTATAACATTGCCAGCTCCAGATAACTGATGTCATGTTCCTATATAATATACCACAGTCATTGAAGGGTGGGTCTTTGTAATGGATTGGAAGCTGTGAGTAATCTAGGTTAATTTTGCTTTGATTATGCCTATTGTGATACTTGAATGGGTTTCACTTGGATCTATTGATGTGGGATCACAAGTTAGCCTTAGTCAAAGAGTACATGTGTAGTTCAAATAGTTAATTGTTAGCTTGGCACAGAGGTTCTGAATGCAGAAGTTAAGACTATTTATATTAACTGTTGGTCTTTTCTATTTAAAATAGGGTGAAGCTATGATTGCATCAATGCAAATGTAAATCTGTCAAAGAATCAATTAGTATCCAAGCCTCTTTGTCGTAATGTGTTCATAACTTTAATGTTATGTTTGGCAAAGAATATGGAAACCAGATTACTAAATCATTTTTCAAAAAGCTTTGAAATGAGAATCAGTTCTCACCATGGTGATAATAGAATGTTTTTCCATAAAAAATCAATGTTGTGTACATCTTATAACAAGCTACACAGTTAAATTGAGTTGAATTAATATCCTATGCAACAGAATTGTGTGTCAGATATGATTAAATATGGTATGTAAAAAATTTCGCAAAATACACTTTAAGGTGAGTTTTTATCAGTGGTTAGCTATTCAGGTTTTTTTTGGAATGTCTAAAATTCCATTATTTGCTTCAATTGAACTGGCATGCGCAGACAAATCAATGAAAAAATTTTAAGGACCAGAATTCCAGAGGCAATACTAGTGTATATGGTCAAAAATGAGACCCCCAACGATGGATGAGTCATTCTTTGAAAAGAGACACATATTGTTTAAGGGTGCCTTTTGATCGTCATTGACTTGCAGAAGTCCAGTGTTGATACAAGTGATCCAGTGAAGTGACATTACACCTGTGTGTTTACTAGCAACAGTCATAACATCAGCCAAGTGGCTTTTTCCAGAGTGCTTTAGCAATTATGAATTGCCATTGTCAGCCAATTGAGATGATGGCCATTCTTCAGTCATTGCTCTGTAATAGATACAGGGATATAGATAAATATATATTTACTGGCACTATTTATGTCCCGATGTTCTCAATCAGTCTTGTATGAAACAAAGCATTTCTTGTATGTAGAATACACTTGCTATGATTATTACAAACTGTGATAGATACACATGGGCATCTCCTGTTATCAGAATGGCCTCTTCAGTTTACAAGTTTCTTCACAGTTGTCATCCCAGCTTTTTGGGTCTCTTTTGTGTATTTGTTGTGGGAAATATAACCCGGATAGAACCATCCAGATAAAAGGTTCTTACAGGTTCCTCTACTTTACATAAATTTTTTAAAAAATTCACCGTTTTGATTTTGATGCGGCCATAGTCTGAACATGATTTACCTAATGATGATCGTTCTGCCCCAACTCTTGATTATTTCAGAAAAAAAAGTGAAACTTTTATCACTTGAAAGAGGCTTTCCCAGCTTAGTGTATAAACTAACTGGCGTCTCCGTGATTTCAACCTGGCTATATGTATGGCATGATTATTGAATTGATTTCTGCTGCTGCGCCTTAGAGTCTGCCTTGGCAGAGATTAAGTACTATAAAAGTATAGAATAGGGTGTTTACTTTGTAGTAGTAAGTACTTTACGGAACTGTTGCCTCCAGTTATCGAAGTCAGGTGGGATTTGTGTTGAATAACTGATTATTTGAGATTGTCAGTGACCAAACGTGATGGTACTTTTATTGCGCTACAATAGCTTACCACGTGGGACTTAATGCTGTTCTTGGATGGCCACAAGGCATCATGGCCAACGTCTAAGAAAAATAGACATTTATAGTTGGCCGTAGCCTCAAGTTGTCGTCACGTGATAACCTCTGACCTTTCGTCCTACTTTCTCGTTGGCCACGTGATCTGGTAGCTTTCTGTAAATTATACAGACATTTTCAATTATATCTCAGCATATACGTATTGTTGGAGGTTTATTTTTGGTTATTTATTTTATTATATAACATAGATTATTCTGTAAAATTTCCATTTTGACATGATAAGTATTTTCTTTAATATTGCGTGTTTTGAGTTTTCCTCGGTTCAGGCTTTTTTGTACGTAATTTTTATTGCGTTTAAAATGTCTTGTCAGCAATCGAATAAAGACAAACCGAGGTCTAACAAATGCAGGCATGTTTGCTTCCCATTTGATGTACATAATTACTGCCCTACCTGTAGGGAATCTGGCAAGGGTGACGACCCCTGTGTCACGTTTGAAACTCCATGTACAATTTGCGCTTCTTTTACAGAAGATCAAATGCAAAAAATTGCACAAAGGAAACGTACATCAGGAAGCAAAAAGGCAACACTGTTAGTTCTAAGGATGATGAACTAGATCTATTAGGGGACGACGTTGAATCATTTACTGGTACTAATGCAGACCTTGAGAGTGCTGCTGACAACTTATTTACCTCACCCCCACATCCCCAGCCCCTACCCTTCAGTTCATTGTCGCTCCAAACGCCAGCAAAAAGTGTCCCACCCACCCCAGGTACTGCCTTACAGCAGAAAATTGAATGTAATTTAGAAAAATCCCTGGGTAACACACTAAACCTGCATTTGCAGCAGCAAATGGGTTCGTTCCAGGCCTCCATGTTAGAAGCATTCCAGTCTCTCCAAGACAAATTATCAAGTAAAGTAGTTCAGACCTCGGCCTCAGCTTCTGGCGTGGGACTAGTGCTGTTAACCTGGACCTACCCCCTCCGAGACCTACTACTAACCCTCAAACCGAGGATATGGATGTGGACTATGGTCCAGCCCTTCCTCCAGGTTTCGGATCTGATCATCAGAATTTCTCGGATCAGAACTCTAATGCATCCGAGGTACCTTCTAAGAAGGCCTCGGATAGACCTAAAAGACACTCTCACTCTCATAGGAAGCATGATGTTGGTCCAAGATCTGCCTCGGACCAATACTCTGATGAATCCGACCAACCTCGGATGTCATCTACCAAACCCAAAAAACATGCTGACAAGAGTAAATATAAATCTAGGTCCAGATATGTATCATCTTCCTCAGAGGAAGATCAGCCCTCTGTGGCTAAACACAGGTCTTCTAAGCCCTCTGGGGCTCAGCCCTCTGGGGCTAACTCTGATCAAGACCAATCTCAACATGATCCAGACCCCCCTTATTATAGGGAAGTAGCCCTGGCTGATGTTCCCTATCAAGAAGCCTGTGAATACCTAGATCTATGGAATAAGACTATTCTTATTCAACACAGAGCTCTCACATGCCTTAGCAAATCCTTGGCCCATATACTCCAGAGGGAGCTATATTCCACGGGTAACACTGGCTTGCTCAGGCCCGAAGCCAAAATGACCCTTCTGCATTCACATCTAGGGGAAATGAGATGCCAGGAACTCACCCTTTTGGCATTCTTCCTTGTTCCAGTCTCAACTTGTGAAGGAGGGACAGGACTTCCTCCTCAAAAAAGGCACCTCTAAAGACTCTCAGGGTTTCGCACCCTATCAAAATAAGCCCTTTCGTGGTCCCCACAACAAGAAAAGAGGCTCCTACAGGAAACGCCCCTATGGGGGCAATTCCTCACAAAGCAGTAACCAATCATTTTCTTCAGGAAGGGGGAAACCGAACTTCAGAGGCTCCAAGGGTCGTTTTCGACCCCACAATAGGGGACGAGGGCGTGGAAAACCCTCCCCCCAATGACTCCTTCAAAGCCTCCCTCAGTCCACCAGTAGGAGGTCGCCTCCGTTCTTTCAGAAGAGACTGGCAAACAAACAAATGTTCATCAAACGTGTTAAACATTATCACCAATGGCTACATACTGCCATTCCTCTCAAAACCAAAGTTGGTCAGATTTCCTCTGATTCTGTCAGAATACAATGCTCTTCAAAAAGACCAAGCTCTAGCCGATTGTATCCAGTCTCTTCTGTCAAAGAATGCAATCGAAAGGGTGAAAAATGTAAAATATCTCGGGTTTTACAGTCGCCAGTTTCTAGTCCCCAAGCCTCGCCAGAGGTGGAGGCCAGTAATAGACTTAAGCAGGCTCAACACTTTTCTACATGTAGAAAGTTCAAAATGGAAACTCCAGAGTCCATCAGGACCTCCCTAATTCCAGGGGAATGGGTATCGTCAATAGACCTATCGGACGCTTACCTTCACATCCCCATCCACCCAAACTCAAGGAAATACCTAAGATTTTGCCACAGGTCACAGGTATTCCAGTTCACCTCCCTTCCTTTCGGACTAGCCACAGCCACCCAGGTCTTTACTCAGACTTCAATACCTGGACGACTGGCTGATCAGGTCCCAGTCTCAGGAGGAAGCCCAAGTGAACACTCAGGCAGTGGTACACCTAACCCAGTCCTTGGGGTGGATAAGAAATCAGGAAAAATCAAAACTGAAACCTACTCAGGTGTTTTCGTTCGTGGGCTACGAATACCATCTAGATTCAGCCCTTGTAAACCCCACTCAAGAAAGATGGCTCAAACTTCAGGATTTGATCCTACGACTCAAGTCAAAACATGTTTTGACTGCAAGATGTTTGATGTCACTAATTGGGTTGCTTCCCTCAACGGAGAAAATGGTCCCGGAGGGACGCCTTCACATGAGGCCCTTTCAGTTTCACCTCAAGGAGATATCTTCAGTCGCTGGACAACCTCCTTTCTTGGACAGAAGCCATTTCAGTACACCTAGACTGGATTCAAAATCCCTCTGCTCTGAACATAAACTGGACGGGTCTCACTGCCTATGCTTACCCTCTGATGGCTCTCCTTCACAGGGTGATCCAAAAAATCAGGCAATGCTATTGCCTGATCATCGTAATAGCCCCAGGCTGGCCAGGGATGCCCTGGTTTTGGGACCTAGTACAGCTCTCAGCAGAGATCCCACTACAACTTCCAGTGTCAACGACTCTTCTCAAACAGTCCCACAATTATGTGTTCCACAGCATCTCAACCTCCACACCTGGTGTCTAGGAGTGGACAGCTCCAAGAACAAGGCTTCTCTGTGGAGATGGCAGAGAGAATTGCTGCACCTCAGAGGTCATCAACGAGAACCATCTACAAGTCAAAGTGGGCCTTATTTGAGAAATGGTGCAGAGAAAATTCGGTGGATTTCTCCACTCCATCTGTGAAACAAGTCTCAGACTTTTTCATGTACCTGTACCAAGATCGATGGTTACAGGACGGCCATTGTTGACACTTTGGGCCCAGCGGGCCACCATATTGCACAAAGTTCAGACCTTCATAGGTTACTCTCCAGCTTTCACAGGGATCGTCCCAAAAGTTCCAGGAATCTTCCTAAGTGGAACCTTTCTGTTGTTCTTAATGTGCTCACAAAAGCACCCTTTGAGCCTATGAAAGACAGACCTCAAACATCTTACTCTGAAAACTGCTTTCTTGCTAGCTTTGGCCTCTGGCAAGCGCCGCAGCGAAATCCATGCCTGGGTTGCAAAAAGTATCTAATCTAGGCCAATGGGAAAAGGTTGCCTTGTTCCCTTCTTCTGACTTCATAGCCAAAAACCAACTAGCAAGAGAAGGTTCTCAAAGTGTGTCTCCGGTGACTATTCCTGCTTTGACTACCATTGTAGATAGACAATTCAAGGAAGACAGGACCCTGTGTCCGGTGCGGGCCCTGAGGTACTATTTGGATCAAACCAAAGACCTGAGAGGGTCTCGATCCCTCCTTTTCATCTCCTTCAAGAAAGGACATACCTCAGACACATCAGACCCGCTACTCTCTCTTCTTGGTTGAAACAAACCATTCTACTTTGTTATAAACAAGCAGACCAACATAAACCTTGGACTTGGTCTAAGTTAAAGCGCATGACATTAGGGCCTTCGCGGCCTCTAAGGCCTTTTATGGTGGGGTATCGGTGGACCAAATCATACAAGCCTGTCACTGGAAAGCTCACAACACAATTACAAAGTTTTACCTAAAAGACCTTACTTGGTCAGGCAATGACAACAATATGTATCTGGGACCAGTGGGACCACAACAAGTCCTAGATCCTTCCCCTCAGACCAGTTGTCCTCGGAAAGAGAAAAGGGGGAGGGGGGCACATCCGCTACAACCAAGTCTTCAGGAGTCTAATCCCAGGATCTAGGTATAAGTTTACCTCTCAAGATGTTACGGGTAAGGTCATTTTGTTTTGTCAAATATAATATGTATTAAGGACTTATTAAAGTTGTCAGTAATCTCATATTCGGTGGCAAAAATTCATGGGAATTCCAATCATTGGGCAGGTTTATCACTCGTGGAGGGCCTCTAAGTGAGCACTGCTGCACTTCTGTCCTACAATGAAAACATCTTGACAGTTTTTAGCACTGTCTTCCATTCTATTCAGGTTTTTGGCTCTCTACAGGCCCGGTCTTCGGGATTGGGGCACTGTAAACGGGACTCAGACTGGTATTTCTAACATTCATTCTAATCTGTTATTTCAAAATCTAAAAAAATTGACATATCTTCCAGTCTCAGCTGTAACCCCGCCACCGGGCGGTTGCATTCAGCATTAAGTCCCACATGGTAAGCTTTTATAGCGCAATAAAATTGAAAATTTTGATTACGTAAATGTAGCTTTTATAAGCTACAAGCTTACTATGTGGGACTTAGAACAGTCCCACCCTGCCTCCCCGCTGTTTACAGCTGAGGGGTAGGTTTAAAAAAATTTCAACGAGAAAGTAGGACGAAAGGTCAGAGGTTATCACGTGACGACAACTTGAGGTACGACCAACTATAAATGTCTATTTTTCTTAGACGTTGGCCATGATGCCTTTTGGCCATCCTAGAACAGCATTAAGTCCCACATGGTAAGCTTGTAGCTTATAAAAGCTACATTTACGTAATTAAAATTTTCAAACTGTAGTGGGTGTACGATTAGACCTGTGCTCAATTAATCATCGGTGACAGTGTACAATCGCGGTTGGTCATTAACATTTTCTAATGATCGACTATTCAGCTTAAATCTTACCTTTCCTGATTTATCTCAAAATCCACATATATTTCATATATTTTACAAATTTTTACTTAATAAATCAACAGATTTGTCATGCATTTTGAGTTTGTTTATGTCTTCCACCATATTTACAGGAAGTGGGTACTTTTGGTAGATTCTAAATGTCGGAACACCATTATTCTTACCAGATTGACCTATACTTTATCCTGGAAAGTGTTTCTTCATTAATGACCAGCAATGGAGTAAAATAATCAATTGGAGGTCGATCATCGGTCGGAAAAATGGACGAATAATCGACCCTGGAAATAGGGGACGATTCCCAGCACTAGTACACTGTGGCATACAGTTAACCCCACATCTAATTGTACCCCCACCATTACTGTATAGGGCTGTAGCAACTCATGTAGTCATCCAAGATTACTGTTTTGTTAGTTCTCTACTCCAGATAAACCATTACTCTTCTGTGTGACAAGTACTGGAGCACCCTTTAATAAGTCCTTGTTGCACTTATAAATAAGGACCAGACTTGTACAAACAGTCAAACCCAATCACTTGCAGAAGAAAAACTGGCTGGAGCCTAGCTTAATATAAACAACCCCAAGTCTCAAATGTGATAGCCAATTTAACACCTTCCATTTTATAATGTGCGATTCTTCTTAAGTACAAAATTTATTATTCCCAACACAAAGTGATAGAAATCTGACAGTGTGGAAAAACAGTAAGGACTGATGTGTTATCATTTTTGAATGTCAGAATTTTTTTCTGTGGCTTTAAAATGAACAGAATTTGGGGGTGTGTTTGCTTGTCCCTGGCACTGTGAAAATTTGGGTACTCCTATACATGAGCCATAAGTTGAAGTAGTAAATTTGTTTGCCAGATATTTAAAGTTAGTAAACCACACTTAACCTTGGAGTTAGAATGTACCAACAATAAAAGAAAAAAAATGGACGAAATATGCTACATAAAACAGCTGAAATATTAATTTTTTCCATCACCCTTTGGCCGTATGCAAATATTCACCCTTTAAAAGTAAGACAAAAGGGATCAAAATTCATTCCAATTTTATATCGGGATATTAGAAGACCTAGGTTGTCACTAAAATCACACATGTATGAAGAATTACCCGTAAGTCAAGAAAATAGAAGTAGGGAGTGGGAGAGAGTTTTCTGAAAGCCTCACTTTCATCCCGCTGTATGTGTCCTTACGTGCTGATTATAGAAAAACCAAAAGGGGTTTCGGTCCACTAACGCGATTCGCAAAATCATCAGAGAAACGAGTACATGGGTTAGCATGAAGTGGGTCAATTTTTCAAGTGTTTTTAGTGCTGTGTAAAAAGTAGATGGGCCAGAAACATTATGTTTGGCAGACATACAGAAGAAAGTGATAGCAGCAACAAAATGCAAAAATTGGTTCATAACTTTTTCCCTCAAATGTAAATTTGTACAAAATCTTTGAAAAATATCTGCACCAAACATTCATGAAGTGGGTAGATTTTTCAGTCAAAAATACTTTTCCAATGTTCAAATTTTGACCAAATTAATGTGTTTCTTGGATTTATTATACTTAAAAGTTCACAAAAAATGTTTGCCAGAAAGAAAATGGCAATAAATCCATGATAAATGGATCTGGTTTGCGAATATGCCATGGTGTACTTGCAGTCAGGATTTTCCCTCATATGAGAAGGGCAATAAAATTTATTTTTAATAATTTAAATTATTTAATTTAACAGACATCAAAACATCACAATCTGATCTTTTATAATTTAAATATGTACAGTAAAGTTTTCCAAAAATTTCATGATACAGGAATACAGCAAGCTTTTATTTTGGTAGAGTTTCTTGAAAAAATTGACCCACTTCATGAATCGACACACTTTATGCTAACCCATGTAGTGCACTGAAGCGGTCACCCATCCCAGTACTAATGTAGCCCATTGCCGCTTAACTTCAATGAAGAGACAGGTACTCATCAGTGTCATCACGCTATACACCACAATTCATGAAAGTCCGGAGACAAAAACAAAAAGTTATCTCCAGAAGCACGTGCCTTGCTAAAGCTCGTGCTTAAAACTGTAGGACCCATGTGTGTGCTAACCTGTATGGTGGATGTAAGATGTAGAGTGGGAATGATGCAAGTGGTATTGCATGTCTGTCGGTATGCATTTATCTTTCTATCATTGCTTTTGGACCCAGAATTGCTCTCCTTCACACTTCCATAATAACCATATTTTATGGCTGGATGCCGAGCCGTATTGCATGTCTGTCAGCATGCATTTATTTTTCTATCATTGCTTTTTGACCCAGAATTGCTCTCCTTCACACTTCCATAATAACCATATTTTATGGCTGGATGCCGAGCCGTCTTTTTTCTTGTCATAGGTTATCGCTAATCACACTCTCGTCAGATTGTTACCCACTGTAGTAGACTATCCAACATACTTGATACTGCTGTCTCTGTTGTGTTATCTTGTTGATGGTGTGTCATTATCTCTTCACAGGCGACTTCCATCAAAACTCTCAAAACCAGTGTGGGACAATAATTAATTGTAAAAACTGGTGTCTATTTGACTCTAAGCCGTTATATATTTCAGGCGAAAACTTTGCATGTGATAAGCTATAAGAGCTTTAACCGATAAGCAGTAAACTCGATATTTAGACATCTTTTGTTATTATAATTAACAAAGGGAATAATACACTTTACTCTACAAGCTGAAAGAAAGGAAAAACAAATGTTAAAATTCATTTTACTTTTATTAACAAATTTTGTATCTGAGGCATAGTACAAACACTCATATACAGAAAAACAGGAATATAATAAATTTAACTCAACATATTTATGTCTGGTACAGAAATAGCCTTTTAGAAAATATATACCAGTATATAGTATTAGCATTTTAATTATTAATTAACATAAAGTATTACCAATGGAAAGCTGTAATGAAAAAAGATACTTTTGGAAATTTTTTAAAAATTCAAAGACTAATAAGATATTTTCCAAATATTAACCACGGTAAACTTGATAGGATTAACTGTGCATACATGTTGCACATTATCTGTTTGAGTATTATGGTTCTTTTTTATTGTTTATTTAATTGGCACCTAATACACTCTTTTGGTCTGTCAAGGAAATAAATGCTTTATTTCAAGAATTCATGCACATTGAGTAGTTAAATAAATTTTGAACTATGATCGCATGTCTTAAAAGGTATGTGCCTTAGAAACTCCTTTTAGAGAGATTAAGCCACATAAAAGTATTCAGTTAGATATGTATGTGTATTAAGATGACTAATACCTGAATATTTATGGTGTAACAGAAGTTACAGTCTGAAAGAATTTTAAATTCTGCCGTGACATATTTCATACACTTGCCAACGTCTTTGTTGTAACCTATATGTGATATTAAATAATTCTTATAAATAAATTTCATTTTTTTTTTTTCAGAATCTTCCGTGGTTTCGGCGTCAGACATTGATGTAGCTAACACGTTGGTTTCGCTGAAGCGGGCGGCAGAAAGCCGGCGGAGCGAGCACCAAAAGCAGCCCTCTAGTCCCCGCTCACGCTCACCCTCTCCCCCAGAATTTGGATCTGAACGCGAGAAAGAATTACTCAAACAAAAGAAACTCAGGTAAGAATTCCTCATTGAATATTTCAAAGCACAAGAGAAGAATTACTCAGACAAGAGGAACTTGGTTGCTGATAGCATGTCAAGTGTAATATTGTCAATTGCAAAATAAGAAAAAAATTATATAAGGAGAAGAAACTCATTTGAGAATTACTCGTCACACATAAACATTGTCACATCAGAAATTTTTAAACAAACGAAACACAGATTTATGGTTTTGCGAATTATGTAATTCGAAAGAATTATGTGAACAAAAGAAACTGTGGTGAAAATTTGTAATTGGTTGTAATGTGGTCAGTTTCAACCCTGAAAATTTTTCAAATATCTCTGGTATGTGTGTGTTTGTTAAATATATTACTCTCAATAACAACTAGCATAAGAGTTACAAATTAAGGTTGAGAATTGTAATGCTACAAAGAATTAATTACAAAAGAATTTTAGATAAGACTTACCCAACAAATGTAATATTGTCAGTCAGTAGAAAGACAAGAAACTTCTGTGTTAAATACAATACACAACATTGAAATGTTAAATACAATATTGAATTAATCAGTCATATACATTGTTGAGATGTCAAAGTATCACTTTGTTTAATTGAATAAGGATTACTCCCACAGACTTAAGTAAGTTATTACTTTAGATTGATTATGTAATATATATAGATGCCAAAGTAAAGTGTTTGCTTTCATTAATTGGAAACAAATTACTCGAACAAAAGGAACTTGGGTCCATATGCCAATTACAGTACAAGGACAAATTACTAAAAATGAAGCATTGCATGTCTTTTCTTGCTCTCTGGATATAATATTGTCAGTTGTTATTCAAGAAAGTCTCTGTCGGTGCTATCTTATGGTCAGATGTGTTCCACCTTGAAATGTTAGTTACATTAAGCACACACCCTTATCAGAGTCTATACTTTATTGAGAGTCCATCTTTAGCAAATGTAGGCTAATTAAATGTTGTCAGGGTATATAGGACATTTACTTCCTTCTTGCCCCACTGCATATTGATTGTATTTACTGTCACTGGCCACTTCAAATATATATGTCACAGTGGAAACTCCAATCCAGTGCCATTTCTAATTCCCCTAGTGCTGCTTCCAATTGGAACTACCACTAGTGCCATTTCTAATTCCCCTAGTGCTGCTTCCAATTGGAACTACCACTAGTTGTACTTCTAGGGGAATTAGAAATGGCACTAAATCTTTGAAAGGTGTAATTTTTAAAATCATCAAATCAACATTTTTAAGACAACATTAATTTCTAATCTGATATGGCCCATGTTAACAGACAGGACCAATATTATTTATTGACTTGATTACTTCTTAAAATGTAACTACTCATTTAAAATGTACAAATAACATTGTTTTCTCACCTGTATGTACCCTTCATAGTTTATTTGACATAGGCCATCTTAAAATAGTTTCCATAGTGAACTTTTAGTTGTGACTTGTAGACACATCTGGTATATTTTTCTGCCCTTCACAGTTCTTCGTGCATTGTCAAACATAGAAACCCTCAAACATAGAAATCTTCAATGTATAAAAATGAAAGTTCAATTATGAATATATAAAGCACTGCTTAATGGCTATATGTTATGACACATACACCTGGTTTTATTTCACCAAGTATGTTAAAGTTTTGTAACAATCAAATTATCTTACGGAATTTGAATAAATATGAATGGTGTAATCACAAAACTACAGTCACACAGACACCGAGATCATACCTGTGGTTTGACGGGTTTCCACCTTGCGAGGCTGCCTTAGTTTGTACACGACGTCCATAATCTCTTTTCATCTGACTCTTTGGATGTGTGTTCACGACCAGCTGTTCACAATGTACTGAGAAATATTGAAGTCTTTGTTGAAATTGGTCCTGAGTTGAGCATGAATATATGAAGGAACTAAAATAGAAAAAAAAAATCCCTTGTAACTTCTTATTGTTGATTGACATTGTATGATATGCTCAGTTGTATCACATAGGCCCCTATGACAAGAAACTGATAGGGTATTGTTAATGTCACAATCTAAACAAGGAAAGATTTCCAATGGATGAAAATTCATTGAAATTTCTGCGATAATATATGTGTCACTGATCTACTTTGCACGAAAGAAAAGGAAATTAGTGAATGAAGGTGTAATGGTGTGTTTAATGTAAGGCTGTGACTTCCTTAGAAAAATGACACCGGGTATTTGCCTTGAAAGAACCGATCCGAATTCGGTAACCGTGTTTTTGTTGTCACCCACTGGAAATAGCAGAGAAGCAAACATGGCGGATGATGTAAACAAAAGGTTACGAAAAATATGTTAAATATCTGTATAAATAAGGAAAATTATATGAAAAACTATTAACAGTTTATGAAATCTGACAGAATACTAAGGTTTATCCAAGTATTTCATTGATTTACGCTATATTTAATATTTTTTCAGTTACCCACTTCGCTAGTTTGTACTCGGTTTCTTAAGGAATTCGGACCATTTTCGGGTAACCAGATAACCTATCACAGCCTTAGTTTAATGGGTGATTTGTGATTATTAAAGTTGGGTGTCACTCTATTGTCACTCAGCAAGTTGCAGCTCGAGTTTTGCGCAACTCTCCAAATGACTATTGAAGTCCTACTCCAGTGTGAGTCTAGCTGTTATATAGAGAACTTAAAACCCAGTTTTGATCATTGTGTGTGTTTTCTACAGACCACTGCGCAGTGACTCTCCCATTGTGTGCTATGCACTGCCCAGTGAGGACCACACCTACAGTATCACACAGGAGATGATCCACACGCAGGGCGACTCCCCAGAATCCTCAATAGATGAGGAGTATGAGTTTGGAGCTAATGACAAGTAAGTACATCAAGTACTGGAGTAGGAGTACTGACAAGTACTTCAATCAATGTATGATTACAGTATTGTCCAAAGGATGGTAGGAATTACCTGGGGGCTAAATTTCTTTAATTTAGTAGCCTTTCATCATTATTTTCCAATGAGGACTCTTTTCAGCAATGAAAGCAACAAAATAGTGATGTATTTCAACTAATACTGAAATAAAATAGAACAAAACAAAACCGCATAAAAGTACAAATTAGATGAATATTTCACCATATTTTCATTAAATCCCTTCGAAAATAAGCTAAAGTTAATGGTTGAATATGTTTTTAAGATGCATCGCGGGCGATCATTAATCCTCGATTATCTTCCACTTTTTTCATCACCGGTGAATCTGCGATATCACCGCTCATGATGACACCACTACAACAAAACTTGCTATTTTTCTTTGAAAATCAGAAAAAAATTGTCCAATTTACGCTAATTTTCGTGTTGGAAATTGCTGACATTTAACATAAAAGGGTATACTTTTCTCAATTTTTTACATCCAGTATATCACAGTGCTTTATTCATTAACAAGTAGTACAGTTAGAATAACCCCTAAATTTCCATGGTGAGTCAATCATCTTTGCCACCCAGTGATGAAGCAAGAGTCAATAGGTCACCAATATTGCTGGTTAGTCGTTTTGTCATAAAGCATTTTCCAGGATAAAATACATGTCAATCCAGTAAGAATTTTGAAAGTTTTCAAAATTTAGTAACGACTAATTTAGTTTTAAAGATGGCAAACAGGATAGTTGATTTCTATTTGATTTACATAAACTAAAAACACTTACAGACGTACAAGAACCGGTGTACCACAAAATACTCCACCCTGAAAATCCTCCCACCCAGGGGACTGGAGAATTTCCTAGTAAATCCTACCCCCCATCAGGAAATCCTTATATAGAAAAACGCTACAGATTTTTCAGACTACAGACTTCTTCCCTTGTCATGGCAATTGGAATCCCTTCAATAAATAAATTTATTTCCACTATCAATTTTCTTTGGAAATGTAAATATGGAGCACTTTGGATATTCAAAAGGCTTGTCCACTATCCCTAAAGGTACATAAAACCTTGTGGGGCTGTTTATTGGCGAGTCGATTGTTAACCTACTTTAAGATTGGAAAACAAAATAGTTCATGATCCATGGGTCATGATGGGTATAATTTGAGCTAAGTTTAAGACAGGTTTAAGGTCTCATCCAGATAATGCAGAGATTGCCACACAAAGCTTCCCGAAAAGTTGATGATAGGTTTCCAGTAGGTTTACGAAACTTAAAGATCAAGTTAAGGTGAAAAAGATAAGTTAGGTTTAAGGTCAGTGTAAGATTAAAAAAAATTGCTTTACAAGTGTGAAGATAGGTTTAAGATCGCTGTAAGATCAAAAAGATGACTTTATGAGTGAAAAGACAGGTTTGCGATAGATTTAAGATGATAAAAATCTTATGAGGATCAATAACAATAATTTCAAACAGCTTAATATTGTCTTTAACTGTTAGCGACTTCCAATCAGGAATATATCACAAAGGTTCCGTAACTTCCCTATGTGATGGGTTCACAATGATCTTAAGGTCATTGCAATGAAATAGATCTACCTCCTGGTCTGACAATTTACAGAATCGCAAACCTGTCGCAAAACATAATATCCAAAATGGAACAGCCCTAATCAAATGGCTTGGGTATTTGACGTATTGCTGTGACAGGTGAAACATGAATTTTGAAATCTCATTAGGTGAACCGCATTCTTACAAAGTCCAAAATAATTGTCTTCAAACTCATCTACAACACTGAGTTCTATTTATAAAATGATGAAAACTGTAAAAAAAGTTTTAGTTTAAAGCAGAAATAGTTTCCAGGCCTCATTATCAGAAAACGCTGCAATTTTTGTAGGTTAAAATAATAAAATTACCTAAGGATACTGGGTAGCGTAAGAGTTTGAAAGCCCTATTACCTGACCACACTGGGCGAGTATGATTAAGTGGTCACACATGAACACTTAAAGAGTGCTGACCTCCACCAAGGCATGTATAGTTTCTATGAGAACCTTGTCTCTCTTTTCTTAAGTAAATTCGCTCAATGATAAGTAAATAGGGAAATCTGAATCTTTGATATTGTTTTGTATCTAGGTGGTGATTAGAAGCACTCTTAAAGTTTAATGGGATATAAGTTGAAGACCATATTTGATTAAAAATGTAGTCAATTTTTATTGCTGGATCAAACTTAAGCAAACTGTTGAGCCAAAAAAATCGGCTCGAAGTCTCCCCAAATACCAGTCCTTGTTACTAATCTGATTTTTAGATCAACTTGAGCTGATTTTTTGCTGACCTGACCTTTTACTAATCTTTTTGGTGAATACAGGCCCCATTATTCATCTGTATCTATACCTGTATTAATGTCAGTCCTGTACCTTTTCAGGACTCTCAGTGAAGACGAGGATGCCCTGTTTAGTGAGAGTGACTATGATGAGGAGGGTTGGAGCGAGGAAGAAGAACTCTACAACAAGGAGAAGCAGAAGCGCCTCGCCAGTAATGGCCAGGGACTGGCGGTGCCCTGTAACAATAATAACACTATCATCCCTATAGCATCACCCCAGGGGTTGAAAACACGAGTGAAGCAGCCACCGAGTAACAATAATAACAGCAAGGTCCAGCTGCCTCTGCCTAGTCAGCCTAAGACCTCTATTGAGGAGGACATGAGGCTGGCTGAGGGGGCCAATGCCTTGCTGAATCTCGCGGGTATTAAGACAGCTCACATCGTACCCTTGCGTTCAATCAGCCCTAGCGGTGGAAGTGGTGGGAATAATAG
Source organism: Sabellastarte sp. h YS-2021 (assembly GCA_964017235.1). Classification (NCBI taxonomy): domain Eukaryota; kingdom Metazoa; phylum Annelida; class Polychaeta; order Sabellida; family Sabellidae; genus Sabellastarte; species Sabellastarte sp. h YS-2021. The sequence goes on from OZ024928.1 coordinate 44,112,342, forward strand.
CAACAGTGGCAGCCCGACAAATAGTGTCACGAAAGCGGAAACCAGCGACAGCGGGGTGACAGGTATCGATACCTCTATGGACTCCTCCACTAAAGAAGATATTGAAGACATGTCAGATGAAGCGCAGGTATCTGACCAAAGAGTCATGGACAGCAGTGAAGAGGTGGAACAGGTGAAACAAGAGGGGCAGACTGAGGTAAAGGCAGGGGCATCAGAGATGGAAGAGGAGGGCGGAGTAACGTGTGGCAAGGTCAGTCCGCTCATGGTGATTTCATCAATTAAGATGGAGAGGCAAGAAGAGGCCATGGAGACCTGATGGCCATCTCACGTTGCTCTCTCATATTCTTTTAGAAATATATGTTAATCCTCGCTATTTGACATGTTCTGTACAAAGGTTTACACATACTGAAGGGAAGTGTAATTGACGAAAAAAACTGAAAGAAATGTGTGAATCACCAGTTTCGACATAACGATGTGTAATTTGCAGCATTTAAATACCAAGGAGTACTACAGTTGTAGTTGGTTTAATTTCAAAAACCGGTTGTTTGTACCCAAAAGCAACTGATAATTTGTTACACGCTTCTTTTTAAAATGCGTTAAATATACCTTCAAAAACTATAAATGAAATGCATACCTATATCCATGTGGTGAATGCATGTTATAACTTTTGCAAGGAGCAGAATGTTAAAACAGCCTAGTGTTTTGTGAAATAGCTGACCTTTGATAACATTGACAATATTTGATAGAAATCGAGAAGCTAGTGTTTGACACAAATTTATACTGAATACAAAATGAAACAACCGGTTTATAAAATATAAAACTGGTCTCTGGGTTTTAATGAACAAAGAGAACCAGTAAATAGATAAACCTTATTGAGAAGTACTCGGTGTGTACTAGGGCAGGGTCGGTAGCAGATTTTTTCATTTCGGTATCCCGCCAGTGTAAAACCGTACCGATTCCGGGATACCGAAAGAAGAAATTGTGTTCTAATATATCCCCAATCGAATAGGCCCACCAACCGGAAGTAAGATTTGCGAAAAGAAAACATTGAAGTTCTGAAAGATATCACTATAAAAATGCTTAAATATATAAAAATATTGGATAAAAGTTCATAATTTCTTCAGATTTGAGGTTTGTTTCTAATACTTTACGTTTTACCGGCTGTAAAGTGTCACAACGGTGTTGAAGTGAATTGGTCTCAATACCAAGATACCGGTGTTACCGACCCTGCCCTAGTGTGTACAGTGGAAAATGATGCTAGAAATGAGTAAATCTTGTTTAAAATAAAAGGTTTTTACTGTATATTTTAAAGAACTGAGAAATAGTTGTAAATGTTCTCTGTGTTTGTATATAGGAGTAACTGAAGTGTCCACACTTGTTAAAATCTTAATCATGCTGCTTAATTATTAACTGTGTAAAGGGGAAAGAAGGTAAAGTTTTTTTGTTTTTTTTTTTTGTTTTTAAGACAGTGCTTTTTTGTTTTTGTCTAATGTTTGTTTTAGAAGTGACATATATCTATTTGTTATGTATCTGTTTAGACTGTTTATAAAAGAAATATCGTTTTTAATCAAACTAACAGAGAGTATTTATATATTTATGTAAACAAAGACTCACCAAATTGTTATTTTCAAAGGATTATTTTTATTGTACAGTTGAAGCCAATAATACGGAATTCTCTTTTTTAATTTTTCTTCAATTTTTCTCCAGTTTTTCTCCCACTGCTCGTATCTACTTATTGACCAAATGTGCTTTAAGTATATTCCCAGAAATGAAAGTACATGAGGTCTTAGAAAATGTATACCTGTACAGTTCAATAAAAATAACGAAAGTATATTCCTGAAAATGTATGTTCAAAAATTCTTGTAATGACATTTTAAGAACAGATTTCAAAAATGAAATTTATCCTATATTAACTTACTCCTATCCATAATATTTTTACCTGGAATGTAAAACTATATTGTTGCTAAAAACTTTTTTATTTTGACTTGGAAGTTTGATAAGTTAACCACTAACTCCTAATTGTAGTTAATTGAAAAAGCTTGGTCGTTATAGATTTGAAAATCAGCAAAGTATATGAAATTCCACCGCAGGGAAACCCAACTTCATTTCCTTAACATGTACCAAATTCTCAACATGTTTGCTGTATTTTAGTCCTCTGGTATATATAATTTTAACATGACACAACAGTCTCCATGAATCTTATTGACAGAATACTATGGTTTAAATTTCCTCCTACTTGGGCTTATGAAGCCCCTCTGATTGAATTGATGGAACGGCTATTTTGTTTTGGCCCTAAAAATTATTAAAGACCAAAATTTTTCACATATAAAGGTGATGTAATGATTTAGAACTATTTTGACCTATTAGAATAGGGTATATACCATAAAGCCTTCTAAGAAGTCTTCACTGCATGGTCAAAATTTACATAGAATATAGATTTTTGTGGTATTTCACTATATTGGCAGATTTTTTTTTTCTGAAGGTTGCCCCCAGTTGCAATTTCACATGCTGTGGTGGAATTTCCATTTCTTTCTCAATCATAAGTCCTTCATCTTTGTGTAAACTTTGATGTTCTACATTTTGGGTGTTCCTAGTTTCATAAATAATTGATAAGCTCAAAGAACTGTGTATCATTGGTAACAAGCTGAAAGAGTTACAAGTGTTCATTGCGTAATTATTAGTCTTTCTGAAGAGGTAAAGATGTAAAACAGTTTTTGACAATAACCAGACGGAACTAGTCGTAGTAGCCAGTGTTCATTCTACTGTGTGAGGTATCAGTTTTTATATTTTACTCTTAAATTGAAGTTATCAATTGTTGATTACCTTAACATATACACTATCTGTTCATTAAATTTTAATTGAAACCATGAATTGTTCCTTGGCTTTTAATTTTAAACCATTTGTTGTTCATTTTAAATATAGACCCTCGGTTGTTCATTAACTTGTGAATATAAACCATCAATTGTTCCTTAGCTTTTAAATTGAAACCATTAATTGCTCATTGGTTATTGGTAGCATTTATGAAGCTTAAAGTAATTAATGTAAAGTCAAAAAAAAAAATAAAGTGGCTGTAACATCAGAAGTAGCCTTTTGAAGTGTATGATTTGGAGTTTTTTTCTCCAAACATTTTTAGTAGTATTCAGTTTATGTTTTCGGTTTAAATAAAACAAAAACAAGTTAGATATATAAGTGAAGATGTTCTTAATGTTGGTCTTACTTCATTAAGATAAATGTACACAAGTCGTTCACAGTAAGCGTGTCTCAGAATTTCTGCATTTATTCAGGTACATATGTATAAACAGGATGTTCAGTTAGCTTTAGTCAGGTGTACCTTGTTACTTTTATAACCAGTGGTGGTAGCCTAGGTCGATGTTTCAGTTTCAATATTAAACATATAGATTGCAATATCATTCCCAAGAAATTTTCTCAACAAAGTTTGGCAACCTATTACCACTAAACAATTTAATCCTTAGTTAATAACGTCATAAATTCATAAATAAGCTTCATTGATATGAATTCAAGATCTTGAAAGGTAATTTTCACTATCCAAGCTCAGTAGCTAAAGTAGATAAAAAAATTAATGCCTTGGGAAAATTATAACTTACACAGTGTACACAAATGTTAATTATGTCACTGTATAGTATTGTATTTTTCGTCGAGTTATTTTCATTGTACCAGCTTTATATCTTCAGTCAATTAAAACCTTCACTCTGCTCAAATTGTGGAATTTTTGTAAGAAAAAATACTAAGTCGGGAGATAAAAGTAGGTTCAGCAACATTCATCAAACGATGACTGTTTCTTTGAATGATGCATTTTCTGAGAAAATTTTGAGAATAAGAATTTCTCTTCATTGACCAGTTGTTTTATATTCAAAGTACATTCTAACATGACACGGCTGTGTCCGCGATTCTGATTGGCTAAGACACGAAAAATTGCTCTGTAAAACCCCGCATAACCTCATGAGTTCTATTTTATCGCTCACAATGCTGCTCTGCAAAAAGTAAACTTGAAGTAACAGCTTGGATTTTCTTAATCAAATAGACAAATAATAGTAAACACGATATTTAGGAATTCTTATATTTGAACATAGAATATACTGACATGAATCTGCTAAAGTTTAAGGACGTTTAACAAAGAAAAGGGCTATCTTATTTTGTGGCTCTTCCAATAATTCAACTGCACCCTTCGATAAAAAAATCTTTATAAAATATTTGTATATTTTTCTTTAAAACAGCTTCAAAACTAATTTTTATAAGATCTTCTAAAATGTCATGTTAGAATAGAAATAGACAACTCCGAGCTCGGGGTTATAGGCGATTTTACAACGATTAGCGCATTAGAATCACTCAGGCTTCGCCTTCGTGATCCTAATATCGCTAATCGTTGTAAAATCGCCTATAACCCCCTCGCTCGTCGTTGTCTATTTCTATAATAATAATTCTTTCTCTTGTCAGCAATGAAGCATTTCTTATTCTTGAATTGGTTTAGTATTTTGTGAATATATGTTTAAAAAAGGAAGTATCTTAAGTTTCAGAATGCTAGTGATTATATGGTCCCAGGTAATCTTTATGATGGATTGATGAAATCCAGCAAAGTCCAGTCGTGTTCAGTGTGTGTAACAGATCAGCAAATTATCCAGTCATTTTGTAAAGCATTTAATACCACCCTTATTGGTCAAGTGTTGGCCAGATGTTGATTTTTGTTTGCCGTAATTCCTTTAGCAATTACTCAGTAGTTCTGCAGCTGCTGTAAATTGCACTGCAAAACGTTAATGTATTTTATATATAGTCTTTTGCTTTGATTTTTAACCCGACCCCATAAAGACGGTCATTATGGTTGCATGCCGTATAAAACAAATATGCATACAGTTAGAAATGTAAAATTTGCCACAAATCTGAAAGTCGCCTCATGTGGAAATACTAATAGAAATAATAAATTGAGGGGAGATTTGTTGAATATATAGTAAATCAAGGTTTTTTTGAAATGAAATATACCAAGTTCAAGACAAAGCATCATTTTCATCATAGAATTATCTAAGGTTTTAGAGGTGGCGAATTTTAGATTTCTTACTCTATACACTGTATAAATGGAACCAAATTAAATCAAATTAAGGCATATCAGTAGAAACAGTTTTAAAGTGCCAACAACACCAGAAAATTTTGTACTTTTTGTGAGTATATAAAGTACAGGCATGGCATTAGTACAAAACATAACCTGTGGATGTTTCAGGTTCTAGGTGTACAGTGTCAAGTCTAGAAATGCAAAGGGAAAGATGTTAATTTGGGCTAAACAAGTTGATTGATGAATTTGGTTCAATATTTATTAGTATTGTGCTTGTCATTTTTCAAATCCCTGGAAACCGGTTTTGGTTTTCAAAATAAAAGCCAAAGTACTAATGACTATCAATGAATTTGGAATTCACTCACTGAATCCTGGAGCCTCAATGGCGTAGTGGTTAACATGTTTGGCATTTTACCAACAAGGTCTCACCCTAGTGTTTGTGGGTTGTGATTCCATCTCGTGACAATGTGTAGGATTCTCTGAGGCTCTGTCCTGAATAGGCTGTTGAGAAGGCTGTAAAACTCCAACTTTAACCATTGACCTCATCGAGGAATACTTAGTCTTTGAAAATATGATAAAATTTCTGTTCTTAAGTATTTGACACGTTTCTACTGTTACTGTGCTGGTATATTTTGGATGATAGAAGATTCATAAATAGATGAGGTGTTTTAATATACAACATCAGAGAAACATAAATTTAAGACAGTTTAACCAAGTTCATAAGATTGAATATTTGGATAATAGAGATGCTGTATTTTGCACACTTTGTACACAAAGGCCCACTTGCAGTATGTCAATGTCTTTGTAGCTCATTTGTTGTTGTGGGTTTTTGACAAACTTCAACATTAGTTGGGTAATATGTACTCGGTGTTAGATTTATATTAGCTGTACTAGTAAGTCTTCCAATTACCAATGTTTTCATTGTAAAGTCATCTTGTTCAATATGTGGTTGTAGTTGTACTGTTTTGCATTATTTTTTTATATTAGTAATTTTAAAACTAAGGCCACCATATGGAATATCTGGAGACACACTAAAGACAAAAATATTTATTTCCAGTTGCTAAATTAGCTTATGTCATTCTACAAACAGCACTTTTATTTCTAAACTTATATAACAGCAATGTCTTTCTTCACATTTAATTAAATTGACTTTACATTTGGAACCAACTACCATTTGTACCCTGGTGTAGGGGGCATGGTGGCACAGTAGTACCACACTCGCCTCCCACTACAGAGGTTGGAATTTGAATCCCCGGTCCAACCTCAAGTGGGAAAGGTGGTAGCTGCCTGCCATTGGTCATCAGTTTACAGTACAGAACCATGACCAACTGTATATACTAGTTTTCTTCTGCCCTTCTAACTACACATCACAATATAACCAATTCAAAGGTGCTAGGTATGATATAAAACACTAACTAAATTAAATAGTTTTTTAGCAAAACCTGTATTAACTCTGGCTGGTACAAGTTATAATTTTGGTAATGTAGTACTTGTTTTTCCACTGCCTTTACTCATTTGCATTATTTATATGTGAAAGTTGCAGAAAATAACTCTCTGTTCAGTTTTGCTTCTAGATCGCGGGAAGGAAGGATATGCAATATCTCACGAGTTATACTACTAATCCGTAGTTTTGGTATATTCTTGCATGCCTACAAAATATGGAGTTACAGAATTCTGTTAGGTTTCCCAACAATATTTTACTTGATTTATAACAATTTGTGGACTTTCAAATTTGTGCCCAGCTCATTAATATTCGTGCATGCATAAAACAATATTTTATAAACAGAAAGACTACAGTACTTCAATACCGTCCGCCGCATGTATTATGGTAATAAATTAGTAATAATCGGCCGCAAAACTTTTTTTATCTTTCGTTGACAACAAACAGGACAAGTTGGCCTTTTGAATTGACCAAGCCCCCACATTTTTCGGACATGGGGGAACTGCCCCCACATTTCAAAATTTCTAGATGCAAGATTGTTCTAAGTTGTATTAAAGTAAAATGTCAATTCTGAGAGACTGCTGTTGCCTTTCCATCTCTAATAAACAACATAGTAAAACCAGTAACGTTTCATGTGCATAGTTTATAGTGTTTTTGTAATAAATGTAAAGCCACAAAGACTTAATTATTTTGTGCATATTTTTTTTTTCAGAAAGAACAATATATATATATTTCTATCTTCTGTGTATGTGTTCATTTGACAGTGCAATCATTAATATGTGTTAAACATAGTCATCTAAAAATGTTGTTCAAGTCTAATGCAAAGTATGATGATTACCACAAGACCCCGCATGAAATATAATACCAATATATTCCGGAGCCATTGGGGGGAAAAGTGCAGAAAAAAAATGTTTCTCGTTATTTGTTGAGTTCTGTATGTGTACAATATGAACTGATGCGAGTATTTCAATTCAGTGATTTTTAATTACAATGAAATTTTATGCAAATATTAAAATAAATTAAAGTTGTAAGGCACCAGTTAATGAGTTAAATGTAAAGGACTTGTAAACTACAATGTTATTTTGACTTTGGTACTTTGACATTAACAGGAAACAACAGTAAAGGGGCCTCTTAATAATTAATAATTATATCCCCAGACGAAAGTCGGGGATATATTGGATTCAGGTCCGTCGCGCCGCCGCCGCCGCCGCCGTAGAAATTTCCTTGTGGACGCGATAACTCAAAAACAAATTAATATTTTTTTTTCAAACTTGGTACACATGTTAAGGGTGCCCAAAGGAAGATCCCTATTTTAAGGTGACCTTAAACTCCCAGTAAAAAAGAACTTATGGCCACCTTAAGGTCAGAAATTGCACTTTTGGCCACTTAGAGCCCTGTAGGTCACAAACTATGATGCTCAGCTGGCTGAAATTTTACCTGACAACACATTAATATGTTCTTAGTACATGTGCCGAAAATCACGACTTTAAGTTGAGGAGAAAATTGTCTTTGAGGCCCATAAATACCCCCACTTAGGGATTTTTTGCTATACTTTTCACATATTTTGCCCTATAATTTGGAAGTGGTAATTCTGATGAGTCTCAAACTGTGCTAGGTATAACTTTGATATGTAATCCTTGTCTGTAGAAAATTTTAGGGCTGTAGGTTTACCCAAAGGGGTCGACTTAAGGTCTCAAAAGTGCCCACAGAGACCCAATTTATGCACTTTTTGCCACTTTCAAGCACTGTAGCTTTAAAACTATGTCTCTCATCTAAGTTAAATATCATCTGGGAATATATCTATGTGTTTTCTTATATGTGCCCCAACATTTAGGCCTTTAATAGACAGTTAACCTGTGTATCAGGACCATAAACACCCACCCGAGTGACCCTTATAAGACATTTTTCACATCTTTTTCCCTGTAACTTGGAAATGGTAAGTCTGAGAAGTTTCAAACTGTATTAGATATATATTCTGTGTGTAATCTTAGTATGTAACAGATTTTAAGTCTGAAGCTTTAATTTTGAAGGTCAAATTGAGGTCTCTAAAAGGCTCACAAAGACCCAATATTTGGACTTTTTGCTACTTTTAAGCCCTGTGACTGTCAAACTATGTGACTGATAGAGCTCAAATCCTATCTGGGAAGATATTAGTATGTTATTTATATATGTGCCAAAAATTAAGGCTTTAAGAAGACATTTAACCTGTGTATGAGGACCATAAATCCCCACCCGAGTGACCATTTTTAGACATTTTTCACATATTTTGCCCTGTAACTTGGAAATGGTAAGTCTAAGAAGTTTCAAACTGTATTAGATGCATATTCTATGTGTAATCTTAGTATGTGACAAATTTTAAGTCTGAAGCTTTAATTTGAAGGCCACATTTAGGTCTCTAGAAGGCCCCATAAAGACCCAGTATTTGGACTTTTTGCCAATTTTAAGGCCTGTGACTGTTAAACTATGTGACTGATAGAGCTGAAATCTCATCTGGGAATACATTATTATGTTCTTTTTACATGTGCCAAAAATCAAGGCTTCAAGTAGACATTTAACCTGTGTATGAGGACCTTAAACACCCACCTGAGTGACCCTTTTAAGACATTTTTCACATATTTTGCTCTGTAACTTGGAAATGGTAAGTCTGAGAAGTTTCAAACTTTATTAGATACATATTCTATGTGTAATCTTAGTATGTAACAAATTTTAAGTCTGAAGCTTTAATTTGAAAGCCACATCGAGATCTCTAAAAGGCCCACAGAGACCCAATATTTGGACTTTTTGCCACCTTTAAGCCCTGTGACTGTTGAACTATGTGATTGATGGAGCTGAAATCCCATCTGGGAATGCATTATTATGTCCTTTTTACATATGGCGAAAATCAAGGTTTTTAGTAGACATTTAACCTGTGTATGAGGGCCATAGACACTCGCCCAAGTGCCTTTTTGGACATTTTTTCCGTATTTTGCCCTGTTATTTGGAAATGCTTAGTGTGACAAGTCTTAAACTGTATTATATATAATTTTTGTTTGTTGTGTATGTCCCCCAAAAAGTTTCAGATCTGTAGTTTAATTGCTAAGGTCTCTTTAACAATTGTAAAATGCCCACAGAAACCCAATTTATGGACATTATGCCACTTTAAAGCCCAGTAACTGTCAAACTATGTGGGTTATAGAGCTGAAATCTTTGAATTTTTAAAAGGAAATGCCTGTCTATTTAAATTTTGAATATTAATAATGTTATGGCTATCTTAGTCTTTTAAGAACTTATTTTTGTGTGTTATACCTCTGCTTGCTGAGTTTTTAACTTTTTAAAATGAAACTGGTTAAACGCCGGTTAAACATATTCAAGTAGACAAAATGGACACTTTAAGTGAGCTTTAAGTCCCAATATTAATGAAATTATATCCGTATGTAGTAAAACTAGGGGATTTTTAACCCTCAACTAGCCCAGTTTTATTCAACTTGCCTCAGTTAATTTTGACACAGCTCCTACAGTTATGAACTCATTTCAGTTGATAATCACATACTTAAAATTCTCAATTCTTTTTGTATTTGAGTACCCCTTTTATATAGATTGTTTGTTTACCATTTTTGCTGTAGCACTCCATCTCTTTGAGAGAACATGTAAACTGTGTAAAAAAGATGTAGAAGATGAGATACATTTTGTTTGTGTTTGTCCAGCTTTAGAGCTGATTCGTATGAAATATTTCAAAATTTTAAATATAGATAAATCTGAATTATTAATAGATCAATTATCAAGGGTATTAACTCATATGAATGTCAATATGGTTATTAATTTTATTTTTGATTTGTGGCAAGAAAGAAAAAGTAAATTATATTGTTAATTTTTATGTATTGAATTGCTGTCTTTATTTACTGTATCTTACCTCAAAATATGTTTGCTCTGTTTGTTATTAACTCTCTATTTAAAGTGACTTATAAGCCCATATAGGGCTGGGTATTACTTCAATAGTTTTTGTATAATCCTTGTCAACATAATACATGTCACTATAATAAACTAATAAACTAAACTAAGTCCCAACCCACATCCCCCACCCGGATTCCCCCCACCCACCTCTGCTTGCTGAGTTTTTCACTTTTTAAAATGAAACTGGTGAAACATATTGAAGTAGACAAAATGGACACTTTAAGTGAGCTTTAAGTCCCAATATTAATGAAATTATATCCTTATGTAGTAAAACTAGGGGATTTTTAACCCTCAACTAGCCCAGTTTTATTCAACTTGCCTCAGTTAATTTTGGCACAGCTCCTACAGTTATGAACTCATTTCAGTTGATAATCACATACTTAAAATTCTCAATTATTTTTGTATTTGAGTACCCCTTTTATATAGATTGTTTGTTTACCATTTATGCTCAACCCACATCCCCCACCCGGATTCCCCCCCCCCCCCCACCTCTGGGACCTCCAGCTATATTGAGTGACACTAAATAAACAAAGGTATTTAATGATATCAGATGAGAAACAAAGAACTCAATGGGGTTGCAGATCTTGTGTAATAGTGAGAGAGGTGTGGAGAAGGGGAGAGGGGTGGGGGTGGGAGGTGGTGGGCTTCATTACATATAACACAAAGGGGAGTCAGAACTGAGATTGTGTCACATATTTAGGTTGCATATATATGGACCACATATATAGGTATAGAGGAAATGAATAACTGAAAACAATTTGCAAATTCTAAAAATAATATAATAAAATAATAATATAAATAATTTTTTTTTAAATAATATTTTATTTGTGAACAAATATAGAAACAGATATGCGCTTTTGGGATTATGAATTTTAGAATGGACATTGAATCATCAATCATTTAAATACTTTGAAGGAAGATTGAAAAGTATGATGAGTTGAGTTAAAAATATTTGTCAACAAATATAGAAACAGATATGCTCTTTTGGGATTATTATTTTAGAATGGACATTCAATCATCAATCATTTAAATACTTTGAAAATAGGTTTAGAGTTATCATTGCAGGAAGATTGAAAATATAATTTGAGTTATGTATTCGGCGTCTGGGGATACACCATCTTCCTTGGAAGATATAAACAGAGTAGATTGATGTGCTGAAGTTCATATAATAATGGGTAATTATGTTTTTAAAAATTCCCGATCAAAACCTGTGGCGTGAGTGATGACCTGTCTGGGGATATGTTGGCGCCGAGTTGGCCCAATCTAGTTAGTAATAGTATTAAACTCCAAGAAAATGCTTGACTGAGATCTTGATTTGTACAATATGTCACATTTTCAACTTTACTCCCAAGTTTGGATAAATGCCTCATGAGAAATCCATAGATGAAAAGTTATGGCACTATTTTTGTTAAAGAGATGTCCAGCAATTTAATTGATATGAGGGTTAGTACGAATCCCTCGCCCGTTGTTACCTTTATAATATACAATTTTTTTCTTGTTTTATTTTCAACCCCTTGCTGAAGCCGATTTACAAATTTTTTTTTTTTTAAACCAAATACCTTCAGGACAGCAGGTTATTTAAATGAAATTTTATCTGTTGAACAGCACTCTTCTTCATAAAAAATTGACCCCTTTTGTAGTTGAAACAACTTTATACTAATCAGTTGTTCTTAAAAATATATATGAAAACAACTAATGGTTATACCTACTTTTGAAAGAGTCCTCTGTAGCCTAATTGTACCCAAGATTGACTGTTGCAAGGGATATATAATACCCCAACTTTGGCTTAGTCTATTTTTTTTTTCAATGTCGATGGTAAAATTTAAGCATTAAGTTACTTTACCATTGACTTTTTGACATAAATTCTTTCAATGCTTTCATTTATAATTAATTAGCGATTGAAATTCTCAATAATATTTACCTACGCAAAGTGAAGGTCATGATGTTTGTACACATCTTTGTATTTTATATTATCTGAAGTCACTATGACACCTTTGTTTAAGTTCACAAATGGGTTGTAGATATCACATTTGACCACTAAATATGTATAGCAATGAACTTGATGATCAGCACAAGAGATAATTTTGAAAGATAATTTAACACTAGGATGTTTTAGTTCTAAGTTTAATCCGTTTTGTTTATATTAGTAAATTGGTGATTTTTTGGGGGGCCTGTGTTCACAGATACTATTCTTTCTGATTGCGTGGTTGATTCATGACAATAATACATGACATGATACAAATTAGTCTAATTGTGTAAGCCGTTCAGATCTGTGAATATGTGTTTATGATTTTGTAACCATATCCCCGTAGCTGGTTTTTAGTTAAGTCGAGCTGTACAGCTGATAGTGTGTAAAATCTATTTTGTATGTTGTCCAAAATTAGTGCTCTTGTCAATTGGGGGCTGGAAACAAGTGTTAACATAATTCTATAGTCTGGTTCTCTACTAAACAAGGTGTAGAAAAGGTGTAGAAGATATTTATTTTTTCCAAGTTACAACACGTGACTCCCCTGAGGTAAATTTTACAAGAATAGTTGCAAAACCGCTAACATAACAAGTATTCTTTTCTCCAAATTTTGTACTCCCAAGTAGGTCATTGTTTTGGTCTTTAAACAGTCCTTACAGCCCTTGGGAAAGGAAACTTTGCGTTTAGTGTCAAACAAGTAAAGACTGCCTGTTTTGCTGTATTATACAGATTTCAAATCATCAAAAGCAAAACCTTCAATATTGTTCACAAATAGGCACACAAGAGACAGTGTGAATGCTCTGACCTGCCAAAGTTTACTTTATGTGATTTTTTTATATGATTTACTAAGTCATATAGGAGTTAGTACATTGTATGTACAACTTAATCAGTGGCAAAATGTATTTTCCAAGATGAATATATGATTTATGTTGTCGTACGTGAAAGCTAGTTGTATATGCAAGTTAATTAAGCAGTGGATACAACTATGTCTTGTGTACGACTTAGTAAGTTGTGTAGTTTACTAAGAAAATAAATAATTAGTTTTTTGCAGCTCAGAACTTGTGTTAGTCAGTTTATTTTTAATTTTATTTGTTTTACCCACTGAAGCTAACTTATGGATTTGATCAGTTTTTGATGATAATGTGGATATAGCCTTTTATCCAGTAAATCTGCTGGTTTGTCACCTCTTAGAGTAAGAAATGTAAAATTCGCCACATATCTGAAATTCGCCACATGTGAAAATACTAATAAAATAAATGGATTGTGGTGAGATTTGTTGACTGTATAGTAAATTAAAGCTTTTTGAACTGAAAAATACCAATTTTTGGACAAAATCATCATTTTCTTCATAAAATTAACTAAGGTTTTAGAGGTGGCGAATTTTAGATTCCTGGCGAATTTTAGATTTCTTACTCTATATCTGATCAGTTTGGGTATTTAGGTAGAGTGGGTTTGGTCTAGGTTGAAGTTGCAAAATGTCAGCCATTGTCTTCTACTTAAAGTAATGTCTGGGTGTCATCAATATTCTACTTATGGCACTTACGGTTAGACCAAATCTACTGCATCCTTGGAAATGTCAACGTTGCTTTTATTTGGTTTCTAAAAATTCAGAAAATCCTTCAGAGTTAATTTTTATTTTTATCATGTTTTTTTTCCCCCCCAGAAATTAATCTCCTGTATATTATTTAGCTATTGATTCTCCTGTGATAAACACCTTTTTTGTTTAAGGGGTTACACTTAGAACTGTTGATGGATGACGCTTCAGTAATTTTGTGTTTTTACTGATACTTTGTTATTTGATATTTTACAAGTGTTTGTTTATTTTGACCAATTATGCTTTGTCTAATGGATGCTATCTGATTGAGCTACCCCTCTTAAATAAAAGACTTGAAAATACACATGAAAATGTAGACAGAAGCAGTGCATTTACGAATAGAGAAGATATATATCTGTAGTGTCATTGTGTTATTGAGGAGACAGAAATAAATAAAAAGCACCTACATGTATACAAACATCAGCTCTCAACTTCTTGTTTTGCTAAAGCAATAGCATTTAAACTGGTACGCAAAAAAAATTCTGTAGAGTGTGTTTTGCTATATGGTGTGACCACTTTTCTTTCCGCGGAAATGCTAGCCATGGGTATATAGGCATATAGCTCAGTAATCCTATAACATACTCTTGTTCATTTTGTGTTCATCTTATTGTTTAACTCTCTATTATGTATCTAAGTGTTAATATATTCAGTGAAGCTTTGTGTAAAAGAAACTTCTTCAAATTGAACTAGTTTTCCATAATGAAGGAACATTGAATTCTACTTTCATAAAACATATATTACATTGTGTTATATAAATATTTTGTCTTCAAACAGATTTGGTCGTTGTATTCGGAAAAAAATATCTTGTAGATACAGTTGATTCAAGATGTAACATTGAACTGAAAGTGTCCCTGTTTTGTGTTCAAACTTATTGCAGATACATTAGCAAATGAAATCTAATGCTAATTGTACTTCTTGTAAAGAATGTGGACTCATACTATATATTGCTCTGGAATATTTTATTTGCTCAGTTTTTCTTTATTTTTTTCTGTGGCATTTTTTTTTTGAAAAAAAAAAAAAATAGTGAATGACCACAGTAGAGAAAAAGAGCGTTTAACTATTTAGATGGTACGATGGTTAGTTATTTTTTTTCAATGTTCTTGATATTTTTGTGTACGCTGTACAAAATATATGAATCTATACATAAAGATATATACAAAATAAACTTTCAGTATTAGAGCTAGAAGTGTCATGTTGTTTTATATGCTTTGTCATCCCATCCCAAATGGTACAGTAGTAAAAACTTCCGAATGACATATACAGAAAAAAATATGTCACAAATGCAGATAATATTATACGAGTGTGTAGCTTGAGTATTGTTAACCTCACGAGTGCTATATTATTATTTTTTTTGAATGTCTGACAAGGGACGTTTTACTTTTATTATCCACCATTTTGTACGATGTACAAATTAAAAATATGAAAATTTAAAGAGAGAGAGTGTGAAAAAGGTTGCCACATATATACAGAGGCACCAGTGAATATATGAAAATCTCGATATTTCACTTGCGATTTCTCATCCATTTCTGCATGGATATTGTATGTAGCAAAAACAAGCAGAAGCCCTGTAAGAATACCTTTTCATTTATCTTTAATACATATTTGTAGGTTATATAGTATCCGAGATATTGTTGAAAAACTGACATTTGTTGACGATAATTATCCATGGTAAAGGGGTGCCGTTGTATACAAATAAAAGGCGGAAAGGGGTTTCAGTTTAACAGTGCGAGCCGAAAAGCCATCAGAGACAGCAGTAGTGCACTGAAGTGGTCTCTCATTCCGGTACTAACATAGCCCATTGCCGCTTAACTTCAGTGGAGAGACAGGTACTTCTCACACTACGCCGCAATCCATGAAAGTCCAGGGACAAAAAGACAAAAAAAAAAAATGGAAAAAAATTGATTCTTAGATGCAGGAGCCTTGCTAGAGCTCACGCTTAAAAATATATATCCCGCTGTGTATATCCCCCTATATACGTCATGTACGGTCCGTGATGGATAATAAAAGAAAGGATCTATGGCCAGGAATTATCCTTGCACCACATTCTTAGTCGCCAAAATATTGCCTCCCGCCTTTCACTAAGAGGTACCTATTAGCCCTAAAACTGCTAAAACTTCCATGTTATTGTTACTTTAGCTAAACCATGTGAACATCACTTCTCATTCATTTGAATTTTAAAGCAAAATTATACAGAAAAAAAAGAAAATGTTTGATAAAACTTTTATTCCAAGTTTGACAGAGTTCAAGCTTTAGTAGAATTCTAATGGTATTGAGGATAACTGTATATTTTGTTTCTTCAAAGCTGGTGTTTTACATCACACTCAGACAGCCAGAGGTGATAGCCTGGGAATAGATGCCACATTTGCCAACTACTTACTTAGTTGTGAAGGGGAACAATATAATTCTTGAACTTCTTGTGCTATGCACTCATATTGTCATTTTCATTCATAATATAGTTTTACCTCTGCCAAGGAGGTATTGTTTTCATGACCATTTGTCTGTTTTTATGTGAGCAGGATTATGCAAATACTACTGATTGGTGCTTCATGAAAAGAAAAATCAGAATATGGGTCTTGGTTCAAGTTGAGGCCCAATAAATTTTGAGAGTGTCTCCCAATCAACGTCTGGATACAAAAAAAAACCTAGATTTTTCCATTCACTTATTATTACATAACTTGGCAGAAGTCTGCACTCTATGAGTGCTCTTGTTTTTATGTGTGTCTATCTGTTCCCACAAACTAGCCCAGGAAATTAATGTTGGTTTTATACATTCTCTGGTCATATTGAACCGGCCATAAGTACTGCTATTTCTGTGACCATGCAAAGAAATTCAAGTGCTTGTTTGTATTTAGGGGAGAGGGGAGAAAGAGTGGGTCCGCCGGCGCCCGCATATTCTATTGCTTATAGCTCGGCAACCACTGGGTGGATTCTCTTCAAATTTAGCACATGTATGCAGTAGCCCTGGGAAAAATTGCTGAATATGGTGTCATGACATTTCAACCAATCCGAGAAGTCGCATGACCAAAAACATGTTTTTCAAAAGGGTGTGCTTGTCCGGATGATAACTTAGAAAACGCTTCACCTATTCACATGAAATTTGGCAAGTAGGTTTATTATATAGATGTCTGGAAATCATTAACTTTTGGAAGTGATCCAATACAAAATTGCGGACTTATTAACGATTAAACGGAATGATTTTTCTTAACGCTGAAAAGGCAAAAATGTGTTTATCTCGTAAACGGTGCAAGATAGAGCGATTTCAAAATTTTTGACCCGCAGGGTATCTGCAGAGTGTACTGGCAAGTTTTTCGCAAAATTCATTCTCCCACAACTTTGGGCGGCCATCTTAAATTTCTGCATAAAATGCAAAAACGCATTTATCTCTGAAACGGAGTGAGGTAGAGCGATTTTGATGAAATTTTTGACCCACAGGGTATCTGCAGAGACTACTGTCAAGTTTTTGCATAAATCGTTTTCCCCGCCACTTTTAGTGGCCATCTTGAATTTCTGCGTAAAACCGCAAAAACATGTTTATCTCTGAAACGGAGCGAACTAGAGTGATTTCAACAAAATGTTTGACCCCAAGGGTATCTGCAGAGTCTACTGGTGACATAACCCAAAAATCGTTTTCCCGCCACTTTTGGCGGCCATCTTGGATTTCTGTGTAAAACAGAAAAATGCATTTATCTCTGAAACGGAGCGAGTTAGAGTGATTTCGACGAAATGTTTGACCCCAAGGGTATCTGCAGAGTCCACTGGCGACTTTACCCAAAAATCGTTTTCCTGCCACTTTTGGCGGCCATCTTGGAATTCTGTGTAAAACAGAAAAACACATTTATCTCAGAAACGGAGCAAGCTAGAGCGATTTCGACAAATTTTTTGAATTGTTTTCCCGCCATTTTTGATGCCCATCTTGAATTTCTGCATAAAACGCAAAAACAGAAAATAAAAATACACATTCCTCTACGAAACCTTGTGTTTTGGGATAAATGGAAAAAACATTACACACAGGAAGATTGTCATTTCTACAAAATCATTAATACTCATTGGGATGCTTGTTTTGGCTATGCCAAAACAATTTCTTTTTCTCTTGCAAAGCAATACTTTAGTTAAGCTTATAGTTTTACACTGATTTTAACTGAATTCCTGTTATTGGTGTAATTAAAGGATGAGTTAATTACCTGCTCCAGGGAGGTAGTATTTTCACGACCATTTATTTGTTAGCAGGATTATGCAAAAACTATTGGGTTGATGTTAATGGAAAAAAAATTACAAGATGGGTCTTGGTCCAACTTGGATCGCATTAAAATGTTTAGTGATTTGGATCAGTGGATAAAAATAAATAATCCGGATTTTCTCATTTACTTATAATAACTGAACTTGGTGGAGGTATGCACTCTCTGGGTGCCCTCATTCAAGATTTGCTTCTGTTGTCATGAAAACTGTAAGTTATAATGAAATGCCTTGATATTTTTAGTCACTTTTTATTTACTGGTTTTAAGACAAACTGGCTCTTCACTTTGGTGTCTCTTACTCTGTCGATTTGATTGGCATCATGCCTGGGTTGGCTTAACCTCGTGCAGTGTTTCCACTGGAACCGACAGGCCGGTAACTATGCATTTTTGGAGGGTCGGGACCAATGTTTACATGGTTGGTTAGGGTCGGTTGCAAGTTCCCGGCCCGTCGGGGAGAGTCGGTAAAATATCAAACATGTTTGACCGTTGCCGACCCTTGTATCAGACCCTAATTTCAGCCCCCTAGCAACAGGCCTGTCGGTTAACTTAACAGCCTGTCGGTTACACTTCCCGCCTTGACGTTTAATCAAACAGACCTGTCTGTAACAAGTATCCGGCTTGTCCCAAATATGGACTTCCAGACTGTATGTGATGACATACTGACCGTATTGGAAGTGTTAAAATACAGTCGGTAACTTTAGCCGGCCTGTCTGTAAGTGTTCCCGACAGGCCTGTCGGTAGCTTTTACAGACTGGGTCCTAGAGTCGGGAAAATTTGTAACCAACAGGCCATAAACTGAAACAGACAAGCCATAAACAATAACCGACAGGCCTGTAACACTAATAGACAAGCCGGGAAATGTAACCGACACCGGGCAGTTTCCTAGCAGTTTTAGTTCTTGTAAATTCTTGGAAGGAAATAGTTCATGGTATTTATTTAGAAACTTTTTTTTAACACCACTTTGCAAATTTTTTCAGGGAATAAAGCCAGGTCATGTTGGCGTGGGATGTGTACTTTGTAAAATTAGGACTTAGGTTTGAATGTGGGATATAATTTACTTTTTTCAACTGAGTGTGGGATGGATTGGTGTTTGTGATGGGGAATATTTTTGGTGAAAATGAATTTGAATTCAATAGTTGGAAAGTTGGGGTTATTTTGGGGGAGGCAACACTTTGCTAAATAAAAGTTCTTGGATTATTTGGGTAGTCCTGAAAAGGACTGATATATGACAGCATCTTCTCCCCCTCAGTCTTCTGCCCTCAGTCTTCTTAAACTCTGTCCCCCTGCCCAGCCAGCGCCCCCAAGTGATTGATGTAGTCTTTCAGTAGGTCTCGTTGATGTTTGGCCTCCCTTGGGGGTTTTTGAAGTTCTCTTGATGTCTGTTCCCCCTGGTTCCCATGTTGTGGTTGTATGTCGTCAGCTGGAGTGGGTGGTCTGTCTGCTCCCCCCTGATGGTTTCTTAACATGTTATGTAGTACTACACATGTTAACACAATGTCTCTGACTACTTTTGGCCTCTGTTCCATGGTGGTCAACAGCACCCTTAATCTCTTGACAAGTATACCAAATGAGTTCTCAACCACCCTCCTCCCCCTGGATATCCTGTAGTTAGCTATTCTCTCTGCTCTGGTCAGTTGACGTCTACTGTAAGACTTGACCAGCCAAGGCATCAGGGCAAAGGTGTCATCCCCCAGCAGGAAGTAATGTAGATCTCACCCCTCAGGTCCTAGTGGTTCAGGTGATGGTAGTCCCAAGGTTCCATTCTCAATTCTTCTTTTCAGTTTGCTGCGGTTGAAAATCTGTGCATCAGATGATGACCCACTGGCCCCCGTGTTGACCCACAGGAACTTGTAATTTGCATGGGCTAAAGCCATAAGTACCAGGGAGAAGTAGCCCTTGTAGTTGAAATATTCACTGCCTGACTTCTTGGGTTTCTTGATAGCAATGTGTTTTCCATCTAATGCACTGACTGCATGGGGGACATTCCATCTGTTTCTAAATCTTTCTGAAATTTTCTTCCAGTCTTCAGGATCAGTGGGGCACACCAGATATTCTTGTTGAAATTCCTTCAAAATGGCTTTGCAGACCTGGGGGACAAACTTGCAGATGGTCGATCTTCCAACCCTCCAGTGGCATTGCAGTGAAGTGTAGCTTTCCCCTGTGGATAAGTGTCTCAAAGTAACTGCCAGTTTCAAGCCGACTTCCAGTGGCTTCCTGAAGTTGGTGAATGACTTCCTGGGGTGGGGGTGATTCTTCAATCAAATCAGAAAATGCTGGCTCCATCCTGGTGAAATTTCTGTAGCCCGGTAGGTTAGTAGTGATTAGCTCATCCAAGATTGTTCTGTAGCAACCTCTCTCAGCCGTATCCAGGGCAGGACCCATGGATTCTGTGGCTTCCTTCTCTTTCTGGGTGGTGGGGGTGATGGTGATGCTGGCTGGGCAGGTGCTGAGTTCTGCTGTCTTCTGTGCCTTGAAAATATCAAGTACAATAAAAACCAAAAAAAACCCTCAACTGATCTATCAATTGCTCTTGATGTGTTCCTGTCATCTTCGAAGTGTGAAATGAATGGCATATCACAGGAGAGCGTGGTTTATATAGTGTGATATGGATCCCAATTCTGGATCCTGACCCAGAAAACAATCAGTCCTGTCGGGAAGGGTTGGGAACATGCTCCAGGCCTGTCTGTTTGTCTTTACGGCTTGTCTGTTTGTGATCCGGCTTGTCTGTTGGGGGTTTACGGCTTGTCGTAGAAATTCTACGACAGACCGTGTAAAAAACGTCCCCGACTCTACACCTTGGGATGGCCATTACGACCTGTCTGTAACTTTACCATCCTGTCAGGGATTTCATAACTGACCCACCATTTTCCCGTGCTTTTTCTCCCGACTCTACGACTTTTGAAACCGACCCAGTGGAAACACTGCATTAGGTAAAGACTGTGTTGCTTGCAAATGAGATATAAACCCATTTCCCACTGTGGCAAATTTTAATTGCGAATATCTGTGAATAGCAAATTCTTCAATTTTCTTATTGGATTTCTCAATATTTTTCATTTGTCTTTAGTCCTCTTCTCAATTCGCCACTTCACAGTGACAACAACCTGATGTTCAAAAACTGTCGCCGGTATTCATCAATTTTTAGCCATGAGAATTCGTCACTATGGGTAGCATATTCCTCTATATCGTAGCTCTGTAATAGGGCATTTGCTGATGATTAGTACCACTTTCTTGTTCTCCGTAAATTTGCCAGAAATTCCTCCTTGTTCTCAAGTGGTTCTTTTTTGGTATTCACAGTCTTCACAGTTTGCATTCATTCTCTCCCACCTGTAGCAATTTGTGGGTAAATTTAGTAAAATCCTCAGATATATTTACCAGTTCGTAGGGTATTCTCACTAAATTCTTGCTTTGTAGAGGATTAATCCCAGGACAGCCTAAGAGCATTGCAGAAGGGTTATAGAAGTATAAAGCACTTTTATCACGCGGCCACACTTTCCTGCCTTTTTCCGACTAATTCGAAGTTGCCTCTATTCTTTTATATTTTCTAAGATGATTGTAGCACCCTCTTCACTGTGGGACCTGGACAGAACGCAGCCTTTTGCTATAGCAGAAGTTTACCATTGCATTCAAACAAGTTACGTGTATTGCATGCTTTCTCTGTATAACTCCTGTGTATTCAAAGACCCTATTATTTATATCCAGTCACAATTAGATCCCCAATTTGGTGATTTTTTAAAATTCCTTGGTTCATAAGATGTTCATTGACCCTATTCACAGTAGAAGGCTTTCCATCTATTGACAACAGATATGCAATCTTTTGATACACAATGCCACTTTTGAATAATCATGTATACTCTGGCCATAAAACTAAATTACACAACTACACATAAATATATGTGTATCCTAATATGTCGTCAAATAATACAACATGGATTGTTGATACTTTTATACACTGCATAAATTATAATGTTTTGAATGTGATTATGTTCATTATATCTGGTCTGGTTGACCAATCTAAGTAAGAACTACTATATTGTATTGCACGAGATATAAATGACATGGATAAATTTCAATCATATTTGCATGGTCGACCTCATTTTTGCCTGATTCAATTTTATCAAAATTTCAGGAAAGTAGTAGTTTTTTAACCAAAATTTGCAAGGTAGGACTTTTTGCCCATTTTATGTTTACATTGATTAAAAGAAATTGATAAATATGACTCTTTAGTCAGCACTGTGTTATACATGTAAAATTGTAGTTCATGAATGAACAACCATATATACAAAAACAGTAAGAAAACATGCATTGTATGTGTATCAGTAACTACCTTTTTGTACATGTGTACACACATTTGCATACACTTGATTCAGTAACCCTGATATCTACTTTACAACTATGTAATCACCGAAAGTATAAACTGTGGGTGCAAAGGTGTGACTATTTCAAGCAAAGCAACAAAAGCAGGAATATTTCGGGCAACAAAATATTACAATCTTGCAACGGGAAAATGCATTGATCCTTTGCACCACTATGGTTGAGATGGCTCTAAATAACATTTATCATTTCATTTGGTGCCAAAAAAATTAGACACAAACGAAATTACAAGCATTGTAGCATGCAGCGAGTATCTTTTAATTCAAACTTGATTTCAAAATGAGCACATACTGTGCATACAAAAATGACATATAACGTGAGAGATGTAAATCTCGGGGATATACTGGATTCAGTAACTTTGACGTGCTATTTTACAGCTTTATACAATCTCTTACAGCATAAATTATGGGTGCAAAGGTATGAATATTTCAGAAAAAAAAATTAGACTATTTCAGGCATAAACAATATAGAAAACTTAACAATGGTAAAAAAGCGTTAGCTCTTTGAATTACTGGCATATATTTTCTTTTGGAGACAAAAATAAATTGCACAAAAACACAATATTGTATGATTAATACCTATTAATTAAAACACTTCAAAAATGTGTACAAATTGTGCATACAAAAATGATACGTCAGAGATGCATTTCTCGTGGACATAATAGATTCAGTAACTAATTCAGACTACTATAGTATTAAACAACCTTATGTAAAGCATAAATTATTGGTGTAAATTTATGAATATTTCAGGAGAAAAAAAAATTACAAACCACTATATAATTTTGTAATTTACCCTCCAGATCATTAGTATAAGAAGTCTTTAAAGTGGTGGTTCCATACTCCCGATCGACTTTGGTCCAGACCCTTGCCGATTTTGAGGTCGAAATGATTTTTTTTACATAATTCCATTGGTCGGGAAGCTAAATCAAGAAGTGTGGATAAGTTGGGAAGGACCAGGTAGGACCATGTTTAATACATAAAGTGGTGGTTCCATATTCCCAACTTTGGTCCAGACCCTTGCCGATTTTGAGGTCGAAATGACCTGTAATCTTATTACCAAATTGTAAGTAGTTCTGGAATCCTGATCAATGAGATCTGATAGCCATTACAACCTATTAGATAGCTTAATTTAGCATGGATTATAGTACATTGTTTTGAGATTGGGATGAATCCCAATAACTTAATTGGGATCAAGAGCATGGAGAATATGAGTTGGGATGCCCCCCCCCCCCCCCCAAAAAAAAAAAAAAAAAAAAGTAATAATAATAATAATATAGTGAACGTTTATGCTGTAATGTTTAAAAAATGTTTTATATATAAACATTCTATGTACAGACGTTTTTATTAAAAACATTTACTAAACGTTTATAAAAGAACTCAAGAAGGTAGGTTTTACTGGAAACCTTTTTTAAACATTTATAAAAAAAGCTAAAGAAATTAAGGTTATGCTGGTAATGTTTTTTAAACATTCATCATGAAATGGTTTATAAACAGTACACATAAAATGTTTAAAAACATTTGTTAAACCCATATTTTAGAATGCTTGTTAAACCTTCACCTCCAAACATGTGGTGAGCAATAATAGGGGATTTTAGAGGACTTTGTCAAAAATTGCCCCACATGCAATATATCTAAAAGTAAGAATTGAATGGGGGCATAATTTTTAAGCCACTATCTTACAATCTAGACATAAAAATAATATTTTCATCAGTGAGCAACCTTAAAAAGATATTGAATTTGACCTCTGATCCCAATATAATTCAGACATTAATATATTCATTTAAAACGTTTTTCTAACATTTATCATAAAATGTCTAATAAATGGATATCCATGAAACGTTTTAAAAACATTCTAGTATAAATGGTTTTCGTACCCATCATTTCCTAACCTTTGCCAAATGTTTCCTATCAAACGTTTGGAAAACCCCAAAATGTTTACTGGGAGGGTTTTCATCAGTTACAGACGGAAAACTGATATTTTCAATAACACTATGTGAATATTTGGTACAGTGATAAAGGAATAACACCTATTATGTTAGCTATTAATATTATTATATGAAAGGTTTGTACCTTTCAATTTAACCATTTGAAAAACCTGCACAAGTGGTGCATGCAAAAATGATTTATAACGTGAGTGATGTATACCCAGAGGATATACTGGATTCAGGTACATTTGGTAAATTATTTGACAGCTTTATAGAATCTTTTATATCATACATTATGGGTGCAGAGATATGAATATTTCAGGTATTCTGTTTTATTAAAAATGCATTAACCCTTCAGATCACTATTATAAGAAGTGTTTACAAATGCATTCTACACTTATTTATTTCATTGGTGATCACCCCCCCCCCCCCCCCCCCAAAAAAAAAAAAAAAATAATAATAATAATAATAATAATATAGTGAACACCAAGGACAGGATTTTAAGGATGCATTTTCCCGTTTCATTTTTTGGTTGCTTTCAAACCTGATCCACACTGACTTTCAAATCAAATCAATCCCAACAATCCTTGAATATGGAAACAGGCCTTAAATGCATGCTAAATTTACTTTCTTTATTTGGTGCAAAAACTAAATTACACACCGACCAAAATATTAATAAATAAAATAATAAACACTGATGTGTGTACAAATGCTTACTTGTAGACTTGCTCCAAGTCTTTGTATTTCTCATTCCAGCAAATCTGACATACATGAAATCATTATGAACCCACTTGGTTAGTAAAAAAAAGCTTCTGTCTGGAGAAATACAAAGTGTTGTCAGCCCCCACATTCTGGTAAAAAAGTCATTCAGTCCTCATATAATACCTTAGACAAAAGGACTTGATGAAAGTCTACATGCTGTTTCAAGTCCAGTAAACATTAGAAATGTTTTAAAATGGTTTAAACATTTACAAAACATTTTAAAAACCTATTTAAACCCTATCTTCTGGTTTTCTAAATGTTTTCAAGTAAACGTTTATGCTGTAATGTTTAAAAAATGTTTTATATATAAACATTCTATGTACAGACGTTTTTACTAAAAACATTTACTAAACGTTTATAAAATAACTCAAGAAGGTAGGTTTTACTGGAAACCTTTTTTAAATATTTATAAAAAAAAAGCTAAAGAAATTAAGGTTATACTGGTAATGTTTTTCAAACATTCATCATGAAATGGTTTATAAACAGTACACATAAACTGTTTAAAAACATTTTTAAACCCATATTTTAGAATGCTTGTTAAACCTTCACCTCCAAACATGTGGTGAGCAATAATACGGGATTTTAGAGGACTTTGTCAAAAATTGCCCCACATGCAATATATCTAAAAGTAAGAATTGAATGGGGGCATAATTTTTAAGCCACTATCTTACAATCTAGACATAAAAATAATATTTTCATCAGTGAGCAACCTTAAAAAGATATTGAATTTGACCTCTGACCCCAATATAATTCAGACATTAATATATTCATTTAAAACGTTTTTCTAACATTTATCATAAAATGTCTAATAAATGGATATCCATGAAACATTTTAAAAACATTCTAGTATAAATGGTTTTCGTACCCATCATTTCCTAACCTTTGCCAAATGTTTCCTATCAAACGTTTGGAAAACACCAAAATATTTACTGGGAGGGTTTTCATCAGTTAGAGACGGAAAACTGATATTTTCAATAACACTATGTGAATATTTGGTACAGTGATAAAGGAATAACACCTATTATGTTAGCTATTAATATTATTATATGAAAGGTTTGTACCTTTTAATTTAACCATTTGAAAAACCTGCACAAGTGGTGCATGCAAAAATGATTTATAACGTGAGTGATGTATACCCAGAGGATATACTGGATTCAGGTACATTTCGTAAATTATTTGACAGCTTTATAGAATCTTTTATATCATACATTATGGGTGCAGAGATATGAATATTTCAGGTATTCTGTTTTATTAAAAATGCATTAACCCTTCAGATCACTATTATAAGAAGTGTTTACAAATGCATTCTACACTTATTTATTTCATTGGTGATCACCCCCCCCCCCAAAAAAAAAAAAAAAAAAAAAAAAATAATAATAATAATATAGTGAACACCAAGGACAGGATTTTAAGGATGCATTTTCCCGTTTCATTTTTTGGTTGCTTTCAAACCTGATCCACACTGACTTTCAAATCAAATCAATCCCAACAATCCTTGAATATGGAAACAGGCCTTAAATGCATGCTAAATTTACTTTCTTTATTTGGTGCAAAAACTAAATTACACACCGACCAAAATATTAATAAATAAAATAATAAACACTGATGTGTGTACAAATGCTTACTTGTAGACTTGCTCCAAGTCTTTGTATTTCTCATTCCAGCAAATCTGACATACATGAAATCATTATGAACCCACTTGGTTAGTAAAAAAAAGCTTCTGTCTGGAGAAATACAAAGTGTTGTCAGCCCCCACATTCTGGTAAAAAAGTCATTCAGTCCTCATATAATACCTTAGACAAAAGGACTTGATGAAAGTCTACATGCTGTTTCAAGTCCAGTAAACATTAGAAATGTTTTAAAATGGTTTAAACATTTACAAAACATTTTAAAAACCTATTTAAACCCTATCTTCTGGTTTTCTAAATGTTTTCAAGTAAACGTTTATGCTGTAATGTTTAAAAAATGTTTTATATATAAACATTCTATGTACAGACGTTTTTACTAAAAACATTTACTAAACGTTTATAAAATAACTCAAGAAGGTAGGTTTTACTGGAAACCTTTTTTAAACATTTATAAAAAAAAAGCTAAAGAAATTAAGGTTATACTGGTAATGTTTTTCAAACATTCATCATGAAATGGTTTATAAACAGTACACATAAACTGTTTAAAAACATTTTTAAACCCATATTTTAGAATGCTTGTTAAACCTTCACCTCCAAACATGTGGTGAGCAATAATAGGGGATTTTAGAGGACTTTGTCAAAAATTGCCCCACATGCAATCTCTAAAAGTAAGAATTGAATGGGGGCATAATTTTTAAGCCACTATCTTACAATCTAGACATAAAAATAATATTTTCATCAGTGAGCAACCTTAAAAAGATATTGAATTTGACCTCTGACCCCAATATAATTCAGACATTAATATATTCATTTAAAACGTTTTTCTAACATTTATCATAAAATGTCTAATAAATGGATATCCATGAAACGTTTTAAAAACATTCTAGTATAAATGGTTTTCGTACCCATCATTTCCTAACCTTTGCCAAATGTTTCCTATCAAACGTTTGGAAAACCCCAAAATATTTACTGGGAGGGTTTTCATCAGTTACAGACGGAAAACTGATATTTTCAATAACACTATGTGAATATTTGGTACAGTGATAAAGGAATAACACCTATTATGTTAGCTATTAATATTATTATATGAAAGGTTTGTACCTTTTAATTTAACCATTTGAAAAACCTGCACAAGTGGTGCATGCAAAAATGATTTATAACGTGAGTGATGTATACCCAGAGGATATACTGGATTCAGGTACATTTGGTAAATTATTTGACAGCTTTATAGAATCTTTTATATCATACATTATGGGTGCAGAGATATGAATATTTCAGGTATTCTGTTTTATTAAAAATGCATTAACCCTTCAGATCACTATTATAAGAAGTGTTTACAAATGCATTCTACACTTATTTATTTCATTGGTGATCACCCCCCCGCAAAAAAAAAAAAAAAAAAAAAATAATAATAATAATAATATAGTGAACACCAAGGACAGGATTTTAAGGATGCATTTTCCCGTTTCATTTTTTGGTTGCTTTCAAACCTGATCCACACTGACTTTCAAATCAAATCGATCCCAACAATCCTTGAATATGGAAACAGGCCTTAAATGCATGCTAAATTTACTTTCTTTATTTGGTGCAAAAACTAAATTACACACCGACCAAAATATTAATAAATAAAATAATAAACACTGATGTGTGTACAAATGCTTACTTGTAGACTTGCTCCAAGTCTTTGTATTTCTCATTCCAGCAAATCTGACATACATGAAATCATTATGAACCCACTTGGTTAGTAAAAAAAAGCTTCTGTCTGGAGAAATACAAAGTGTTGTCAGCCCCCACATTCTGGTAAAAAAGTCATTCAGTCCTCATATAATACCTTAGACAAAAGGACTTGATGGAAGTCTACATGCTGTTTCAAGTCCAGTAAACATTAGAAATGTTTTAAAATGGTTTGAACATTTACAAAACATTTTAAAAACCTATTTAAACCCTATCTTCTGGTTTTCTAAACGTTTTCAAGTAAACGTTTATGCTGTAATGTTTAAAAAATGTTTTATATATAAACATTCTATGTACAGACGTTTTTATTAAAAACATTTACTAAACGTTTATAAAAGAACTCAAGAAGGTAGGTTTTACTGGAAACCTTTTTTAAACATTTATAAAAAAAGCTAAAGAAATTAAGGTTATGCTGGTAATGTTTTTTAAACATTCATCATGAAATGGTTTATAAACAGTACACATAAAATGTTTAAAAACATTTGTTAAACCCATATTTTAGAATGCTTGTTAAACCTTCACCTCCAAACATGTGGTGAGCAATAATAGGGGATTTTAGAGGACTTTGTCAAAAATTGCCCCATATGTAATATATCTAAAAGTAAGAATTGAATGGGGGCATAATTTTTAAGCCACTATCTTACAATCTAGACATAAAAATAATATTTTCATCAGTGAGCAACCTTAAAAAGATATTGAATTTGACCTCTGATCCCAATATAATTCAGACATTAATATATTCATTTAAAACGTTTTTCTAACATTTATCATAAAATGTCTAATAAATGGATATCCATGAAACGTTTTAAAAACATTCTAGTATAAATGGTTTTCGTACCCATCATTTCCTAACCTTTGCCAAATGTTTCCTATCAAACGTTTGGAAAACCCCAAAATGTTTACTGGGAGGGTTTTCATCAGTTACAGACGGAAAACTGATATTTTCAATAACACTATGTGAATATTTGGTACAGTGATAAAGGAATAACACCTATTATGTTAGCTATTAATATTATTATATGAAAGGTTTGTACCTTTCAATTTAACCATTTGAAAAACCTGCACAAGTGGTGCATGCAAAAATGATTTATAACGTGAGTGATGTATACCCAGAGGATATACTGGATTCAGGTACATTTCGTAAATTATTTGACAGCTTTATAGAATCTTTTATATCATACATTATGGGTGCAGAGATATGAATATTTCAGGTATTCTGTTTTATTAAAAATGCATTAACCCTTCAGATCACTATTATAAGAAGTGTTTACAAATGCATTCTACACTTATTTATTTCATTGGTGATCACCCCCCCCCCCCCCCCAAAAAAAAAAAAAAAAAAAAAAAAAAATAATAATAATAATATAGTGAACACCAAGGACAGGATTTTAAGGATGCATTTTCCCGTTTCATTTTTTGGTTGCTTTCAAACCTGATCCACACTGACTTTCAAATCAAATCGATCCCAACAATCCTTGAATATGGAAACAGGCCTTAAATGCATGCTAAATTTACTTTCTTTATTTGGTGCAAAAACTAAATTACACACCGACCAAAATATTAATAAATAAAATAATAAACACTGATGTGTGTACAAATGCTTACTTGTAGACTTGCTCCAAGTCTTTGTATTTCTCATTCCAGCAAATCTGACATACATGAAATCATTATGAACCCACTTGGTTAGTAAAAAAAAGCTTCTGTCTGGAGAAATACAAAGTGTTGTCAGCCCCCACATTCTGGTAAAAAAGTCATTCAGTCCTCATATAATACCTTAGACAAAAGGACTTGATGAAAGTCTACATGCTGTTTCAAGTCCAGTAAACATTAGAAATGTTTTAAAATGGTTTAAACATTTACAAAACATTTTAAAAACCTATTTAAACCCTATCTTCTGGTTTTCTAAATGTTTTCAAGTAAACGTTTATGCTGTAATGTTTAAAAAATGTTTTATATATAAACATTCTATGTACAGACGTTTTTACTAAAAACATTTACTAAACGTTTATAAAATAACTCAAGAAGGTAGGTTTTACTGGAAACCTTTTTTAAATATTTATAAAAAAAAAGCTAAAGAAATTAAGGTTATACTGGTAATGTTTTTCAAACATTCATCATGAAATGGTTTATAAACAGTACACATAAACTGTTTAAAAACATTTTTAAACCCACATTTTAGAATGCTTGTTAAACCTTCACCTCCAAACATGTGGTGAGCAATAATAGGGGATTTTAGAGGACTTTGTCAAAAATTGCCCCACATGCAATATATCTAAAAGTAAGAATTGAATGGGGGCATAATTTTTAAGCCACTATCTTACAATCTAGACATAAAAATAATATTTTCATCAGTGAGCAACCTTAAAAAGATATTGAATTTGACCTCTGACCCCAATATAATTCAGACATTAATATATTCATTTAAAACGTTTTTCTAACATTTATCATAAAATGTCTAATAAATGGATATCCATGAAACATTTTAAAAACATTCTAGTATAAATGGTTTTCGTACCCATCATTTCCTAACCTTTGCCAAATGTTTCCTATCAAACGTTTGGAAAACACCAAAATATTTACTGGGAGGGTTTTCATCAGTTACAGACGGAAAACTGATATTTTCAATAACACTATGTGAATATTTGGTACAGTGATAAAGGAATAACACCTATTATGTTAGCTATTAATATTATTATATGAAAGGTTTGTACCTTTTAATTTAACCATTTGAAAAACCTGCACAAGTGGTGCATGCAAAAATGATTTATAACGTGAGTGATGTAT
The DNA here is from genome assembly GCA_964017235.1 of Sabellastarte sp. h YS-2021. Taxonomy (NCBI): domain Eukaryota; kingdom Metazoa; phylum Annelida; class Polychaeta; order Sabellida; family Sabellidae; genus Sabellastarte; species Sabellastarte sp. h YS-2021. The sequence goes on from OZ024928.1 coordinate 44,143,773, forward strand.
ACCCAGAGGATATACTGGATTCAGGTACATTTGGTAAATTATTTGACAGCTTTATAGAATCTTTTATATCATACATTATGGGTGCAGAGATATGAATATTTCAGGTATTCTGTTTTATTAAAAATGCATTAACCCTTCAGATCACTATTATAAGAAGTGTTTACAAATGCATTCTACACTTATTTATTTCATTGGTGATCACCCCCCCCCCCCCCCCCAAAAAAAAAAAAAAAAAAAAAAATAATAATAATAATAATATAGTGAACACCAAGGACAGGATTTTAAGGATGCATTTTCCCGTTTCATTTTTTGGTTGCTTTCAAACCTGATCCACACTGACTTTCAAATCAAATCAATCCCAACAATCCTTGAATATGGAAACAGGCCTTAAATGCATGCTAAATTTACTTTCTTTATTTGGTGCAAAAACTAAATTACACACCGACCAAAATATTAATAAATAAAATAATAAACACTGATGTGTGTACAAATGCTTACTTGTAGACTTGCTCCAAGTCTTTGTATTTCTCATTCCAGCAAATCTGACATACATGAAATCATTATGAACCCACTTGGTTAGTAAAAAAAAGCTTCTGTCTGGAGAAATACAAAGTGTTGTCAGCCCCCACATTCTGGTAAAAAAGTCATTCAGTCCTCATATAATACCTTAGACAAAAGGACTTGATGAAAGTCTACATGCTGTTTCAAGTCCAGTAAACACTAGAAATGTTTTTAAATGGTTTAAACATTTACAAAACATTTTAAAAACCTATTTAAACCCTATCTTCTGGTTTTCTAAATGTTTTCAAGTAAACGTTTATGCTGTAATGTTTAAAAAATGTTTTATATATAAACATTCTATGTACAGACGTTTTTACTAAAAACATTTACTAAACGTTTATAAAATAACTCAAGAAGGTAGGTTTTACTGGAAACCTTTTTTAAACATTTATAAAAAAAAAGCTAAAGAAATTAAGGTTATACTGGTAATGTTTTTCAAACATTCATCATGAAATGGTTTATAAACAGTACACATAAACTGTTTAAAAACATTTTTAAACCCATATTTTAGAATGCTTGTTAAACCTTCACCTCCAAACATGTGGTGAGCAATAATAGGGGATTTTAGAGGACTTTGTCAAAAATTGCCCCACATGCAATATATCTAAAAGTAAGAATTGAATGGGGGCATAATTTTTAAGCCACTATCTTACAATCTAGACATAAAAATAATATTTTCATCAGTGAGCAACCTTAAAAAGATATTGAATTTGACCTCTGACCCCAATATAATTCAGACATTAATATATTCATTTAAAACGTTTTTCTAACATTTATCATAAAATGTCTAATAAATGGATATCCATGAAACGTTTTAAAAACATTCTAGTATAAATGGTTTTCGTACCCATCATTTCCTAACCTTTGCCAAATGTTTCCTATCAAACGTTTGGAAAACCCCAAAATATTTACTGGGAGGGTTTTCATCAGTTACAGACGGAAAACTGATATTTTCAATAACACTATGTGAATATTTGGTACAGTGATAAAGGAATAACACCTATTATGTTAGCTATTAATATTATTATATGAAAGGTTTGTACCTTTTAATTTAACCATTTGAAAAACCTGCACAAGTGGTGCATGCAAAAATGATTTATAACGTGAGTGATGTATACCCAGAGGATATACTGGATTCAGGTACACTTGGCAAATTATTTGACAGCTTTATAGAATCTTTTATATCATACATTATGGGTGCAGAGATATGAATATTTCAGGTATTCTGTTTTATTAAAAATGCATTAACCCTTCAGATCACTATTATAAGAAGTGTTTACAAATGCATTCTACACTTATTTATTTCATTGGTGATCACCCCCCCCCAAAAAAAAAAAAAAAAAAAAATAATAATAATAATAATAATAATAATATAGTGAACACCAAGGACAGGATTTTAAGGATGCATTTTCCCGTTTCATTTTTTGGTTGCTTTCAAACCTGATCCACACTGACTTTCAAATCAAATCGATCCCAACAATCCTTGAATATGGAAACAGGCCTTAAATGCATGCTAAATTTACTTTCTTTATTTGGTGCAAAAACTAAATTACACACCGACCAAAATATTAATAAATAAAATAATAAACACTGATGTGTGTACAAATGCTTACTTGTAGACTTGCTCCAAGTCTTTGTATTTCTCATTCCAGCAAATCTGACATACATGAAATCATTATGAACCCACTTGGTTAGTAAAAAAAAGCTTCTGTCTGGAGAAATACAAAGTGTTGTCAGCCCCCACATTCTGGTAAAAAAGTCATTCAGTCCTCATATAATACCTTAGACAAAAGGACTTGATGGAAGTCTACATGCTGTTTCAAGTCCAGTAAACATTAGAAATGTTTTAAAATGGTTTAAACATTTACAAAACATTTTAAAAACCTATTTAAACCCTATCTTCTGGTTTTCTAAACGTTTTCAAGTAAACGTTTATGCTGTAATGTTTAAAAAATGTTTTATGTATAAACATTCTATGTACAGACGTTTTTACTAAAAACATTTACTAAATGTTTATAAAATAACTCAAGAAGGTAGGTTTTACTGGAAACCTTTTTTAAACATTTATAAAAAAAAGCTAAAGAAATTAAGGTTATACTGGTAATGTTTTTCAAACATTCATCATGAAATGGTTTATAAACAGTACACATAAACTGTTTAAAAACATTTTTAAACCCATATTTTAGAATGCTTGTTAAACCTTCACCTCCAAACATGTGGTGAGCAATAATACGGGATTTTAGAGGACTTTGTCAAAAATTGCCCCACATGCAATCTCTAAAAGTAAGAATTGAATGGGGGCATAATTTTTAAGCCACTATCTTACAATCTAGACATAAAAATGATATTTTCATCAGTGAGCAACCTTAAAAAGATATTGAATTTGACCTCTGACCCCAATATTATTCAGACATTAATATATTAATTTAAAACGTTTTTCTAACATTTATCATGAAATGTCTAATAAATGGATATCCATAAAACATTTTAAAAACATTCTAGTATAAACGGTTTTTGTACCCATCATTTCCTAACCTTTGCCAAATGTTTCCTATCAAACGTTTGGAAAACCCCAAAATGTTTACTGGGAGGGTTTTCATCAGTTAGAGACGGAAAACTGATATTTTCAATAACACTATGTGAATATTTGGTACAGTGATAAAGGAATAACACCTATTATGCTAGCTATTAATATTATTATATGAAACGGTTGTTCCTTTTAATTTAACCATTTGAAAATCCTGCACAAGTGGTGCATGCAAAAATGATTTATAACGTGAGTGATGTATACCCAGAGGATATACTGGATTCAGGTACACTTGGCAAATTATTTGACAGCTTTATAGAATCTCTTACAGCATACATTATGGGTGCAGAGATATGAATATTTCAGGTATTCTGTTTTATTAAAAATGCATTAACCCTTCAGATCACTATTATAAGAAGTGTTTACAAATGCATTCTACACTTATTTATTTCATTGGTGATCACCCCCCCCCCCCCCCCCCAAAAAAAAAAAAAAAAAAATAATAATAATAATAATAATAATAATATAGTGAACACCAAGGACAGGATTTTAAGGATGCATTTTCCCGTTTCATTTTTTGGTTGCTTTCAAACCTGATCCACACTGACTTTCAAATCAAATCGATCCCAACAATCCTTGAATATGGAAACAGGCCTTAAATGCATGCTAAATTTACTTTCTTTATTTGGTGCAAAAACTAAATTACACACCGACCAAAATATTAATAAATAAAATAATAAACACTGATGTGTGTACAAATGCTTACTTGTAGACTTGCTCCAAGTCTTTGTATTTCTCATTCCAGCAAATCTGACATACATGAAATCATTATGAACCCACTTGGTTAGTAAAAAAAAGCTTCTGTCTGGAGAAATACAAAGTGTTGTCAGCCCCCACATTCTGGTAAAAAAGTCATTCAGTCCTCATATAATACCTTAGACAAAAGGACTTGATGGAAGTCTACATGCTGTTTCAAGTCCAGTAAACATTAGAAATGTTTTAAAATGGTTTAAACATTTACAAAACATTTTAAAAACCTATTTAAACCCTATCTTCTGGTTTTCTAAACGTTTTCAAGTAAACGTTTATGCTGTAATGTTTAAAAAATGTTTTATATATAAACATTCTATGTACAGACGTTTTTACTAAAAACATTTACTAAATGTTTATAAAATAACTCAAGAAGGTAGGTTTTACTGGAAACCTTTTTTAAACATTTATAAAAAAAAGCTAAAGAAATTAAGGTTATACTGGTAATGTTTTTCAAACATTCATCATGAAATGGTTTATAAACAGTACACATAAACTGTTTAAAAACATTTTTAAACCCATATTTTAGAATGCTTGTTAAACCTTCACCTCCAAACATGTGGTGAGCAATAATACGGGATTTTAGAGGACTTTGTCAAAAATTGCCGCACATGCAATCTCTAAAAGTAAGAATTGAATGGGGGCATAATTTTTAAGCCACTATCTTACAATCTAGACATAAAAATAATATTTTCATCAGTGAGCAACCTTAAAAAGATATTGAATTTGACCTCTGACCCCAATATAATTCAGACATTAATAGATTCATTTAAAACGTTTTTCTAACATTTATCATAAAATGTCTAATAAATGGATATCCATGAAATGTTTTAAAAACATTCTAGTATAAATGGTTTTCGTACCCATCATTTCCTAACCTTTGCCAAATGTTTCCTATCAAACGTTTGGAAAACCCCAAAATGTTTACTGGGAGGGTTTTCATCAGTTACAGATGGAAAACTGATATTTTCAATAACACTATGTGAATATTTGGTACAGTGATAAAGGAATAACACCTATCATGTTAGCTATTAATATTATTATATGAAATGTTTGTACCTTTTAATTTAACCATTTGAAAAACCTGCACAAGTGGTGCATGCAAAAATGATTTATAACGTGAGTGATGTATACCCAGAGGATATACTGGATTCAGGTACATTTGGTAAATTATTTGACAGCTTTATAGAATCTTTTATATCATACATTATGGGTGCAGAGATATGAATATTTCAGGTATTCTGTTTTATTAAAAATGCATTAACCCTTCAGATCACTATTATAAGAAGTGTTTACAAATGCATTCTACACTTATTTATTTCAGTGGTGATCACCCCCCCCCCCCCCCCCCCCCCCAAAAAAAAAAAAAAAAAATAATAATAATAATAAAAAATAATAATAATATAGTGAACACCAAGGACAGGATTTTAAGGATGCATTTTCCCGTTTCATTTTTTGGTTGCTTTCAAACCTGATCCACACTGACTTTCAAATCAAATCGATCCCAACAATCCTTGAATATGGAAACAGGCCTTAAATGCATGCTAAATTTACTTTCTTTATTTGGTGCAAAAACTAAATTACACACCGACCAAAATATTAATAAATAAAATAATAAACACTGATGTGTGTACAAATGCTTACTTGTAGACTTGCTCCAAGTCTTTGTATTTCTCATTCCAGCAAATCTGACATACATGAAATCATTATGAACCCACTTGGTTAGTAAAAAAAAGCTTCTGTCTGGAGAAATACAAAGTGTTGTCAGCCCCCACATTCTGGTAAAAAAGTCATTCAGTCCTCATATAATACCTTAGACAAAAGGACTTGATGAAAGTCTACATGCTGTTTCAAGTCCAGTAAACATTAGAAATGTTTTAAAATGGTTTAAACATTTACAAAACATTTTAAAAACCTATTTAAACCCTATCTTCTGGTTTTCTAAACGTTTTCAAGTAAACATTTATGCTGTAATGTTTAAAAAATGTTTTATATATAAACATTCTATGTACAGACGTTTTTACTAAAAACATTTACTAAACGTTTATTAAATAAATCAAGAAGGTAGGTTTTACTGGAAACCTTTTTTAAACATTTATAAAAAAAAGCTAAAGAAATTAAGGTTATACTGGTAATGTTTTTCAAACATTCATCATGAAATGGTTTATAAACAGTACACATAAACTGTTTAAAAACATTTTTAAACCCATATTTTAGAATGCTTGTTAAACCTTCACCTCCAAACATGTGGTGAGCAATAATACAGGATTTTAGAGGACTTTGTCAAAAATTGCCCAACATGCAATCTCTAAAAGTAAGAATTGAATGGGGGCATAATTTTTAAGCCACTATCTTACAATCTAGACATAAAAATGATATTTTCATCAGTGAGCAACCTTAAAAAGATATTGAATTTGACCTCTGACCCCAATATTATTCAGACATTAATATATTCATTTAAAACGTTTTTCTAACATTTATCATAAAATGTCTAATAAATGGATATCCATAAAACATTTTAAAAACATTCTAGTATAAACGGTTTTTGTACCCATCATTTCCTAACCTTTGCCAAACGTTTCCTATCAAATGTTTGGAAAACCCCAAAATGTTTACTGGGAGGGTTTTCATCAGTTACAGACGGAAAACTGATATTTTCAATAACACTATGTGAATATTTGGTACAGTGATAAAGGAATAACACCTATTATGTTAGCTATTATTCTAACATGACACGCTTGTGTCCGCGATTCTGATTGGTCCATTCCAGTTGTAAAACCGAGCATAACCTCACGGCCAGTTTTTCATGAGTGGGCGATAATCCCGCTTCACTTTTTAAAAGTCAAATTACAAAGAGTATGCATTACATATCTTCATCAAAACAGTAAGAAGACAAGGAATAAATGTCAAAAATGAAACGTCATGTTAGAATAGAAATAACACACTCCAAGCGTGGGGTTATGCAGGGTTTTACAATTCATAGCGCATTAGAAACACTCAGGCTTCGCCTTCGTGTTACTAATATCGCTATTCGTTGTAAAACCCTGCATAACCCCACGCTTGTCGTGCGTTATTTCTACAATATTATTATATGAAACAGCTGTTCCTTTTAATTTAACCATTTGAAAATCCTGCACAAGTGGTGCATGCAAAAATGATTTATAACGTGAGTGATGTATACCCTGAGGATATACTGGATTCAGGTACATCTGGTAAATTATTTGACAACTTTATAGAATCTCTTACAGCATACATTATGGGTGCAGAGATATGAATATTTCAGGTATTCTGTTTTATTAAAAATGCATTAACCCTTCAGATCAGTATTATAAGAAATGTTTACAAATGCATTCTACACTTATTTATTTCATTGGTGATCACCCCCCCCCCCCCCCCCCCCCCCATACACACACACACAAAAAAAATAAATAAATAAAATAAAAAAAATAAAATAAAAAAAAATAAATAAAAAATAAATAAATAAATTTCCAGAGCTATATGGAAATGCCAATGAGACTGACACCATGAGTTTTTCATCGTTTTCACGACGTCCTATATTTATAGATTAATGTGCACGAGCCACGGTGTCCCGTCAAATTCCCCCCCGTGAAATCTTTCTTCTTCCTGTGTTTTTACCCGTTTCTACGCCATCGCGCATGCGCAGAAATGGTTATATTATAAACCGAAAACACTTTATTTTATATAATATACAACATATTGTTGAAAGTTATCGATATATGTACATTATATTTCTTAAACTATCATTTAACAACAGTAAAATACAATAATAAATGAGATCCGTGGGTTAGAAGGGACGTTACAACGATATTAAAATTCTAACATGACGACCTGCGCAGAAACGAGTTTTGAGTTCTATGCGCACACAATTATCTCGCAACAATCGCACTGCCCTTCCATTCGCCCTACGTATTTTGGTTGGGTTTTAGAAGTAAAGTTGTTATGTTGTTTTTATTTATATTTCATTGAATATGAAATAGTTATTGAATTTTAAATACTATATATTACGTATATTTATATAAAATATTTCTGTATCAAAACATTGTAAATCTGCAATTGTAGGGTACAATGGATGGAACAGCCGGTTGCTAAGGTCACAACATTGTAAACAAACCTACGTAAAATAATTTATTCCTTAAAAAAATCAAAAATTAATGAAAAGAAGTCTGTTAAATAATTTTATATGTCATGTTAGAATAGTAATAATCCATTCGTGCTCATGGTTTGTGTTCGGCATTTAACCATGGTCCTTCCGGATAATTTTACACCCGGTAACAGTGGATCGGAACGTTTTATTGATTTTTGACGTCACGTCAGTACAAAACTCAAGCTGTTACTTAACTTTTGTGTAGTAAAATGGAGATACATATTTTGCTGTAATTTATATAATCTTTCAGTTTTATTTGGCCAATCATTTATGTACTTAAGTACTGATAAACACAAGTACCTACTCAGTGATTCACGTCAGTAAACTGGACAGTGAAACCGAACGGCAATTTAACAACAAATTATGATACAATAGACAGCTGGGGCAGGGTTCCCCCAGTGGTTGGGTGATCATTCATTATTTCATAAAATAAAATAAGTGAGCAGTTGGGATATTTGTGGTAAATATGAGGTAGTAGTGCACCCATACTGTGTTGCTTGTCCAATATATATTTTTTGTAATCAAAATATTAAAATGCTTCCTGTTTAAGTTGCTCCATAATCAAAGTGAACATGAGAATAACTCCATAATATTCACATTTATGTATAAAATATGAAATCACAGTATTCTTTACGATTTTCTAACAATTAATATGTTATAGAAATGCTGCTGGGAGATCAAGTATGTTACCTGGAAACTTGTACTTGGCTGACAAAATGTAAACAATTTCGTAAACAATTTTAATATTTCAATTTCGTGGACTTACACAATTCAATTATATTCATTTATGCATAAAAATATAGGGTCACAGAATTCCGTGGGTTTCCTTGCAACATTTTATCAATAGAAATGTTGCATAAAAGTTAAATAATTTCCGTGAAACTTGTTTAACCCAACTACCTTAATAAGGCTTATATAGTTTGTATGGGCCGAGTTTGCAGGGGGCCGACTTTGAAATGGGCCGAGTTGACCAGATTCCGTACTATTCACAGTTTTAATGTAAAATTTACTTAATGAATAACAGTATGCTCATTAAAACTATGCAGTGCGCTAGGCACTGGCTCTGCCCTCTTCATTTCACTGCTGAACCCCCATTTCATTGAAACTAGGCACGCCTGGGAAAACCCAAAGCAGAATTCAAATTAAAGACTTTTTATCGTCCATTAGTGCAACAATGGAGTAAAATACATACAATAATGACATAAAACACAATAAGTAGGTATAAAGATAATTATCTGTGGCTTTCAATGTCGTTTGTTTACGTATTTATATTTGCGTTCCCTTTTACTGTCCCGTTCCGATGACTGTTACCGGGTGTACTCAGCCTTCGGCTTCGTAAAATTATTACCGGAAGTACCATGGTTAAATGCCGAACACAAACCATGATCACTCATGGATTATTTCTACAACAAAGTGGGGGGGGGGGGGGGGGGGGGGGGGGGGCATTTATCAGCAGTGACGTTTTACAGGCAAGTGTGACGTTTCCAAAATACACGACGTCGCATTGCCTACGTCATAAAAATATACGTCACCAAAACTCTGTTACTAGCACCCATTTTCAACATGGAGATATGTGTGAAATATGGAAGGTTTTAGGAGTGTAATTTAAAATATGGAAAACATCTATTACTGTTACGTGTTACTCACCTTAATTGCTCCTTGCTTAATGCATGAAGGAGGTATGTCTCATCATTATTATCATTATTATCTGCACCAAGGAGGTATTATTTTCATGGCCGTTTGCTTATCTGTTCGTTTGTTTGCAGGATTACACAAATACTACTGGTTAGAACCGCATGAACAATCAAAAGATATGGGTCTTGTCCAACTTATATCCCATTAAATTATGACAGTGACCTGGATCACCGTCTGGATAAAAAATACACAGATTTTTTCCCATTTAATTGATTATTATTGGTGTCTTGGCAGAGATCGGGACTCTCTTAGTGCAGCTTTGTTCTAACTTAATTTTACTGAACAAAGAAAAGAAAAGTGAAACAAATAGTTGTCCTTCTGAAAATGTTTTTTTTTTTTGTTGTTTTTTTTTGTCAAATGTAGATTATCTCGTCTATCGTAGACTCATTTTCCATTTTCTAAGAATATTTAACAATCCTTATCAGTGAGTCTTACTGTCCCCAATAGTTACCATCAATCTTCTTTTTCCAAGGTCATCTACAACCAATCTTTAGGTTGCTACCACTTATTTTAGGCTGCTACTGAGTAATCTTGTCTCAAGAGATGACTGATCATAGAGTCTGTACAAGAGTTATTAGGGTTTACTTTTACGAGTCACATGCATGAGTTGGACTAGTAGTTGCCTATTCAGATTAGCCTATCCTCCACCATAACCTATCTCCCATATTGGATGCTAACATGGATACTGACCTCTTTCTGGAACTTGACTATCCCTTTTTGGACATCAGGGCCTTAGAGGATAGTTACATGAATTTTGGCACTTTATAAGTACGTTTTTTTTGTCACTTTACAAATACTTCGTACTTGCTTGCTTACGTACTTACATACTTATTAACTCACTCAGTCACTCACTCACTTTGTAGTCGGGAGCATGCCATAAAGCCATTTGTTAAGGTTGTATGACATAACTTTTTACTGAGGATGTCATTTTTCTCCTTCCTATTTTCCACTGGACTAGCCAACATTATAAATCAGCTGGCTCTTACAATAACTCTGAAAAGTGGAATTGGAGTAGAAGCTGAGATATGTGTTGAATTACTAAAATCTGAATTTCAGAATTTGCTTATCAATATAGATATATTAATGTATATATATCTATGTCAAATTTAACCTGACTTTTCATATCCATCAATATTGAACTATCACTTCACATCAGGAAACATACAAAATTTTCTAAAAATGCATTGTGATTTAAAATTCATAAATTTAAGAAAAGTTGTTCATGAAAACGAGTTAAATTTCAATATATATATATCTATGTCAAATTTAACCTGACTTTTCATATCCATCAATATTAAACTATCACTTCACATCAGGAAACATACAAAATTTTCTAAAAATGCATTGTTGATTTAAAATTCATAAATTTAAGAAAAGTTGTTCATGAAAACGAGTTAAATTTCATAAAAAATATCAGAGAATGAATTTTCAAACATTTAAATATTGACTAAATTTAAATGATACACTTCAATAAATATCAAAGTACAATAAATACCCAGCCCTACATGGGATTATATGTCACACTAAATATACAATAATAATGAACAGAGTGGGGGAGAGCAGAAAATATATAAAACTATATGTAGATATGTATTTATTTGGGGTTTTACATCGCCTTCAACACTGTACAGGTTGTATCACGTAGTTGGAAGGGCAGAGGAAACCAGTACATACAGTTCGTCAGGGTTCTGTACTGTAAACTGCCGACCAACGGCAAGCAACTACCAGCTTTCCCACTTGAGGCCATGCCGGGAACCGAACCCCGGCCTCAGAGGTGGGAGGTAAGAGTGTAACCACTCTGCCACCATGGCCTCCAAGACCCAAGAAATATATATATAGATATGAGCATAGCATCTTTCTGTTTTACATTAGTGTAATGTGTAGATGCATGATAAATGCGTTACCTATACAGTTTGTGTCTCCTCTCTTGCCATAAATCAAATACAAAGTTTAAGGACCAATTCAAGTTAGCATTAGAAGACATTATTTCTATACATCAGATTGAATGGTTATACTAAAGTGAAAAAAACCTCTCCTGTTTTTAGTTTTTGTTTGCCAATCAGAGGTGGGGTTTTGAGGCTCTGTACCAAGTACCTTAAGTGCTCCTAGAATAAAGATATCCACTGGAGTATTTTGTTGTTGGTGATGTTGTTGGTATCCGGAGTGAGATCCAGATCTTTCTCAAATTTAATCCTTCTTCCTTTGGCCAGGCACTATCCCACATGAAACATTTCATAAAGATCAGCTTATTACATTTGGAGTTATCGTGGACACAAACAAACAGACAAACACACCCAAAACATAACCTCCTGGCGGAGGTAAATACAGTTGCATTATAAATAGTTCTTTAATTGTTTGTGATAAGTGTAATATATTTGTTTACTTTATACTTACGTTTTTGACACTCGCACAATAACTGAGCCAATTTCACAAAAGGACTTAAATCTGGGCTAGGACCCAAATTTAAAACTTCGGCTCAAAGTTTCGAAATATTGAGTTATTGAGTCTAATGTTTCAGATTCAGCAGATTTTATAATGGCCCAGTAAATATTTTTGGGTTTTCCAAACGTTTGAAATGAAACGTTTGGCAAAGGTTAAAAAATGATGGGTACGAAAACCATTTGTAATAGAATGTTTTTAAAACATTTTAAATACACCATTTATTAAACGTTTAACGATAAATGTTAGAAAAACGTTATAAATGAACATAATAATGTCTGAATAATAATGGGGTCAGAGGTCAATTTCAATATCTTTATATGGTTGCTCACTATTGAAAATAGTATTTTTATGTCTAAAATTGTAAGATATTAGAAATTGTGCCCCCATTCAATTCCTACTTTTAGGGATTGCATATGGGGCAATTTTCGACAAAGTCCTCTAAAATCCCCTATTATTGCTCACCGCCATCTTTGTTTGGACATGTTTGAAGGTGAAGGTTTAAAAATATAGGTTTAAAAAAATATAGGTTTAAAAAACGTTTTTGATAGAATGTTTTTAAAACATGTGACAAGCAATGTTGTTTAAACATTTTTCTGTGTACTGTTTATCAAACATTTCATGATGAATGCTTGAAAAGCATTTCCAGCAAAATATTCATTTCTCCAGCTATTTTATAAATGTTTTAAAAATGTCTCCAGTCAAACCTAGCTTCTTGAGTTATTTTATAAACATTTAATAAACGTTTTCAGTAAAAACGTTTGTATAGAGAATGTTTATAAAACGTTTTTTAAATGTCACAGCATAAACGTTTACTTGGAAACGTTTAGAAAACCATAAGATAGGATTTAATTAGGTTTTAAAAACGTTTTGTAAACGTTTAAACCATTTTAAAACGTTTCTAATGTTTACTGGGGGGACTCAGTCTAAGATTTACTGAGCCACGGTTTCAAATACTGAAACTAGAAAGTAATCAGGTTGAGCTCACTTAATTATGTAAATAGAATTAAGTCCCAACACTCAGCTGTGCCAAAGAGTTCAAAATAACACATATATAATGTGACGTCATGAGACAGTTTGACGTAGTTGGCTTTTCATGGTGACGTCAGGTATGGCTGATGAAACGTCACATAAATCTTGTAGTGGTAACGCGTTTGCGAAGGAGAAAAAATGCTATACGGAATTTAATATGTACAAAATATATTAAATATGGAGTATATCACATTTCCCATGTGGATATGTGTGATTATATATTGGATGGACATTGTGTGTAAGTATTAAAACTTCTAATATAAAAAAGTTTAAATGTTGTTAAGTAATATTTATGCTTTATATTTATCCGTTTTCGCGTAAATTTTTGGCTTCACCAAACGTAGCAACTAGCCTTGCTGAAGGTTCAAGTTTCTTTGCAGTTAGGGAAAGTTTTCAGTTCAGATAATGGAGTTTCAGTTTCAATAATGTACTCATACATGTACTGGCTTTTACAGCAGCATACAGCTCAGAGAAACAGTCTCTGTCTGATACAGTTCTATCTCTTAACATGCATGGGTGCTTCATAAATACCAAATATCTGTGTGCATGTTTGAAAAGATATCCTGCAAATTTGAGCCGTAGCAACAAAAACAACACCCAAAATTTTACTTGATATTCTTTGTGTTGCATATAATTTCCAGTTTTGAATTGAATACAAATAATGTAATTCAGTTAAACATATCAATACCACATATTTTACCAGTAATTAAACTGAAGTCTATTTTCTGTATTTGCAGCCGAATCTGTTGTTACACATTATGTTGAAGCTATTTTGGAGGTAACTATACACGTATATAATGTTTATATAATTTAAAATAATAATGACACCAATACTAATAATGTTTAATTATCCCCTGTATGTGGAGTAAAACCAAATACATTATGTAAGTAATAAATTATGTACATATTAGGGATAAATGTTGTTCATATCATTGATAAATGTTGTCCCTGTTGATAAATGTTGTACATACTATTGATAAATGTTGTACAAACTGCTGATAAAATGTTACATACAGTAATAACTATTGGACATACCAATAATGAATATTCTTATTAATTATTAGTTATTAAACATTGCACAAAACTAATTATAAATGTTGCAAACAGCAGTAGTTTATTTGATGCATACAAGTAATAAATTTAAATCATATACATTCCAATATTATATATTAATGAAATTTTCAGCTTCTCCCAGAAAGTGTAACACTTTTGTTGGATGAAGAGCCCCTGGGTTTGAATCACAGCACTGCATTTTTTCTGCTACTGTCAAGTGTCATTGTTTTGACCTTGTCTAGCATCAGTGCTTGTTTCAAGGTTAGATTTTTTTCATAACATTTTTTCAGAACCTAAGATATAGTTATGGTAGTTTGTTGACTATAACTGAAAAAAACGTAAACACCAGTACTGTATAAGTTGAAATTTTCACTAGGCATTAATTTAGCTACTGTATGTATAATGAGCTTGAAAGAGTGAAAATTAATTCCTAGTGATATATTAAATCTGTATTAAACTGTACAGTAAAAACTAGTTATTAGTGAAAAAAGAATTCCAGTGAATTTCTCAGAAATGATGAATCAGCAGAATTTTCTTCTAGCTAAAATTTCCAGTCATACATTATTATCTCAAGAATAATTCTGTTTTTTTTTTAATTACAGTATTAAAATAAAATTACACTCTTATTCCATTTTTGACCACCTCTTGATCAACATGTTAACTGACTTGTATTTCAGCTTAAATCCAGGAAGGGCAAATTGAGTGAAATTGATGTCCTCAGAAATGAGCTTGCTGCTCAGAGGAAGATTGCACAGCTCCAAGACAATGAGGTCAGCTTAATTTATTTTTGTTTTTCTTTACAATTGCTTTACCCCCCCCCCCCCCCCCCCTCCACACACACACACACACACACACACACACACACACACACACACACAAAGGAAAAATAAATTAGAAATCTCACAAGTATAATTCTCTTTTAAGTAGACCTGAATATCTTATGTTTTACAGAGCGTTTTTCTACAAAAGTTTACATCCTTATCTGAAATTTCTGATGCATTTTCTACTACTCCTTTGATGTTTGACATTATAAGAGTTACCGTGACTGTATCCAGTAATAATACAATTCAAGAAAAAACCCAACATTTCGGTATTTTTTGGGAAAAATCATCTCTTGATCTTGCGTTTTCCATTTATGTAAGGTAATAAGTACAACAAAATTTAATGGGATCTAAGTTGGACCAATACACATCTTCTTATTACATTTCATGAAGATCCAGCCAGTAGTATTTGCATAATCTTGCTGACAAACAGACAAACAAGAGTAAAATACTTTCCAAAAATTTTGCAAACTAATAAACACTCACGAATTTAAGTTCTCCTTGGCAGAGATAATGATAGTATTTTATCACCATATTTACGTAGAGTTGAGTTACATAGTGAAGTAATAACTTGGTATAAGGAAATGTTGGGTTTCTATACCCCCACCCCCCCCCCCCCCCCCCCACCCCACCCCCGAGGTTTAAAATCAGCTCGGTCAAGGGTATTTTCGAAAGTGGGACAGTGGTATTACTGACGTGCTTCAGTGGTCTCTTCTACCTCTAGCGGATCTAGGGAGGGTCAGGGTGTTCGAACCTCCTCTTGAAAAATGTTAGGGGTTCGACAGTGAACCCAAAGCCACAGATTTAGAAGCTGAACATCCTGCACTGATCATGCATGCTACGAACACATGAATCCCCTCCCATCCACCCCCTATTTAAAGCAGGATCCACCACCATAATACCTTTTGTTTTCTATTTTAGCTGAGTGATATTCAGGAGGAAATTCAGCAGAAGCAAGACGACTTCCTGTGTGAAGAACACAGACTGCTCTCAAAGGTTTGTGTGATAAATACAGTAATAGATAATCAAAACACTATATTTTGTTGTTGTTTTTGTTATTTGTTGTTACTGTTGTTGTTGTTGTCATTGAGGCATTAAATCTACAATCCAAATCAACAAAGTTGGTGCTGCTTCACTCTTTTAATGTCTAATCATAATGTACCCAAAGTACATACAAAGAGCATTTTAAATAAATAAATTTGCATTAAATCTACTATGTGGTGGCTAAGATGTAAATATGTAATGTTTACCTGACAAATTACCAAGAAATTGTATAAGAAAAAAATATTTGAAAAATGGGATGAATCCAGGTATATTTAAAAAAGAACAGAAGGGTGTTGCTGCCTGGGCAAATATTTAGCTATTAAATAATTAGCCAGATTTTTAATATACATTAACACCATATTTTTTCTAAATTTGGCCAAGGTATAAACTAGTTTCACAATCTTTTGGGAATATATATAACTCGGATAAAAATTACAATAAAAAGATAAATACCCAAACCTTATTATACTATACTGTACTTATAAATGGTATTTCTTTTGACATTTTGACACATATACTGTGGACCCCCTCATTTATCTAAAGCTCTTCAGAGACAAAACTTAAGTTCGGATAATCGAGAGGTTTGGATAGCCCAAAGTGGTACTATGGTACTGCTTAAGCTTTTTTGTTGTTGTTGTGGATGATACAAAACTGCTTAATGTGAGAGGATTTTTTCGTCCCATGTTAAACAAAAGGTGGTAGATCAAGGAAATGGGGCAAATAACTGAATGTACGTCATATCTTTGATTTTTAGTTTTGTAAATAACTCGATTTTTTTTATAAAATCATCTATTTTTACCCATTGGAATTGATAGACACCACTGAGAATATATAAGATAATATGGGAGATACAGAAATATAATATATAAGAAAAAGTTAGGTAAAGCCGGATTTTTCAGATAAGTGAAAGTCCATTTTACAAGTTAAATTTTTGAATGATAATTTTTACCATTACTTGTTCCACAGATTGAACAGAAAGATGAGAGCGTACTGGCCACTCCAGCCAAAGTGGACGAGGTACTTAACTGTTGCCATAATATTTGCTCATCAGTAAATGTAAATATTATACTTGGAATAATTTCCCAATTTCATAAGTGGAAAATACAAAATACTATTATACCCTGTTAGTTTGAATCCTTTTGGATAAGAAATATACTTGGACTGTACCAGGAATCAATCCAGTTAACACGGTAAATTCTAGAAGAAAAGTTTCTAGTCTAAGAATTTGGTGCCGTATTCACAAAGAGTACTTAGACCATTCCTTACTCAGATATTAAGTATAATTACTGGTACTTAGATTTCAAGAGAGAGATTATAGAACTGTATTCAGGAAGATTTCAAGAGAGAGATTATGAAACTGTATTCAGGAACATCCCTAACTCTTCTTTGGTGAATACCAATTCCAAGAAAAACTTAAGTGAAAAAACCTCCCATCTAAGGTCACCACATTTAAGTACTGTTCATAAATCCAGCCCATGATGTAGTCCCTTTTAGCTATGGTAAATAGAAAACCTTTTTAAAGTAGAAAAAATAATGAGAGTTCTTGATGGTTTTAACAAGCTTTTTGATTTTTTTTGTCACCACTATTTGATTTCTTTAAAGAGGTTTAGACAGTTTGAACCAATTATTGACAATTTAAACCACCTTTTGACACTGCCATGGCACTAACAGGATTTTAACTTCAAAATTACCACCCTGATCTTTTGTCATTAAAATTTACCCTGCTATCTAAAATTACTGGTTATATAGAAGTAACTTTCTGTTCCCTTAAGATTTCACTGTAATTTCTTCTGATTGAAGTAAATTTAATTTATTAGAGCTCTTCCTAAAGGAGTTTGATTGTATATTTCACTCAAACCAACGAATATGGTCGTACGTATTTATTTTAAATGAAAAAGTTCAATCTTGATCCTTTAAAATGTTTATATTGAGAAATGTCTTTCAAATGACACATTTAAAACAACTGCATATATAATTTTCAGGGGTGATTTTACATAGAGTAATAATAATTTTGTATAATTATTTTTTTTTTTAAAGATTGCACACCTCAAAGAACAGCTGGCAAAGGCACAGAGTGACCTGAAGATTGAGGTAAAATCATAGTGATTTGATAACTAAAATGAATTACCGGTAAGATATCCTGATCCCCAAATTAAAATTCTTCATACATACTTTGCCTGCACACATAAACAGTGATACAATGTGATTCTGTAGAAAACAATTTCTATTTTAAAGAATTCTCACTGTTTTGTTGAGTTTTTTATATGATTCCCAAAGATATTCTTACATCCTGCAATATGGGTTATACATATGGTCCCTAAAATGTTTGAGATATTCTTACATCCTGCATTATGGGTTATACATATGGTCCCTAAAATGTTTGAGATATTCTTACATCCTGCAATATGGGTTATACATATGGTCCCTAAAATGTTTGAGATATTCTTACATCCTGCAATATGGGTTATACATATGGTCCCTAAAATGTTTGAGATATTCTTACATCCTGCATTATGGGTTATACATATGGTCCCTAAAATGTTTGAGATATTCTTACATCCTGCATTATGGGTTATACATATGGTCCCTAAAATGTTTGAGATATTCTTACATCCTGCATTATGGGTTATACATATGGTCCCTAAAATGTTTGAGATATTCTTACATCCTGCATTATGGGTTATACATATGGTCCCTAAAATGTTTGAGATATTCTTACATCCTGTAATATGGGTTATACATATGGTCCCTAAAATGTTTGAGATATTTTTACATCCTGCATTATGGGTTATACATATGGTCCCTAAAATGTTTGAGATATTCCTACATCCTGCAATATGGGTTATACATATGGTCCCTAAAATGTTTGGTGAAATTTACTGCAGTGGCCAGTTTGTGGGGGAAGTTGATCTTTGTAAGTGTATCTTACTTACAAAGCAAGTGAATCTTGTGGTCTGGCTGCATGCCAGTTATTTTTATGACCACCAGGAAAATATTTTGCATGCCAATTTCTTCTCCATGGCATTGGCATGCTGTCTGTGTGATAAAAATACCTACACAACACCTGCATTACATTTGCATTTCACTTATGTGTCTCTTGGAAGTTTAACCATTTTTCCCCATGGCCAGCACGCAGGAACAAATATAGATGTAACAGAGGCTTAAATTTGACTACAACAATATACATTCAATTTTGAATTGTCTAAAATAAGTAATATTCATTTGCCTTGGATCATCTGGTATGTTCAAATAAAGAAAGATGTTTCATGGAATGATTTCAATTGATTCAGCACTGTAGATAATACCAGTAATACAGTAGAACCTCTATTATCCAACCCTCTTGGGAGAGTAACAATAAGGTTGGATAATAGAAAGGTCAGATAATAGAAAGGCTAACATAACAGGTTTAAATGGAATTGGGATAGTGGGATAATAGATGGTCGGATAATAGAGGTTCTACTGTATATATATTGTGAACATATGTAACCATATGTAACCTCAAATCTATCAAAAGGTAAACGATCGTTGACAAGTCAGTTGAGAGTAGGAATTTTGCCCCTTGAGATTGAGTCAGGTCAGTATGTAAGGAAAAAGTTAACGGAAAGATTGTGTAATTTGTGTCATTGTAATGTGGAAGATGAAATACATTTCATATTTTTATGTCCAAACTTGAATAGCATAAGATCGTATTATTTTTGTAAATTAAATATAGATGTTGGTGAAAATTATATGGAGCAATTTATTGCAGTTTTGTGTCATTTAGATTTGAAAAAAAATGGCTTCATTTATTTACGAAATGTGGAATGCAAGAAATAATATAATTTTCCAAAAATAGATGCTGAAAGGTTATATTTCCAACACTTGTTAAACATGTTGTATTTATAGTGACTAATAAGTCCAACAGGGCTGGGTATATATGATTATGTACTATTATATTGTTACTGTTACTGGTATTATACTTGTCACTTAATAAATGAATAAATAAATAAATAATTATACTTTCTTGATTTAACACACATTTCTTTAAACTGCAGAAAGAGAAATCTCAGGAGCTGAGCAATGAGCAAGAATCTCTGAAAAATCAGGTAAATTAGATCTAACTGAAACAAAGTATTTACTCATCAAACACTGTGTCAACTGATTTAATCATTTTTTGGATTAAAAAGGTACATCTTAGTTATGAATAATGTAACAGTATAAATAGACAAAGAATATGTATAATTTATAACTGGGTAGAACTTATAAACTTAAGCCAAATGGTAGCCTTACTAAAGGCTCAAGTGTCTCTGTAATTAGACAAACCTTTCAGTTCAGATAATGAAGTTTCAGTTTATATTATGTACTTGTTACTTGACATTTTGAAACCAACAGCCAAATAAATCTGATGGCCATTTCAACACCTAGGAAAAGTTTTTATCTGGCATGGCCTTTTCAAACACATCTCACTGGTTTCAACTAGCCTGTGTTTGCAATACCGATTTTTAAATGTAGAGTAAGAAATCTAAAATTCGCCACATATCTGAAATTCGCCACATGTGAAAATACTAATAAAATAAATGAATTGTGGTGAGATTTGTTGACTGTATAGTAAATTAAGACTTTTTGAACTGAAAAATACCAATTTTTAGACCAAAACACCATTTTCTTCATAAAATTAACTAAGGTTTTAGAGGTGGCGAATTTTAGATTCCTGGCGAATTTTAGATTTCTTACTCTATATCATCTCAGTTCCTATGAATTTGTATCTAAAGTAACATATAATGACCAGTATACCTTTTATAATCTTTCTAATGCAATTTTGATGTCCAGTTTTAGAAAGTTCCGCAACTGAAGAAGGGTAAAAAACAGGTTTAATTGTACCCTGTTTACATTTCTTAAAATAAGATTTATCTAAAATCAAAAGTAAACTACTAATCATTCCACTGTACAAAAATTAGTTAATTTTAACATTCTTGACCAAAATATTCTGTTACTTATAGGTGGATGAACTGAAACATCACCAGGAGATCCTGGATGGAGATTACAGGTAACAATACAGCAGCCATTTTGTTGCAGGGTACTTAGGGTGTGTGAATTTGAGGCTAAAGTTACACATTTTACTTTTTACAATATTATTTAATAAGGCCACTGACAAGTATTAGGCAATTCATTCATAACTGAATAGATATCCACAAACAAAAATCTTTATCATAAAGTGACCCTATTTTATGAGCAATAATAATAATAACAATAGTGGATTTAACAAGAATGAGTCTGGCTCTATGAAAGTGTCTGATAAGAGAGAAGATAGGGGGATTTGGAGTGGGGGGGGGGGGGGGGGAGGTGGGGATAGGTTAGTTTGAATATGTCAGCTAAACATAAGTTACAGTACCACAGAAATATAGAATTGAATTGAAGCAAATTTGTTTTGCAAATTTGGGTTAGTCTGAATATATCAGTTAAACATAAGTAACAGTAATACAGAAATATAGTATTGAATTGAAGCAAATTTGTGCATATAAGTAACATATAATAAAAATGTTGTTTTCTTGGGGTTTTTTTGTATTAAATTTTCTTTGTGTATGTATGCTATCTTTCAATATCTCTCTTTTTTTCTAGTATAAACAACACATAGTAAGGCATAAAATTTCATATGAAGAATCTAGTAATAATTTGTGAAGCAGAGACATTTCATTTGATGCCGTGGTTATGTAATGCTGATGGAATATTTCAAGAAGGAAAAACTCCTTTGATCTCTTAAGCATAGATTTGATTGATCTGTTATATGTAACTTATTTAGTGTCTTATCTTGTACACACTACTTTATACTTTGTTTATAGAAATGAGATTTCCAAGCAAGAAAATGAGTTCCAAAAACTGATGATAGAGAAAGAAGAATGCCACAAAGCAAAGGTATTACATTAATCATGTGACCATTATTTGATGGAATTTCAATTTTCACCCAATATTAATTTTACATCATATTAAGATGGATTTTTGACTGCAGACATGTTTTGAATAAAACATTCAGAAAAGTATTGAGTATTTACCAGTTAACAGTGATCATGTCTCTTATCTAGCAGTTATCAGTGGTTCGTGAAGTATAGTTGACAGTGATGTATACCAAAATGTCAAATGAATTAGCCAGCAAACCTTGTTTATTACATTTTTAACCCATTAACTTTGATGTAAATAAATAGTTTTTTTTTTGTTTTTAAATTTTATCTTTTTTGATGTTTGCATATTCTCTAGCTACTTGTAACATCAGTATGTATTACGGAAGTTTTTTTCATTAAAACGTTTCATATTTTATACACAGCTTGAGAAGATTGGCAAGATGCAGACTGACTTGAAGAAGCAGAAATCCAGACTCCAGAGAGAGGTAGGATATTAAAGACTGCTGGGATCTCTTTCGATATTAGGAAATAAACCAAATTCTATTTCCATATTAGGAACTACACCAGCAACAGCAAATTTAACAAGTTAATACCTAGGTTCCACTTTTACATGCTGGAGTCATGAGTTACAACTAAATGTGGTCTACTGTGCTTTTCATTTGATCACATTTGGTTCACCTCATATTTTGGTAGGAGTGTTCCATGTGATTTGGTGGGGTTTGCATTTTAGAGCACATGCTTTAAGGGTGATTTGAAACAGCTCAGAAAGCAATTTAATTTTGGGACAGTTTTTAAGCGATCACTGCTTTTTTTTTGTCTCCAGACTTTCATGAATTGTGGCATAGTGTGATGAGTGTCTGCCTCTTCACTGAAATTAAGCGGCAATGGGCTACGCTAGTACTGGGATGGGTGACCGATTCAGTGCCCTACTCCTGTTTCTGATGCCTTTGCGGCTTACGCTAGTAGACCGAAACCTCTTTCGGCCTTGTTTTTATATTATTAGAAAAAGTTGTTGTATCCTCTCTGTATTGAGAGTGAAGTGGGGTGGTATGAATACACTGGATGTCTTGTACATTATAAAGACCAGAAATGTGCAGTCAACAAAACTCGTCACTGCGCGTCGTTGCCAGCATACATTATAATGCGATGGATATAAGAATGTAAAAGTAGTCCAAATAGCTGTAATTCGGCAAAGATATAGTTCCTAAACAACTACATTTCTTCACTGAATAAATTGACATTTTGTGTTAAAATCTTTATATTAGCAATAAAGGACTTGGTTTGAGTATTGTATCGATGAATAAATCACAAACATCCGGCCATAATGGACTCAGCCCTCCATTATTCCTCCCGGAAGTTTGTAATTTATTCGCCGATGCAATACTCAAACCTCATCCTTTATTGTTACATCAACATGTACTACCACAATGTGAGCTCTATTTTCAGAGCCTCAAGAATGAGGTCGTGAAACAGAAATCAAATACTTACAGAAATGACCGCATGGAAAAATGTGACCTGGGCATAATAAACTGTCATGACTAACATAAATATTTATTTTGTGGAAGTGATATGTCTGTAGATTGATGGCTCATCTGAAAACTGTTAATTTGAGTTTTGAGTGAGAAAAAAAAATATACTTCTAGTATATATATAACAGGATGAACACCAGCGGGAAAAAGCCCTCTACTTAAAATGGAATTCTACTAAACAGAGTGTTACATAAAGGGTCTCCGCATTATAGCAAATGCGGAACCTTAGCCTCCCTGAATGGGATGGTGAGGGTGATTTAATTGGGTCTGCTTCTTTGTCTGTCTGTGCATATAGGTCAGAAACTATATATTGGATCTTATTAACATTTTCAACACAAGGTTGGGTCTAACTATGAATTTCCAAAACTCCATATTTTTTTTGGTATCCAGAATAAGATTCAGATCTGATACAACATGTAGCCACTGCTTCCTCTAGTTACAAATAAAATCAGTACGATCCATTCATTACTTGTGGAGTATTTGTGAACACGGACAAACAGACAGCCAGATGGACAACAAATTCATCCCAATCATAAGCTAATGTTGGAGGTAACCAGTCAGTGACATTTGTAAACACAGACAGACAGACAGACAGACAAATGCACCCAAAACATAAGCTAATGTTGGAAGTAATCAGTGACATTCAGAAACATTAATGTCTATTCTATAGTCACCTATCACATTTACTAATGCATAAACATAAAGACAAATATAATATTTCTCTATTTTTCCAGGTCATTGACTTTGAAATGCAACTCTTGGAAACAAGAACTGAGGAGAAATAGTAAGTATATATGAGGCTTTATGTGGGAGTGTTTTTAACTAAAAACTTGTGGTAGTAAACAACTTGTAATTATTTTCATGTCTCTGAAAAGTTAGCGAATATAACCAAATTAGCTTATAGCTATTTGTGAAAATGTTTATGTTCAAGCATGAATTGATTACAAGTAGTGTGTAAACCTACTTTTGGCTGTCAACAAAACAGTTTCTGACAAAATTTCAGGGTTTTTTTTAATGATTTCAGACAAGAGAATAGAGTGTGTCACAGAAATATAAAAGAGCTTAATTTTTGCCATGTACATGTCAGTGTACTATGATATAGCTTAGTCTTATATCATTACAAATCAATAAATTTTCTTTAGAGATGGAATATTGTCAACATTAGTGCTATTTTAAGATGACAGAATATTTAAAGTATGTGACATTGTGAGTATTTTTTATCAAGATGTATTAAGAATAAAATCAAACAATAATTTCTAAAATAATAATTTCTTATAATTTCAGTGACGAGATGTGCGAGAAGATGGAAGACCTGCACAATACATACAAAGAGAAGGTGAGTAACTTAGAGACGCGTAAACCTGGAAGGAATGATAAGTTTTTGGATGATAGAGGAAGTAACTAAACTGCAGTTTAAAAAATATATATATTGTTAAAATATGTTCTGTCTGTTTTCTTAATTCTTAATCATATGTGTCATATTTCATTATCTATGCACATAAGCCTCAGAGGAATGATACGTTTTAGATGGAGAAGTAATTAAACTACAGTTTTAAGAAAAACTCAAGTATTTCTGTTTTAAATGTGCAGCCTATTCTCTTTATTCTTAATCCTATCATATGCATTATTTTTTTTTCACAAATACTATTTTTCCCCTATTAGAACATTAGTATATTTAGTTTTGGCCAGTTTGCTAAGTTTTGATCAAGAAAAAATTATTTGTGAGCACCAGAACACTTCCAAATGACATATACAAAAAACATATAGAGTAAAAAATGTAAAATTCGCCACCTCTAAAACCGTAGTTAATTTTATGAAGAAAATGATGTTTTTGTCTAAAAATTGGTATTTTTCAGTTCAAAAAGCCTTAATTTACTGTACATTCAACAAATCTCACCATAATTAATTTATTTTATTAGTATTTTCACTTGTGGCGAATTTCAGATATGTGGCGAATTTTAGATTTCTTACTCTATATCACTTATGAAGATGAACAATGTAATACTCATGCTACACACTCGTACAATATTGTCATCTTTGTGAATTTTTTGTATATGTCATTCAGGAAGTTTTGTTATTGTATTTTTTCATTTTCGTTTATTTATATTTTTTGCACAGATCAGAGAAACCCAGACTAGAGAACACACTCATTGGGTAAGTATGACTTGTAATGTACAGAAACCCATTTTTTGGAAAATTTATTTCTCTAAGGATTGAAAGAGAATTTGCAAGTTCACACACGTTAGACACAAATTATACTAAATCATGTTAGGCAGATAGGTAACCTTGCTTAAGTCTCAAATTTGTATTGAAATCCTTGTCAGACATGTGCACCAAGGTTTGGTATTCATAAAGCACACATATATATTAGGAGATATTAGCTCACCAGCCAGAGAGTAAAATAACGTAAAAGCCAGTATATGTAAGAGTACATTATACAAAGTGAAATTTTATAAATTTTAGAGAAAATACAAAGAAGCTCTAGTCTTAAGTAAATCTAGGAGATAGCTTTTGATTAAGTAAAGCTAGTAGATAGCTTATGGTTAGGTAAAGCTATTTGATAGCTTGTGGTTAAAGTGCATAAGCTTTAGAGGATGCCAGGAAGAAGCACATATAAAAAACTATTTTCACAAAACTATGCTACTAGTAGTACTATATAAAATAAATTTTGGCAGATGCTAGCTCATACATTTGTCACATAGTAAATCATTAATATGACTTATTATCTTGAATGAATGAGATACTAAGTCAAATATTTGACTAATTAACTGATGTATAAAACTTGGCATCTAAAATATACAGATAAAGTACCTCATAAGTAGAACTTAGTAGCTCATATTCATCATTTACTTCTGTTTTTATGTCAGCTGACTTGTCAGTCAGCTGGCATTATGTCGTCACTCTGCGGCGTGGGCGTACGCGTACGCGTCCGCGTGAACAACTTCTCCTCCAAAACTACAAGGCCTAGAGACGTGCTGTTTTTTTTAAAAGATACCTTATCTATCGAGGATGAAAAATTGTTCAAGGCATGCAAATCTGTCTGTTCGTCTGTTTGCTAGAGACATTACAAGGGGGGTACCCCCACCAAAAGTGTGAAAATTTCAACACTTAATCACAATTTTCTCAGTGACTATTGCAGGGATTTCTCTCATATCTTGCATATATGTACTAGGCCACAGGTAGATTCTCTTGTGTGAGTATGAGACCTGGATCTGTCTTACTTTTTTTTTAATAAATTTTTTTAATAATTTTTAATGCATTAACATTCATGAAATCATGCACAAAATCATTTATAACTTGAAAACTGTTGCATCTAGAGCATTTTGTTAAAATATGTTATTCAGCTACTTTTTTCATAGCTACAATATGGTGAGTAAGTTGGGTGCCTGTCTCAATAGCTAAGTGAGTAATAGCTACTTTTGGGCTTTTCAGTAACTTCCATCATGAGTAGAATCACTTGTAACTTAAAAACTATTGCATTTAGAGAATTTCGTATAAATATGTTATTCAGCTACTTTTGGGTCAGCTATAACATAGTAAAATTTTAGACCTGTAGCTCATGGCATAGCTGAGTAATAGCTACTTTTACGTTATCACTGTTGAGTAAATCGCTTATAACTTCAAAACTATTGCATTTAGAGAATTTCGTATAAATATGTTATTCAGCTACTTTTGGGTCAGCTATAACATAGTAAAATTTCAGACCTGTAGCTCATGGCATAGCTGAGTAATAGCTACTTTTAGGTTATCACTGTTGAGTAAATGGCTTATAACTTGGAAACTATTGCATTTAGAGTATTTTGTTTCAATATGTTATTCACCTATTTTGGGATCAGCTAAAACATAGTGAAGTTTCAGATCTGTGGCTCATTGCATAGCTGAGTAATAGCTACTTTGAAGTTCTCACTATTGAGTAAATCAGTTGTAATTGGAAAACTATTGCATTTAGAGAATTTCGTATAAATATGTTATTCAGCTACTTTTGGGTCAGCTATAACATAGTAAAATTTCAGACCTGTAGCTCATGGCATAGCTGAGTAATAGCTACTTTTAGGTCATCACTATTGAGTAAATCAGTTGTAACTTGAAAACTATTGCATTTACAGTATTTTGCTTTAATATGTTGTTCACCTACTTTTGGGTCAGCTATAACATAGTGAAATTTCAGACCTGTAGCTCATTGCATAGCTGAGTAATAACTACTTTGAGGTTCTCACTATTGAGTAAATCAGTTGTAATTGCAAAACTATTGCATTTAGAGAATTTAGTATAAATATGTTATTCAGCTACATTTGGGTCAACTATAACATAGTAAAATTTCAGACCTGTAGCTCATGGCATAGCTGAGTAATAGCTACTTTTAGGTTATCACTGTTGAGTAAATCACTTATAACTTGGAAATTATTGCATTTAGAGTATTTTGTTTCAATATGTTATTCACCTATTTTGGGATCAGCTATAACATAGTGAAGTTTCAGATCTGTGGCTCATTGCATAGCTGAGTAATAGCTACTTTGAAGTTCTCACTATTGAGTAAATCAGTTGTAATTGGAAAACTATTGCATTTAGAGAATTTCGTATAAATATGTTATTCAGCTACTTTTGGGTCAGCTATAACATAGTAAAATTTCAGACCTGTAGCTCATGGCATAGCTGAGTAATAGCTACTTTTAGGTCATCACTATTGAGTAAATCAGTTGTAACTTGAAAACTATTGCATTTACAATATTTTGCTTAAATATGTTGTTCACCTACTTTTGGGTCAGCTATAACATAGTAAAATTTCAGACCTGTAGCTCATGGCATAGCTGAGTAATAGCTACTTTTAGGTCATCACTATTGAGTAAATCAGTTGTAACTTGAAAACTATTGCATTTACAGTATTTTGCTTAAATATGTTGTTCACCTACTTTTGGGTCAGCTATAACATAGTGAAATTTCAGACCTGTAGCTCATTGCATAGCTGAGTAATAACTACTTTGAGGTTCTCACTATTGAGTAAATCAGTTGTAATTGCAAAACTATTGCATTTAGAGAATTTAGTATAAATATGTTATTCAGCTACATTTGGGTCAACTATAACATAGTAAAATTTCAGACCTGTAGCTCATGGCATAGCTGAGTAATAGCTACTTTTAGGTCATCACTATTGAGTAAATCAGTTGTAACTTGAAAACTATTGCATTTAGAGTATTTTGCTTAAATATGTTGTTCACCTACTTTTGGGTCAGCTATAACATAGTAAAATTTCAGACCTGTAGCTCATGGCATAGCTGAGTAATAGCTACTTTTAGGTTATCACTGTTGAGTAAATCACTTATAACTTGAAAACTATTGCATTTAGAGTATTTTGTTGCAATATGTTATTCACCTATTTTGGGGTCAGCTATAACATAGTGAAGTTTCAGATCTGTGGCTCATTGCATAGCTGAGTAATAGCTACTTTGAAGTTCTCACTATTGAGTAAATCAGTTGTAATTGGAAAACTATTGCATTTAGAGAATTTCGTATAAATATGTTATTCAGCTACTTTTGTGTCAGCTATAACATAGTAAAATTTCAGACCTGTAGCTCATGGCATAGCTGAGTCATAGCTACTTTTAGGTCATCACTATTGAGTAAATCAGTTGTAACTTGAAAACTATTGCATTTACAATATTTTGCTTAAATATGTTGTTCACCTACTTTTGGGTCAGCTATAACATAGTAAAATTTCAGACCTGTAGCTCATGGCATAGCTGAGTAATAGCTACTTTTAGGTCATCACTATTGAGTAAATCAGTTGTAACTTGAAAACTATTGCATTTACAGTATTTTGCTTAAATATGTTGTTCACCTACTTTTGGGTCAGCTATAACATAGTGAAATTTCAGACCTGTAGCTCATTGCATAGCTGAGTAATAACTACTTTGAGGTTCTCACTATTGAGTAAATCAGTTGTAATTGCAAAACTATTGCATTTAGAGAATTTAGTATAAATATGTTATTCAGCTACATTTGGGTCAACTATAACATAGTAAAATTTCAGACCTGTAGCTCATGGCATAGCTGAGTAATAGCTACTTTTAGGTCATCACTATTGAGTAAATCAGTTGTAACTTGAAAACTATTGCATTTAGAGTATTTTGCTTAAATATGTTGTTCACCTACTTTTGGGTCAGCTATAACATAGTAAAATTTCAGACCTGTAGCTCATGGCATAGCTGAGTAATAGCTACTTTTAGGTTATCACTGTTGAGTAAATCACTTATAACTTGGAAATTATTGCATTTAGAGTATTTTGTTTCAATATGTTATTCACCTATTTTGGGGTCAGCTATAACATAGTGAAGTTCCAGACCTGTGACTCATTGCATAGCTGAGTAATAGCTACTTTGAAGTTCTCAATGTTGAGTAAATCACTTGTAATTTGAAAACTATTGCATTTAGAGAATTTAGTATAAATATGTTATTCAGCTACTTTTGGGTCAGCTATAACATAGTAAAATTTCAGACCTGTAGCTCATGGCATAGCTGAGTAATAGCTACTTTTAGGTTATCACTGTTGAGTAAATCACTTATAACTTGAAAACTATTGCATTTAGAGTATTTTGTTGCAATATGTTATTCACCTATTTTGGGGTCAGCTATAACATAGTGAAGTTCCAGACCTGTGGCTCATTGCATAGCTGAGTAATAGCTACTTTGAAGTTCTCACTGTTGAGTAAATCAGTTGTAATTGGAAAACTATTGCCTTTACAGAAATTTGTGCAAATATGTTATTCAGCTACTTTTGGGTCAGCTATAACATAGTGAAATTACAGACCTGTAGCTCATGGCACAACTGAGCAATAGCTATTCTCAGGCACTGACTGTTGAGTAAATCAGCTATAACTTGAAAAATATTGCATTTGGAGTATTTTGTTAAAATATATTGTTCACCTACTTTTGGGTTAGCTATAACATAGTGAAATTACTGACCTATAGCTCATTGCATAGCGGAGCAATAGCTATTTTCTGGTTCTCACTATTGAGTAAATCAGTTGTAACTTGAAAACTATTGCATTTACAGTATTTTGCTTAAATATGTTGTTCAGCTACTTTTAGGTCAGCTATAACAGAGCAAAAATTCAGACATGTAGCTCATTGCATAGCTGAGTAATAGTTACTTTGAGGTTCTCACTCTTGAGTAAATCAGTTGTAACTTGAAAATTATTACATTTAGAGTATTTTGTTAAATATGTTATTCACAGACGTTTTGGTCAGCTATAACATAGTGAAATTGCAGACCTCTATGTCATGGGATAGCTGAGCAATAGCTTCTTTCAGGTTCTCACTGTTGAGTAAATCATTGTATCCAACCTGTAGGAAATCATGGGCTGGGAATCTGTTAATATGGTCCGATTTGACCTTGGAACTCTCCTTCAAGGTCAAATGAGGATAGCCAAACATAAAAGTGCTTATAACTTGCTTATTATTGGTCCCAGAGGTTGGAATGAAAACCAACCTATAGAAAATCATGAGCTGGGAATTTTTTGGTGTGGTCGGATTTCACCATGGACCCCTCCTTCAAGGTCAAATGAGGATAGCTAAACTTAAAAGTGCTTATAACTCACTTATTATTGGTCCTAGAGGTTTCGAATGGAAAACCAACCTATAGAAAATCATGGGCTGGGAATCTTTTGGTGTGGTCGGATTTGACCTTAGACCCCTCCTTCCAGGTCAAACGAAGATAGCCAAACTTAAAGTGCTTTTTACTCGCGTATTATTGGTCTTGGAGGTTTGGGATGGTAAACCAACATATAGGAAATCATGGGCTGGGATTCTTTTGGTGTGGTCAGATTTGACCTGGGACCCCTCCTTCAAGGGCAGTTGAGGATAGCCAAACTTACAATTGCTTAGAACTCGCTTATTATTGGTCCTACAAGTTTGGGATGGTAAACAAGCTACAGGAAATCATGGGCTGGGAATTTTTTTGTGTGGTCGGATTTGACCTTGGATCCCCTCCTTCAAGGTCAAACAAGGATAGCCAAACTTAAAAAGTGCCTATGACTCACTTATTATTGGTCCGAGAGGTTTGGGATGGTAAACCATCCTAAATTCTTTGGCTGGGAATCTTTTGGTATGGTCAGATTTGACCTTTGGACCCCTTTCATGGTCGAACGAGGATATTGCATTTATAGTATTTCTTTAAATATTTTTAACCTACTTTTTACCCTTAAACAATTACCTTGTTACTTTATTTCATAATACCATTTGCAGGGCACAACTTTTTTGTCCTTTTCTTCTGTCAGCTTCGAAATATCTTTCGAACATGCTGTTCAGTTACCATTTACTGTATTTCTGTACAGCCCTTTCCCTGATAATTATGCTTTCCTCTCATTATCACCATCACAAATCAAAAACATTCAGTCAGCTGACACAGTGCCCGTTCACGGGCACTCTCCTCTTGTTTTTTATTATTATTGCATTGACCTTATGACTTACCTCTGTGTTTTACCTTGACCTTATTTGTTTATACAGCTTTCCATTCAAGAGATGGAGAGGAGGAGGAAGGCAGAGATAGGAGACACCGCCATGCTCAGAGTCATGTGAGTTCTGTCAAATAATTATAAAGGAAAATTCTAACCGTTGACTGTAGAATTAAAATCCAAGAGAGTCTACTTAGTTGTGTGATTAAGAATGGCTGAACTGGGAACAATGGACAAAATTTCAAAAGTTAAGTTTTGTCAAATAATTAAAAAGGGAAATTCTAACTGTTCACTGTGGAATTAAAATTCAAGAGGGTGTACTTAGTTGTGTGATAAAGCATGGCTGAACTAGTGAATAATGGACAAAAGGGACAAAATTTCAAATGTTCAAATAAACAGTAGACTTTCACCAAGTCTTTTGGTCTTTTGTGTAATGTATGGGTACTGTATGACTTTTGGAGAAACAGCCCTGACAAAAGTTTTTTCAGAGACTATCCCTCCTTACTCCTGAATGCTTGTGGTGTAATGAACTCCTGTAAGTTTCCCAATTTAAATCTAACTCTTCAGGTTACTGGTGGATGCAAATACAAAGACTTGGAGCAAGTCTATTTGAACAGTAATTCCTAGGAACAACAAGTAAAAAGTGTCACAAGGGGATCTAAGCCTTCAATATGTGTTAAATGTTCATGTGTATTTTCAACTTGGAAATTGAGTGGATAAAATAGAAAAAAAAAATAAAATAAAAATTCATGAATTCATGCATCAAATACTCGGTATTGTATCCAGGAAGAGAATTAAAATTTCACCATAAGTCAAATTGTGCTTACAACAATTTTTTTTCTATTGTAAAGAAGGGTATGGAATGTCTTGGTGATTACTTAACATTGTTTACTTAATAGGCTGAGTGATATGCACAAGAAGATGAAAATGGACTACTACTGCAACAAATCTGCACTTGCTGAACGCCGTGTACTGTTTAAAGATGACAACCAGGTTGTGTCTTACATGTAAGTTTTTTCTCTTCACATAACAACAATGTGAAGACTAGGACTTAAAAGATTTGCTTCAAATAGCCTGGCCTTCCAGGATGTCCTCACCAGAATGCAAACGTGAAATATATTTGCCGTAATGCACGCTGTATCAGAGGCCTTTTCTTGTCTGGAAGACAACAGCTAGCTCAGTTACATAAATAGACAAGAACTTTATGAAAAATAATTATAATGCAATCTAACAATTGTGTCTATATACTTTACATATTAGCGCCTGTAGTAAGGCTATGCTCCAAATACAGTCATTGCGTGAAATGGTTTGAACTACACTATTGTCAAATTAAAAATGGCATTAGTTTGAAAAGCCACGGAAATCAGAGAGTTTAGTATACAGTACAGATAAACTAAAATTAAAATATATTATACATGTTTCAAACATGTAAAATAATGTGTAAACTGGATTCATAAAATAAAATACATTTCTCAACAAAAGGATAGATCACACTCCCACCTCTGAGGTCGGCTATTCAAACCCCATACCTTAAGTGGGAAAGTAACCTTGACCAACTGTATGTACTGGTTTCCTCTGCCCAAAAAACTACCCGCCGTGATATGATCTGTACAGTGTTGAAAGTTATGTAAAACACCATATAAATAAAAAGTATCTAGCTTTCTTACATGGAGTGTACTTTGATGTTTATTTTATTATGGGAAAAAATAAATGTTATTGTGGCTTTTATTCTTCCAGCAAACAAGAAGCCCCAGCCCACAGTATTGAATGGGACACACTGTCACAGACAGTGAGTCAATCAGCAGTCCAGGAGATGGTCTATATGGACCCATCAGACCTGGTCTAAAGGTGTCATCAACCCCAGAAAAGACATTATGTCACCTCTGAAAAAAAAAATAAAAGAAATCCAGAAATCTACCTTGAAAATATACCTGCAAAGTGAATCATCCAGTAGAGGAGACAGTCTTACCTGGAGCCACCAGACCTGGTCTGAGGTTGTGTCACCCATAGACTGATAAACCAGAAGAAAATACAAAAAAATAAAATAAAATAAGGAAAAAAATGTATAAAAAATACCCCCCAAAAATAAAAAAAATTAAAATACCTAAAATAAAAAAAAATTAAAAAAATACCAAAAAAAAAAAAAATACCAAAAAAACATAAAAAAAAATTAAAAATAAAAAAATACAAAAAAATACACAAAAAGAAAAAAATTACAAAAAAAAAAACCATAAATGTAAAAAAAAAAAAAATAAAAAGATGTATAAAAAATATAAAAATGTAATAAAAATACACAAAAACTTAAAAATATATATACAAAAATAAGCACACTTATTTTAAATTGAACATCTGTAACAAAATTTACATTAAAAAGTTGTAATAACTTTACTTTGAAAAGATAAAAATGGCATGATATGTGATGACATTTGGTTTCTGTGTTATTATCTGTGATACTAAGGCATCAGTATCTAATTATGGTATTGTTATATCACTGTTCATTATATAAAATATATAAATCTTAAAGCCAAATTG
Source organism: Sabellastarte sp. h YS-2021 (assembly GCA_964017235.1). NCBI lineage: Eukaryota > Metazoa > Annelida > Polychaeta > Sabellida > Sabellidae > Sabellastarte > Sabellastarte sp. h YS-2021. The sequence goes on from OZ024928.1 coordinate 44,178,307, forward strand.
TATTTTCTTTTCTTTTTTAATGTATTTTTATGTTTTGTAATTTTTTTTCATATCTTTATGCTGCACAAAGAAATTTCATAAATGATTTTCAATTTTATTTGAAAAATGCTTATAAATGGCAAATGATCAATGGTAACAATATGAGTTAAAATATTCCAGCATTCTTATGTCTTTCCCAAAGCTATCAATCCTTCCATCCAAGTAGTCATATTTAAAATAAAATCGCCGTTATTTTATATATTTTTAAGACATAATCAGGAGTGTTGTGTTACCTATAGAGGCAAATAATGACAGTTACTACATTTGTAAAAATTATTTTGATGCTTACCAATTGTTTATAACAGTGTAATCACAAACCTAAATTACCGGGGTATATCGCATTGCACAATACAAACAAATGTTGTTGTTTCTATCAGATATATATATCTTGTGTGTTGAAATGATAGCACAAATTATTAACTCAGTAGATAGTGTTACATATTTGGAGTTTTCAGTTTATATCTGGTTTGGGATTATTTTTAAGATTTGTACCTTCCAATTTACTGCTTTACTTGGTAATTTGACCCCTGCCAAAAATTGGCACAAAATCATGTAACCAATGAAATAAAATCTAACTACTTTAGTGAGTCTGATGTAGAATTCTGAATATGTAAGCTGTATATTGATTTTTCCAGTGCCAATTTAGGGCACTGATTTTTTGAGAAAATATTGATGATAGGCATGTATAAAAACATACCAGAAGGTTGGAAATTGGCAAACTATTTTCTGTATAAATTACATAAAAAGTAAATTTCGATTTTGTGTTCCAGCTAAATGAAATAACTTTAGAGAGCAGTAGCTAATTGGAGTTTGTTATTTTTTGGCTAACCCGTGTTTGGCTTTAAAAAAATCAGTGCTTCTTGATGTATTTGTAATTCTAATTACCTATAGTAAGCAGATCTGTTATATAAAAAGAATTATGTCTCTATTATAAAAATGCCATTATGTATCAAAATAATGTGTACCTATCAAAAGAAGTATCAGAATGTATCAAAATAATTTTTATCTGTTGTTTTGTGACCTTTGTAAATGTAATAGTTAAGACAGATTATTTCTTTATTTGATATTGTATTTATTTTTGGTTATTTCATATGTTAATCTGGCTTTCCTGTGCTTTAATTTTACTTTTTAAATTTTTATTCTTGTTGTGATGAAGCTGGTTTCAAGTCAATTGTTTATTAAAAATTTGTGATCCTTAAAAGCTGGTTTCAAGTCAATTGTTTATTAAAAATTTGTGATCCTTAAAAAATATAATATTTCAGGTAAATCATTCCTTCCATAATGTATTTATTTTTGGGTTATATCATATCTCTATATGAATTTCTTGTGTTTTAGTATTAAGTTTTTATTCTTCTTGCATTAAAACTGGTTACAAGACAAATTTTGATATTAATAATTTACTAAATTTTCTACCTACTTATTTGGTTTGGTAATTTGGCTCACATCCTAAAACGGCACAAATTTGAAGGAAACAATGCATTCAAACTCCAACCAATCAGGATTGTCCATACAACAGTAAACCACTGTAAGCTCCATATTGATTGGTTGTGTGCCAAAACTTTAGGATGTTGATTGTGTGGATAAATAACATTCTCATGCACTCAGAATCCTTCTATAAGGTTAATTTATTGGCTTTTTATGTAAAGTGTATTTCAAGATGCACTCTTGTCAGTGCATATTCTTTAGACCTTGAATAAGATCCTTCCTTAGTGCATTATGATTATGTGAAAATACCCCCCCCCCCTTCCACCGAGAGAGCAAAATCAATATTGATACAAAATGTAGTCATTCATTTTCTTAGACCCCCCCCCCCCCCCCCCCCCCCCCCCATCCCCAGCAAGTCTACATATTCTTATGAAAAGAAATCCTCACTGATTCACGCAAAACAATTGTACATATAGCATTTATGTTTATATTCTTTTGTTGTGCCTGATTATCAAACCAAGTAGTAACTTCAGCAGATTGTTATATATATTAATATATGGATATATTGTATATAAACTAGCATTATTGTAATTAAATTATATGCATTAGGACTTAACCATGACATATTGTTATTCATTAAGCTTTTAACACTTCGCTGTTATGTAATGGCATGCCCCATTGTGCATTGTTGTATTTATTCATGACCATGATGTATTTATTTTTCTGTCTAAAAATAAAATGTTGTGGACTAAACATTGTTTTTATTTCAATTGTAACTGGGCACCCAACACTTTATAATCTTCACTCATATGTTATTGAAGTTTTAATAATGAGTAACTAAATAAAAAAAACCCCTAGAATATAGCCATCCAAGAACACTTATGCATTAAATTATTTCATCGTTAATCTTTTCTACGAAATCTAACCCACCTAAATGACACTAGACCTTCACCAAGTCCTTTGGCCTTATGGGTACTGGATAACTTTTGGAGAAACAGGCAGTCCTGTATTTTTAGAGATTATCCCCTTACTCCAGAATGCTGGTGGTATAATGAACTCTTGTAAGTTTCCAAATTAAACTTAGCTGTTTAAGTCAATGCTGGATACCGATATAAAGACTTGAAGCAAGTCTAAAAATGACACTAATTATCAGCAATATATGTACAAATCTCAGTTTGATGCAATATTTTTACCATAATTTACAGTGTTAGTATGTGTTAATGTCCTGCAAAGTTTATTAGATTCACCGACCAGTTGCAAACCTATTTAAATTCATTGACACTGATTTCCTGAGAGTTATTAATACAACCCTATTTTAAAGAAAGAACACCCCCCCTGGCCAGAAACATGAAAGAGTGCACAATGAGCCTGGACAACTTGCTGTTCAGTGCTAGTACAAGAGCGCATTATGACTTCTGCGTACACTGCAAATAAAGAGTGCATTTTACCCACACGTGTTCACATCTCTAGGGGTCTTGCTTAAGGCTGAACCTTTTTTTTTCCACAAAAGACCGTTGCTTATTTTACCAAGTAAAAGTTAGGGTTTTACTTCCTGTTTATCAGCCAGGGCCATGTTGAGACTAGAACTCAGCATTGTCACTAAAAGTGATGGAACGCCATTGTAGGTGAGAAAACTCTTTAAAAATTTGAATCTACCCCCCCCCCCCCCCATCTCCCGACAAATGGCTTATTCTTTTAGAATAAATACTGGATCACATGTCTGCTATTGCAGCTGCCGAAATGGCATCACCCTGTTTACTAAATATTGTCTGTGTTTGATATTTCTTCCCAATGTCCAAAAGCCTATCTTCATTCTGTCCCCAAGTGAAATGTGATAGTTCAGTTTATTACCTCAGCCAAGGAGGTTAGGTTTTCGCCTGGGTTTGTCTGTCTGTCTCTCCGTCTGTTTGTTTGTGAACAAGATAACTCAAAAACTTATGGATAGATTTTGATAAAAGTTTCAGGATATGTTCTAAATGGGACATGGAACAAGTGATTAGATTTTGGGATTGATCTGGATCACTGTCTGGATCCATGAAAAATAAATTGGATCACTATCAGCAAAAATGTGAAATAGAGGGGAAAAAAAGCAATATCAGTGCTAATGGTAGGTTTTGAAAGTCCAGGAATTGAGCTCCCGTGGCGGAGGTCTGTGCTCTCCTAGTGCTCTTGTTGCTAGACTAATTTACTAAGTGCACAGATGGATAAATCTCTACCTTAACAACAATAAGAAATGGGAGCCACGCTATCACTTTCTTACTATTTCAAGGCAAAAAAAAAAGGATGTTAAATTACTATTAAAAGTTCATGCTTGGATAAGATAGGTGTTGGTCATGCAATATACTAAGCAAATGTCATTTATGAAAAAAAAACACACATAGAAAGCAATGTGACAAATTACAGATAGAGAAGAAAGAAACAGATATATCATCATGGTGGCCTCGATAATAAGAAAGCTGTTCTGGGTGCCATTATGATCTTTTATATTTATTTGCACTTGGTCAAGAGGCTGTACAGATCAGATATTTTTATGCTTTAAACTATTCCTTTCATTAGGATGTGTATATTCCGGTGCGCGGAAAAAAGGGATACAGGAAAAAAAGGACCTAGAAAAGGGGGCACAGGAAAAAATGGGCACACAGTTTTTGGAAAAGGGAAAAAAGGGGGCACAATTTTTTTTCGTTACATCAAAATGTGAATATGAATCAAATTTTTTTAAGGAGCATATAAAGTCCTGATGTCTGAACATGAATAAAAATTTAAAACATTTAACATTACCTTTTAAAATATAATGTGTTTTAAACCCTACTTTAAAGTGGGCTGGGGTCTACTGAAAAGGGCCTTTAATTGTAACGGGCTTTTAATTGTAAAATGCAATCCAGAATAGCTGCATAGAATTGCTAGAATTTTTTTGATGGGATCTACTTAAAACGGCTCTTAATTGTAAAATGCAATTCACAATAGATGCAGAGAATTGCTTAGAACGTTTGAAGGCAGGTCTACTCAAAATGGCTTTTAATTTTAAAATGCAATCCAGAGTAGTTATTTAGAACTGTATTTTGTATTGTGTTCCTGAGTAAAAATTGATTTGTATCAATAATATTTGCTTCACAATTGGACAAAAATTGTACCCCTTTTTTGCCCCTTTTCCAAAAACTGTGTGCCCTTTTTACCTGTGGTCCTTTTTTTCTGTGTCTCTTTTCTCGTTGTCCTTTTTTTTCCCTAGCCCCTTTTTTCCTGGATTCGTATTTTCCATTATGTTCTTCCAAAATATGTATTTTTCTGGAAACTTTACAAAATATATATCATCGTGTTCTCAAAATATACACTCTGGAAAACTGCACAAAGTATATGTCACCGAGGTCTTATGCATGTGTCTCCAGATAATTGCGAAAACTATGTGTTGCAGTTTTGTAAATTATGCCCTTTATGTGGGTGTTCCACCACATGACTAAGACTCCCGATTAAGGGTTTTTGAGGGTCGGTTTGAAAAATTTGCTTAGTCCCAGGCATCCTGTAAGGGTTGGTAGTTGTCGGTTGGGGCTGTGAGAAAAATCAAACATGTTTGATATTTTTCCCGACCCAAACCGACTCTTTTTTCCCACCATAAACAAAATGTCCAGTCCCAGGCTTCCTCAGGCCTCCTCAGACCAAATTTACACAGTCCTATGCTGTCCCAGGCCGCCTGCGACCCTTAGTCCCCGACCCTTAGTCCTAGGCCTCCTGCGACCCTTAGTCCCATTGCAAAACAAGAATCGGCCACATTGGTCTGAGGACGCCTGAGAACGCCTGAGGAGGCTTGAGGAGGCCGGGACTTAGTCGTGGGTTAGTCGGGGCTTAGTCCCAGGAGGCCTGAGGCGTCCTGGGACCCAGTCGGTATGTCTACGACCAGATCTTGGATCAAACCGACCAGAAAAATGGCTCAGTCGGTTCTTAGTCCCAGACCAGTCGGGGACTCTGTAGGGCGGCCTGGGGCCTCCTCAGGCCCCCTGGGGTCGATCTGACCTTAATCCTAGGCTTCAATACCAATTCAGTATTCCCGCCCATTTTACCTTTTTTTCACCGACTGTCCACGATTAAGGGTCGGGTACAGGATCGGGACTTAGTCCTTTGGTGGAACAGGGGCATTAGAAAACTCTGCAAGATGTCTGCCATTGTGGTCTCATACGTACGCCTTTCTGTAAGGTGCGAGTTTGTGTTTATTTGGGGTTTTATGTCGCTTTCAACACTGTACAGGTCATATCACAATGGGTAGTTTTGTGGTCAGAGGAAACCAGCACATACAGTCGGTCAAGGATCTGTATTGTAAACTGCTGACCATTGGTAAGCAACTACCGATTTTCCCAAAAGAGATCTGGGGTTTGAACCCCATACCTCAAAGGTGGGAGGGGAGTATGTTATCACTGCGCCACTGTGGCCCCTGTAAGGTGTGAAAGGTAAATGTGAATGTCATTATGTTTTAGAAATAATGCACGTGGGTAAACTGTGCAAAGTATATGTAAGTGTGGTCTTTTCTAAATACATATTTGGAATTCTAAATACGTATTTGGAATTCCAAAAAGGATATTTCAAATTTTGAATTTGGATGGTGGTTCCAGGCTTTTATAGGCTAGAGATCATTGTAGTTTGTACATATCCAATGAAGAAAGTTGTGCAAAACAAACTTCATGATAGCCTTATATAACAAGAGAACTTGGAGAGTACATGCCTCTACCAAGGCATGTTAGAGATATTTTTAAGACGGCTGAATAATAAGTAAATGGGTAAATCTGGATATTTAATATCCAAATAGACAAATAAATGGTCATGAATTTAATACCTCCTTGGTGGAAGTAAATATGCTCTTCAGAAAACTGTGCAAAGTATATGTCATTATAGTCTGAGAAATTTTCAATTCTGTACCACTGGCCATATGTAACTATACTGCCAGTTATCTTTGTGGAGAAGTTGGGTATAAATCTCCTGACAAACCATCTGAGAAACGAATTGAATTCTGATGTATTTGCATTTACATATATTGTAGAAAGTAGCGATACCTAATGAGTCCGGACATACAGCATTGACAATAACTGGTGTACTAACCAATCCAATAACATGTAACGAAACAGCACCCTGGACTCGCAAACCTCTGTCTTCATGGGATGTTCCACTTCATCAGATGATATTCCCAAACAACTTAGGTTGTGTTAATTCAGTGTAAGAGTGCATAAGTGTTTTAAAGAATACAGAATTTATCGATAAAATTTTTGAAAAATTACTGGAGCTTAAACAGATGCCTAATGATTTTACATGTCACAAACCTTGGATCATTGAGCTAGACTGTCCCTTGACTATCCCTATTCAAAATTTCTTGTTTTAATTTGGTGTACTGAGTTCCCCATTGTGGGGGATATATAAAACCCTGCGAAGCAGTAGATTAGATTACATTAGATTGTACAAGTTTTTGATCCAATAATTGATTATTTAAAGACATCCTGGAATATTAGACAAAGTATAGTCAACAGATAAATTCATACAATTTTCTATGTTCTTTTATGTTGAATTTGATATTTATTGTGTTTTTTTTATTATTGCTACTACCATGTTTCCATACTTAAATAAAAAATATTTGTGTTATATAACTAATTATGAAATTGTATTATGTTTAACCAACAAATGAAATACTGTGTATTTGAAGTGATTTATAAGCTCATTAGGGGCTGGGCAATTAGTATAATTTATTTCAAACATGTTTTTGTGAATTGCTTGTCACTATAATAAATAAATAATAAAAAAAATATATCAAAAAAAGTAATTAGTGATTTGCAACTTTTAATTTTATTTGCAATAGAATTCCAGATCTTACAGCCATTTACTTTATGCTTCATTTACTTTAGCAATCCCTGTCTATCAGTAAGTGAGCCAGAAGTAGTTTGGTATCTATTTAGGACATCCGGGGTCACATCCGGACACATATAGAGAGCACTACTGGGGTGTCCGGGATAGCATTAGTACCAGACTGTAAAGGGTGAAGACACAAGGCTGAAAGTGGTTTCAGTCTACTGTTGTGAGTCACAAAGCCATCAGAGACAGCAGTAGTGCACTGAAGTGGTCACCCATCCCAGTACTAACGTAACTCATTGCCGCTTAACTTCAATGGAGAGACAGATACACATTACAGCTCTTCCAGACTGCTCCTGGGCCTTAATTGAAGTGGAACTGCCCCGTGAGAGTTTTTTTGGTGTTTGAGGGGGTTTAGTTGGTGAAACTTACAGGAACCGGCGAATTTGCTACAAAAGTTACAGGAGCAGAAAAATACTCATAGATATAATAAATGCAGAAAGGTTTTGATTTGTGACACCAGAACTGCCCCCATAAACCAAACAGTAACATATTGTTCAATGCTGAGGAATCCTTGCGATAATTTCTATATTCAATATGACACAGAACATATAATCCCTCAGATCATTTTTCGAAAATGGTGTAGTACTTTTTTCAGCAAAGTTGCTAACACAGAAATAAATAGAAGAAACAAATACGGACTAAAAGCATTTAATCCTTGGAAGGAGCAATTACAGAAAATGTCCATTTATCCATTTATTGACACAATGGGATGATTTACTGCCCATTATCTCACACATGTATTTAATGCCTGGAAAAATATATGTTCCATTATGATCTGAATATAATGTACAATGATCAATATTTGATCTTATTTTACATTTGTTGATGTTGCTCACAGGGCACATGTATACAAGTCTTTGTTGGCCATCCGGACCTTCCAAAGTGGCCTAGGGTAGTGAAACAAGGAGACAAATTTCCAGCAACATTGATTGATTGATTGATTGACTGACTGATTGATTGATTGGTTGAATGAATAATATGGGTTAAATATCACTTTCCACTTTCATTGCACAGGTCATACCATGACGGGCAGTGGACAGAATGGAGGAAATCAGTGCATACTACTTGTTCAAAATCCCACGCCCAAAATATACAGCAATATCTGGATTAAATCATATATTGATGGGTCCGACATATATCGCTTTCAACACTTTGTACATTTATCTGCCATTGTGGCCTAATGGGTAACACACTTGCTTAGGAATACAAGAGGACGTGGGTTCAAACCCAGGTACAGGTAGATACATAGTGGCTCGGATGACCACTTAAAATGGTGGTCCTCTATCATTGGGTCCTATCCCCAGTGGCAGGCTAAAGAACCTCAAGGACATCGAAAAATGGTCATCCTTGAGCCTCTGTCTTTCAGATAGGGGAATGTCAGTAACTTGAGAGCTTGGGCTGTACTTATGCTGTCGGATTGGTTAAATAGTGCTTTGAGTCCTGTAGCAATTGGATATATTGCACCGAGTATAAATACACAATAATAAGAATACAGGTAATATACAAAGGCTAGTTGAGGGAATGGTGGAGAGAATCAGAAATCATCCAATGATATTAAAAAACAATTGAAAGCGGACATAATATCGAAATATCCACCATTAAAGATAACCAAGATGCTTATGATTTTTGGTACTGTTGCTAGGTGATTCCAGTTAAGGCCAAGACTTAAAATGACAGCAGCTACTGGATCCTTTTTTGTAAAAAAAGGGGGCAAGGGAACCAGACTAATCAACAACTACAAAGGTTAAAACCTCATGAGCATTAGCCAAACTTGATCATCACGAAGCTGCTGAGAGTCCCATATAAACTTATATTGGCAGTTGAACAAGCCCACTATACAGACAGTGCAACCTTGGCATTAATGGACATTATATCACCTTGCATTTGTAAATGTAATAGAGCAAAAGACCCTGGATCCTAATATCTCTAATGGATGTCAAAGTCCACGAATGTAATTTAATATATAGCCATTATTTTGATAAACTGCCTGTTTAATTGCTGCAAAGGGGGAAATAAGACTGCTTCAAAATTAACACAAGATTGGCCTTGCACTCTTCTGTTATATCCCGCGGTAAAACAGAGTCATGTTTGTTATTCATTTAGTTATCATTGGTTACAGTAAGGCTGTACCAGGTAGATTTAACTTCAAACTGTACTGGCCGACTTATGGTTGGAGATATTTTGAGAGGGAGAACAACAAAAAAACAATTATGAGAACTATTTGTACGAAGTTTAATACAACTTTTACTCATTACTTGGACCTGCTAGTGTATATGACCTTGTGTTCTTTTGATTCACATATGCATTGACATAAGCGTAATCTGCAAGTATCCTTAACATAAAAATCAACTAACCTTCTACATTGACTTCCAAGGGACGAAAAAACAATTTCTACTGGACATGAGCTTCTACAAATTGAAATGTGACAATTAACATAGAGCTTATAAAGGTCCCTTTTTATGTCAGAGGTCGTAATTGCCCAGAATCTGGGTTCATTGTTTACTTTGTTAGTGCCCATTTAAGACATTCAGGATGAAAAATGCAAAAAGTTGCCCCAAAAGCGTGAAAAATGCAAATGCTTCCAAGTAATAATAATGAGGCCAGGGACTATCTGATTTGTCCTGGAATCAAGCTAGACAAACTTGGAGCCCCCATTTCTTCCGACCCTGGCCTGCAGAAAATCAATATGATAGTTTAATACAGTTAGACATATTGGTTATATAGGATATGACGGGCACAGCTCCCTGACTATCCTGCTGGCCTCAGATCCCTTGGCCATAAACTGAGGGTGGAAAGCATATGGTCACCCGCCGCAGGCAGCGATACAATTGGTGTACGTCAAAACCTAATTGGCATTATGGCTGATTCAGCCAGACTTTTGGAGTTTGGAAGTAAAGTCATGGACTTTCTTAAAAGAAAAATCAAAACAACCTTAGCAACCTTACTTTTTTGCATCCTGAGAGAGATTTCAAAACGATTAGATGTACTGGCAATAGGGTATGACAGGTTAACATCCTTGGCTATACTGATATATCGGCAATGTCTTTACTGTTTAGGAGATGGCAAGCTTGAAGTTACTCCATTTCATCATTTTGGTCTAAGACAGGGCCAACAAGTCCCCAACTTATACAATTTCTATGCAAAACATAGATATAACGAACATATGTTTTGGCGTATTGGCGATGGGATCTATTTCAAGTGCTTCTTGACCTCTACAATTTGACACATTGACATTTAACTGCGTTGGTTTTGTTTATGTGAGTGTTTATCCTGTTAAATCTCTGACTTTCATGCATGTTTATACAAGTATATGTTATATATGTGTTTGATATTGTCATCTGTCTAGGGAAGTATTGTTTTATGTGCTATTTTATTGCCTTCTTTAGCTTAGTGACTATAAACAGAATATATATCGTGAAGAGGGTAGCTAAACTTTATTGTTTCATCAGTATTCATGGAAAAGAAGTAGAATCTGTGTCATAGATATAAATAACTTCTTGTGAAAACTGTTTAGTAAAGATGGTTAAATCTACAAAGATCCAAGAATAAACTACATCATCATCACATAAGCAAAAAAAAAAAAGTTTGGTTGGGCTGAAGACCCTGAATTTGCGAGTTGGTAAGCCAAGTTGCCAACTTATCAGAAAATATCAAACAGGTTTAATATTTGTGCCGACTTTAGTCATTCTTTCAGATTTTGCTGCTGTCTGACATATACCAACAGTGAAATTTTGGTACTAGCTTGAAAATCGACAAAAGTTGGGGTAAAACTCAGGAAAATGGATCCAAAACGTAAGGGGGTTTGGGGGGGGGGGGGGGCACTGTGACGTAATGCTGAGATAGTTGTCTTAAAATTATAGGTTTGAAACTCACTGGTGTGGGACTGTTTTTTGCAAGTTGCTTTTACCAATGCATGGCAGTTAACAGGCCAGTTTCTTTCCCAGCTAGTATGTACCACTTTCCTGTATTAGTACCCAAATCAAACCCAACCATTTCAAACCCATAGAAATATCTATCGCTTGCTAGCATACACTGGCACAACTTGAGCACAAATTGTTTATTTAGACATATTTTTTAATCGCGAGCCTCGATAGAGCTCGCGCTTCTAGAGATCACTTTTTTTTTTGTCTCTGGACTTTCATGAATTGCAGTGCAGTGTGATGAATATTTGTCTGCTCACTGAAGTTAAGCAGCAATGGGCTACATTAGTACTTGGATGGGTGACCGTCTGAGTTCTAGACCAGCTGTGAGATGTGTCTGAGTTGGAATTTCTTCGTGTCACCAGACTTTTGTAGATTCTAGTGCACTACCCGTGTCTCTGATGGCATTGCGCTCGTGCTAGGAAACCAAAACACCGTTCAGCCTTGTTTTAAACATACTTTACACAGAATAGGGTGGCTCGTTTAACCTTTTATGCCCCAGTCTCACTAAAAGGGGTATTGGCTGAATTTATAGGTGTTTCATATAACTTTTCATTCCTCTATACACTGCCAGACTTCTGTTAGTAAAGTTTTCATACTGTGCCATTATCTGCTTTCTGTGGCAACCCAAACAACATACCATAGACGGTATCAAGTAGAGTTGGTAACTGCAGGGTGTCTATCATTTTTTATGGATCTTTCGCTGCCTTTTCTCATAATTCTTTGTTGTTCTGTTCCATTCTGTATCACCTGTAAGGTTAAATATCTTTTGTAATTTTACTGTATCATTACAGTTTTTTCCTGTTTTAAAAACTTTCTGTGCCAAAACTTGGACATTCTCCTCCCTAAGTCTGATTTTCTTTTGTAGCAAAACTGTACCTAGATGTGAGTATTTGGGTTTCAGAGGAGGCAAAACATTCCACTTCTGGTTTTCCTGACATCTCTAGACTCCAGAAACACCTCCTGTAGTGTGACCAGGGACATTATTATGGAAGCTCTGAGCCGCCAAAAGTTATTTTATACTAAGTCGAATGAGTCGAAGTTTAGTTGTATGTCAGAGATATTAAGTTATATGTATGATTTGATATTGTAAAAGTATGTTCGACTTAATAACTTGTTCATATTACTTAGACCATTGAATATACAATTTTGCATCCCATATACACAGCCTAATAAGTTGCACAGTTGACTTACTATTAGCGAAAATGGATTTGTTATAAAACAAAACATATACTATAGTAGAAAATTTATTAGGTCGAATATTCCACTTATTATTATGGTATATACAAGTTACTAGGTCACAAAGATTACTCAGTAAGTCAAACATGCGACTTACCAAGTCAAATAATTAATTTAATTTAAAATAACTTTTGGCTAATCAAAGTTGTGTTATTACCACAATGAAATTTAGAGTTAACTTTGAACATTCACTGAAGGATATATGACTTTCACCAAGTGAATACATTGGCAGGAATAAAACTTTAGTATCTTCAATACATGTATTTGATACTGTATTTATATTACATAAATACTAAACCATATAAATTATTGCTCAAAATGCCTTACCATGTGATTCATATTATATTATCCTGACATATAATCAATGGACTTTTTATACTTTGAAACCATATCATTATATATTAGAAACAAATGTAGAGTACAGACACTAGGGCATGTTTACAAATATTCTTGAAATTTTTGTGTCTAGAATATGAATGCAGTCATTTCTTATTTTAGTCAGGACCTACCTTATAAAAATATCACAAACATCCGCTTATTACTTTTTAAATGATGTCAACCAGAAAGCCAAAGTCATTAAAAATGCATCGGAGATATTAGATCTTAGAAAATTTAGGATTTATTCGTATCCTGAATCTGAGTTGGATCTTTTCTATAATTTAATCTCTTCTTTCTCTTGGTAAGGCAGTTCCGGCCTGAAATATCATAATGATGTGTTTATTACTGTTCGTAGTTATAGCAAACACAGACAAACAGACAGATGGGCAGACAAACAAATGCAAAAACAAAAACATAATCTCCTGATGAAGGTAGTATATTAAGTATATATGTGGATGGTAACTGACTTAGAATTTTCATCGTATTTCCATACATATATAAATAGTAACTGACTTTTATCTTTCAAATTTGAAACATCAATATAGATTTGCCATTATATTTCCATATATATTAAAATGGTAACTGACTTATATCTTTCAAATTGAAGACATCAACATAGATTTGGCACCGCATTTCCATATATATTCAAATGGTAACTGACTCTTATCGTTCAAATTGGAGACATCAACATAGATTTGGAATCATATTTCCATATATATTTAAATGGTAACTGACTCGTATATTTAAAGCTGGAGGCATAAATAGAGATTTATCATCGTATTTTATACATTTTTAAATGATAACTTACTCATATCTTTCAAATTGGAGATATCAATAAAGATTTGCTATCATAGTTCCATGTATATTTAAATGGTAACCGACTCATATCTTTCAAATTTGAGACATCAGTATAGATTTTGCTATCATATTTCCATACATTTAGTTGGAGACTTACACATATTTTTTAAAAAAAGAATACATTAATGTAGATTTGCCATCATATTTGTGTTCCTCTCATGAAGTCCTGAATAACTGACCCATGGCTAACAGATTCATTAACTGTTTATGCTGTTAATTAAGGTTTTCATTAAGAACTATTCTGACTCCACCAGCGATATAAGCATTGATGCCCTAGTCACACAAAAGGTTCAGACACAAAGAGGAGTGTTTACATCCTAATACATCTAATGTGAAAACTCTAGACAAATCCAGTCATGCCAATCCAATAATTCCATTATTTTTTCAACACAGCTTGTCTATTACTGGGATGTGAGACCACTGGAGCATCTGGCAGACAAGCATCTGAGAGCATTGGCTGGTTCATGCTGCTATTGCACTAGCCTTGCTGAAGGCTCAAGTTTCTTTCCAGTTAGGGAAAGTTTCCAGTTCAGATAATGGAGTTTCAGTTTCTATAATGTACTCATACATGTACTGACTTTTATAGCGGCATACAGCTAAGAGAAAGCCTTCTTCTGGAGAGCTTGCCTTCTTGCTTTGAAATTCTGAATGCGTACCTTATGATTGTCAAATATTTCTGCACCTATTCTGAACATATTATACACATATGGGCCTTCAGTAAGGCTACTTTTGCACTATAAATCAGGATATGGAAGCTGAGGTCTATAACACTAGCAGAACTATTTAAATACTTGACCAAATTACAGCTGAATGTGGATTGTACAGTAGGATAAAAATTAACTGTGATATTTCCAAAATTATGCATAGTTTTCATTCACATTAAATAATAATCCAAAGTTGATAGGCAAGCATTCATATTTCTTTTTACACTTTTATTGTGTCTATGTTTATTCTATAATATTGGGCTGGCAGTGAACTTGTATATGTCTTTTGGGCAAATCTCAAATAGTGAATATAGAATGTTAAAAAAGTAATGCTGTTGAACTCTATTTACCGTGTCCCTTGGCATACAAATATATTTGGAATTTCAGCTGTTATCCAATGTTTGGATTCTTTTAGTCATCACATGTTTCATGATTACATAAGTTCCTGTCAAACTTTTTTTTAGTTTCATTAAAATTGCACAAATAACCCAAGAAAATGAGGGTTGGCTAGAAACCTTTCTCAAGCATTGAAATATAGCTCACGAAATGAAAGGTTATGCGCGAAATGTTTTTCAAATATTTATCAGTGGCAGAGATTAAGCACCATAAAAATACAGAATAGAATAGAACAATACACATAAAACATTTCAACAAAATTTGTTGAAAATTATTTGTAAATGTTTGCTCTGGAAATGTCTTACAAATATTTAATAACAACTGGTTTTCATATCTATCATTTTAAAAAATTTCTGAATCGTTTTCTATCAAATGTTTTGACAATATTCTATCAAACATTTTTGTACCCACATTTTCAGAATGCTTGTTAAACGTTTACCTACAAACATTTGGAAACATATATGGCAGTGGGCAATAATTGAGAATTTAAGAGGACTTTCTCAAACATTACACCATGTACAATACCTCAAAATAAGAATTGAATGGGGGCACAATTTTAAATCAATATGTTACAATTTTAGACATAAAAATAATATTTTTATTGGTGAGCAACCTAAAAAGATATTGATATTGACCTCTGACCCCAGTTAAGATTAATATTGCTAAGCAGTACAAAAGTAATATTTTTGAGACATCATCAAGTTCATTTGTAATGTTTTTCTAACATTTGTCATGAAGCGTTTACTAAACAATATACTCAAAACATTTTAAAAACATTCTATGATAAATGGGTTTCATTCCAAAACCTTCACCAAATGTTTCCTTTCAAAACTAATTTCTTTGGTCATTTATAAATGTTTAGCAAATTTTTTCAGCCAAAAGGCTGTATAGAGAATGTTTATAAAATGTTGTTAAACATAACAGTGTAAAACGTTTACTCAGAAACAATTAGTAACCCCCAAAATAGGGTTTAAATAGGGTTTAAAAATGTTTTATATTTCTAAATCTGTACATACAGATTTGTTACCATGTGAATCAGCCATTAGGAGACAAAATATCCCATCTCTGAAGTTTTAGGTATGGTGCCCTTATAATTTGGCTTTCTTTGTGCAATCTGTGCTTTATACACTTTATTTCATTACTATAACTTGGGGATAATAAAGTGACATATATCCTTGGCACTGCAAGTCTGTAGCCACCACAAATATAACATTTATGTAATATGTAATTTAAAAAATAAATTGTTGAATTACTCTGGATCACTTATGAGTACTCTAAATAACATTTTGATTTTAAAAACTTTTACATACTAATCTTAAAATGCTACATACAACACAGAAGATCTGTATTCTTTTTCACTCAGGAAATGTCAGACCAGACAATTTGCCAATTACCTGGAAGTTATACTTAATACCCCATTAATCTCATTTAGATAGATGTGTTATCAATAGTTGTGAACTTTATAGTCGTTCTGAAATTTGCCTGACTTGGTTTCTTCACACAACATGGCAGCAGCACCGAAAATAGCCGGCGATATCCAAACCGAATCTCCTTCATCCGGATCCCGTAAATAATTGGGTCAGTGATAAAAATACACATAGGTAGGAAGTCGATCAAGTAGAGTTTAATGTAGACGACTGAGTATGGAAAATAATCCACATTGATGTGTGCGGTGATGAAGTGAAACACTAGGTAAGGTAGCCAGAAAATCACCAAAGTTCCTGTCAATAACAGGGTGGTCATAAAGGCTTTGTAATTGCTTTCAGTATCTGCTCCATTGTTTCTGTTCCTTCTGATTATAGAGGGTGTGTGCTTCCTATAATTGACAATTATCAGATAAATCCTAGCATACAGGGCCACTATGATGATTATCATGCCCACCAGGGCGTAGGAACAGATCTCAATGGATTTAACTGCCATTGAATTGGCGTATCTGTTACAATCCTCGAAGCGGGCCATAAATAACAGAGCAAAGCCCGGCACTAGACTCAGAGTCAAGGATACAGTCCATGCGAGCATGATGCACAACAGAATCTTCCCCTTGGTGACATTGGCTGTTGAAAACAAGGGGCTGCAAATGGCAATATACTGATTAAGGGCCAGCATTAACAGTGACAAGAGACTAATACAGAGTGACAGGATAAAGGGTGCCACTAGAGCCATTACCACGAACAGACAGTGCTTCAGCGCAGTGATCTTAAAGCGGGGGAAAAGCAGTGGGGAATTGTAGTACATCCATAAGCATACAGATCCCATCATATCACACACTGCCAGATTATGTAACAACACATGATGTACTGTCTTGTATCCTCTCTTATACTGCATAGCCAACAGGGAGAGCACATTAAAACATACGCCCAAGGTGGCGAATACACTGTAAGGAATAAACCTTGGGCCGAGGACGTGCCTGATGTGTTCGCTTTCCGCAGTGTTGCCAACTGACAAACTGTCATTGGTGGATGAAGGGCTCCCCATTTCCACTGGTGTCATTTCTGAGAAGTTTCTGTCAACAGAGATAGGTAATCCCACGTCAGTGGCATTGTAAGCCACAAACTGGCTCATGGTGAGATTGTGTGACAAACAAAGCTAGTGCTTGACGAAAAAAATAATTCTTCCCTGGCACCCTCTCAGTTCTATTCAATAAATATCCAAGCTATTTTCTAGACCACAACAAACTGTCACAATCCATTATATTATTAAACAACTCAGAAAGTGTTATCCAGTGTGGACTTTATGACAAGTTTCACTGTGTGAATTTCATCTAATTGTATCGTATATCTAGAAAAGTGTTATTGACGATTTTATTTATAGCCATAGAACTTCATAGCTACAGTTTTATTTGTCACTTTCCAGTGAATAGACATGCAATACATCATTTCAGAAACTTCAGTTTGATCCCTTTGTAGTTTTCCTTTTGTTTGACAAACCTGGCTCTGTGTTTAACTGTGTTAATCAATCATTATTGAATTTCCCTTTTATTCACAACTGAACTTGACTCCTGTATCTGTTCATTTCAACATGTGTATTTGTTCAACGCCCTGTTGACTCAAACTGCATTCTTGTTCAGCCCTGCAATGACAATAAAATTATTTTAAAACATCTTGTTATTCTTAGTTGGAATAACACAAATGAACATATCTGTACAGATTAAGGAAATGTCTAAATTCCATCAGCAACGGTACCAGTTTATAACTTAGAGTTATAATAAATTGCAGAAATTTAGTTACAAATATAAGCCTTTGCTTGTACCATACTTTATTATATATTATAATGATTTATTCTAACTTTTTACTTAGAAATTTCAGACTTTTACTGCGTAGTTCACACTTCTCTAGTCTATTGTCACTGGTGTATTTCTGACATGATTTATAGTAACAGACGAGATAAAGGTAGGTGAGGGATGGAAATCGGCCAAAACTCACAGCAGTGAATAAATTTGTCCACATTTGTTTCATAATTTTACCACAATGGGTAAGGAGATTACAGTGGTTACAATGTGATACAATATATATCACTAATATAGGTCAAATGAAATCACAACAGTAGTAACACAACCCTATCAACCACTCAGACCGAGTTTGCAATACCTAGGTCACATCGTTCTGTGTGGTCGTATCATATTGTATTGTATTTATACTCAGAGCAGTATCTCCATGTACTACTGGACTCAAAGTGCTATATGACCCATCCGACTGCACAAGTACAGCCCAACTCTCAAGTGACTGACATTCCCCTAACTGAAAGACAGAGGCTTAAGGATGACCATTTATCAATGTCCTTGAGGTTCTTCAGCCTGCCACTGGGGACAGGACCCAATGACAGAGGACTGCCATTTTAAGTGGTCAGTCGAGCCACTATGTATCTGCCTGTACCTGGGTTTGAACCCATGTCCTCTGTGTTCCTAGTGTGTTATCCACTAGACCACCGTGGCAGTAAGTTTTGTCCCACTTCTTTGGGCTGCAAATTTAAAATTTATAAAACAAGGCAAGTTGTGGTTAGTTCTGGATCATGTTTAGTTATATTTTTCTTGTTTAAGTGTCTATCACAGCTCTATTGTCTATGTTTTACATAAGTGTGTGTTTCTAGATGAGTGTGTTACCCACTAGGCCAAAGTGGCAGATAAAATAAAATAAAAATAAAATAGCTTGTGGGAGCTTGCAGGAGGTTTTTTTTCAAAATTAAAAAAAATGGTCCTGAACAAAAATTTGCACAGTTACGAATCCCAACAAATCATGCCCCTATCAAGACACAAAGCAGATTATACCACAATGAGCCACAAAAAAGTACATTTGATATTGCTGCTTTAACGTTAGTTTGTGACCCCAGCACAATCTTGCCTAGGAACAAATAGAAATGGACCACATAAAATGACCACATAAAATTGAGGTAATATCCCCAGTGACAAGCTGAAGAACCACGGGGACATTGACAAATATCTCTGAGCCATCCCTGAGTCTTTTAGTGAGGGGAATATCAGTCACTAGAGCTTGCACTGTACTTGTGCATTTTGGATGGGTGAAACAGTACTAAAAGTCTTAAAAGTAAAAGAGATATTGCACCGAGTATAAATATATATAAAATACAATATTGCCCCTAAGTATGAGGAAAGTTTAGAAAACAAAACTCTCGTATTACCAAAACATCAACAATAACATAAGCAAACACATGTTTGGGATTTACACACTATTATAGTGTTTAAAACATAAAGGGTGGGTTTTAAGTGTGAGCTCTAACGAGGCTCACACTTCTAGAGATCACTTTTATTTATTTTTTTTTGTCTCTGGACTTTCATGAATTGTGACGCAGCATGATGGGTATCTGTCTGTTCACTGAAGTTAAGCAGCAATGGGTTACATTAGTACTTGGATGGGTGACCGCTTCGGTGCACTACTCGTGTCTCTGATGGCTTTGCAGCTTGCGCCAGCAAACTGAAACCCCTTTTGGCCTTGTTTTTCTACAGATCCAACAAGAAGTAGGTCATTCACAATGTTAGAGAATATGATAGTCTCCCACACAATAAATTCATGCCTCCAACGTATGTGGGAGTTACTTCAGGCAGTTTCATCGGTAAAGTGTGAATGCTGTATGAAGAGTTAAAAATTAAAAATAATTTTGTATTGTGCAACATTTCAAATAAAAGCACTGAATCTCTGTAAGTGTGTACAGTTTTGACAGTAAAACCCAACACATGCAATTGATTTATTAATGATTGAAACTGCCTTGGGTTTTAGATGAATTGTACAACTGTATGAACAAGTTAAATTACTGTCATATGTATTGACATCCAACAGCATAAATAAGAATGAAAAGCTATCAACTTTCAATAATGAAAATGTTGTTCTTAAGTTTTGAGCAATAAAATTAAATGTCATGTTAGAAGTGAGACTTCGATAACACTACTCATGTTGTTGATGGAATTATGCACAGTTTAAAAACTTGTTGACAGATAAACTTTGTATGTGCATATTTTGTCCATAATGTCTTACTGTTTAATTATCACTTTTCTCTCTAGAAGGAAATTTGAAAAAAAAACTATAACTAACACATTACAACTTTATGAAACTAATTCGACTGGTGCTAAGGTTGTAACTCGATTGGCAAAATAATTGTAAATATATCTTTATTACCGAACACTGTAAACATACATAAATGAATTTACTTTCATTCATTCACAGATCAAGCTTCGCTATAACTTAGTTATGCAAAAAATGAAAATAAGTAGAATATATAAAAATAATGCATATATTTTAATATAACATTGTTACATTAAGTCAGACTGATAGTAACACTACACTCAGTAGAATTTCATTTATTTATTTGGGGTTTTAGGTCACTTAAAACACTGTACAGGTCATATCACGACGGGTAGTTGGAAGGGCAGAGGAAACCAGTACATACAGTTCATCAGGGTTCTGTACTGTAAACTGCCGACCAATGGCAAGCAACTACCAGCTTTCCTACTTAAGGCCGTGCTGGGTACTGAACCCCGGCCTCAGAGGTGGGAGGCGAGAGTGTTGCCACTCTGCCACCGTGGCCCCTACACTCTGTAGAAGAATTGAAATATAACTATATATACTTTTAATATGAAATCCATTGGTAAGTTTGACTTGCTTAAATTAAATTTACTAATATTAAAACAATAATCAGTCATAAAATTATATCATGACATGTTTATATTAAGTTTGCCTAATGCTAAAACTATATTTACTCTAATAAACTAAAATAAACAGAGAAAGTTTTAATTTGACATGACTGTATTTAGTTGGACTAAAGATAAAACTATATCTAGTGGAAGAAGTAAAAAAAATAATTAACATATATTTTTGTATAATTAATAAGAAGGGTAATTATGTATAGTTTTAACATATTTCAAGCAAGATTGTTTAGCATGCATGAAATATTGCAAATATTAACTGGGCAAAAATTGATGTACCTTACTGCACAATTTTTGCTCAGATCAAATCCAAAGTCGTAAGAGGTAATACTCAATGGACACAAAGGCTTTAAATTCTCCTGGTAAAAGGCATAAAGGGACTGAAATCACATCTGAAAGGTCTTCAGATTGAACAAATGAAATCTCTTGATAACATCAACTAAAATGTACGGGATTTTCCCGGGGTTAATGTGTGTATTTTTTACCCTATTTCTACTCCTAAACAGACATTTCAGTTAATGAGGAAAGGGGTGCTTTTTCATTGGAGATAGATTTATTGAGAGGGATGCTTTGTGTGGAAAGAGAAGTATAGAAAAAATGTCCAAAATTAGTGAAGTTTTCATAGACTGGTCGATTTATATGTGATTTTCTGTAGTGTGTTATTAAGAAAATTGTTTTTTAAGTAGATGGCATATGCTTTGTATTACTCAATATATAGACTTTCAGGATAATGATTTCAATAAACAAAGTAAATTTCCAGCTCCCTCTATCTTCCTGTGATATTTCTTTAACATCAATACAGGATAGAATAATTTCTATACTTAATTTTTACAGATTATCCGACGAGCATAGATCTCCACCAATCAGCTTGTTTTACACCTCTGTTTTTCTCCTGTTCTAGATCATGGTATCCAGAATTTTGTTTGGTTCTGGATCAAACTGAGGAGTCTTACAGACACTATTTGGGAAGATCCTGTATATTTTTCCACGCATTCTGTCGATTTATTATGGGGATATACATCCACACCCGATACTCATACATTACTACTCACAAAAAAATTTAAAAATTGCCTCTCTCACAATGATACAAGATGCTTCAGAAAATTTCTGCATCCAGATGATGATTCTGATCACCACCAAAAATGAATCATTTGTTCAATGGCCATTGTC
Organism: Sabellastarte sp. h YS-2021; assembly: GCA_964017235.1. NCBI lineage: Eukaryota > Metazoa > Annelida > Polychaeta > Sabellida > Sabellidae > Sabellastarte > Sabellastarte sp. h YS-2021. The sequence goes on from OZ024928.1 coordinate 44,200,473, forward strand.
ATCATTTCCTGAAAGTGTCAAAATCTGTCCATTACATTTCAAGTTATCTGGAAACCGACAGGCAAACAAACTTCTCTAAAGACACAAGCCAAGATTCTGATGGTTTGAGGAAATTTGTTTCATTTAGTAGGAACAGCTACAGTAAGGCAGCACAACCCTAGGCATTTATTGGTTATTGATATATCAGTCTATTAACAGTCTACACATGGGAATAATGACTTATATGCCCCATGCTTCAGAAAATTATTGCCCACTCTTGCATTAGATATGGATAATAACCTCAAACACGTCAGAGAGAGTGTAAAAACATAATCCATCTGTTACCATCCGACAGTGATGGGGAATTTTTCACAAAAAATTCAGATCCGGAACTAAACAGTAATGTACAATATATATTGACCCACTGACAAATCTAATACCACTGTTCCACTGTAATGGCTAATTATAACACCAAGTCAATTTAAACTGAGATGTTGCTACAAATGATCCTATCCAAAAGGCGGTTTTAAAGAAAAATGTGATAAGGTTGTGATATTAACCCTACATGCCTTGATGGAGGTGTGCACTCTCCAAATATGCTTTTGTATAAGATTGTCATAAAAATTCAACAAGTTTCGTCACGCTCCATATTTGATATCTGCACCGCAAAGCCTTTATGGAAAAATCAAGCAGTTTCATTTTTCCGTGGCATCCCCATGGACACATTGCATCTGTGGCGGAAGCCACAAGGACATTACGGACGTTACAGATGGCCGTACGGGTGGAAAAGATGATCCATAAATCACTCAACATTTTTTAAATAAGGAATTCTGCCGCGATCTAGCGGTACATCTGGCCATGTGTAACTGGGGTCTAAATCTCCATAGCACTTTCAAAGTCAAAGTGGGTGTTTTAACCTCCTGTTCAACAGCCAGGGTCATATTGGGACAGGCCCTTACCTTTTGGCACTTGTGGGAGTCGAACCCACACAGAGGTGACAGCCTGTGATTTGATGCCAAACCTGGTAACTACTGAGCCACCCAGGACCTTTCCCCTCACAGTAGTTTCATTGTGTATATATGTTGTATTGAATGTAGATAACCATTGAATGTATAGATTCAATGGGTTATTCATTGAATGTGAAGATTCGATGGCTTGGTCAATCAACAGCATTCAACAGCATGTGTACATTCAATAGTTTAACCGTGGAATGTGTACATTCCAGAACCACAGTCATTGAATTTGTATATGAACTTAGAAATGGAAATAAGTAATTTATACTCTGTGAAATGTAACTTACTATTGTCATTTTCTTAATAAATCACATGTATTCAATTAACTTAAAATACACTTTTGCAATAAGTTGATTTTCTTTGGTCAGTTACATACTTATGTATTATAACAAAAACTATTTTGTTTTCTAAAAAATCTGTTAGGTTATAAGAGTTAGGTAATATGCATGATATTTGATGTAATCTGATATTTTTATTTATGTTTCATATTTCAGTTGATTTTAACTACACGGGACAAAGGTTTTTTTTTCAATGATAACCAGGTGTTTGACAACGATTCAGAAAATAAAAACATCAAAGCTCTTACTAATGTGTTTGTAGCCTTTTCCATAAGAGAACACAAGTTGGGTTTAGATCCTGTATTGTAATTAAATATACATGTTTATATTAATTCTTTCTCTGGTCTCAACTGAACATAAAAGCACTATGGTACAAGACCTACAGTATTTTGTTTGATACAGAAATGAACCGTCATGCAAACATCAACATAAAATTTGCTATCAGCTCAGATCCTGTCCTTCAGCTAGGGGATGTCCATCACCACAGATCTTATACCCCATTCACACTATAGGCGGTATCCCCCATTTTTAGTCCACGTTTGGTAAAATGTCCCTGTCGTTTAACTACCGTCCGAGGTCTGTATGCCACCTTGTGACACAGTGGCAAAACGTCCATTCCCTTGCACGTCCTATTGAAGTTTTAAAATGTTTAAAATTTTCCGCTTCTGAATGTGGTACTGTGAGCATGCATTGAGAAATGGGAGCATGCTTAGAGGAATTTCTTGCTAGGGTAACTGAAGGTGTACTCCACGGTGTATGTAAGGTTGTAACTCGGTCGTGTTTAGGTATAGTACGGTGACATAAGGCAACTGGAGGTAAATGGACATTTCGCCACTGTGTCAAAAGGTCGCATACAAACCTCGGATGGTAGTTGAAGGACAGGGACATTTTACCAAATGTGGACTACCGTGGAGGATACCTACCGTCAGTAGTCTGAATGCTACACTGCTACACTGTATAATATTATTTCATAATAACTGAACAAAGTTTGAGTTAACTAAAAGATTTTGATCAGTTTAAGTGATTCAGATCATTTGGTTGTTAGTGGAACTGGTGGTCCAGTCTGTTCTGTGGTCCTTGGGGGTAAGTGTAATGATGGCGTGTCCTTCACACACACACACACACACACACCTTATTACTTTACTTTTGATACTGGCTACCATACACAAGCCCGCGGCAAGAATATTAGTTATTCCATGATGCATCCAACTCTATCTTTACTGTCCTTCTATTAATCTTAACAGGCAAAGTGTGATCATATCATATGGCCAATTTATCAATGAAGCCACGCCACATGCTAAGCCAGAATGACCTTTGAATGGCAGCACCCAGACCAGTGTTCTCCTCAACTACCCCACCCTGACATGTCCAGAGATAATTAACCCAAAGTAATGGTCAACATTCCATCAAAGAAACTGCACAGTTACTCCTAAGTAATTTTAGGGGAATATAGCCTTGTATCAAACTCATATTTATCAGCCAGCTATTATTCTAATTCTAATAGCATTTTTATAGCACTTTACCTCCATGTAAAGACAGACTCTAAGCAAACCAAACAGAAAAACCAGAGAACTTATAATCATTAACCTGAGACATAGCAGGGGTCAGCACCACAGAGAGATACATGGAAAAGGGGAAATTAGGGTGGATATGCCTGTGCAAAGAGATAGGTTTTGAGCTACTTTCTGAATGAGTGGAGAGAAGTGGCCGAAAGTACATCATCAGGCAAATCATTGCAAATCTTTGGAGCATCATCAGCAAAGCTGAGTTCAAAATAAGTAGACTGAAGTGTGGAACCTCAAGGAACACACCATCAGCTTGGCTTTTACGTGTGTTATAAACACATTATCTAGGTTTAAGGAAAGGTAGGAAAGATATAGACATCTTGATACAATTTTTACTGTTGCTGGGGACCTGAGACAATAGTTTGTATCAAAGAACTTGCTGCAAGGAATAACCTCAATATTTTTGGTCTCAATATCTCTTCCTTCGCCATTCATTTTGTACACCATTTCATAACTCTCTGGCAGGGGAAGGGAGCGAGGGGGGGGGCAAGGGGGGATACAACTCCTCAAGGTTATCCCATGTCTCTCTTACACAGTGTGAATTAAATTGTAAATAACATTTATATAGTCTTTTACAAAATAGTTATAGATATTTGATACAACAATCTAATTCTCTCATTAAAATTCAATGACATTTTGAGTGATAGTTATAAGGCTTATGCTTTTATGTAATACATTTACTGTCTATATTTTGTTGTCTCAATGAATATTTAATACCCCTTTCACGCTTTCTCGATAAGCAGCCCTGATGTACCCACATTACAATTACCCAAATGTATATAAAAAAATCTCTGATAGGTATTTTATTGACGCATTCACTTTGCATGCTAAATGCTGGTTGATAACCTTGTTATTTGATTTCATTTCATAAAACCTATGTCACCTTGACAAACTATGTTAGCAATGAAATAACTTTACATTGCATGAGCAAATCGGGTGAATACTGAAAACACACTCGCTCTCACCACTAAGTTTGTTACTCTCAAATTTATTTGCTGAGAAAGCGTAATTTAAAGCACAAACTCTCAAAGAAAGACTATGAACTGTGCGGAAATTCTAAGTCAAATGTACATTATTAAGTTGTATATACAATTCAATAACTAATATACTCTAGCTAATGGTAATTTTTCCACGTGACTCAATCATGTCCATACGACTTAGCAAGTTGTATATTTGAGTTAATATCTTGCATATTCATATGGCAAAAGTTGTAAATATTATTCATACAAAGTTGAATATCTATAACTTATTAAGTCGTGTATAATAGTCACTAAATTGCAAATACAAGTTACTAAGTTGAATATATGGGTGATTGGGCTCTCTACATATGAGTCAAGTATCTTGTAAATATTACTTAATAAGTCATTTATTCAACTATGTATAATATAAACTTATGCAGTTCAGGGTACCGTTATTGGCCTGTACTATGTCTGGGCTAAAGCTATGTTAAAACCTTAACAAACTTATTAACTGGGAAAATTCCCATACGCCTGAGAAAAGGCTAGTGTTAGTGTTGTTGTAAAAGTCGCATAACTTGGCACGAATCACTCCAATTTATCAAAGATCAATGGCATTCTGTTCAGTGATCAAAAAGGCATTGAGATTTATAGAGATATCTCAGAAATTCCAGGAACAATTTGGTATAAGAAGGGTTAAAGCATCAATCTTATTGACAGTGGGTACAAGAATCTAAAACCTTTTTTATTTCATGTCAAAATGGGTGAGGTTGTTCATGATGAACAAGGAAGTAATGTAATTACCTCCGATAAGGAGACATCATTTTTATGACCTTTTATTTGTCTTTCTGTTTGTTTGTTTGTTTGTTGTTTGTTAGAAGGATTAAACAAATACTACTTGTCGGGTCTTCATGAAACAAAATAAGAAGATGGGTCTTGGTTTAACTTAGATCCCTTTAAATGTTGAGAGTCATCTGGATACATAATAACAGAGATCCATATTTTCCCATTTACTTATTATTGAGTCATTTAAAAATCATAATACCTTGGTGGAGGTATGCACTCTCTAAGTGCTTTTGCTATAATTCTTTTGGGAACAAAACATAAAGTACATTGGTTTGTAACACGTGTATATTAGGCATGGGTCTGTCCTAATATGAGAGTGCCTGCTGAATGGCACATAAAGCTTGTTACGACCCATCTGTGAAATTGTCCATTTCATGAAATGAACAAGGGATTTGTCTCTTTCATGAAATGGACAACCCAACTGCCCATTTCATGAAATGGACAAAACAGCTATCCATTTCATGAAATGGACAAGAAATCTTTTAACCATTTCATGAAATGGACAACTAAAGCTAAGATCTGTAGTTATACCCTGTCGATAAGTCACATCACTTATAGATTAATCTTCACTGCCTTACAACTTTAAAAAGATCAGTTTTGAGGACTCCAGAGAGAACAGCTCTCTTGTAATAGTTCTTAAACATTTATGAGCATCACCAGTCTTGACGATTATGCTTCAGACTTTCACACTTTGTTAAGTCTTACAACCAGTAAGAGAACGTATGTAACAATGTTAATGTGACGATCGTGTAGTAAATTCACTGCAGTGGAACAGGGGTATAAGGAGAATGTGGATCGTATACATGGAGACTTACAGTACAAGGGATACATCCATATAAACATATTAACTATCCTTTTCACTCTGATAGAGGGTCATTCTGAATGCACATTATGGTTTTTGCTGTTAATGAAGAGATGGAAGTGTGCTGACCTATGGAGTAATTGAGCAGAGCTGGATGTAATGATTATAGAGTGACCAGTGAGGCGTGTGATTTAGGTGATAAGTACTCGCATCAATCACAAACTATGTACATCTCTTAATACTAACTACAGGGCTGCATTATAGAGATATTCTAGCAATAATGAGGACACTTCACTAGCTGGAAACTAACTATAGCAGTTGAGTTAAAGTTATAAATATCAATCATGAAAAGGGGGGGGTACAATTTGTGGTGTCACAACACCAGTTGTAAGATATATACACACAGTTTAAGTGTTGCTGTTGAGTTGAAGTTGTAAAATGGTAAATATTGATAAAGAGCAGCATTTGTGGTGTTTACATTAGATATAAAATACCCAGAGACAGATTAAGTTTTACTGTTGAGTTAAAGTTGTAACTGTTAAATTAGTGATAAAGAGTACAATTTGTAGTGTTGATATTAGATATAAAATACACAGAAACAGATTAAGTTTCACTGTTGAGGTTATTACCAAATTCACATTACAGGTGGTATCCTCTGTGGTATTCCTTGCTTCATGAAACGTCCTTGTCCTTCAACTGCCGTCCAAGGTTAGTATGCCACCTTGTGACACAGTGGCTAAATGACCATTACCTTGCTCTTCTGGAAATTTTAAAGTGTTTGAATTTCTGCCTCTGAATTTGGTATGTGAGCATGCACAGACAAATGTGAGCATGCACAGATGAATTTCTCGCTATGGTACCTGAAGGTGTAGTCCACTGTGTATATCAGGTTTCGACTCGGTCATCTTTCGGTGTAATATGGTGACAACAATAAGGCTAGTGGAGGTATATGGACCTTTTGTCACTGCGTTCCAAGGTTGCATATGAACCTCAGATGGTAGTTGAAGGACAGGGACGTTTTACCAAACTCAGACTACTGCGGGGGGGGGGGGGGGGGGGGGGGGGGGCTACAGCCTGTAGCATGAATGCATGAATGCTACACCAAATCTCGGAAGATATGATGTGTCCTTGGAGGCAGTTCCGCTGCCTCAAAAAAAATGTAACCATGGGACATACGGCCTGTAGTGTGAATGGGGTATAAGTTGCAAACATTAATTCTGAGTAAAAAAAGAGGAAAGGACACTATGGAAACTATATTCTTCTACTTTTATCACCAAAGAAACGCAGATTATTGTAGTTCTAAAATTTATCCCTAACATAGATTCATTTCTTCACTGTAGCAGTAACGGGTCAGAAAAGAAAGAAAAAAGAAAACAAAAACACAATATACTCAAGAAAACTAGTGAAGAGGTTGCTGGAAGCGAAAGGGGTCACTGTGTTGAACAGTGTAAAACAGCTATGTTATGTTCATTACATGTTGTATTTATAACGTTTATTGGCGTTTTATGTAATTCCTGATTCCACCATGTACTGAAACACTTCTGTCAGTAAAATGTATATACTGTGACATTCCCTGCTTTCCGTGGTTACACATGTACAGAGGTTTTGAACTGTTCAAAGTTTTAGCCTTATAGAGGGTATTACGTTCTGTGGAATAGAACTACATGGTTATATATCATTTTTGCCACGGTTCAGCTGCCTTTCCTCCGATTCTTTGTTATGCTATTGCTTTCTGTGTCACCAGTGAAGTTGAATGTATTCCATTTCTTTACAGCATCATTACCGTATATTTTCTGTGTCAAACCATGAAAATGTTCCTCCCCAAATTCTGACCGTCTTACTAGAGGTGTGTAGATGGATTACATAGTGGATGAAACATTCCCTCTATATTTATCTTGCTATCAATAACCTGCCTGTAGTGCGACAGGGGCATTCGGTGTCCAAAATTCAGCTATTCTTACACTTTATTGGACAACTTGATTTATTTATTTATTTGGGGTTTTACGTTACTTTCAACACTGTACAGGTCATATCACAACGGGTAGTTGGAAGGGCAGAGGAAACCAGTACATACAGTTCGTCAGGGTTCTGTACTGTAAACTGCCGACCAACGGCATGCAACTACCAGCTTTCCCATTTGAGGCCGTGCCGGGAACCGAACCCCGGCCTCAGAGGTGGGAGGCGAGAGTGTTACCACTCTGCCACCATGGCCCCTTTATTGGACAACTTGATAGTTGACACATTTTAAAATGTGATTACAGAGGGGGGAAGGGAGAGGGGGGCAGTGGCGTAGTGTGTAACACATTCTCCCTAATCTCTTAGGTCCTGAATTTCTATTACTGGTCAGACAAAACTGAAACTGTTTAGCTGTGGGACTTGTGGGTGACTATATTATAATATAAAGTATAAAGTGTATAAGCAATATTGTCAAAAACATAGTACAGTTTCTCTATATGTGGTATTTTACTGCAAATCATGTGACTTTCTCATCCCAACCAATTTTAGAGAAATTGTAGTGATTATAGAGACTGTATTTAATCAATATTACTTTTTCATGAAATACCATAACAAACACTTGTAACTTTGCTATCCGTTTCCAAAGACCAAAAGGCATTTGGGGTACACCAGAATCTGCCTAGTGAAACACCCCTAATTTTCTCCACCAGTAAATATTCTGGGTGTCACAATGTTATCTTTAGCATTGAAGTTGCCCCAAACTGAAATTAATTGTCACTTCTGTCTCAGTCACATAACAATCATAGGCTTCTGTGTAAGTCTGATGACAAAGTAATCATACCACTAACAGGATTATCTCTCCTCTGGGAATAAGAGAACCAAACTATTAAATGTGACCATAGTTTATATTTGTTGCAGATGGAAATGTTGTCTCTAGACACATTCATTCAGAACAGCCGCAAGATGACATTAAATCTAACACCTCCCCCCCCCCCCCCAGCTCCCATATGGGTTGTTTAAAGCAGCTTTAACCCTTGCTGCCCCCATATGCAATAAACATGCACAAGTAACACTTACTTTTAACTCAATGGTCTGGATTCAGGAGAGGGGGGCAGGCAGTTTTCTTGTCTTGTGGTAAGATTTTATATGAACACTAATCTAATGACCCAGGGCTGATGTAGGGCTAATCAAAATTGATGGACCAATTTATTCCAGGTCTCTATGCATTGGTGAACAATAGTATATTCTTGACACAAAATTTATATTGTTTTTCTTGTTATTTTTGTCTTAAGTGCAATTACTGTTGATGTAGCAATATGTTGCCATGTTTGACAACGTTAAGACTTTTTTATGCTATATTTATTGTTGTTGTTTTTTTACAATTTGTAGTTATAATGATAACATTAAAGCTTTTCTGATGCTATACCTATCGTAAGCTTTGCAATATGTTTTTATATTTGACACCATTAAAACTTTTCTAATCCTATATTTACCGTTAGTTTTGCAATATGTTTTCATATTTGACAGCATTAAAACTTTTGTTATCCTATACTTACTGCTAGTTTTGCAATATGTTCTTATGCTTGACACCAAAAATACTTTTCTTATGCTATACTGTTGGTTTTCCAATTTATTTTATTGACCCACCAGAGCTTTTGTGATACTATACTTATTGTTGGCTTTGCAATATTTTGTTATATTTGTCCCATTAAAGCTTTTCTGGTGCTATACGTATTGTTGGTTTTGCAATAATTTGTTATATCTGACAACATTCAAGCTTTTCTAGTCTTAAACTTTTTTTGAAAATACTGTTATGTTTTATACACTAAATTACTTGTAATTTTTAACCCACGTTTGTTCTGTAACAGTATGAAAACATTGTCATCTAAAAATACAATGATATATTACTTGTATACGTTTGTGGCCCCAACTAAAACGTGTCAGTGTAACTTTACCTTCATGGTGAACATTACTCTGGTCATATAAGTATCTTGCTCTCAATAAATATCTCAAAGTGACCTTTAGATTAACCTTAATTTTAACTGCTAAATTCCTCTTTCAAAGCCCCCTTTGATTAACACAGCCAGCAGTCTTGCTCAATAAGTATCTTAAAGCGACCTTAAGATTAACCTTAATCTTAACTGCTAAATTCTCGTACACCTCTGTCAATGCCCCCTTTGATAAACACAGCCAACAGTCTTGCTCAATAAATATCTCAAAGTGACCTTAAGATTAACCTGAGTCTTAACTGCTAAATTCTCGTACACCTCTATCAATGCCCCCTTTGATAAACACAGCCAACAGTAATTAAATCCTAGAACTTGACATTCTGTTATAGTGAAGCATTTCTATTAATCCTGTCAGCAAGAAGGGGTCAGTCTAGAACAGCCAGCTATTTCACTTCAGCCTCTCTCTCCAAATCATGCTAATAACTAATAGATTAAAGTGTTCTCAACAAATGCCTGTGTAGGAATTTGCACAATTGGCCCTTTGATGAACTACAAGTGAGGTTTATTAACCATGATTATTTACTGCAGAATTCTAGATACAATATAGTTTGTTGGGGTGGTAATTTTTCTTTGTCAGTTTGGTCTCTTCAGTCCTTAAACTAGACTCGTTTGGGTTACTATTTAAGCTATGGAAAATATAAATAGAGGGAAGAGATGAAGGATTGGAAGAATTGGAATAGTATGATTTATGGGAAGGTCACGCTGGTATCACGAGTTACTTATGAATACAAAATATCCAACTCATCGATACTCATTTCTGGTTCGGTGCATTCTTATGTTTTGGTGGTATCTATAAGAGGGCTGTTCCATTTCTCTGATATATCGTAAACCCTGCTCCCGATTGTGAAAATATGGGAATCGGGAACTCGCATGAGCTTCATTAAACCATGCTGACAGGAGGGGGTGAAGGATTGGACTGGATCGCTTTATGGGGCAGATCATTTTTAAACATGCAGTGCCAAGACATGAGGTTTCTTTTCTGTGACATTAGGGCAAGGTCATGAAGCAAAATTATTATACGAGTTGGTAAGACTGCTTGGAACGGTGTATAGAAGCCATTACAGTAAGAATTATAAAATTTGCGTAATTATGTAAAATTCAGCAGTTTGAGTATCCTCTTCTCTGTTCCTGGCCTTGTGGGCAACATCCTGTGTGACAGCACCCTGATGCAAAAAAAAATTGACAGAAATTTTGATGAGCTGTCTTACTTTTAAGCGTGTCCCATATTGTCAAATTGTACCCATTGGACAAGGCACTTTACACAAATGTGTCCCTCTTCACCCAGGAGTATAAATATAATCAAAACACAATTGAACTAGACAATATGCACCACACCATTGTCTAAACTGCCTTATACATGCATTTAGTGAATGACTGTATTTCGAATTAGACTAGTGTGTCATCATCTCATCAGAGGCTAGGATAAAGTTACATTCATTCCCCTGAAGTAGGATTTTTGACTCCTCTTTGATCCTCTTTTGTTGGCATGGTAACAAGTTCAAATTTGAACTGTTAGGGGATTGCAGAAAGGGATCCTTCCAGCAGTAACTTTCTCACTGAATTACTTTTGGTAAATCATTAAAAATGAGTGATTATGATTTATATTATGGTTTAATCATATGATTAACTTATTTCAATGATAAGTTTATAATTTTTAAATAAAAAGCAATGCTCATCTAATGCAAGCGTTTATGATCAGTCTCTTTATATAGGACGAAAATAGGACAAATTATGGTTACAGTAGTTTAAATATTTATCATACTCTGTACTTTGCATATTGTTGTATATGCGTTTTTTAATGCAAATTTATGAGCTCCCAGCCTGACATATGGTGTGATATCAGAAAAGTTAGCATATAAATTATTTTTATATATGTATGGGATACCTGATTTAGATACTGTTTGTGTGTTTTTGCACAAACAGTTCAAATCAAATATGAAAGATTGTCACTCTAGGACACTAATCTCCATGTGACAGCGGCCCAATATCAGACAAGAGAAAAACAAAGGCATCAGAAAGTGCAATAAGAGTGCCTATCTATCACATGTTTTGTCAACTGTCAAACAGTTTGTTGGGAAGTCTAGAAAATATAGAAAAAACATTTGTACATGTTTATGAGAAAGACTTCCTTTCTAACATACTGTAAAACGTGAATTCTACACTCACATCATTATAAAATTATAATGATGAATTGGCATAGATAAACAAGCATATTTTTTTTTTTTTGTGATTTTAATAATTAAAATCTTGATACTTTTCAAGATTTTTAGCTTGTAAGATAATTATCTGAAAGTTGATGCATTGTGTGTGAGTACATTAATCATTTTTATGTTTGTCATGAATGGCTTTAAGTTAACCTTATGTGTAGTTAACACAGTCCACAGACTAGTAATGAACTTTCATCGATTGCAATTATAGTGGGGGATGGTGTCCCCCAGAGTGTAGAGTTTTGGAACAAGTACCAGTTATGTACCAGCTGTAACTTGGCAGTGTAAGGAGATTATTGTCTAGTCTAGGTTGATGCCTGTATCATAAACAGAATCAAAACACAATTGAACTAGACAATATGCACCACACCATTGTCTAAACTGCCTTATACATGCATTTAGTGAATGACTGTATTTCGAATTAGACTAGTGTGTCATCATCTCATCAGAGGCTAGGATAAAGTTACATTCATTCCCCTGAAGTAGGGGTATGTCAGGCTGGGAGCTCATAAATTTGCATTAAAAAACGCATATACAACAATATGCAAAGTACAGAGTATGATAAATATTTAAACTACTGTAACCATAATTTGTCCTATTTTCGTCCTATATAAAGAGACTGATCATAAACGCTTGCATTAGATGAGCATTGCTTTTTATTTAAAAATTATAAACTTATCATTGAAATAAGTTAATCATATGATTAAACCATAATATAAATCATAATCACTCATTTTTAATGATTTACCAAAAGTAATTCAGTGAGAAAGTTACTGCTGGAAGGATCCCTTTCTGCAATCCCCTAACAGTTCAAATTTGAACTTGTTACCATGCCAACAAAAGAGGATCAAAGAGGAGTCAAAAATCCTACTTCAGGGGAATGAATGTAACTTTATCCTAGCCTCTGATGAGATGATGACACACTAGTCTAATTCGAAATACAGTCATTCACTAAATGCATGTATAAGGCAGTTTAGACAATGGTGTGGTGCATATTGTCTAGTTCAATTGTGTTTTGATTCTGTTTATGATACAGGCATCAACCTAGACTAGACAATAATCTCCTTACACTGCCAAGTTACAGCTGGTACATAACTGGTACTTGTTCCAAAACTCTACACTCTGGGGGACACCATCCCCCACTATAATTGCAATCGATGAAAGTTCATTACTAGTCTGTGGACTGTGTTAACTACACATAAGGTTAACTTAAAGCCATTCATGACAAACATAAAAATGATTAATGTACTCACGCACAATGCATCAACTTTCAGATAATTATCTTACAAGCTAAAAATCTTGAAAAGTATCAAGATTTTAATTATTAAAATCACAAAAAAATATGCTTGTTTATCTATGCCAATTCATCATTATAATTTTATAATGATGTGAGTGTAGAATTCACGTTTTACAGTATGTTAGAAAGGAAGTCTTTCTCATAAACATGTACAAATGTTTTTTCTATATTTTCTAGACTTCCCAACAAACTGTTTGACAGTTGACAAAACATGTGATAGATAGGCGCTCTTATTGCACTTTCTGATGCCTGTAGTGCACCTTTGTTTTTCTCTTGTCTGATATTGGGCCGCTGTCACATGGAGATTAGTGTCCTAGAGTGACAATCTTTCATATTTGATTTGAACTGTTTGTGCAAAAACACACAAACAGTATCTAAATCAGGTATCCCATACATATATAAAAATAATTTATATGCTAACTTTTCTGATATCACACCATATGTCAGGCTGGGAGCTCATAAATTTGCATTAAAAAACGCATATACAACAATATGCAAAGTACAGAGTATGATAAATATTTAAACTACTGTAACCATAATTTGTCCTATTTTCGTCCTATATAAAGAGACTGATCATAAATGCTTGCATTAGATGAGCATTGCTTTTTATTTAAAAATTATAAACTTATCATTGAAATAAGTTAATCATATGATTAAACCATAATATAAATCATAATCACTCATTTTTAATGATTTACCAAAAGTAATTCAGTGAGAAAGTTACTGCTGGAAGGATCCCTTTCTGCAATCCCCTAACAGTTCAAATTTGAACTTGTTACCATGCCAACAAAAGAGGATCAAAGAGGAGTCAAAAATCCTACTTCAGGGGAATGAATGTAACTTTATCCTAGCCTCTGATGAGATGATGACACACTAGTCTAATTCGAAATACAGTCATTCACTAAATGCATGTATAAGGCAGTTTAGACAATGGTGTGGTGCATATTGTCTAGTTCAATTGTGTTTTGATTCTGTTTATGATACAGGCATCAACCTAGACTAGACAATAATCTCCTTACACTGCCAAGTTACAGCTGGTACATAACTGGTACTTGTTCCAAAACTCTACACTCTGGGGGACACCATCCCCCACTATAATTGCAATCGATGAAAGTTCATTACTAGTCTGTGGACTGTGTTAACTACACATAAGGTTAACTTAAAGCCATTCATGACAAACATAAAAATGATTAATGTACTCACGCACAATGCATCAACTTTCAGATAATTATCTTACAAGCTAAAAATCTTGAAAAGTATCAAGATTTTAATTATTAAAATCACAAAAAAAAAAATATGCTTGTTTATCTATGCCAATTCATCATTATAATTTTATAATGATGTGAGTGTAGAATTCACGTTTTACAGTATGTTAGAAAGGAAGTCTTTCTCATAAACATGTACAAATGTTTTTTCTATATTTTCTAGACTTCCCAACAAACTGTTTGACAGTTGACAAAACATGTGATAGATAGGCACTCTTATTGCACTTTCTGATGCCTGTAGTGCACCTTTGTTTTTCTCTAGTATAAATATAATTATGGAAACTAGTTGGCGAGGTAAACCCGCGACAGGCTGGCATTCCGCTCAGGGAAGTAGTCACTTCATGTCAAAGAAACTGGAAGTAATCACTGACCATATGGACCACTAGGGCTGAACAATCACTTGCCCTACTTTTACCACCATTCCCACTGACAAATTTCACATAGTGTGGTAAATGTCATTCTACTTATCCCATGAAGGTTAAGCCTTAATAAGTTACAACATCTGTGTTGAGTCAAGTCTCAGATGAAGATCTAATTGAGATAACAAAAAATCAAAATACTGTATCAGTAAATATTCGAGCTAGAAGAAAATTTCACTAAGTCTTCATTTTTTTAAAAGAAATTCACTAGAATTAATTTTTACTTCAGATATTAATACATATTTAAAATTTCATTAGGAATTAACTTTCACTATTTAAACTCTTTAGCTAAGATAGCTAAAGTTAATGCCTAGTGGAATTGTCAACTTATAGAAAAGTTGAAAAAAGTATTTATCACATGAAGAAACTCGTGGATTCCAATTTGTATATAAATATAACACAGCTAAATATTGACAATGATTGACTCTGTGAGATATAGAAGAGATATAGAAGTTATAGTAATAGTATAGAAAGTTATAGTTCAGAGTTTGACTATACAGTAAGCAGTCAGATAGTTCTGAATTCTGCTATGCATCACACAATACTCACAGCTCAAAACAAATTGGTGTTTTTTACCATTAACCACAGTAAACCCAAACCTTTATGATGCCATCTATGATAAACAACTCACATAGTGGTAAAGATAACAGTTATTGTTCTTGTATATATTTGTCTGTCGCCCCCATGTCTATCTGTGTTATTTCAGGTGTAAGATATTGCTCGTACAAGTTAATAACCACATACAACCAGTGCTTGGATGATTATACAACAGATTCATTTGTGAGATACAACAGAGCATTCTTTCTCAGCTGTTCTCGTATTTTTATATAGAGAGGGCAAAGATTTGGAGCTGCAAATATTTCAACAAGAGCCCGTAGGCGAACTGAACGCAGACTTGCAAAATTTTTACAAAGTATATTACTCATTCTGTTTTTTTTTTTTTTTTTTGTATGAACCATTGATCTGCTTACAGGGCATTAAATAAATGATCTCATTGATTTCTATGGTAACATAACTGAAAAATTGCTCCAGTATCAAAGATATTGACCCGATCATGCCTAAATTTAAATCAGTTCTTCCTTGTAACAGTTCTGTTCTGATTGATCCCTGAAAATTCCATAACCATCTCTGCAGTAGTTTTTTGAGTTATGCTGTAAATAAACAAACAAGTAAACAGGCTGAATAACATAGTTCGCCAAAATTCTGCAAAGTAATAAGTTCCAAATAAATATAATCCTAACACTGCCAAGTTACAGCTGGTACATCACTGGACTAGTTTCAAAACTCTGCACTCTCTGGAGATGCAATCCCTTATTAATTGCAACTCAATTCACTGATGAAATTTTCGTATACTAAAGTCGTGGATTGAGTTGACTACACACACGTTAACTTTAAATATTCCATGACAAGCATAATTATTGTTTTATGAACTCATACATAACTCATCAGCCTTCAGATAATAATATCTTAAGCTCCCCAAAAATCGTGAAAATTATCAGGATTTTCATTATAAAACCAAAAAGGTTTGCTTGTTTGTCTGTACTACTTCATTGTATATATTTATATGGTCGATGATCCAGTTTTCTTGCTAGCACTAGTTTTCCTGTGTTTGTAACACATTTCACAATGTCTCAGCCAAAACAGATTTTCTTCAAATGAAAACCATCAAAATCTAGTATTATTTGTCTTTAAAATGATACATTTGACATTTCTGTAGATGAATTAGGTACTTGGATATCACTTATCAAACTCTTTTAGTCTTATTTTGGATTCAAACCATACTTTGTTTGCCAAAAAATTTTCATTCATGCAATGTGAAACTTTGCTAATCTTTAATTGCTTGTAAATCTGTCAATATATAACCAATTTTTTACAATTAAAACTACATTGGAAAGGTTATTATGTGAAGAGTTTAACAGTTATTCCTTTTTTGTATATTATTGTGTGAAAATCGTTTAAATTTTAAAGCTTCTCAAATAGCCAACAGATAGCATGAAAACTAGGTCAGTAACCCAGTAACATAAAACCTTTGTTACTCACAATTAAATGATTGAAACGAATATTTTTCAGCAGTTTAATTGAAATTTCCCTCATAATTCAGCATAAATAATGCCTGAAGTATTTTATAGTTGTGAAAAAGCTAATGTAGATATGTTTTTATGCTTTATTGGTATTTTTGATTAAGTAGCATGTTTACCAGTACAGCCGACATAATGATATGGGTGTAGAACTGTATGTTTAACAGTGTGTTAGAAAGGAAGTCTTTCCTACAAACATGTACATGTGTTTTTTGTATATATTCTAGACTTCCCAATGTAACTGTCCGACAGTTGACAAAACATGTGATAAATAAGTGCTCTCTTGTTGCACTCTTGATGCTTATGTTTGTAGTCCAGACATTTTTACTTTCACTTTCCAAAAAGAAAATGTTAAGGTATTGTTATCATATCCGGTTGTCTGTTTGTTTAAAACTCTACATCATATCAGGCTCATATTTTGACACAAGGTGGAGTTTACCTATGGCGTGATCTTCCTCAAGATGACCTAGATCCAGACTGTAAATCGAGATGTTTTTAGTGATTCTGTCTTTACATGGCTTGTCCCTTTTTAAGTTGACCAATGATCCAAATTTGGGTTTGGACCTTAATTGACTGTTTGCCGTTTTCTCCACAACGTATGGGCAAGCTTTACTATAGTCTCAGACACTGCTAGTTTGTTAATAGAATTACTCTATTCTTTTTGGAGAATTTTTGGGAGAAATAACACGTTTAAAAAAAAATGCTGATAGTCTGTACACACCAAAAATATTATCCAATAAGATGCAACATGGTTAACTCAGCTAAGAGCCCTTTTTCAGTTTAAAAGCAGAATGGAGAAAAAAACCCTTATAATACATCCAGACATAAATTTTAATTAGATTTCTCTGCTTTGTGATGATGGCACTTTCTGACCTAACAAAAGTTGGAGAATTTCTTTGAAATAACTGTTGTTTTGTGTCAGTTCATGCTGTAATGTCATCAATGCAAACTAGCGAAGGTGAATCACGTGACTTCCAACTTGATTTTTTTTATCTGATTACCTCGTTATTATTTTCATGACCCTTCATTTGTCTGTTTGTTTGTTAGTAAGATTACGCAGACCACTGGTTGGAACTTCATGAAAAAAAAATTTAGAAGAAGGTTTTGGTCCAACTTCGATCCCATTAAAATTTTGATAGTGATCTGGATCACTGTCTGGATACAAAAAAATAGTCAGAATTTTTCCATTTACTTATTGTTACATGTTTTGGCAAAGGTCTGCGTTCTCCAAGTGCTATTGTTTATCTTTTCATCATTTGTGTGTATGGATCTTCAGAGTGAGAAAAAAAAATCTGAGAATAAGGAAACTTTTAGAATTTTGCAAAACAATAATGTCAATTAAGAGTGCAATAGTTGTTTAGAAAAAAACATTAATACAAGAGCACTCAGACAGTGCAGGTTTCTACCAAAGTATAAAGCCTGCAATATTGCTTACGAGTGCAATGATAAAAAAATAAGTCTAAAAATTCCTGGATCCAGATGGTGTTCCGGATCACCACAAAAAATTTTAATATTCTGTTCCTTGTGACATTGCTGACATTTCCTGAAAATTTCACCATAATCTGTCAATAATATTTAGAGCTATTTTGCTAACAAACAAAGAAATAAACAAACAAACAAACACTGGCAATTACATACTTCTCTTGCTGGGCATAATAACTATGATAATATTATTTGTATATAAACTGTATACAAAAATACCCCTAACTATCTTAATTTTGAAAAATTATAATTCTAACAAAATTTTCATTTTCTTGGAATTATTTTTTTTCTTTTCTTTTAGAAAATCCCAATTTTCTTAGAAAATTCTCTGAATGGTGAGATATTTTAAAAATAAAATTATAAGTGAATAAGGATCTACATTATGCCAGTGTTAAATCTGTGATGTCTTACCTTAAAGGACATGCATTCTAATCCATTTGACTGTCTTACCTTGGAAAAGACATCTAATACTAGCCAGAGTGTAGTATTGTGTTGTAATAACCACTGTATAAATCTACTTACAAATATAACATTAATACTTTGGCCCCCTTTTTGTAGAAAATTCACCAGTCTATAAATTCTAAGTAATTTGTTTCACTGATTTAACCAATAACTCTCAAATGACATTCATTTGCCAATTGCAACAACCAGTAACAATTACCTTGAAGTCCTTAGTCTATATCTATAACATTTCAAATATATGGCTTGTTATAGGCGCCTTCACATTCATAAGTAATCTCCATTTGACGTTTTTATTCAACAATCACAATTTTTTGTAACCTTGTACCATTCCTGCTTAGAATATTTGATCTCAAATAGTTATACTTCACTTTATCATTATCCCGAATATATTTTTACTGCAGTGTCAACAACACAAGCTAAAAAAGCAATCTATGTCTGAGCCAGCGTTGTGACTATAGCTAAGTGACTTGGACAAACTTATTAGAAGCAGTAGCCTTCAGATGGTCAATGCCACTCCGTCACTTTTCCGGATCTGTAGTCAATTAGCCAGGGTTAAGCTGCCCATCCATTGTTAACTAGCATCTTGTCTAAAAGATCTTTTATGACCTTTTTTTTTCACTGAGATCAATGACAGTCACTAAGCACCACCCCCGCCTCCCACGCTATATCTATGCAATATAGGGTGTTTTGAGTTGGTATATTTACTAAGTAGCTAGCAATTATGATGAAAAAAAACTGTAATGCAAAGCAATTTTTTTCAAAAATTGTACAGGAGGTATTAAATCATCATCGTTTGTCTATTCGTTTGAAGATTTCAAAATATATTGGTCGGTCGGTTTGTATATTTGTGTGTTTGTTTATTAGTGTGTTTTAGAAATTCCTTTTGAAGATTTCAAAGTATATTGGTCAGTGGGTTTGTATATTTGTATGTTTGTTTCTTAGCGTGTTTTAGGTCACAATTGTGGAACTAGAATTTTCATTTGTTTTCATATAACACTGCCATTGGTCAGAATAGAACACAACCGAGTTTGGACAAAATCGGTAGCATTTTCACATAGCTATGACCACTTTAGCTACTTAGCTACTGTATTCACCAATGTGCGAGGAGATTTCAAAGTCTGCAACTCGGACAAGTGGATGTATTTGTTAGCAGGATTAAACAAATACTAGTGATTGAATCCTCATGAAAAAAAATGAGAAGATGGGTCTTGGTCAAACTTAGACCCCACTAAATTTTGAGAGTGATCTGGATCACTGACTGGATACAAAAAATATTGAAGATCTGGATTTTTCCAAAATACTTATTGTTGAGTCATTCTGCTACAGAAAAGAGACATAAGGTTCTGATATAAACTATACATGTCTTGGCAGAGGTCTAGACTCTATGAGAGCTCCTCTTTCGTGATACTTTCTGGCCGAATACCACTCTTCTGATTGAGGCCATTAAATAATATCTACACTTTTATATCTATCGTACATACATTTATGTTATAAAAGTCACACACATTTTTAATGTTTCAAGAGAGACGAGCAATTTCACTCATTTAAACTTGAGTGGAGGGCCAAAGAAAATTATACAGCCCTTGGATCTCTTGTAGCTCAACCTCTGGTTTACACCTCTATTTATAAAGGGTCATGTGATTTGACTTCAGCCAATCAAAAGTACAGATTTGATACTGAGGGGTATAAATCACACGCCTTAAAGGCCCGTGACTTTATACTTTCATAAATACTACGCCTCATGTTTTGTTGCCTGGATTGTTTCATAAAAAACACCACAGCACAGATGGAATATGTCGTCCATTTGACAGCATCTTAATAAGTGACACTGAAGACTCATTAAAAAGGACACATTGATAAACCTGTCACCCCCACCCACCCACACATAAAATGATTCATTCTTTTGTAGCATAGTATGACCAAGTGTTTGGCTAAGTCTAACCCATTATGGTCAAAGCTGAAATGAAGGACATCCAACATATCTTGATTTTGATTTCTATTTACTTTTATTATTTACTTTCAACTTAATTTAATTTCTTCTGTAAAATACAGAAATGAAAATTTTGTCCCATCATTGGCCTTCTTTAGAAACAAACTGAAATCAGATTTGCTTGCCAAGGCATTCTCGCCATAGCTTTTTACCTAGCTGATGTATCTGTGCTAATGATCCTACTTTTTCCATAGGCCAAAGAACTTTGATTTCAGAATAGAACAGAATAATTGTATCCTTTAACTAGACAGCAATCGTAGGATGCAGTCTCCACGTGGGGAGGTGGAAGGGGGGGGGGGGGGGCTTTTAAAAAAATGGGATTCTTTTGCATCTATTACATGATGATGTAGATCTTTCCCCCAAAAGCCCTATCCACATAAAAAACAAATTCATGAAGATCAGCTCATTACATTTTGAGTAATGCAACCAGAAAGCCAAAGTCATTGAAAATACATTGACAATATAACCTTTGAAATTTCTGGATTTTTTTTATCCACGATATAATCCTGATCATTCCTAAAATGTTACCACTTCTTTGTCTGATCAGGCACTATAGCCACATATTTTTTTCAGAAAGATCTCTCCATTACTTTTGGAGTTATCACGAACATTGAAACACACAATCAAACAGATAAACAGACAAACCAATGCACCCAAAAATATAACCTCTTGGCAAGGTAAAAATAATTTTCCAGTAATTAATTTTGTCCTTAAAACTAGCCCTGAGTAATCTTCTAATGGATATCTCTTTCTCTCTATCCCTCTACATAATTTTTGAATGATCCCTAATTATTAATGCACAAACAAGAACCAATCAGTTTCAGCGTCCTATTTAGGTGATCCAATTCCTCGGCCAAAAAGCCATTATCTTCCCTGCTTATACTGAACTTCATTTACATTGCTTTGTGGTTACTGCTGTTCAGCTTTTGACTACAAATAAAAAGGGTAACATGACACAGAAAACCACCGTGGTTATATGAGATCACCTGAGATCCCTTCCGTGAAAGCCATTTGAGACGACGACTTAGCTGAGTCAAAAGGCTCAGATTTGAGCCAATGGCTCAGCCAGAGACGTTTGAGACCTTTGATGAAATCCACCCAAGAAATTTTTGAAGGATATTTACCATTGCGAGATAGGGCCATTTTCAGTATTTGTGTATATACCTGCATAATTGATTTTCAAATTGCTTGGCAAAAAAATACAGGCCACCCCACAATAATGTGTATAATATCCTTCGGCTGTTTTTGCCAAAGATTTCATTTCCGGTATTTATGGTTCTGATTTCTCAGTAAAGGAGGATGTACAACTCAGGGTAGTTAAATATATTTTGTTGCAGAATTACAATAATGAGTTTACAGTTATAAATCAATAGAAAATACTAAATACATTAAAGATTCAACAGTTTTATTGTGTTATACTATGTTAGAGACTGTTGGAATAAACTTCAGCTTAATCTTAATCCAAGGGAAATGCGTGTTAGTGTGATTCATAACAGGAAAAAGAGGGTTGGTAATGAGTTGCTCAGAGGAGCCCTGTGATCTCTGAGTACTTCTTAGTTTTTCTTTCTGTAACATCTATATTGTTTGCTCATGTTCTATAAAGCTAATTTGTGGGTTTTAAATATCCTGAAAATTAAATTTTTCAAGAAAATAGAAAATTAACCACACAAAAAAACAGGTGCTTTCGTGTGTTAAAAAGAACATGAATAGAAAACACCATAATATATGTGACTTTTTTCATAAAGCATATTTTGCTCTTCAGAATCTATTCCAATTTCAAAATGCACCGAAACAATGACATCATACCCGAGTTTTTTTAAAGTTCACACTTTTGATTTAATAGTCACGACAATGAAATCAGCAAATTAACACAAGTTACCCGACCCTTAGTTATGTATTCTGACACCCAAAGAAAAAGTCGTCTGCTAAGTAGCAAGACATGGCGGGAAAACAAAAACAACGTATGTTACTAATAACATACTTTTTTGTGAAGAATTGTCCTATTTTTAAACCAACAAAGAATCTTTGTGAGCTGGGTATTATAAATAGCAAAATAGTAATTATAACAAAAGATAGAAAAAATAGCTATGAAACAAGTGGCGCCATCTATAATAAAAACTTTAATTCTTAAATTGAGACTGCTCCGCCATTTCTGCATAGATGCAACTGAAATGCAACAAAAATGAGCCGAAGCTCTGTAAAAAAATCCCATTCTGATAATAGCACTCAGTGAGTTTATCCCTCTGCCAAGGCATGTATGATTTTTTAGAAACGGCTCAATGATTAACGGGAAAACCCAGGGGCCGATTTCACAAAAGGACTTAGCCCAGACTTAGACTTAAATTGAAGACTTTTGTCTTAAAATTAGGCTAAGTCTGTGATTTTAGACCTGGAGGATTTCACAGAGCTGCTAAATCTAGGCTTTAGCTAAGTCTACCCAAGAGTGGGCTTAACTTTTGTAAACAAAGGCTTAAATATGGCCGCCATATATTTTTCTCACTTCAAAATTTGAAATGCTTGAAAATAAAGAATAAATATATAGAACACCTCCCTAAATTATTCTCTGGACATGTCTGTGTGATTATAAGGTTTCCCATTTAAGAATACAGCATTTTTTTCAAAGATAAAATGAGCTAAACAAGGGATATATATTACCACTAAAACATTTTGAGTAGAAATAAAGGGTCACATGGCATAGAAAACCACTGTGGTTATATGACAAGCTTGGACTTCGCTAATTCACCCTTGGTGAAATCCATTAAAGTCCAGGGGCCGGTTTCACAAAGGGTCTTAGACTTAGCCAAGTTTTTGACTAAGTCATGGACTTAAATCTAAGACTTAGGTCTCAGCTAGGTCTGTGACTTAAATGGATTTCACAAAGGGTGACTTAGCTAAGTCCAAGCTTATCATATAACCACAGTGGTTTTCTGTGTCATGTGACCATTTTTTTGTAATCAAAATATTCTACTGATGACATATATGTTCCTTGTTTGAAACATAATATCTCTGGGTAAATACCATTTTGCAATGGGAAACCTTGTAAACATGTAAAAACACCCAAAGACTACTTCAGAGGCTTGTTTTATGTACTTGTACCCTATTTTCAGCCATTTCAAATTTTGAAGTGAAGAAAGAATTATGGCAGCCATATTTGAGCCTTTGTTTACAAAACTTAAGCCCACTTTCTACCAGTCTCAACACTTGAGCCAGTGGCTCAGCCAAAGCTGAGACTGAGACCTTTTGTGAAATCCATTAAGGCTGAGCCCATGGGCTCAAGTAAAATATTCCAATAATTTGAGACAAAAGTCTCAAGTTTGAGTCTGAGACCGGGCTAAGACCTTTCGTGAAATCCGCCCCTGGACTTGGCAAAGACAAATGACTCGGATTTAAGTCCCTGACTTAGCCTAAGTCTGAGACCCTTTGTGAAACCGGCCCCAGATCTTTAATTTATTTTGTATCCAGGTGTTGATCCGGACCATGACCCATCTTCTAATTTTTTTCATGAAGATCCGACTATTAGTATTTGCGTAATCCTGCTAACAAACTAACGTACAAATAAACGGTCATGAATTTAATACCTCCTTGGAGGAGTTAATGGTGTATATAGCACATTTCCAACTTTGCATTATCAGCAAAATTTTAACAAAAATAGGCATCGTCTGATGAATTTGTAAAAATGGATACCTTCTTACTAATAGATCACTTTTAAGGCATGTGCACACTTTACTGACCCAGTCCAATACATTGAGATACAAGCTCTCTTTACACTATGCAAAATGTGTGAAAGAATTTCAAAATTGGACCATGAATAGCTCTATGTACACCTGTAAGTGACTTACAACATCAAATTTGTGACAGCAACTTTTTCCCACGTTCTCATTTATGTTTTGTTGTTTAATTTGTGTGTCTGAGTCTGACTTGCGACATCCTATGTCTGATTTGCGACAGTGATTTCTTTGCTCGGGGGGGGGGGGGGGGGGGGGGGGGGATCCAATGACTAGTACAATTGCAGTGTATATTGTTAAAAAAATTGATTCACGTTTTAAAAAAGTCATGTGAGAACAATTGCAAATGAGACATTGGATGTCGTAAACCGCATACATGTGTAAGTAGATTAAGAAAGTAATGAATATTAAAGCAGGATTCTGTCACTAGCTGATGATATTGTTACTCTTAAAACTCACTTTGAAAACCAGGCCACATAAAACAAAAATTCGATGAAAATCTTGCTTGCTCGAATTAGTATACATCTAACCGTAACATCTTCTACCAGTGTTCATAAAACATATCCACAAGTAATTGTGTTTTATTTGTCATTAAAATATAAAATTTTGATTAATATTTCAATGTGCATTGACAAATATGCCACAAATACACGCTTCTGTGCAGTATTTTTACACCTTTGCTGTAAAATATCTCTTCTTCCATAAGCCAGTTTTTGACATCTGTAACCGTCTTTTTTTAAGCGCGAGCCTCGCTTTTTTGTCTCTGGACTTTCATGAATTATGGCATAGTGTGAAGAGAGTGTCTGTCTTTTACAGAAGTTAAGCGGAAGTGGGCTGTGTAAGTACTGGGATTGTTTCAGTGCACTACTCATGTTTCCAGTGGCTTTGTGGCTCATGCTAGTAGACCGAAACCCCTTGCGGCCTTGTTTATATATATATATATATATATATATATATCGAATTAAAATTAGTGAGTAATGTATATTTATGTAATAAAAGTTTTAGAAGTCACCACAGTAAAAATATAGTTTATTGTCAGCTCGTATTTTGTCATTGTTAATGTGTTTCCACATGTGTGTTGAGGTAGGTCAGCTTTATAATTGACTCATACTAATTTTTTATACTTTTTTATAGAATAAAAATAGGTCAACTTTATAATTGACTCATACTAATTTTTTATATTTTTATGAATAGACAACAAAAAACAGCATACATATCACAGACCAGTACAATACATTATATCATATAGCATTATTGAACAGTCATTGAATGAGACATCACTAACTATGTCATTTTTTTACTATGTTTAGTAGCAATACTCAGATTTTAATATACACACCAAAACACCAGCATTCTAAATATTAACAAAGATTGATTTCCAAACTTAATATCTTTTGGAAAATTTACTATCACAATTATTTATAACATGTCTTGTTCTTGATATTTAGTTTTTATTATCCTCTGTAAATGGTAGATATTAAGGTGCAGATTTTTCCTTGCTCATGTAAAAATATAATGTCTTGTAAATATTAAAATAATATTTAGAGACCAAAAATGTCCATCACAAAACGAGTTTCTCCCAGTATTTTCACGTTATTGTTTATTTTTAGGGTATAGCCAATTTTTAAACTTAAAAATTGGCTCGTACTATTTTTACCATTTGAGAATCAGGCCATGATATTAAGCATGTCACTGATCTGAACCTTAAAATCGTAATGTAATAAAATTTGAGGAAAATATTGTTCCCATGACAGCTTTGGCACAATTTCAGTACAAGATCCTTATTTTAGTTATTTTAAGTATTATAAAGTTGATATATTGTGATTGAAACATGCTTTGACAAATGAATCTACTTTACCCAGGAAAATCCATGTCAATTAACCATTAAGAATGTTTTAAGATACTGTAATAAAATTTCTACTTGAATTCTGGGTCATAAATTTGTCTCAACTTAATACAAAATGCTTATTTTTGTTGTTTTATTTGTTATAAACTTGATTTATTTTGATTCATATATGCATTGACACAAACTAGAGTTATGAATGTACTTTATCCACAAATATCCATGGCATTTAACCTTTTAGGTTGGCTTTTAAGGGCAGTAATATAATTTATACTTGAATTCAGGATCCTAAATTAACACAAAAATCTGAACTCAAATATTCCCCAAAATATGTCATTAATTTCCCAGATCTCTTTGGTTATAAAAGTTTCTATGACTGGATTTTCAATGCAAAGGATATGTACCGATGATTAAGGAATTTATTTATTTTATCTATTTATTTAGTGTTTTATGTCACACTTCATACTTTTGTATTAGTTATATTGCTGTGGGTAGTTAGGCTGGTGGGGGGAACAAGTAATACAGCCGATCAACAACAAACACCTTCCAACTTTCCCAGTTGAGGTTGGGCCAGGATTTGAACTCCGATCTCAGAGCTGGGAGGCGAGTGTATTACCACTGTGCCTCCGAGGCCCTGTGACTTGTGAAGGCCCAAGGTACCAGTGAGTATTGAAGTTGACAATAAATTGCCCATTAGTTTTCTATGTTTTGTCCTGTGCCAAGTTGAAGCATTTACTAAGTAACAACGCCAAATAGTAGTGATGGTTTCAAGTTATTGAAAGCTATTTCCATTGTTTTCACATTAGAACATTATAAGCAAGAGCACTTGGGTAGCACATAGCTCCGCCCATACCTTGTCAATCAAACTAACACATATCAGATTATACCCATGTTTACCAGGGGCGGATCCAGCTTTTATGTAAGGTGGGGGTTCACATTGAGTAAGGTGGGGGTTCACATCAGACATGTTATAACTAAGGGGGTCGAGGGGCATGCCCCCCCCTGGAAAAAAAAATAATTTTGGGTAAAAATAGAGTGCATTTCCTGTAAATTTAACACCACTGTCAAGAAATAATTTTGTACTTTGGGTTGAACCTCTTTACATTATTTTTCAAGAGGGGGGTTCGAACCCCCTGACCCCCCCCCCCCCCCCTCGGATCCGCTAGTGTTTACTGACATAATATCCACTAATGAAATAGCAGTATTTCTTAGGTCAAGGAAGATTGCAATTTTTAATCATAAAATGAGATTATATCCTCTTGAATAGTTCTAAATATCACAGTCTTCTGAATGGGTGATCTACCACATAGGGTCCGGGGTTTGGACATCAGACATAAGAGGTGGGAGGTGAGTGTTTACCCACTATACCATCGAGCCCCTACTAATCTACCAAAATATAACAAGTGGGTAAATTGCAGTGAAGATACTATACTTCGATATTCAACAAGGCTGAAAGGGGTTTCAGTCTACTGGCGCGAGCTGTAAAGGCATCGGAGACACAAGTAGTGCACTGAAGTGGTCACCCATGCCAGTACTAACATAGCCCATTGCTGCTTTAACTTCAATAAAAAGACAGTTACTCATCAAGCTTCGCCAAAATTCATGAAACTCCGGAGACCAAAAAAACTCACTGATCTCTAGAAACACGAGCCTTGCTAGAGCTCGTGCTTAAAAAGGACTGTTTTGATTAATTGTATTCTTCAATGATATGTGAGAATTTTGTATCCGGTAAATGTCTTTTTACTTCATATAAATCCCGTAACACACACACCCACACACCCACCCACCCACCCCACACACACAAAATGGAATGTAGTGAATGAAATATGAGTTAAAGAAAAAATCCATGTTTTATTGAGAATATTTATCTATCAATAATTACATCTTCCAGCTAGTAGGGATGGCAGATTAGCAAAATGTATGGACTATAACTGTCCACTTTAAGCTTCAAATGGATATTCCTAGTACTGTAATAAATTGCAAATTTACGTGTTGTCTGTAAGAAAATACATATTGAGTAAAAAACAATATCATCAACTTCATCTATAGGCTGTTATTTTAGTTTTAACTTATTTTTGCTATTGAGACCAGGGAGAGGAAAGATTGTAAAATAAATATATTCATTTGTAATTATTTAATGAAAATGAATGTGTAGCTAAATAACTGGCCATAAAGGACCTTCTGAAAAATAGACAAATGATCTAATTGGATGGTTTGAAAAAGTTCCATGTTACTTGAATGTTGGGCACATTTAAAGAAATTCATGGGATCATATTAATGGATACCAAACACTTGGTATAAAGTAAAGGTACATTTTCTTTAGTGTTTAAATTCTACTATCATTGACAAACCATCTGGGCTCATTTTTACTAACATTGTAATTCTTAAGATAAGAATTTTCTTAGAATAAACGCATTTTCTTTAAAAATTCCTCGTAATAAGAAAAATTTCAAAGAATAAAAATAATTCGTGAGAATATTAATTTTTTTTTTTTTCAAAATTTCCCCAAGAGATGTATTTGCAATACATTTGTTTTCTAGAAATAATATACTTTCATGTTGAACAACAGCTAAATTCTAATGTTACCTGTTGTTTTACATAGCTGATGTCATCTAATTTGTCATTATTATACGTAGTTCATACATTTCCTTACTGTAATCCATTCTACAGCCGAACAGGCTTGTCTATTATCGGTTGTAGTTGGATTCACTTCATATATTGGCAGGACATCTTTGTTTTAATTTGTATTTGGGTAGGATGTGCTTGTTGGCATTCGACAGAACTATAAAATCGTTTATGTTTGGCCCGCTTTTTCTTAGATGTTTGAAAAACCTCCCCTAGCCTTTATGAGCTGTATAGAAATATACACAAGGGTGGGTGAAGCAGTTGTCAGATTAAATATTTGGGACAATCTTTGTTTAACATGTACTATAACATGTACCCTATACAAGGGTCTCTTGGTCACTTCCATAGCCATAAGGAAGAAGTCTTCAAGTGGCAACAAATACATACAAAACGGAAAAGGCAAAGAAATATGTAGAAATCTGACCTTAAGAAAGGCAAAGAAATATGTACAAATCTGACCTTAAGAATAGGCACACAAATACGTACAAATCTGACCTTAAGACAAGACAAACAAATATCAACAAATCTGACCTTAAGAAAAGGCAAACAAATATGTTTAAATCTGACCTTAAGAAAAGGCAAACGAATGTGTACAAATCTTACCTTAAGGAAATGTGTGACTGGGCAGTTACTTTAAGGAGTCTAAATATTTGCATGAATTTAAAAATTCTTATTCTTACATGTTTTTTTTTTCTCATTCCAACATTTTTGACGAGAAAATAGTTGTTTTAATCCCATCTTATTTTTCATTACAAATTGTAACTTCTTGGGAACTGTCACAGTTATTTTGATGAATAGAATGGTAAGGGTCATTATGATAGGGACATTGACTAGATCAGAAACTATGACAGAGAAGACCTTGGCAAACAGATATGTTTTAACTTCTTTCTAATATACCTAGCTGACACCTTTCCATTCTGGAGTCACTACAACCATATTGACTCTTCTATTTCTTTTTCGGCTGGTGTCTGAATAACCTTGTATTCGGATAGGATGCTTTCGGTGCAGTTCGGTTGGATAAGTATTTGAGTAGGATGCCTTTAGGGTGATCCAACTCAACTCGGAATATGTTTTGTATTCAGTACCACCTTTTTAAAATGTTTGAAATAGCTACTATGTCATTTCACAAGCTATATTAAAATATACCTGCTGGAGGGGTGGGGGGATTGACATTGGTCCAACTTGCCCTTCAACATGCACATACCAGATATGAGATGTCCAGAGTAATAACGATGAGGTCATCAAGCAAAAATCAAATATGTACACATATGGCCATTAAGAAAGGTCTGACTTATTCAAAAAGCAGGACAAAGAAAAGACAGAGCAAACATCATGAGACAGTTTATTCTGGACTGTAGGAACATCATCATTAAAGCTCCAAAATGCTCCTTGACTTAGATTTACTACACCATTCTACTACGACAAAAATGTAAAAAAAATGTTAGGACATGTTCATTCATGATGATGATGTTTTGCATATTTTAAAATGAACTAACCTTAAACCCAAGACTTAGCCAAAGCTCAGACTTGACTGCTTTGTGAAATCTCCTACGTCTAAGACTACAGACACACCCTAGTCTTAGAGGTAAGTCTTAGCTTTAAATATCTAACTCTGGGACAAGTCCTTTTGTGAAACAGGCCGTTAGAGTTCTTTACTTCAAATAGCCACGCACTTGACATTGCTCATAAACTCCTTAAACCAGTAATTGAGTGCTGTCTTGCATCACCTTTATGTGTGTTTTGCATTAAGTTTGATTATCAATTTTTATGGTAATTGCCTGGAGCAGTAAACCATGGTATTATTGCAAGACATTTGTATACCAAGCCTTAGATATTCACTGAGAGGGACATAAAGCCATGTGACATCTGGGGAAACAAATGAGTTTGGTCAGGTTAAAAACTCCTCAAATTAGTCTGGTTCCCACTGTCCAATAAAATAAGTTCTCCTTAAATAAGTTCCCGATGTCTAGGTCACAAATTTCCTAATGGTTGTTTCTGTATATATTTGGTTTCTGTTTGACAATGTTGTTAATATGCCTCTGAAAAGAGTCATCACATATGGCTAGTGTACTTTGAAGAATGAGCCACCCCACACGTATACATCCCACTCCTTCCACCACATGCCAAATTTTTCATAAAAAAAGTGGTCCTGGGTCTGTATTCACAAAGACTCTTAGAATTTTTCTTAGAGTTAAACTTAAGTTTAAGAAAAATTCTAAGTTCAAATATGTTTTTACTCTTAGAATAAAAAACCTATTCAGAAAACAATTCTTAGCTAAGAATTATTCTTAGAATAGAAATAAAAAGAAATGTGTGCACAGGTGAGAATTAAATTTAAAGTCTAATACTCAAATCAAATTCAATATTCTAAGAATAAGCGTTTTGTGAATAGCAAATTCTTATTCTTAGAAAAATTCTAAGAAGAAAAACCTTTCTTAGAAAAAATCTAAGAATTAATATGATTCTAAGAATAAGAATCTTTGTGCATAAGAAATTCTTATTCTTAGAATTTTTCTAAGAAAAATGACAATTCTAAGAAAAATTCTAAGAAGACGAGTTATTCTAAGAATAAGAATCTTTGTGAATACAGGCCCTTAATGTAAATGGATTTCGGAGGTGTGTCGAAACTGTGGTCACAAGAAATCAGAGACACAGATGTATTCGGGAAGAGGTTTTGATAATTTGGTCTGTTTGTCTATCTGTCTGTTTGTCCATGCACGTGACTTGAAAACTATACATTGGACCTGAATCATACTTTCCCACAAAGTGGGCTCTACTTGCGGCGCAGTCCTCTTTAAAGATTATTCAAATCTGGATCCACTTTGAGTCTCAAGAATATTTTGTTCCCTTACTTTTCACAATAATTTTGCAAGTAGTGATCACAAAAGGTGACATCACAGAAGACTATATACAAAAGACAATGAAGGTGTGTAGAGGGGTCATTAAGTGCAACCAATTCAAGGGGGATAAAGAAGAACACAAGATGATGGTCACAGTTGGAGCCTCTTTGCAAGCGAAGCTTTAGCAAGGCTCGTGTTTCTGGAGGTCACTTTCTCTTTTTTGTAGTTTTTTTTTCTCTGGACTTCAGCGTCCCTTAGCACGGTGAGTGCCTGTCTCATCACTGAAGTTAAACATCAATGGGCTAAGTTTGTACTTGGACAGATGGCCACCTCTGTGTACTACTCATGCCTCGGATGGCTTTGCTGCTTGAGCCAGTCGACTGAAACCCCTTTCGGCCTAGTTAAATTTCATACAACTTAGCAAAGGATGCATCTCTGGGGGGATTCATTTTATGATTTTTTTTCAGCAGTAGCCGTACATGAGGGGTAGGTACATTCTCAGGCATATCTTGTTGTTGTCGTAGTCTTGTCTTTGATCTTTTGCTTTCTACTTTTATATATTTACCATGTGTCTCCTCATTGGCTTTGTACAAGCTAGATTAAAGCTACAGAAGCTTGCAGTTGGCAGATAAATTCACTGGAAGGGTAAAGATGCAACTTAAACAAAATAAATGGTGCCCAAACACAAGATAGTTATGTGTCCACACAATGTCACAATATACTACAATTTGAAATGAATTTACACCATTCAGGTTGTCGTGATGTGATTTTTCAAGCAAGGGAGTGAATTTCACCCTTTGATAAAGATAGCATGCACATGTAGAGTTTATCCACACAAACAGACTGCAATATCTGACATGAATATATGGCTTCAAATTTAACAACCATCCCCTTGTTTTTTGTTTTGTTTTTTGTTTTTTTATATATATATTTAAATTTCCATGCTGTTTATGTAATAGAATAATATACTGCTTTGTGCCTTATTTTAGAACACGCCCTTAATTAGCAAGAGCATTAAAAAGGTTTGCAACGTGGGGAAACTCGTAGCAAATCAGATTAGCAGATATATTAGTTGTTGGACTGGCACTTCAGCTAAAATACAATTATCCTTTATGCCTCCAACGGGTTGATTAAAGGTGATTTGCATTGTTAATAAACTCCTGTGGGACTCTGTGACTAAATTAACATCAGCAACAAAAAAGAAGTACATGCAACCTGGGCTAGCTTGTAGCCGATCAGAATCACTTATGCATTAGTTTTTTCTATAATTTACAAAGTTATTAATTTGGCCTCCAACAAGTTATTCACAACAAATCATCATTGGTAATAAAATATTATAATGTTCTGCAACTTCATAGAGCAAAAAGCCCTAAAATAAGTAGGGAATTTAATAAATTACTAGATGCAATGTATGGAAACTTGTGGCAAATCAGAATCATAGAGCAGATTAGTTTCTAACAATTTAATCTCAAAGAAAGATTACTCTTTCCTAAAAATGCCTACCACATATAACTTAAAGGTGATTTTCATGACATAATACATACTATCTGTGCCTGACTCAAAACATGCTTTATCCAAATGAATACATGCTAAATAAGCTGTGACTAAGGATGCACAAATCAGTGACAAAACAAAAACAAAAATATTAGGGTTTTGATCCAGGTCTGAATCACGTTCATTGATCCAGAAGCTTGTCAACTTTGAGTAAGCACTAGCCATTATTATTATTATTATGTATTTATACTCAGCGCAATATCTCCATATACTACAGGACTCAAAGCGCTATTTAAGCAATCCGACTGTACAGGTACAGCCCCAACTCACAAGTAACTGACATTCCCCTAACTGGAAGATAGAGGCTTAAGGATGA
Source organism: Sabellastarte sp. h YS-2021 (assembly GCA_964017235.1). Taxonomy (NCBI): domain Eukaryota; kingdom Metazoa; phylum Annelida; class Polychaeta; order Sabellida; family Sabellidae; genus Sabellastarte; species Sabellastarte sp. h YS-2021. Next base: position 44,234,040 of record OZ024928.1, read on the forward strand.
CCATTTATCAACGTCCTTAAGGTTCTTTAACCTGCCACTGGGGATAGCATCCAATGACAGAGGACCGCCATTTTAAGTGGTCATCCGAGCCACTATGTATCTGCCTGTACCTGGGATTGAACCCACGTCCTCTGAGTTCCTAGACAAGTGTGTTACCCGCTAGGCCACAGTGGCAGATAATTTATGTTTTTATAGCCATGGATGGATGCTATCTTGTGTGAAATGATAACCTCTATCCAATGAACAGCTTTTGAGTTATCTATGCAGATAATGCCCAAAGAAATGACAAAGACAATTCTGGATTCACGATCTAAATAATCTTTGAAGAGCAACAAAACCATGGGTAGGAACATCAATGTTTGAAAATATGACTTAAATCTGAAGTATAGTTTTCAAAGTATGTGCACAGAAAACCAAACAGACAAATGGACTCAATTATAATATCCGTGACTCCTGGAGCCATATTCTACAACCACACTTAGATAAGGTGACCTTAGATCTAAGTAAGGGAAGTTTTTAACTTAAGTTTTTCTTGCACTTTGTATTCACGCAACAAAAGTTAGTTATGGTCAGTTTTATCATTTCTTACTTGAAATATAAGAAATACCTGAAATCTAAGTTAGAAATGATCTAAGTATTGTTGTAGAATACGACCCCTGGCCTTCATGGGTTGGGGGTAATATTATAAAATTTATGCAAGAAATCGTTTCAACTGCAAACCACTGAGGACTTGGGTGTGGAGCTCATCTTTATCCCAACAGGAGGACTTGGAGAGCACACATCTCTGCCAACACATGTGTGATTTTTTATTTTCCAAAATGGCTCAATAATGAGTAAATGGGAAAATTCGGATCCTTGATATTGTTTTGTATCCAGGCGGTGAGCCAGATAACTTCTCAAAATTTAATGGGGTCTAAGTTGGACCAAGACCCATCTTCTCATTTTTTTCATGAAGATCCAACCAGTAGTATCTGCGTAATACCTACAAACAAACAATTGGATGAACAGACAAATAAATGGTCATGAAGTTAATACTTCCTGGGCTGAGGTAAATATCCTATGTTGTTATCTCCCAAGCATTTGCCGTTGAGGAGCATATAGGTGTCATATTTTTTTTCTTAATTGTCCCTTTTTATATATTTACTTTCAATTTAATTTTAGGGGTGTACTACCCGGCTTTATAAAGATACATTAGTTTGTTACTTAGCCATCTTTCTCAAGGGGAATATATTTGGGGATAAATGGGGCAAACAAGAGATCACTAAATACATAAAATGTAGATACATATTTAGATACCCTTTTTCTTCCATTATACCAACAAGTTTTCATCAATTTTTCTTTGTTACTTTTAGGTTTTATTTTCTTTTTCAGACAAAAGGCACGTCTTTATTTATAAATAAATTAATAGAAGAGTGGCTTAATGTGAGGGAGGAAGTAGTTATTTGGAGTAAATGACAGTGTAATCACCCAGAGCTGCCTTTACTTGTCTCCAAGATGTCACATAGTCCCTCTGTCCCTTGTCAAACTATACCCCTGGCTCTGCCATACCATAGTCTGGCAATAACATGTCTCAATCCTTTTGTTCTATGCCCATAACATCAACTAAAGGACAGTCTATTGCTCTGAAGTCACTAAAAGCAAGACTAAAACAGAATGAAAGGGGAAAAAGTAATAGTCACCCATATGTGCTATGTAAGTGAGGCACTTATGGTTAATGCATAGTTCACACTTACCCATCCCTCACTCAGCTATGTCCCTCACAAATCCTAACAGAAACTACAAGGAACTGTAACAGTAATACCCCAGTTGTATGGTTGGGAGTTTGCTTGAGAGTATGTTTTATCGGCCATACAACCTATATTTTTGGTCGTAGAGGTATGGAGTGTAATTGTTGTGATGATAAATGCTTGTCCAATATTTCAACCATATTTCAACCATATTTTGTCAGGAGTGACCATGGCCAATCATTGGAGGCCTAAGTTGCCTATACCTAATATTGCCCACTCAACTATGAAAATGGAACCAAGTATTTTTTTCCAAAGAGATGGTTTGTCATTGGAGTCTTAACAGAAGAGTTATCAGGGCATATTAAAACGAGTTATTTTTATGAGTTGGAGCTGTTGGGAGCAGCATCTAAGGTTGTCAGTTTTCCTGCAAATTTCCAAAAGACCGGGTCACAGTTGCTTCCAAAGTTAATCAACTCATGAAAGTGGATCCTGGGTTGAAACAAACATCTATTTGGAAACTTCTGTATTACTTTTAGCCTTTAGTCATAATTCAGTATCAGAACCATAGCATAAGATAAAAAATGTAAAGTTTAGTACATAGATTATTTAATAAGGTGTTAATCTGATATAATGCTATTTATATCACTGTATTTGTGATATTGGATGGTAAGGATTTCAAAGATATTTTTTTTGTTAATTTCCAAAGAGTGGGGGAAAACTAGCCAGTTTAAGTTGCTGAAAAAGGCTAAACATTTTTCAGTGAGAAAGTTAAGCTTTCAATGCTTAAAAGATTATGCCTGGCACTTGTTTTAACTAAATACCCTTATTATCGCTCATGTTTCAGCCAAACCAAAAATATGTCCTAAACAATGAACAATTTGGAATACAAGTGTTCAATCAGGGGGGAAAGCAGCCCTTCTAATCTTGTTTAGATTTCAAATGTTCTCTTTATGCAACTATATGAGCCTGTTTATTTACTTTAGTGTAGTCTATATTAAACAGAAGAAGACACATGTTATAAGCTATAGTGCATCTAGAAACAGCTAAAATGTAAGATAAAGTTAATAAATGAAACACTTCAGAGAAGTGACTAGGTTACAGTATTTGAAAGTCATAATGCTTCAATTTATCTTTCACGAAAGAGACCCCTATAATGTTCTATGAACATAGTAAAAAATTAATTGAAATGATACAATGTAATTAAAACCCAGCACGTGCTAGGGTTAAAATAAAGCTGTTGGAAATTTAAAATAATCTTCAAACAAGATATACACACTTGTCTCATCAGTTAGGTTTTTTCTCTAAAGCAATTTTTTGTCTGTATATTGATGGAAACCTCTGTCACGTACTTAAAAAAACAATACTTTGTCAACATGTTGCCTAGGATATCAAATTGGTTTGAAGTAGCTAAACATCCACTATTGGTTGTGACAACCTTATATTAAAACTGCCGGCTCTTAAGATATTCTGCATAAGTGAAAATAGTCCACATGTTTCTTTAGAACCCAATGTCACACAACATTCTAACTTAGTCCCGGCACAAAAGAATAATAAGCACCTTGTTAGCTCATTACTGTTATTTACTTGTTAATGTGTTATCCCTCAACTTGCACTCCAATTATAAAATGACTTGTTTTGCTCAGCTGAGTTTTTAATGGTCACTTTCTTAGCTTATGTCCAATGCTTGGCACAAACTCTTACAGACCAATCAAATCGTTTGTTAGACGTGTGGAATCTATGCAGGTTTTAGATTGACCTTCATGACCTCACAACTCACACTGGCTTAAATCTCCTTCCAAAACACTTTCAACCACAGACATCACTTACTGGGTTTGAACCAAGCAACTGGTGTGGAATCTATGCAGGTTTTAGAATATGTTTCACAAAAAATGTTGTACAATAATTTATAGTCTCAATTTGAAAACACAAATTGAGAAAAATCAAAGATTATTTTTTTCAGGAACAAGTATAAAACTAATTCATAACATATTCACATATTGTTTGCATTACTAAAATAACTGTGAATTTTGAAAGGAAGTTCCATTTCTTGCTTTAATAATGTAGACATGATAAAAGAGTAACCTTAATTCCCCACTCAAACCAATCACAAGACCAAGCTAATCTTAAACTCAGGGAGCTGTTACTGCTAATGCTGTTGCAAATGACAAACTGGAACCCACAATACTTGATCAGTTGTCTGACTGACACAATTATGCTTCAAAAGGTACAATCACTGTGATGAGGTGGCAAACTTATAACAGTTGAATTGGAGTATAAAACTCCCTTTCTACTAATTCCTTTAATAAACCCATCCCCTGAAGGGCAGGGTATTGTAACCAGATATATTCGTGTGTGTCTGTTTGCTCATCTGTCTGCACAACTGGAAAACTATACATTGGATCGAGGGCATATTTCCACACAAGGTGGAATTTGCCCATGGCTCAGTCCGCCTCAAAGATGATTCAGATCTTTATCCAGATTGAGACTCCAGAGTCTTTTTCCTTGTTTTTGTTACATGTATTTTGTACTGATTGCACAGTAAAGGTGACAGCACAGAAGACGGAAAGGGGAAAGAGAACGGAAGTGTGTAGCAAGGTCATTAAGTGCAAACCAATTAAAGGGGCAGAAAAGAGAAGCCAAGATGACAGTTGCAGTGACAGATTCTTGTTTTTAAAAAAAGGGGAAAAAATGATCTCTAGATGTGCGACATTCATGAATTGTGGGTATTTATCTGCTCACTGAAGTTAAGCGGCAATGGGCTATGTTAGTATTTGGATGGGTGACTGTCTGAGTTCTAGACCAGCTGTGGGATGTGTCTGAGTTGGAATTTCTTTGTGTCACCCGACTTTCGTAGATTCTAGTGCACTACTCGTGTCTCAGATGGCATTGCGCTCATGCTAGGGGACCAAAACACCTTTTGGCCTTGTTAAATTTCAAACTACTTGACCCACAATGCATCTGTGGCGAGATTTGTGGGGGGAGGTTTCAGCACCCACCCAGGTGCAAGGGTTTCTCAGGCACTGGTGGTTAGAGCATTAAGCTTATTTTTACATTCACAGCAAAGTTATCATTGACAAATACTCCACATGAATCCATAGAGGCTCAGTGTTATAGTGGATAAACACACTTGGCTCCAAACCTTTAGCCCGGCAGTTCAAACCCTGGGCACCTATTTTAGGTGGGGAAAGTTGGTAGTTGCTTATCATTTCCTTGCAGTTAACAGTGCAGATTCTTGACCAACTAGTAGATAATGGTTTCCTCTGCCCCTTAAAACTACCCATCGTGATATAACCTATACAATATGTTGAAAGTGACATTAATCCAAATAAAGCAAATCAAATCTGCATGAAGCCAAAATATCATACTGAGGTTACATTTGTTATGCCCCATTCACACTACAGGGGGTACATTCCGCGATTGGAGACTTTACTCGGTGGCAGAACCGGCTCCAAGGATTTGGTGTTTCAATCACACAACAGGCAGTATAGACCATGTTGGGCTTGGGGCGAAACATCCCTGTCCTTCAACTACTGTGTGAGGTTCTTATGCAACCTTGTGACACAGTCAAGTCCACAGTTATCATTTACCTAAACTTGCCTTATGTCGCCTTGTTACACATAAAGGCGACCGAGTCACACATTTATTTACACCTTAGACTACGCTTTCAGTTACCAATTGACCTGTGCATGCTTGCATTTACCTATGCATGATCATGGTACTAAATACAGAGGCAGAAAGTTTAAACATTTTTAAAGTTCCGTTGGACATGCAAGGCAAGACATTTCAACACTGCGTTACAAGGTTGCACACAAACTTCGGACAGCATGTTTTGTCCAATGCCTGTAACCGTGGGTTATACAGTCTGTAGTGTGAATGGGGTTTAACATACATTTGTGCTGATTGCTTTCAACACATTAAATTACTTTAATTACCCACCGCAAAATCACCGAAATACTGACACAAACACACTGAGTAACATTTTTGTATTCTCGGCTCCCCTTACCATAGACAATAAGAGTTATAACTATATAAAAAGTGCTATTTTTGTAAATAATTCATTAATTATGTAAGTTACAAATATAGTATGCAAAGCATTAGAAGAAAGGCATTTTCACACATTTGACAGTAGCTACTGTTCATTTTAATTGTTATTAAATCTATACAGAAATGGAGTAGAAATATCAAATAAACAAGAGCACTCAGAGAGCGCAGACCTCCGCCAAGGGAGCACATATCCTGAAAATTTTCATCAAAATCCATCCATAACTTTTTGACTTATCTGTCTTTAAAAATTACATTTCATGGATCCAGAAGATCCAGATAGTGATCCGGATCACTTTCAAAATTGAATCATTTCTTCCTTTTACCTTACCTTATCCTGAAAATTTCATCAAAGTTATCTTGTTCACAAACAAACTCACCAACCCACAAACAAACCCGGGCAAAAACATAACCTCCTTTGTGGAGGTAAAAATTGAAGGGTTATAGTCACTGATGACCAATGTTTTAAAGCTAACGTGTTGCCTTCTTTTTGTAAATATCTTATATTATTTTACTTCTTAATTATACAAAATGGTGGATAATAAAGTAAACTCCCCTCACTAGAAATATACAAAAATATTGTCACTTATGAAGATTAACAATACAACTCTCACAATATATCATCTTCATCCATGATATATCTGTAGTATATGTCATTTGTTTCTTGCAGAAAGTTCGCCAAGATGGTTATATAAAAATTACTGAATTATATTTGCTTGTCATCTCTCATCTACTGCTGATTGCATGCGTTGAAACTTAGTTTCATTCAGTTGATGACAGGGTCAAGCCTAACTTATTTCCACCCCCTGTATTTTCTCTGTCTGTTTACTATTATCACCACATCATCACTAAAGGAAGGATTTGTGCCAGTGTTTTAGTTTATCTGGGATGAACATAGTTTTAGTAGCCTTACCAAAAGCTCAGGTTTGTTTGTAATTAGGGAAAACTTTCAGTTCAGATAATGAAGTTTCAGTATATATAATGCACTTAATGCATACATTGGTTTTTACATTAGCATTCTGCTACTGTCTGATGAGCTCATATCCCCTGACATGTATGAGTGTTTTATGAATACCAAATATTTGTGTTCATGTTTGGTACAAATTAAAGCCTGAAGCAAGGCTAGATTTTTAGCAACTTGTCACACAAGCAATAGCTATACTAAACAAAACATCCTAGTTGAACCAGGTTTGGGATTTTTTGTATAACCTAGATCTTTCCCAAATATAACCATTTCTTTCTTTGTCCAGGACCTACCCAGGAAGAAAAAATCTCAAAGATCCATTGTTTACTTTTACAGTAATATAAACGGTAACTCCAAAATCATTCAAATACATTGAATATCTGATCTCCTGGATTTCTATGTCGTGAAGACGATCCGGAAGTTTAATCTTTTCTTATTTTAGTCAGGCCCCACCACCATAAAAGCATCACAAAGATCCGTTTATTACTTTTGGAATTATTGCTAACACAGATATACAAAGAGATAGACAGACTAACCCAGAAACATAACCTCTTGGTGGAGGTGACAAATAATGACATCCAGATATTTTGTTTCTTTGCATATATCAGGATAAAGAAGGAACAGGTGAACCTGATTTAAAGGGCTTTCTTTCGGGGGGGGGGGGGGGGGGGGGGGGGGCGCGGTGGCCTTCCACCTCTGAGGCCGGGGTTCGGTTCCCAGCATGGCCTCAAGTGGGAAAGCTGGTAGTTGCTTGCCGTTGGTCGGCAGTTTACAGTACAGAACCCTGACCAACTGTATGTACTGGTTTCCTCTGCCCTTCCAACTACCCGTCGTGATATGACCTGTACAGTGTTGAAAGCGACGTAAAACCCCAAATAGATAAATAAAGGGCTCTTTGGCAGACAATGAAGCTCTAATTTGTCTCTCTTTTGTCTTTGTTAAATATATATGTGATAGAATTTCTAATTTAAATATCTAATATATACATATATTTATCAGAGAAATTAATCTCATGACTTCATATGATGTTATAAATTCATTCTAATTTCTGGCCCGACTCATAAAAGCCCATTGATGTCTAGATGAAACTTGAAAGCTATTTTCAAAGTAGTGTTAGACATTAGTCTCAGAATTTCTCTTTCCTTTTTTCCTTTCACAAGCAATTGCACATTTAGAATAATGGAACTGTCTAGTCCTCAATTAGTAGCATAAAACTTATTTCAACCCAGACTGATCTTTTACCATCATATTAAAACCAGAAGAAGGAAAGAATTATCCTGACCAGAATAGACTGTTACCTCTGTTTGAGCCTTGGTCAAGACGTCATGACTTTTGTTTCATTTTCTCCAAGTTGATAAACAATTTTTGCCCCGGAAAAGCCATCATAGCAACTGTAGATCCCACCACACACTCTCACTCTTTACATATATATTAGAAGTAATATTTCTTTAATGTGGTTACTTAAGTATGTACCTTCAACAAAAATCAATCATGTGTATTTATTTTGCAGGAGCTTGTTGCTTTGTCTGTTTGAAAAATAACTCAAAAACTTGTAGGATCAATTTGATGAAGTTTTCAGGGAATTTCCATAATGGCACAATGAGCATATGATTAAGTTTTAGTTGTGTTTTGGGTCACTATCTGGATGCAGGAGTCTTTTTGGAAGATTTTTAAAATCATTACTCACAAGCAATATCGGAGGTGTTTGGCCTTGGCAAAGATATGCTGTCTCCGAGTGATCTTGTTTGAGAATGTTTTCAGTTAGTTTATGAAAAAGCTAACAAGTATAAAAATACACAAATAAAATGAAAACACCAATTTTCCAGCAGCATTGGTCATAAATTTTACCTTTTGCACAACAGTAGTTAAATAACAGTAGTTTCAAATAAAAAATATGAACGGGCAATACTTTCCACTTTTTGTCTTGCAACAATAGAAAATAATGCAAATAACAGTAACTAAATATCCACAAGAGTAAACTAAAGCACTCGGACAGTGCATGCCTCTGCCAAGGCAAATGATAATAAGTTACAGGGAAAATCCAGAATTTTGTTTTTTTTTTTGGTAGTCAGATAAAGATCCAGATCACTCTCATAATTTTATGGGATCTAAGTTGGACCAAGACCCATCTTCTGATATTTTCTGTAGGAAGATCCAACCGATAGTATAGTCCTGCTGACAAACAGTCATGAATATAATACCACCTAGGGAGAGGCAAAAATATATCCAACATGAGAAGAAGGAACAACCACACCTGAGATGCATGTGAGGTATGATTACTCAGTGCAGAAGTGGTCACATGGGAAATCTCACTGCTTATTTCAATTGCAATGAAGTGTGTTTTTGGGGGAGAGGGTGTGGGGTAGCTAAGATGTAGAACTTTCTTGTTGCTGTGTTAAATGTGAGTTCTGGCGAGACTTGTACTTCTAGACATATTTTTTTGTCTCCGGACTTTCATGATTTATGGCGTAGCCTGATGAGTGCCTGTTACTTCCCTGAAGTTAAGCAGCAATGGGCTACCTTAGTACTGGGATGGGTGACGTCATCAGAGCACTACTCGTGTCTCTGATGGCTTTGCAGCTTGCGCTAGTAGACCAAAACCCTTGGCGGGAGAGTATACTCTCCAAGCGTTCTTGTTTACATATATGTTATACCACTGTTCCACTGAAATGAGTCCGAGTCCCATCCACCCTGATAAAGTAATCTGGAATATAATCGTATATCCAACCTTTTCACTCATGAAGGTTGGGAACATAATCACATCCCTTGTAGACCCTTAGCCTGGTTTTTAATAGAGATGGGTTGGTAGGGCCGGTATCTCGGTATCAAGAGCATTTTACTGAAATACCAGGATGAGAATTTACAATATATTATGGAAGCAAGACGTAAAATATTGGGAGTACAACCCAAATCTGAAGAGATTATAAGCTTTTATCCCATATTTTTGTGTATTTGCAGACTTTTATATCGATTGTGTTAAGCAGAACTGCCATGTTTTGGTTATGACACTTTATAATCTCAACATCGCTTGTCAGCTCATATAATTGAAGGTAAACTAAAACCATTCAGAACAAACCAGAAATCTGAAGAAATTATAAGCTTTTATATCATACTTTGTGCATGTAGCCACTTTTATTGTGATGTCATTAAGAGGAAAGGTCCATGTTTGGTTGGCATGTACTAAAACACACAGTCCCAAAATCGGTACAGTTCTGCTTTGCCGACATCCCGACGTACACATTTTTGGTACTTACCCATCCCTAGTTTTCAACAAGCAGAGCTGAGAATGTCCAGATCCAGATCCAGATCAATCTTTGAGGATGGCCGAGCCACAGGTAGACTCCACCTTGTTTAAAATGTGACTAGATCAGACGTATAGATTTCCATTGATGTATACAGACAAATAAACAGGTGGACAAATTGATCCTATTACAATACCTTCGTCATTCAGCCTCTGGAAGAGGGGAGTGAGTGTAAACATGTCTGAAAAACTTTGTGAATGCGTCTTTCTGTCTCAGGTAGCTTATCACTAATCTTTTTGGTCGTAACACATTTGATTTCTCTGGCGTTTTTGGTGTTACAATGTATCAATTCTTTTGTGAAATGGATACAATTGTTCTGGCTCCAGCAGAAAATTGCTCCTTTGATCTCCTGTTGACTCCTCAAAAGTCACTAGGACTTGGTATTCTGGGTGATCTATATGATTTGTGTCAATCAGGAGCAGATCGCAAGGCTTATCTATTCAGTCATAGAATGATCTGTTCACACTGGACAAAGCAGTACCATATGTGCACCATATACAGAAAGCAAGATATGTTATATTTAATATTTTTGTAATGTTGCTAGGTGACACTAAAAAACCTTAACTTAAAATGGCGGCTGACACAGGATCCTTTTCTACAAAGAAAATTGGTACAGGAACCAGACTGCATTTTGAATTAATTGTGTATTCACCATGAAAAGCAAAAATCATGCAGAACGCAGTTCATATGAGTGCATTAGAATTGGACTGTGATTTGTAATTGATAGAAATGTTTATGTACATATAAATGCCATTTGTTAACCAAAGACAATGAAAGTCTGAAGAATTTATGGCATTGGAGTCAATGACTGTGTACACTCTGAAATAGCTTTGGTATTTTATTTGGTTATTATGAGATCAGCTGTGACAGAAAATCAGTAGCTGTCACCCTATTCAGTGAATTGACTTGAACCCCCATCTAATAACCAAGAGAAGTCAGGGGGTGTGGGGGGGGGATTTGCCCCTTAAAAAGCGAGGTTTCTCCTGTCTATGACCCCCATCTCATCTAGCACAGCTTAACTTGGTAGATGAGCAACAACAAAAAAGTTGAGTATGTTGCACTTTTATCTTATTCCTATGAGTGTGATTTGCAATAATAATAAACTCAACTGGTAATGGCTTTCTGATAGATCTGTCAATATTTGATAAGATAAACTGCCTTGGTTGGAACACAATTTGGTCATGTGGACATATTTGAATTATCTTTTGACATATTTTGCTTTAATATTACTTTTGACACATTATTTGGATAGCTATATACTCATGCCATTATTAATAAACCACTCAGAAAATCTTTATGGAATTCTAGGAAGTTGTATTAAAACCCGCAGTTACATAACAAGTGTTATATTAAAATCCCCAGTGATTTAACACGTGTTGTATTAAACTCCATAGTTTATAACAAATGGTACATTAAACCACACAATTTTATAAAATTTTATATTAAACCCCGCATTTATATAACAAACGTTATATTAAAACCCGCACCAGGAGATTATTTTGGGGTTTGCATTCTTATGTCGGTCTGTTTGTCTGTGTTCACAATTCCTCCTAAAGTAATAAGTAGATTTTCGTGAAACTGTTTTTATATCATTGGGGCCTGAACAAAGGAAGGAGTTATTAATTTGGGAGAAAGGTTAGAATCATACTCTGGATAAAAGAAAAACCCTGTGCACTGTAATTGCTTTCTGGTTGTACATATCATTGTCAGTTATATGGTTGTGTGTACATATATATATATGTACATTTACAAGTAAATATATCTAGTATATTGTAATATATATTTTATTATATTTATTATAATATTATACAATTGTGTTGAAGAAGGACTATGAAATAAATTGCTGTTTGGTCATACATTGACCCATAGACAATGCATTCTCACAAGAGAAATTGTTCCAAAATGAAACCATCTCACCCACCATCAGAAACGGTAGTGTATGTAGCCATAAATACCTTTATGCACAACTTTGTTTATTTGATGCTCTTACTTACATATTTTTCCCAAAGGATCACTCTTTAAACGTGATGCCCAGGTTTCAGGTTACTTAGAATTATTTTGATTCTACATATTATTATAGCAATAGCTTTCTTCTTACCATAGGTCTTACAGTACCAGGAGCAGTCAGAGTGTATCAAAGTTTCAGCCATCTGCTTAAAAGTCTGTCAAACATTGTGGTTATAGTTTTGGTGCTCTGGTTGTGTATAACTCACTTGCTTAAATATTTAAAAAATATGACAAGTGTGTATGGTTTGTTGTGAAAAGGCAAATACACTAATTTCTCATGACATTACTGGGCAGTAATAAAAAAAGCTGAACTCTCTCCTTGGCAGGTAAAACATCAGGAAGCATATTGATAACTTAATGGTAGTATTTACTTTTTTAAAAAATCACTCAATTATTCCACCACTGCTTTATTTGAGATCTTGAGACGTGACTTTCAACTGAACCATACATCCACAGACAACAAATAAAGAAAAAAAACAGAAGGGTGTTTTTCCTTCTCCAATTAGCAAGACAACAGCATGACTAGAAGCACTTCATGTCACTTAATCCCCCTCCCCCATCTATCTGTCAACAGGATTCTTGAAGTTAGGGCTTTATCCAATAAACACTAAGAATAGTCACATCTCTACAGCATGTAACTAACTTCAGTCCAAAGATGTTTACTAAATACAAGAAACATTACTGCCAAGGCTGCACCACTCAAACACTGATGTCTTAAAGAACATAAGCAGAAAGATCTCTGCTGTCTTGTAGACCAGGGTGACACTATCCCCGAAACTTAACTCAACCATATTCAGAGTTATTTACATAAGTAACAGAGCTTGTTATTGGTCTAAGTTTCTCTACATTCTCGCAAAATAACACAGTGTTACTAGTTATGTTTGTCAATTAAACATGCTGTTGTCATCAGTTGTGTCAGAAGGGTTTTTTTGATGCCCAAAAGATGAGGGCAATTTTTTTTGTTATTTGAGACAACACCCTAGAACAGTTAAGGTTCATCTATTAATGACAGGGAAAGTTTAACCACGCTTTTCAAAACCATCCCAAGTGAAAGATGATAAGAAACCTTATAGAAAGAGATTGGCTTCTTTGTAGGTGTAATTGTATGGAAAAGCAAAATGTCATCAAATCAGACTTCATGCCAAGAATCAGCAAGTAACTTGTGTATTTGTGAATAAAACCTATATGACTTTAAGCTGATAGTCCTACTAAGACTTATCCGGTCATAGAAAGGTCGTAATGTCCCAAGGACAAAAAACAGATTGGATGTATGACTGAATACATAGGTTACATGGCCTGCTGGTGACCAGAAGGATTCATAAAGACAACTTATAACACCACATCATTGTTGAGATCACTCGGCCAGATTTTTAGTTGAAGATTTGTCATATCATTGAAAATAGGGGTGCAACAGTAGCATATTCTCCAGTCCAATATCGCACCATTGCAAAAGTGTTTGATTCCCGTATTCAAAAAGGAGATAAGTTTTAGTACATCCACCATCAAATAGCCTCGCTTACGGGAAGGGAAGTTCATGAAAACAAAACATCACGAGATCACTACAAAAGAAATCACAACAAAAGTTTTTAAATCTGCCAAAATATAGGATATTATTATTATTTTTATTATTTACAAACTTCTAAAGCACTGAATTTTGATGTGTATCAAATTTTAAGGAGCAATATATCCTAAGGATAGAGGAAAATATCATAAGTCCATGGACAGAAAAAATTTGTCGCCAGAGAGCGTTTGCACAACTAGAGGAGAGGATGTTATAGGAGATAGACTTTATAGAACAGCCAAGCCTTGAGCTCATGCGTTAAAGATGCCAGTGTGGGGGCAGATCGTACAGCGAAGGAGAGGCTTGTTCCAAAGTCTGGGTCTATCGTTAGCAAAGGATCTATCAAAATGAGTTTTGGACTTGTGAATATGGCATTTAAAGGTCTAAAAGAATAAACATTAATAATTTCTCCAGGGTTAGAGAAAGTTTTCAATATTTTAAGTTTTGCCAGAATTATATACAATGCCAACTGAGATGGCAGCTGCAAAGTTTTGTCAAGGTATATCAGTGAAATGATCTCAATACCGAGATACCGGTCACCCATAATGGAAAGAGGAGACAAGATTGATCTTACTATCCAAAAGGACAGGCTGTAGCACAAAAAAGATACGTTGTTACACACTTATGAGCAATAAGATTGGACCCGAATGGTCGGGAGGAAAATTCAGGATAAACTCAGTTTTGTCATGGATGTCTCAGCCTTAGGCAATAATGGGTGTATCACACCGATTATAATTGATGATGGCTTTCCATTTCTACAGCATATGGTCCACAAAGTTCTGTTATTATTCTGTTACTATTCTCTTGTTAAAAGTTCCTTCTGATTTCCAACTCTCTGCAGACAGATATATGTATAAGATCTGAAACATTCTGCGATTTTTATGACCTTATACATCAGTTCATCCCATGTCTCATCCTAACCCTGTTTCCTCCAGTGGCTGTATACAACCATTAAGCCTCATTTTGCTTGTAGAGATGTTACAATTTGCTGATGATATCACCATTCATTTTGATGTTTAAATAATGTATATAAGTGGAAATACTCCCAAAGCATTTTATTTTATGAGTCTGAAAAGTGGAAAATATATTTATCATGACATTTCAAATCTGTGTCAATTACTTAAGAAGCAAATTAACAACACAGGAAACTAGTTCTAGTAAATTTTATAAAACTTGAAAACTAGTGAAAGTTTGTCCCAGCTAAAATGTTCACTTATATCTTGGAGCACTCTTTTAGACATTTTTTTAATAGCAAGAGCAATTGGAGAGTCTAAATCTCTGACCAAGGCTCATCACCTCAAATATTTCTTATGAATGCAATGATAAAAAAATCCTTTTATAAATTTCTGGAGATAAAGCTACATTTTCTGATATTATGTAATCAGTCATGTCAATATTGTACAAATCCACAATATTTACGGTTTGTTTAGTGGAAACTTTCTTCAGCAGGCAGAGCTTCTATTGCATAACTTCCTGAAGATTTTTTTCCTTGACACAGAGTGTTATTATCTTGAAAGATATCGTTTGAGAAAAAAGAAGTCTTCCTCAGGAATTGTATTGTCTACATTGCAGTGTACGCCTACACACTACTCGTTAACAGTTAATATTCTTCCTTGAAAATATGTATTAACAATTGTAACATGAGACGGATGTGTCTGTGAATTTGATTGGCTAAGCAACAAAATACTTCATGGGTAAAATACAGCATAACCCTGTAGCTCACTATTATCGCTGATTATGGCTGTCATAAAAATAAACATCTCACTGTAAAATTTGCAATAATTATTAAAAAAATAAAATAATAATAATGGTCATGTTAAAATAGGAATAACCCCCTCCAAAACCACAGTTTATGCAGAATTTTACCATGGTTTGAGGCAATGAACCCCTGAGGCTTCGCTTTCAGGATTTATAACCTCAAACCAAGGTAAATTTTTGCGAATACCATGGTTTGATCAGGGGTTATTCTTGTAATAGACTTAGATATATAAGACAATTTTTGTCTCCAGACTTTCAGGAAATGTGCACCACTCTAGTGCACTACGCATGTCTCTTATTGCCTTGCAGCTGACACATGTCGACCAAAACAAATATTGACCTTGTTCTTTTCAAATCACCGACATACCTGCTTGACGATCATTGTGCAGAAGTTATGTCTTGCCATGTGGTGTACACTTGTCTCATGTTCTATTATATGCTTTATTTATAAGACTGAAACAGTAAGTAATTTTTGTGTCTGAATACACTTTAACCCATATTTTGCCCATAATTCGAAAACTAAACATCGGATCATAATCATATTTTTACTCCATGTTGGATCTACATGTGGCTCGGTTCTTTTTCAAGGTTCAGATCAGCGGTAGATCCAGCTTTTAAGTAAGGTGGGGGTTCAAATCAGAAATACCATAACTGGCTGTCATAAAAATAAACATCTCACCGTAAAATTTGCAATAATTATTAGAAAAATAAAATAATTGGTCATGTTAAAATAGGAATTAGGGGGGTCGGGGGTAATTTTGGTAAAAATATAGTGCATTTCCTGTAAATTTAACACCACTATCAAGAAATAATTTTATACTTTGGGTTGAACCCCTTTACAAATCAAATCAAATCCCCTGAACCCCACCCCTGGATCCGCTAGTGCAGATTGTAAATCTAAATTTTTTTAACTTGAGTTCTAGCGAGGCTCGTGCTTCTAGAAATCACTTTTTTTTTCATTTTTTTCATTTTTTTTAAATTTTATATCCGGACTTTTATGGATTGTAGCATGGCATGGAGAGTAGCTGTCTCTTCACTGAAGTTACCTAATCTAATCTAATCTAATCTAATGTGGACTTTTATAGCGCTTAATCTCCATCACTGATGGACTCTAAGGCGCATCTAAACATAAAGCCAGGCAGTTATCGTTAATCAAGGGACATAGCCAGGTCGTACCAAGGAGACACAGATGTGATGGGAGAGGCTATGGTGGGTAGGCTTTTGCAAACAGGTAAGTTTTAAGCTTCTTTCTGAAGGAGGCAACTGATGTTGCACTGCGAACATCTTGAGGGAGGTCATTTCAGATCTTAGGAGCGTCAAAGGCAAAACTATGGCCAAAATGTTTGGCTGACTTAAAGACTGATGAATGGAAAGGAGGAACTGTAAGGTATTGACGATCTGGGTGACTATGCCTAGTACTATAGGGACAACTACTAAAAGACAAGAACGGTTCGAAGTAAGAAGGAGAACCACTATGCAAAAATTTATACACAAGTGTTGCGGTTTTGAAAATACAACGATACTTAACAGGCAACCAGTGGAGTTTCTGTAGAATGGGTGTAACATGAGCATACTTTCTATGATTTGTAACAATACGAGCAAGGGTGTTCTGAATACTTTGCAATTTGTGCTGATTGAAACCGGACAAACCTCTGAACAGAGAGTTACAATAGTCCAGACGACTACTAACCAAGGCATTTGCAGCAAGGACTGCCACTTCAGAAGTGAGATACTTTCTAATTCTACGGAGGTCACGCATCTGAAGGAAGCACGCTTTGCAAGTCCTCTTGATATGCTCAGAGAATGAAAAATCTGCATCAAACCACACACCTAGATTTCTGACAGAATCAACCGGATGAAGAAGGCTACCAAGAATGCTAACAGGAAAGTGAGAGGAAATCTTCTGACGTTGAGCCTTGGAACCAAAGACAATAAACTCAGTTTTTTCAGGGTTGAGCTTCAATTTACTGAGAGACATCCACTCTTGAACATCACGAAGGCAGGCATTTAGCTTGGCGAGAGCCGAAGAAGCATTCCTGTGGGAGAGATGGATGTATAACTGAGTGTCATCCGCATAAAAATGGAATTTAATATGCGGGTGGAGGCGAATAATTTTACTGAGTGGTGTTGTATAGAGTGAAAACAGTAACAGACCCAGAACAGAACCTTGTGGGACTCCATAGATGAGATTGCTTAATTCAGATAGTGTGGAGCCTATCTTAATGGCCTGGCAACGATTTCTTAAGTAGGAAGCAAACCACCTTAGAGCTGTTCCACCAAGACCAAACCAGGATTTAAGGTAACCAAGGAGAATTATGTTTAAGGTAACCAAGGAGAAGTTATGCGGCAATGTGTACATAAGTACTGGGATGGATGACCGCCTCAGTGCTCTACTCATGTCTCTGATGGCTTTGCAGCTCACGCTAGTAAACCAAAACTCCTTTCAGCCTTGTTTATGTGTTTATTCAGCACTACCAGAGGGCAAGGGCATTCACTGCTGGCATTATTTTGTTTTGGAATGCTTTACTTTGATATTTCATTGTCTTACAGTCTGTAGTATAAAAAACAACTACCCAATTCAATTGTTAGGTATATTGTTTAAGTATTTTATTTTATTATTATATTCACATACAAGTAATATTCAAATAGAACTTGAGACAATAATCATAAATTGCCACTCTGCCGACACCCATTGTGTTCCTTCACTTATAAATTTGAAGAGCAAACAATGAGCAGAACAAACTTCAGAAAAAACACATGTAGTAAATCACCTAAGCCTTTGAGAGACATTTCTAAAGTCAATACATTTGTAAAACAATTTACACTTGCTTCAGAATTGTCGATACAAACTGCCCCACAGTTAGACAAAACTGTTGTACTGATATGGATAATTATTGTAAATATTAACAGTAAATTATGTCTCTGTAGACAGTTTCCAGTCACATCAATAAAAAAGTCATGCAAATGTGATTTGGTTTCAACTCAGTGAATGTACACAGGTGTATATAACTGATGAATTATTGAACTGACCAATGAATTGAATTGCTGACTGCAAAATCAATGAAATCTGATAGCTATTGCCACTAGACTGTCATATAGCTGTGAAATTGGATAGTCATAAAAAGCAAAACTTTACGTAACCAAGTTACAAAGATAAATTTTTGCTCAAAATAAGCAATCTATCACACTGATGATCTGTAAAACTATATTAGCACCCAGAGAGTGCATACCTTTACCAAGCAGCTTGTTTTCATCCCTATTTTCCTGATATCCAGATACAACGAAGGTATCTTACAAACACTATTGTTGGAGTGTCCTGTGTTTTTTTGTTGTTGTTTTTTTTGCCAAGCAATATGATGATTAATTATGATTAAGAATATACACATATACTGAAAATGAGCTTATCTCACAATGATAAAAGACCCTTTAAAAATCCTGGTTAGGAGTTATCCAGATCATTACTAAAAAATCGAATCATCTGTTTCCTGAGGCATTGACAACATTTCCTAAAAAAAGTTATTTTGTAGACAGACAGACAGACAGATGGACAAACGTAACCAAAACAAATCCTCCTTGGTGAAGGCAATAAGATCTTGGTCAGTTATGTTGAAAATATTTAACTGTTACCAGAATACAAATTAGTATGATGAAGATTATGCTTATAATAAGTATTTTAACATATGTCAGTAATATTATGAATGATTTCATTTTGTTATGTTATGAAAGTAAAGCAAAATTGGTTGTGTTTACAGTAGCTAGTCACACTTTTATTTTTTTCCCTCCTGTTAAAAGTGACATATAAGCCCATGAAATATATAAATATATAGTTCACTAATACTTGATCTTTGTTTTGTCCAAATAGATATTGTTGGTTTAACATGTAAAATAAAAAAACGGTGATTGGAACTTCCTTACCTTTAGCAGGAATGTTTTAGGTGTTTTCTGCTTGTTTTCATTGTGTTTATCTGTGTTCGTGATAACTCCGAAAGTAGTGAACAAAACTTGATAAATTTCTTCAAGTGAGTAGAGTCTGACCAAAGGAAGGTGTCATTAACTTTAGGGAAAACATCTGGATCATATTCTGGATACCAAAAAAATCTTTAAAACATTCCTAAGGTCCCACTTTCAATGTGTTCTTTTCAATTTTCAATGACTTTGGCTTTCTGGTTTATATTACTCCAGAAAGTAGGGAGCAGATCTTCATGAATTTTATGTAGGTAGGACCTGGCCAAAGGAGGAAGTGGTTACATTTTAGGAAGGATCCGGATTATGTTCTGGATACTTAAAAGTCCTGGATATTCAGAAAGACCCTTTGATGGAGGTCTGCACTCTACGAGTGCTTTCTAGTTAACATTATTTTTATACTAAGTTTAGATGTGAAGCCAGACAGATTAATTTTAATTCTAAATTTAGTTAAATGTTTTATCCTTTACATCAACATAAACAAGTATTAATTTTTTGTTGTTTTTCTGTTGAAGAATACATTTTCAGTTTATGGGATATATAAATCATAACACGTGATATTTAAGTTGTGCTCACCTTGTGAGAAGAATTTCATAAAGACCTGTTTATTACTTTTGGAGTTATCCAGAAAACAGACATAAAAGACAAACAGAAGACAACTAACCTTTGTTATACATGTATATGGATAAGAGTTTATATAACAGTTTAACCCACTTTTCTAATTTAATTACAGTCACAAATAATAAATTACAAATTTTGATAAATACAATTTACCAACGCATTGTAAAAACATTACTGCACATCAAATTTATTTGGAAAAGCAATAACTGTATCTGGCTTATTATTTAAATATTTTTTATTAATTCTTTTTGTGCAATGAGTTAATTTGTTTCGCCT
This sequence comes from Sabellastarte sp. h YS-2021, assembly GCA_964017235.1. Taxonomy (NCBI): domain Eukaryota; kingdom Metazoa; phylum Annelida; class Polychaeta; order Sabellida; family Sabellidae; genus Sabellastarte; species Sabellastarte sp. h YS-2021. Next base: position 44,254,260 of record OZ024928.1, read on the forward strand.
GCAAAGACAAATACACCAATATAGATTTAATATAAATTGTTTTATAAATACCTGTTGGTTTGATATGCCATATGTACTCTCGTCTAAATCCTCAGTGTTAGCAACGAGCTACACTTAAATTCTCTGATTTGTTATCCCAGAGTATTTTATATTATCACACTACTATTAGTAATGTCTTACAAATATGCTTAAAAATTTCTCAAGGTAAAACCACATCAGTTTCATTTGCACAGTTCCAGCCAACTTATTATAAAACCACACAAGAAAACAGTGTTGATATACTTGTTGAAATAAATTGTTTATCTTACATTTTGTGTAACGAGTTCCATAATCCTTTTAAATCATTCCACACCTAACTCTGTTTTCCACGTGCAAAGTTAAGTATTTATATCTTCTTGGCTTTAATAATTAGTCAAACAGTAAAGGCATATCCAACATTAACTTGTTCAGCCAGAAAATTAACGCGGGAAACACAAGACCATTTAGAAACAGCCACTGTGTCCCATGATTTCTTAACACCAGAAAGCCAACAACAAAATGTGTGCTTTGACATTACAACGCATCTCACTCCGCGACTGAAAAGAGTTCCTATGCACTTTAACCAGCAAGTAACTCTGCATTGAACAGCTACATTGAGCAAAATGTATTTCTGATGAAGGGAACTTACACAGTCGGCTACAAACAGCCTGTCTTCTCGTTATGACAACTCTTTGAAAAGGCGGATTCTCCAATTGGGTTCACTGCTTTTAACCCCGGCTAAAATGCATGACGTCATATTTGCGTCATGGTGGTAAACAAACGCACAGATATGAAGGTAACTAATTGCAGTGATTACAACAACAGAATGTAATGTCTCTAGATATCATCTTCTATCCATATTTGCAATGTGTTTTGTTGTTGATAACTGAATTTTGGCGTGAGATTATGTTTCACCAAAAATAGTGTTGAGTGACTGCTATTCTTTCCATTTCTGCAGATACTTTATTCAAGTACATATTTAAATAACTTTTAATGGATATTTTAACAGAAGATCATATTAGTGTGTTCTTCCAGGAATGGTAATTTCATTTAGCTTTGAACACCAAATTAGTGGTTGCTGTATATAAAATTGAGACGAGATGTTTTTATATAGAAACGTCCATGTAGACAAACATAGACAATAAATTGAATTGGCATAAAAACATCTGATTAATTAACCTGTTATTGCAGTGATTTTAAGGGGCGATAATACAATTTCTACTTCAAATTCTTACCCCAATTTGATATATTATCTTTCAGTTTACGAGGCTTACAGATCATAGTTTTATCACTGACTCACTTGAGTATGAATCTCAGTTTGTATTAATTTTAGTCTTGTGCCAAGTTTAGCAAAAAGTAGAGCAGTTATTTTTAGTCTTTGTCTTCACACTGAAAGTGAATCTGATATATTACGTCATTATTATTAAAGATATGATGTTAACTTTATATTAATAAACACCGCCTCCTGAAAAATAACACAGATTTTAAACAAATCTGAATTTTGATATATAAAGGGATATTTGATATATATACAGTACTTTACTCATCTATGTATAAGTCGAAATTTTTAGCTAGAAGAAAATTAGTTTCTATAAGAGATTAATACAGATTTAAAATTTGGCTGGACATTAATTTTGACTGCCCAAGTTCATTAGCTAAATTAGCAAAAATTAATGACCAGTGAAATATCCAATAATACAGTAACTCTTTATTTTGCAAACAAAAATCGATTATTATCAAAACAGACCAGCAAACTAAACAGAAAGTGACAACTTTCCATCTCAGCACCCAATTAAACAGCATACTTTGATAAACAAATATCAAACTCTCTACTACTCCCCTGCTGTGGTCAGCAAGCAGCAAACCGGATGTGCTAACAACCGGAAACCAATGCATGATCTCTTTAGAAGTCTTCTGCACAAAGAATCTACTTCCGGCTTTGTCTAATGGGTCTTTGCTGGGTGGGTTTTGTAAGGTTTTTGTTCTGTGGATAAACACGTTTATTTACTGAAGGGGAGAACTTATTGAGTGACTTGATAATAAATATCAACTGCAAAGCTGTGTGTCTGAAATTGGAAATGCATATTGTTGGGTCTGATTTAGCAAGATGACTTAAGCGTATGCTCAGATTCAAATGTGTCACTCAAGGAATTTCACAAAGGCACATGGAAGTTGACCTAGTGAAGGGCTTAACATTAAGCCTACCAAGGAGAGGTCTTAACATTTACACACAGGGCCTCAAGCCTTATTTATGGCATTTAAATCTATAAAAGTTAGATCAAAGTATATGTTTCATAATTTTAATAGTAGTTTTATTATGTAGTAAAATGATCTAATTGTTAAATGAACTTTTTTGAGTGTTCTCACATGACCCTGCATGTTATGAGAAAGAGGTGTCTCAGCTGCGTCTTGGTTGATAAAACTTTTGTGAAATGATCCCGGTCATAGACTACTACATAGAACAAAAATTATGTTGTGTTTTTTGTGTTGCTTTTTGTTGTTGCTGTTGTTGTTGTTGTTGCTGTTGTTGTTGTTTGCTCTTATTTTGTATTATTTTGTATTATTTAACTTTTTATAAAAGCTGCATTGATACAAACACTTCTCATAAATATACTTTAGCCACAAAAAGCCAAATAATTTACCTTTAGAAGTGCTGTCTAAGAGACGACAACATCATTTATCCATAAAACTCCAAATCGACAAATAACCAATCAGCTCAGACTTTACAAAGCCATAAATTTGTATCAATGATCCTCATTGGCTAAAGATGAAATTTACTGTTTCATGTAAAGTTAGACCAATTTAATGCTAGTGCCAAAATTCCAAGCCCAACATTATATGAATGTAGGTTCAACTCTGATGTTTTACCTTATTTTGAATATCTATTTACATTTGTAGTTTCCTTGCATATAAACGGGCTTATTGATTTATGGTACAAGGAAAATATATTGCAAAACCTTTATAACTTAATTTATTAAGGGGACATACACTTCTCCGTTCAGGTTCCCCATTGTATATCCCTGTTGTAAAAAGGTCTCATGCATCTGCATGTGACCCTGTGTCATCAAATTTGTACACAATACACTTCAAGAGCTGCAAAAAAGCAACATTATGGAAAATATGTTGAAACTTCTAGATCATACATCTGTTCAAAAGATGTTAGGGTTATCCTGACCCAAACCAACGGTAAAGTGGAGGCGGGGGGGGGGGGGGGGGGGGGGGGGGGGGGGAAGGGGATTGGATCTAGTCACGAATAAGCAGCAATATATTTGCAAGATATTTTGCCTAAAATATTATATGTGTGTTTCTTTTGGAAGTAGATATTTTCTGTGATAAGGTATAACTTGCATTCCTGTTTGCTTTGAAATTTTTGTTAAACATTACTTGCACCAATTTGAAAAAAAGTGGCCAATTACAAATTTCAGCACCCCCCCCCCCCCCCCCCCCCCCCCCCCCCCCCCCCCCCCCCCCCCCCCCAAAAAAAAAAAAGTGAAAAAGATTACTTCTTTTTTCCCTAAAATATATTTAGATCAAATGATTTAATTATCACAGGGGGACCTTCAAAATGTTATATCATACATTTTGGAAATATTTCTACATTAAAATGTTTGATTAGTTCATAAACAGACCGCAAATTGATCATATTTTAACTTGAAATTTTTGGAGATATGTTAAATAGTCAGACCCACACAGATTCCTTGTAAACATTAGAAACGTTTCAAAAATGGTTTTAATGTTTACAAAACTTTTTAAAAACCTATTTAAACCCTATCTTATGGTTTCTAAACGTTTCCTAGTAAACATTTATGCTGTAATGTTTAAAAACATTTTAAACATTCTCTATGCATATGTTTTTACTGAAGATATTTTAAAATGTTAATAGAATAACTCAAGAAGATAGGTTTGATTTGAAACGTTTTTAAACATTTATAAAACAGCTGAAGAAATGAAGGTTATGCTGAAAATGTTTTTCAAACATTTCATCATGAAATGGTTGATAAACGGTAAACACAAAATGTTTAAACAACATTATTGATCAAATTTTTTAAAAACATTATATAAGAAACGTTTTTAAACCCATATTTTCAGAATGCTTATTAAACCTTCACCTTCAAACATGACGAAACAAAAATGGTGGTGAGCAATAATAAGGGATTTTAGAGGACTAAATAATAAATAATAATTGCCCCGCATGCAATCCCCAAAAGTGAGACTTGAATGGGGACAAAATTTCTAAGCCACAATTTTAGACATAAAAATAATACTTTCATTAGTGAGCAACTTTCAAAAAAGATATTAAATTTAACCTCTGACCCCATTATTAACCAGACCTTATTATGTTATATTGTATTGAAACCATTGAAACACCTTTTTACTTTTGTCTTGTTGTCCAGGACTTATGGTCAAAATTAGCACAGAAAATGAAACCACATTTAAATATAACCCCCCAACTTAAACCACACAATGTTCTATTGGGATACCTTGACTGTAACAATAAAATGTGTCTGAATCATATATTTAATATTGTGAAAAGATATATCTATTCCACTAAATGTAATGAAAGAGTACTATACATAGAGCATCTTATGAAAATAATTAAACAGCAATACTGTATTGAAAAAGAACTAGTGAAGATGTATGGTAAGAATGAAGAAATGTGTAGAAGCAAATGGCAAGCTGTTGAATCATTGTTACTTGATTAATTTTAGTTGACTAATTTTAAGTACTTTATTACACTCTGTGTTTTTTTATGGTGCAGCAAGTTGATTAATTTTAGTTGACTGATTTTAAATACTTTATTACCCTGTGTTTTTTATGGTGCAGCAAAAAAAATCTACAAAAAATGCTCTTAAATTGTTTGTTATAAAACCAAAATGGCAAATTGTATTATTTTTCATTCAATTGTATTATTATTAATATTACTTTTTAAAGTGTATTTTCCTAAAAAGAATTCTTAAAAGTAAATTGCCATGTCGTACAATGTGCTGTGCAAATTATTGTAAGGTGGGCAGTTGGGGTTGCAACCTCTTTCCTCTGGCTGTCCTACCTGAATGTTTTAAACAGGGGAATAAACTATGAGATAACAAATTATGTTATATTTTAATGTTTTTCTAACAATTATCATTAAATGTTTAATAAATGGTATGCTTAAAACGGTTTAAAAACATTCTATTATAAATGGTTTTCGTACCAATCATTTTTCAACCTTTGCCAAACGTTTCCTTTCAAACATTTGCAAAATCCAAAAATGTTTGCTGGGTTTGTCTGTTCACAATGCATTTATTATATGGTTAAACATGTTTTTGAACCTTGGTTTCTCAACCAAGATTTTATGAAAATTAGCTAACACATCTAAACATTAGATCTATTCCACATGGTCTATCATGGGTTGGATTCAAACCCTACACCTCACAGTCGAGAGTCAAGTGGTTAAATACCCAAACCTGTCAACCAATTAGCCACTGAGGACTCTATTAGCATATCAAGTCACAAATTTAAAGTACAAATTTTAGTATTAAGCCCCAAGAATATTATTTTTTGCAGTATCACATGACCCAACAAATAGAGGTCACTTAAAACATCTCAAACAAGAGCACACAGACCTCCACTGAGGCATGTAATAATAAGTAAATGGAAAAATGAGTCTGTGTATCCAGACGGTGATCCAGGTCTCTCTCAATTTTAATGGGATCTAAGCTGGACCAAGACCTATTCTTCTGATTTTTTTCATAAACCTTCCAAACAATTGTATTTGTGTAATCGTGCTAGCAAACAAACAGATAAACCGACAAATTAACAAACGGTGATGAAAATAATACCTCCTTGACGGAAGTATTTATCTGCATATTTCAACAGTCAATTACGTTTGTACTGTGGAAACAATGGTTGCTTCCCACCTCAAGAAAGCCCAGGTATATTATTTATGTTACCATTGTGTATTGTTGTAACTATTAACATATTTCTCTCTCACCTCTGGGGGAGCAGGTATCTTGGCTACTGACTATGATATCCTAGTTAAAGAGCAAAGCAGCAATAAATCTCAATAGTCCTTATATTTACTTACTCTTCCATGACATGCATACTGTACTGAGTAGCTATTGATAAGTTAGAGAAAGGTCTACCACAAATCTCTAGCTTAGGATTATATGCTACACTTCTGTATTGCATCTATAGCTTTAGAATATCTAGTAGGACAGATGACCTCCTGTTCGCATAAATGATTTAATCTTAAATTAATTCAACTGAAAAAGCAAACTAGAAAACCTGGTGGCATGGCTGGTATCCTGTACACACACAGGGGTTTTAAATAATATAACCGAAGTTTTGTACTATTGTTTGTGACATTTATTGTACCTTTTGGTGCGATTTGAGTAAATAAATAAATGTAAATTAATGTCACACTTCATGTTAAATAGATGGTTGACCACTCTATTGGAATATAATGTGATGTTCAAATATCTTTTCTCATTAAAACAAAAGTTAAAATGTATGTGATAAATGGTCACAAAAGCATCTTTTTCCACTTGGTAAAATTCCCCCTGTTGTGGATCAATTTTAACTGGACGTGTTTAAGAAAATATTCAGGATTGCCTTTAACTGTACATTATCCCAGTTTTTACTCTGGCCCTAATATATTTTAAAGGGAAACTATTCTTGCAAAAATAATTTAGTTCAAAAACTGAGTAATGTCATGTAACTTACAATTAACACCAATGAAAATGAATGAAAAATGGGGAAAAAAGACTTCTGTTGATATAGTAAAGATGGAACGGATTCTACACAGTTTCAGTTAATATTTAAACCATAATATGTCATAGTAACTTGAATATTTTGATTAAAATATTTTTAAACAATCAAATTTAAAATGTAAAAATAGCATTCATTTACTTGTCAAAAGTAGTTATTACAAGAAGTTCCAAAATCTTAAAAGGCCCAGTTAAATTTTAAACATTGTAACCCTTGTTCTAGATAATAAATAAAAATTCATTGTCTAAGTAAGTTTTCAACATTTATTTATTTATTTACCTTAAATCAGAATATTTGTTTCACTTTCTAGAACATCCAAATTTTAGATCAGCAGGCCTATCTGAAAGAGGCCTTTTTTCCAGTGAACATACTTTCCAGGAAGGCATTATTCCTAGATTCATTTTTCACTTGAGCTAGTCATGAGTTAGCAATCAAACCCAAAGCTGATTATCTCCGCTAAGTGCACAGAGAGAAACATCAAAGAACATCCGGAAATGTGTCAATACAAGTAGCAGGAATAATATACATTACAGTAAAGTACGTAAACAATCCACACTGAGCACTGTGTGTCACTGAAAAATATCAAATCTTACTAATGCCTAGGTCACACCCTTTCCGAGCAGTCGTATATGTAAATATTTGAAATCTGCTAGACGACATTTTTAATCATGACACTGAACAGAGATCTCCAATCCTGGTAGTATGCATTAAAGAATAAGTCATACTTTATATCCGCCCCCCTTCCCCCCTCTCTCACCCCATCCAACCTGTATATTGTAATACAGGTCGTGAGAGGTCTTGGGAGGTTTTTCAAACATTAAAAAATGCAATAAATGCAAGTAGCTTTCTGAGTTGTGTTGTATTGTCCTGAATATGTCTTACTCAAATGGGAATCCCACTTATCCCATCAAATGCATCCTACCCAAATATGAGGCAGACCGAACCACAGCCGAAGGTAGATGAGGCTTTATTAATTTGGTCCTGCTGAGATGTTGTGGCATTCTGCTGTAATCCAGGAATTACTTGCATGTCTAAGTTGATTAATTTTGAAGTGGTCCTAATCCACTTCATTAATTTTGGTGTGGTCAATATCCCTTTATTAATTTTGGTGTGACCAAACCCAGTTAATTAATTTTGGTGTGGTTCAAATCCCTTAATTAATTTTGGTTTGGTCCAAATAACTTCATTAATTTGTGTGTGGTCGAGATCCCTTAATTCATTTTGGTGTGGTCCAAATCCACTAATTAATTTTGGTGTTGTCCAAACCAACAAATTAATTTTGGTTTGGTCTAAATCAATTAATTAATTTTGGTGTGGTCCAAATCCACTAATGAATTTTGGTTTGGTCTAAATCCCTTAATTAAGTTTGGTGTACACCAAATTCCTTCATTAATATTCGTATGGTCACTGTTCCACTTTTGCTACTATTTGTATGAGACCTAGCTGATTTATAACTAGGAAAGCTGCTACAGCTGGTTGCATTGAAACAAAATAGAATAAATGTAAAAACCACGTGCAAATGGAAAAGATAAGTCACTACCACAATTCATAAAGATCAGTCATAACACCAAGCCCTGATAACTCTTGAGCAGTAATTGGGGACTGTTATGATTAACTTTCTCTTGATACAAGATCACTTTAGTATACACCCAAATATCACAGCACCATGCAGATTACTTGTATCTAACTTGTGGCCAAAAATATTGGTCTTGATCACTCAGAACAGAAATACTTACTCGCAAAGTTATTTAAACCTATCTAATATATGGGACAAGCATCTATATTCACCATAGTTATGCTCCCAACTTTTCCAGCTGAAGCGATATGTCATACAACCAACAAGACTTCACTCAGGACTCTGTTTTTGGGGAGAAGGTAAATTCGGAACAGTGAAACAGGGGTATAAATGACATTATCTGTGATGATTTCTAAGCATGAGCTCCAGCGAGGCTCGTGCTTCTATGAATCAGAGAGTGCAGACTTCTGCCAAGGCATGTAGTAATAAGGAAATGGGAAAATCCGGAATTTTGTTTTGCATCCAGACGGTGATCCAGATCAGTCTCAAAATTTAGTGGGATCAAAGTTGGACCAAGACCGATGTGGTGTTTTCTTGCTTTATGTTCCAACCAGTAGAATTTGCATAATCCCGCTGACAAACGGATAAACAAACAGTCATGAGAATAATACTTCATTGGAGGAGGTAATAATGCCCAGTTTTAAAAAAGAAATCAACTGCCAGGTTTTCGTTGTATAAAACTTAGAAATAGCCTAGTATCAACTCTAAGATTACTTAATCAGCTAAAAGCTATTTTATTATTACACATAACAATAACTCCCACTGAGTTGCAAGATCTTACAGAAAAGCTCTGGTATATCACAAATGTATTTATCACAGAAGATGAGCCAGACACTAATTGAATCACAGTTGGCATTTTATAAAGATTACAACTGATATATTATCCTTTTTGCTGTTTTTGTAGCAAGTCCTGTCATAGATTACCCCAGTAAATCCAATTTTATTACATACAAAAGGAATATAGAGGTTATTTACTAAGGTTAATCTGCAATATACAGTCTATTTGAAAGAGTAACATCAAATAATTGTTTTGGCATATCAAAAAGAGTTATTTCAATATTTATTTTAAAATAATTCCCAATAGTTTAACTAAATTGTTAACAGGATAGCACTCAGAGAAAGCAGTCCTCTGTCAAGGCCAATATGGCTGATGAGTGTGTTGATAAGTAATCTGTTAAAAAACCAAGAACCAGCTGAAATATTGTTTATTTTCATAAATAAAAAACGATGCAACCTAATTACCTATGAAATTTATTTACCTAATATTTATTTATAATAAATTATCTTACCCAAGGAGGTTATGTAATTGGCACTGTGTATTTGTCTGTTCTTTTTTGTTTAGTTTTTTTTTTGTCAGTTTGTTTGCAAAATTACTTGAAAAATTATGAACAGACCTTTGATAAAATTTTGAGGAAATAACGACAACAGCACATGGGAAGTTTGGGGGTGATCTGGGCCACTGTCTGGAATCAGAAATATTTTGATATACTTTTTATCATTGTACTTATAAGTAATATTGCAGGTGTTTGGCCTTGGCACAAGTCTTCACTCTCTGAGTCCTCTTGTTATCCTTATTTTTACAGATTTTTGACAATAGTTTCTGATAAATATGGTTAAACCGCCATATATGTTTTACTGATACTTCCAGTTTGGTGCACACTAAAATCAGTTCTTGTAAGGATTCTTGTTTCTTATCCTGAGCCATACTTCCTGTCACTTCTGTTCGACATGAAGAAATGTATACAGCAATGATATAAAAGCATATAAATGTACATAATATGTATTAATTACAAGCAAATTCCATTACAACATCCTAACTTCAAAATACATATTCTTGTTTTCTTGTGTGATTGTTGACACCCTTACAGTTATATATAATTAGTTTTACTTCCCTGAGTTATTTTGAGTCAGGTAAAACATTGGCTTGTTGTTACAAAAGAGCCACATTAAACAATGTTACATTTTATTCAAGGAAAATATATCACCAAAGAGTTGAACACAGCAGGAATATTCAGAAGACAGTGATCATAACAAGATTTCCTCAATTCTTTGCATTTAATCTTTGTCCTTGACAAAAACAAATTGCTTTTGTTATGAAAATCAATAAAACAATTCAATGACCTCTTGAAATCGGAGAGGAAACTGAGAAGATTTGAGAATTGCCATTGAAAGAAAGCCAAACCATTTTCAGTGCTATCTGTCATCTGATGATCTATCATAGATAAACAAGGAGCAATTTACCATTATTCCCTTAACCTTGCAGCTTAGCAACCATAAGATATGTTCATCCTATTAAATAGTTTGTGTTTGGCCAATCATCATGTAGCTTTGTAATCCCTTTGTTTGTATTGTAGTGAGATTGTCTATTTACTTACCTTGCAATGTATGCAAATTATGCAACAGATAAAATAATTTACTAAGGGTATTTTTATGGTATACAGTGTAAGTAACCTTTAATGATTGATCAAGGTCACCTTAAATTTGTGTCACGGTTATTATTGTGTTAACTTAAGCTTACGTAATATGGCAATCTTACATTATGGTAACTGTTAAATTTAAGTTCATGTTAGGATGGTCACAAACTAAGTTTAAAGACCACTTTAATTAGGCATGTTTTCTGCAAATATGAAAAAAAATCATGTTCTAATAATTAGTAACATGTCTACCATATATTCGTCAGCTTATTACTGATTTCTTGGCTTACCTTTAGGTGTGTTTCAGTGTCCTTGGATGGTTCAAGTAATACTCCTGTCTCATACACGTGACCTTTACTAACCCCCAATGATGCAGCCAAGAGCTTAATGTTGTCCAGTCGTGCAAACTACCTTTTCAATCATGATGATTAGGGGTGTAATATTGGAAACCCTAGGCCTCTATTTAGTGTACAAAATTAACACCAGAGTCTTGTAAATAATATTCTCACAGACCTGTTATTTTCTATAGTTACTGGTGCATATGCCCAGTAACTTAATAATACTGGATTCTTATATAGCACTTTTTCTATTATTAGCTCAAAGCTAGCCTTGGTAACTTTACTTATTGCTGCCATGCAAGGCGCAGAAGCCAGTATCCTTTATAGCTGGGTACCCATATTTCCCCTGGGTGGAGAGAGGCACAGTCCAGGTTGATATCTTGCCCAAGGATGTTATCCCACATGAAACAGTGGGCATCAGTGGGGATCGAACCCCAAACCCTACCAACTGAGCCACATGAGATCCCAAAGAAAAAGAAAACTTAAGAAACTTGTTCCTATATTTTTAATCGCTGAAATTATTTCCGGACAAGGCCCACCAAAATAGGCATTCTTGCATTATTGAAAATGGCATTGACCCATTTAGTCTTAAACATTTGCCACTTTTCTTTCTCCCCCAGGATCGGTCGTGATAAGGCCCTTACATTATTACATGAAAATAAGTGACTTATATATATGGGACAGCAGCTTAAGTGTTTGGTGTACTCTTGAGTTTAGTAGTCAAATTCTATATTCAATCTCTTGATAACCCACTTTGACTCTTCGGGATTTTCATAATCCTTCCTAATGATCATTGCCATAAAGGATCTAGTCTTGTTTGACTCCAGGATGTTTACTGACAAATAAAGTCAATTACCCTCTTAAAAGCATCTGCTTTTGACTCTAGTACTGTCAAGAGATTTGCTTTGGCCCTCTTTTTTTCTCCTCAGAAATAATCGACTTTTCCCTACTACTTTTTTTCAGTTTCCTCTTTTGCCAATAAAATTAAGCTCTCCCCTCACTTCATTCAATAGATTGGTATCAAGTCCTCTGTCATAAGGAGGTACTTTTAAGTTTTAACTTTACAATTGTTTTAACCTATACGTTAAATATAGTCTTCATATACCACGGAGAGACCCTTCTCTTTTGGATAGGTCTGACATGAAATCCATTTATCTCAACAACAACTGAGTTTGGAAATCAAAGAGGAAGTTTTAAACAATAGCCATCATTTTGAATTTACATTTTTGACCTACTTAATTCATCTGTAACAAAAACTTACTGGGATAGTGGTTTTGTAACAGTGTCAATGCTTGAGCTACTACAACTGTTTCTTATTGATAATTTTTAAACCTTGTGTAACTGAGTTTGGCCCAGTTTTAGCCGTTACTGAGTAAGAATTATTTTAATCGTTACTGAGTAAGAATTATTTCAAGATTGTTTATAATGCAAACCTCATTTGTCACAGTATCAAAACATGTATTTATTCTTCAATTACTTTTTTTCAAATGGAAAATATAAAGAGAAAAGACAGTTGAAGTATAATCTACTATTAAATACCTTTTATGTTTAAGTCTGCGTTTAAGTCTGCGTGAACTTCTTGTTACAGTGTAAGGACAGTCTATCAATTGGTCAAAGGTCCTACACCTTACAGTTTCTGAGATACAGATTTCCCACAGTATGTGACATTTTTGGGATCACTTCTTACAACTAAGAACTAATCAAAATTTGTGCTACTTTTGTTTCTGGGGTTGATCAGGGACCCAATGTAGTCAGAAAAATAGCATCAGAGACACTCATACCCCACAGCCCAGGGAAATAGCATTGGACATCATGAAATATAGAAGAGGTGAAACAGTAAAAAATGTCAGGGGACTTTCAGAATAGACAGTGTAAGTTATGTAATGGTGAAGGAGAAAATAACATGTAAGAGAGTAAGTTTGTATGTAAAGACAAACTATCAAAACAAGGCAATTCAATTGCAGGATACAAGAACTTGTTAGTAAGCTAAGTTATGAAGCTGTAAATTTTCTTAATTGAAGTACAGTTTTTTGCAAAGTCAAAGTCAAACATAAAACAAAGGTCACAGCATAGCATTGCACACCTACATCCTCCAACCAATGTCTCTAGCAAATAAAATATTTTTACACCATACATTTTCTGAGATATAGCCCACACAAGATTAAAAAGGTCAAGGTCACTACAGCAAGGTTAAAGCTCAGATGAAGGTTACACCATGACGTTGCACACCTGCATCCCCCAAACAATGTCCCTATCAAGTATTAACTTTCTGCACCTTAAGGTTTCCGAGATATAGCCAGTACAAGATTTTAAAGGTCAAGGTCATTACAGCAAGGTCAAATCAACGTCACACTATGACGTTGCACACATACAACCCAACCAATATCTCTACCATGTGTCAACATTCTACACCTTACCTTACAGAGATGTAGGCAGTATAAGATTTTAAGTCACCACAGCAGCAAATAATAACCTCAAAAACTTAAAAGGTCATAGGCTAGAAATCACAATTGTGAAAAATACTTCCTAACCTTTCTGCAGGCTGAAGTTTCTTTGTAATAAGTGAAAACTTTCAGTTCAGACAATAATGTTTAGTTTATATAATGTACTGTTACATATGCTACACCAACATACTGCTATTTCTGTTTGATGGGCTTGTATCTCTTAACATGTGCAAGTGCTAACAAGCATATTTGTACATATTTGGAAAAAAAAATATCTTGTCCAAATTTAAGCCTTAAGCAAGGCTATGAATTTCCCACACACCAAGGAAATAGATGGAGGTTTCCTCACAAATAAATATCACATCCTTTGGCAAATTTTACATTTCTCATCCTTCAGAGAGAATTAAACTTTCAAAGGGTAGATTTTAATTAAAATTGGCATTTTAATGCTTAATTCCCCCTTTTAATAAAAAACAGGGCAAGATCAGAATAATGTTTGATATATTACAGCAATCTATGTCTCAGCATTTTAATGAAAATATGAAAAATGCTTCGATCTAGAATCAGTTGAACACAGATACTCCCACGCAAATACGTCATTTGGAAAGAGATTAAAATACTTACTGTACCAAGGACGTTATATTTTGAGTGTGTACGTTTTGTTTAACTGTCTATATGGATTATTATTATTATTATTACTATTTTTTTATTTCAAATTTTTACCATACCACTTATCAGCACCATAAGCCTCTCTTACATCCCATTGTACGTGTACGTACGTTTACTTACATTGTTTGCACGTGCCCTATGATACACTCACGTGTACCTTGCATGTATATAAACCCACTGTACGACCTGTTGATATTCGCAGACTGTTCTTTGATCTTCAAGCTGTGACACTGTTGCTGGCAGAATGCACCTTGTTTGCATGTGCAAATCTCTGCTACCCCACTACCAGGCTGCGTTCATATGTTTCAACAATATTTGCAGCACACTTACATGAGTATACACGTACGATGGGATTTAAGAGAGGCTATAGTAAAATATTATCTGAGTGGTGCAAACAAATCAATGCAAAGTGGGTCTGAAGGATTGGGAATTTTCTTGTTTTGTTTCTCGAGTGAGAAACATTAAGAATATGCACCGAGAGGTTTGTTTTACTTTTAGTATCCACCACTTTGCTTCATTGATAAGTAAAACTATATTTGTCAAAAGAATGTACTAAAAATAACTATGACAAATATCTATAGTTGCGGGCATCAGTGAATATAAAAACTGTTAATGTTAGATTTCTCCACTATTTCTGTATAGATTTCAATGGACTAAAAATAATCAGAAACTTGTATGTAACATATTTGCAGCTTACATATGTCATGAAATATTAGCGAAAATACTACACTTGTTTTCCCATTTGCATTGCTCCATCCTATCGAATTATGAGGGTTAAAATTTTAAAAAGTACTATTTGAAGTTTCATCAGCTGCATTGTAATTGTGTCTGATTGTTTGTCTGGTTATCTGTTTGCTTGCATGTGCACTTAACTCGCGAACTATACACGCAGATCCGAGTGATATTTTTATACAAGATTTGACCTAACAGCAGCTGGAACCTCAAAGATGGTCTGGATCTGCATTGGGCCTCCAGTTTTATTAGGAGGTTCACCAATATGTTGCTTTAGATCCCTGGCAAGGGTTTTATGCTTCCTCAATAACTGTTTTGTCAGTCTCTTTTACACGTTGTTAATCCCAGTAGCAATATTGCTGTGAGCCTGTCCTTATATGTATCTGGCTGTCAAAGTGGACATAAAATCCTAGCTCATCTTTAGCATATGTTCGTGGAGACATGATGGTACATGACTATATCTTCCTGAAGGTTAAAAAGAAACAACACATACAGACAATTCACACTTATAAGGCATCAAATGTACTCGTATTTAGAAATGTGCCTTTAAATTCTGGTACCACATGCATTATATTATAAAGGATATGATTAAGAAGCTTTTGGATGGTTAGTAAAAGTTATCTTAATTTATTCAAAATTATTGTCGTGTAAACCCTAATAACCCTATTCCACTTTTGCGAGTTATTAAACTTGAGGATATCTTATGATTGTCCTGATAAAAAAGGTTGAAAAACTGACAAACACACATCAAGAAAACCCAAGCCTATTGACACAATCCAATATAAAATGCTCAGAGACAAGGTCTCTTTGAGCTAAGAAAAATGATAAAGGAATGTTCAAACATTGGACCACATGACATATACTTTAACTTCAGGTCAATGCTATACTTACTGATCCAATAGTATTTCGAGAATCCTTTAGAATAAAAGTAATTTTCTACTGATTGATTTAAATGCGTATAGAAAATTTGTATTTTGATTGATTGATTGATTGATTGTAGACCTCCGCCAAATGGGCGTTTCTAAAAGTCTGGGATTTTTTTTCTAGTGAAATTATGTGTATCCTTTTTGCGATATACAGACAAACAAACAAATGGACCCCAAAACATAACCTCCTGGTGGAGGTGATTAGCATTACAAATGGGAAAACAAGTGTATAGTTTTCAGTAATATTTTATTACATTTTGTAAAAGTTTCTGCTCATTTTTGTTACATAAAATCTATGTAGAAAAACAGTGGAGAAATCTCATGCTAAAAGTTTTTATATTCACTGGTGTCCTGTAATAATGGATCAGTTTCACAATTATTATTATTATTATTAACCTTGACCTTTAAAAAGAGACCCCTGTGTTGTGGTAACGTACATTGAGGAACAAACTTCCGTGAATATCCATCCCATTCAACCAGCCACCCTACCCCCTCCCTCACCCTTACAGGGGTGGGGGTGAGGGGCTGGTCAGATATAAGTATAGCTCATGAAGGGTTGTAAAAGCTGTTTCAAACATTACAAAAAAAACGTGCTGAATACAAATTGATTTCTGGGTTGTGTTTTATTGCATCGACAGTTTCCTACCCAAATGGTAATCTCACCAAATTTTTGTCAATTTTTTTTAGATTTATTTTTTGTTTTACATCACGTTCAACAGCCAGGGTCATATTGCGACAGGTAGTTTACGGGTGGATGAACCAGTGCGTACTAGTTGGTCAAGATTCTGCACTGTAAACCACCGGGCAGCGGCAAGTAACTACCAACTTCCAACATGAAGCAGCCCAGCCAATATTTGAACCGGCGACCTCAGAGGTTGAAACGAGTACTCTAGCCATTACACCACCGAGCCCCCTCAAATTTTTGTCAAAGACACATCCCACCAAAATACAAGGCAGATCTGGGGTGTACAGATCTTACCAGTACCTTTATCCAAAAAGTAGAGGGGACAAACAGTGTATTCAATTTTTACTTGATCTGCTTAATGATATCACTTTTCTTTCTACCTTGTTCATTAAATACCCTCTGTGTTACGATACAGTAAAAGCTACAGCTACCTGGAAATGTTTTAATGATATTTCACATGGTTTGAGTGAGTGTAGATTTCCAGTAACCTTGTTGAAAGAAATCTCTCTTTTGAAATTGAAGGTTCTTACCTAGAGCACTAATTTGTGAAGGACGTGAGAATTAACCATCTCTGATGGTTATGTGTGTGCTATTCACCTTATACATTTCCATTGCTTCATCTCAAAGACTATTGTCATAGTCACTGTATCATTTATATTGTCTTTATAAATCTGCAAAATATGTTCGGTTCTATTTTGTTCTATCTATGTTGGGTGTAATATTTCACAATCACTTATGTGCAAGTTACATAAGTACAATTTTTTTAAGAGTTGAAAACAACAATTGATAACAAATATAGATAAACAAGCGACGGGTTCTGTAGAGATTATAGGTTATTATTTAGGTCTGTAAAACCAACATATTTTTAATTTTTCCAATCATTTCATTAAAATGTAAAATGTGGAAGGAAGGAAGCCTGTCGCCTGTAACATGTTAAACTATTTTAAAATATAACACATATTAAACATTAACCTCCCAATGATAGAAAACTATTCGTTTGAATAAACATGTATAGCACAAGAATATTGTTATTGCCCTGTCATTTTGTATAGTCATTGTCCAACATATTGGACACATCAGTTGAGCTGTTATTTACAAAAGGTTCCACATGTGTAAAAATGAAAATAAAAGCATAATACCCCTTTCACACTACAGGTGGTATACCCCCAGGCTATAGGCATCAGATAAAATTCCCCTGTCCTTCAACTAGTGCTTTGCATCCATATCGGAACTTGTGACACAGTGGCTCACCGTCCCATACCTTGAGCAAGCCACAAAAGTTTTGAAATGTTAATTTTGTGGTTTAACCATCAAGTACTGTCAGTCACCATCTTTTGTCTGCCCTAACACTGTCCCTGTGTCTATATATGTCTTTCCCTCTCCGTCCATTTCAGTGACTTTCCATATACAGTAGAACCTCGCTTATCCGGCCTTCTATTATCCGAATCTCCGGATTAACCGAACCGAAATGATGTCTCCCTACATATATAATGCACGGTCAAGTGTGAGCGATAATACAAGATTTTACACAGTCTCGTAAATGATGAATTGTAGCGCTTTGTAAAACGTACCATTCCCAGAGACGCCTAACTTCTTTCATCTTTATCACCATTGTTACAATAGGGGAGGGATTAATTCAATTACACAACCCCGCTACACAACTTCTTTGATAATGCGCCAATCAATGAAAGTGTGTTCGATTGCGTTTCGCAAATTTATAATCTCCTGGAGTAGGTTCACAGACTGACAACGTTTAGAAAAGAAAAGACGTCAATAATGCATTACCAATCAAGCATGTCACTGAAGGCGTGTTCGCTTGGGGTTTTACAATAAATAATCTCCGGAGTTTTTCAATTGGCAAAATGCGGGACGATTTTAAAATGCTAACAATGCAAGTACCAAGCGAACACAACCAGCTCAAGTCCGTGTAATATTTTAAATAAAAATAATAATAATATCCATGGATATGGAGCAAATAAACGACAATTGAAGGGTCACTTATATTATATAACACAAATATATTAAATTATTTTATTAATGAACACCAGCGTCTATGTATATTGCATAAAAACAACAATTCTTCAATTATCGCCCACTCGGTAACCCATAGACCGTGAATTTCGGTTTCCTTCATCTATCCGAACCCCTCGATTATCCGGCCGGATTGTATGTCTCCCATGGGGTTCGAATAATTGAGGTTCTACTGTATATGTTTATCATACGGTAACTGAAGGTTGGCCACTGATAGGACATGGTGTGTAACTGTCAGTGACAGTAGCATGAGAGTAGTTCAAATGTCGGTCACTGAGATCCAACCTCCATTTACAATCACTCACCTTATATAACCGTTAGACGAGCATCTGATACTGAAATAAGAATGAGTCACAACCTTCAAAGGGTGTAGCATTGCCCTCCTTCACCATTTATAAACCGAAGACACAACCTTGACACCACAGTAACCACACCGTAGGTACATCAAACCTCGGAAAATATGAGATGTCCTTGGAGGTAGTTCCACAGCTGATTAAAACTCATAACCATGGGGTATACCGCCTGTAGTTTGAATGGGGTATAAGACCACCATATGAATATCTCCATAAGCATTTTCTTCTCATTTGGAAATGTTAAAAAAATAACACAAATGTTATACTACTGCCATGGTTACTATTGTTGGTGGTCCTGCAACTGCTATTACAAGTAGTGCTTCCACTACACTGATTTTATTGTAATGGCCAACATAAAATTTCTTTGTTCCAGATGAACAGTTTGGGTTTTTATATCATTTTCAATTAAGTTTTGACACCATCATGATGTTTTCTCTCATAACTAAGTAGGTTTCCACCCAATTCACCGAATAAGTCCAACCGGCAACTATGGATTGTGTGGCCATTTTGAGCCAGTTTGCCATATCTTATTATAGAACATTCCCACAAAAATGATACGTGTGAAGTCCAGTCAGTCAATGATTTATAAATACTTAAATTCCATTGATAACATTAAACAGCATTGAAGAAAAGAAGAAAGCAGTTATTTGCAGATAAATATCCCTGTGGGTGTTGATCAAAGGGTCGAAGTTGGGACTGCTGTGTCCCTTTCAATGGTCAAGGTCACATGAGGATAAACCTTCAGTGTATGCCACTTATTGTCATGACCTAGATATTCAAACCTATGCCTGCAGAATTGAGAACCACTATATCAAGTGCTTCTTAACCAATTGTTCATTAAGACCTCGCACATGTGGGTGTTAAATCTTTAAGCTTAATCCTGAAGCCTCTTAACCCTGTTACTTACTAGTTGAGAACTACTGAAGTGACAAGTCATAGATGGGATTATTCTATGTACACTTCTCCTGTTGTTACTGACTTAATCATACCAGACAGACTTGGGATGGTGTTTGCACATGAAAGTAAATTACTAGAGACAGAATCCAATAAGTCTGGTGTGCTTCTGTCCTGAAGGATTACTAAAACACAAATCCCATATTCTTGCTGCCCCAAGCTGTAAATTATCAAACCTGGGCCCGTATTCACAAATATTCTTAGAATTTTTCTTAGAATTACACTTAAGTCTAAGAGAGAGAATTTTCTTATTCTTAGAATAAAAACCTATTCACAAAACAATTCTTAGCTAAGAATAATTCTAAGAATAGAGTAAATGGAAATGTAGGCAATTCTTAGAATTTTTCTTAGACTAAGTGTAATTCTAAGAAAAATTCTAAGAATACAGATCTTGGCCTATGTAAACAGAACACTGGAATTTTTTTAAATAATATGAAGAGGCTGTATTTCGTTACAGTACACACAATTGACAACTAATATGTAACACTCTGTTCTGAATGTCGATTTGCAATCAGTTGCTACACTATAATCATCAAAACAACTATTTTTCTTAAGTTAAGCATGCTATGTGCCATTCTTAGATTTAAACAAAATTCTTAGAATATTCTAAGAATAAGAGTTTTGTGAATAGCAAATTTTTATTCTTAGAAAAATTCTAAGAATAAAACCCATTCTTAGAAAAATTCTAAAAATAAGTATAATTCTAAGACTAAGAATCTTTGAGACTAGGAAAATTCTTATTCTTAGAATTTTTCTAAGAAAAACGACAATTCTAAGAAAAATTCTAAGAATAAGCATAATTCTAAGAATAAGAATCTTTGTGAATAAGGGCCCTGGAACACAAATTGTTCATTACCACGGCAAAGGAGGTATTATTTTCATGACTGTTTATTTGTTTGTTTGTTAGCAGGATTACGCAAATACCACTAATTGGAACTTCTTGAAATAATTAGAAGATAGGTCTTGGTCCAATTTAGATCCCATTAAATTATGCGAGTGATCTGGATCACTATCAGAATATAAAAAAGTAATCCGTTTTTAACGTGTTACTTGTTATTATTGGCAGAGGTCTGCACTCTCCGAGTGCTCTGGTTTGCACTTGTTTTGGGGGAAAGTTAAGGTGAGACTTCATATTTCATAGAAATATGTACCAGTACTAGTGTATCTTTTAAATTGACATCCACAAATGAAAAGCCTTTTACATTGCTTTAAAGTCTTTTTAAAGTCGGAGCCCCATACTGGCAAATAAGTATTTTGTAAGGATTTATAACGTTTGCGGTAATAGAAGGTATCGCTTATGTAAAGCATAGAGAAAAGAGCTGTGATAGCAACAACAATAACAATGTAATTAAACATGACCCAGACCTAACCACAAACTGCATTGTTTTATTAGTTTTAAATTTGCAGCCCAAAGAATTCCCTCTTTTTGAAAGATCTTCAGAGAAACAAAAAATGATCCCACAATGACTGCAGGATTTGGGGTACATTTTGAGATAGATTAATACTTATGTATAATATTTCAAAAGGAATCTAACATAGCATTGAACTGATGTAGTGTGAAGTGGCATGGGGGTAACACAATCGTCTCCAACTTTTCAGATCCTGTGCTTCAATCCTGATCCTACATACTCCATGGTTTTCTATACAGATTCTTGACCAAATAGTAGGTCTTGCTTTCTTCTGTCCCATAAACTATTGTCATGATATAATCATGTTAAATCAATTGAGAAATGAAAACACATAGCAGACGTGATTGTAATATATCCCAAGGTTCTTTTAAGCCATGTAAATATTTTTTGTATGCAGTAAGACTAACTTGATCTAACTTTACAATGGCATTTTCAATTTAGACATGATGCTGAAATATTAAATGGTCATGGAAAAGCTAAATAAGTAATCAGTGAAGAAAATAGCAATTGTACTGTTTACCAATGCCATTTGGTCACAAGGAAAACTTTAGGAATAAGAGCATACTGAGACCACATATCTCCACTAAGACTCAATACTTTCCCAATTGTTTATGCTTGCAATGATAAATTATAGTTTTAAAAAATTCTGGATCCAGAAATGGTTGCAAAACATACCCAAAATTAAATCAGTTCTATGTTCAAGACCCAGCTACTGTCAACATTTGGTGTAAATGCATGTAGTAATTTCTCCGCATAACAAACGAACCAAATCCAACACTTGCATAATCTCATTAGCAAAACCCCATTCAAGTCCCACGGTTCCAGGCATTTGTCAAAACACCCCTACCCTTCAGCTACCATCCAAGGTTCATGGCATCCTTCGAGGTTGTTCTGCTGCCGAGTAAAACCTCCAACCATGGGACATACCGCCTGTACTGTGATTGGTGCATTAAAGCAATAATATGTTGATCAGTAAAAGTGGTGAATGTTAAGGTGTCAACTGCCAGCACTTGGTTCAATATAATGACCTTTATATGCTGTGCATCTTAAGAAGAAATATCTTCTTTAGTTAATTATATACTACCCATGCAAATACCAAAGGTTAAATATATAGAGCAGTTCCACTGTGCTGATTGTCCTCCCCCATCCGGTTATGATCCTGAAACATGTGTCTGCAGGAGTACTTGGGAGGCCAAACTTTTTCAATTTGAACACATTTTTCACCATTAACCACAATCAGAATGTACCTGACAGTCTTGGAATTGGCAGTTTTTGGATTGGAAAGCATTCAGAACATTCAGTAGACAATCACACACCCTTTTGATAGCCTCAAACAGTTTGAAATTATCATGCTGTCACAGATCCTTATCACATTTTGTATTCAGAAACTTAACCATAAACCTATCTTAACGTATGTATAGTAATCTGTGGGATCTTAAATCAACCCTGCCAATTCTATTGTGCTCTATAAGGTCCATAACCCATTTGGGAGGAATGTCGAACACCAGTTAGATGGCTCTAGAACCAATCAGAAGCTTTTGAGACCCAATGACTACATTGATCAGAAAGCTATTGAAAAAGTATTGTAAATTCCACCAAAGGATCATGATTGTTTTAATTTCCAATCGGGAATCTATGTTTACAATGCGATGAGCATAATGGAACAGCCCTATAAGCATGATTTTGAAATTGTAAGGTCGCTATGCAATGACTACTTTAACATCCCTTACCGTTACTATAGTCTTTCTAGTTGATAATTTATTTAGTGCTTTGCATCACACCTAATGTCTAATTGGTTATATTGTGATTTGTAGTTGGGAGGGCAGAGGAAACCAGTACATACAGTTGGTCAAGGTTCTGTACTGTAAACTGCCGGCCAACAGGCAGGCAGCACCAACTTTCTCACATGAGGTCAGGGCGGGATTTGAACTCTGATTTCAGATATTGGAGACAAGTGTGTTACCACTGTGTCAGTCTTTCCAATTTAGGTCTAGTCAAAGAAATACTTTATCGGCTTAGGATGGATGATTATCTATATCCTTTTAATCTGGCTTTTCCACTAAGGTTCTGTGTTTCACATGACACACCATTTTGTATGACTTTATTTTCTTTGAAACAACTTCTGTGGATACTGCTTTTTAGAAAATTCCTGCAGTGAAAAAACAGCAATCACAAGTGAACGTGTTTTATAATTTGATAAAGCCGGGGAGTTTCTGTCATAAGTGAGTCTAAAACATAAAAATATCAGTATTACTATTCCCCTGAATAGGGTATCAGTCTGTCACAGGTGAACCTGATCAACTGAGTACCTGTACCCATTTCTGCTCCTTGGAAAATAGGTACACATCTGTATAAATTATGTCTAAGTGTTAAATCTTCATATAATGGTTAAGGAAAGAACCCCAGATCTTTTGCTCTGAAGTTTAACACCCTAATTAGAAGGCCACTGAAACCACTGCACAGAACATTAGCTCTCCCCAGTGAAACAACCCACTCTTGCATTTTCTTCGTCAGTACAGTATGCGTTCTCTTTGCTCTCTAAGTCATTAAAACTACTAACTACTAAATACTCATTAAGATTTTTAGTAGATATCATATCTGACAAAATGAGACTTTGAGATGGAGTAAGCGACAAAATATCACTGCAGAAAATGATATTGTTACAAAAAAAACTATTGAATTGCATTCATTTTCCAGTCCTGGATTCATTTGGAACTCATATCCAATTTATTGGGCTTCTCATGTAGTGGTATCTCTACAAAACGGCAATGATATGTGATTGGACTGCAAGATAACATTGACTTTAGCCTGATCTTTCATAGTAAGGACAGAGCTTGATATTTAACTGATTTACATGGTCATAAGATATATCACAGAAAATCACCGTTCTGAGTAACACTCATATTTTAATATTATCTGAAACGCTGAAACTGACCCTATGTGGGAGGGCTGGTAGTTTCTCACCGATACCAGGCTGGTTACAGAATCTTGACCAATAGCATGCTCTGGTTTCCTCTGCTCTAAAAGCTACCTGTCATGATGTAAACCTTATACCATGTTTTGAAAGCAACATAAAACCCAAATATATATATATAAATTTAAGTAGAATTTTTTGATGGAAGAAAATTTCACTAATTCATCAATATTAAGACAACCACTGGCTAGTTTCTTTTAATATATCATTAGAAAGTAATTTTCACTATCCAAGTTCATTAGATGAAATATTTAAATTAATGACTAATGGAGATTTCAACATATAGAGAAATTAAGATCCGAGACTGCAACATCATTTTGCTTTTGCTAGTGACAAAATTTTTAAAAATATATTTTCACCAATGTTATTTTACATTTAGCATAGCAACACGTTATTTCAATAATAATAATAATAAGTAAAATATGTCAATATTTATCTGAAGAATGCCAAAGTCTTGAACCATATCCATACTGAGGGGCGCCAGTAATATAAAAACTTTAATTTTTACCTTGATATTTCTCCACATTTTTGGGGTTAAGTTTTATTGACATAGACAATGATACATTGCAATCATCACAGGACAACATAACAATGAACTAAAATAATTCTCTGCTATCTTTGGATTTTAATGTATCAAAAACGAGCAGAAGCTTTGTAAAAAATAGCTTTCCACTGATATATATGTGTATACCATACATGTTACATATTTTAGAAATATTTCCGAAAAAAGAAATAATTTCAATCCCAGGTAATGCTCACTAAATACTCTTATCTCACCACAGGCGGTATTTCACCCCTGTATAGCTGTATAGGAGGTTTACATAACTCCTCTTTCCACCATGTACTGCAAGACTTCTGACTGTTAAGGTTTCAATAATGTAACTTTCCCCGCTTTCCAAAAAAAAATCGACTTATACATTTAAAGTTTATCCTATCAAGTTCTGTAAGGCACCTGCAGAGTGTCATCTCATTTCTGTAGATCTTCGATTGCCTGTTCTTCCAATTCTGCTCTGTTCTGTCTCCATTGAACTATTTGTTTAATATATTTTAAATGTTACTTTATCTTTACAGTATATTTATTGTAACTTTTCTGTGTCAATCCACAACACTGTTCCCGCCCAATTCTGATAAAACAAAAGCGAAAAATCTCTTTTTTTTTATGATGACCTTAAAACTCATCCATTAAACATCCAAGAAACCTTGCATGATTGGTCAGGTGACCCTAAACATCTAGGCTCTTTTAGGGCTTCCTTACTTATGTGCTTATGGAATATCACCTCTTTCCTGTTGTACATATTAGTTATTACATTAACGGGGGGCAAAAGAAATTCCTGAATTTATGTTAACGTGCCCTGGTGGATGTCTAATGGTTTTAATTGGCAGTTATATTAAACTGGAAAAAAAATGTTTATCAAGTATTTCCCACTAAAATAGGACACTGTGGCCTAGTGGGTAACACACTCGCCTAGGAATACAGAAGTCTTGGATTCAAACCCAGGTACAGGTAGGTACATAGTGGCTTGGATGACCACTTAAAATAGGGGTCCTCTGCCATTGGGTTCTATCCCCAGGGGCAGGCTAAAGAACCTCAAGGACATTGATAAATGGTCATCCTTGAGCCTCTGTCTTTCAGCTAGCGGAATGTCAGTAATTTGAGAGTTGGGCTGTACTTGTGCAGTCGGATGGGTCATATAGTGCTTTGAGAACTGTAGTACATGGAGATATTGCGCTGAATATAAATAAAATATAACACTACAATTCACAATTTAATGCCGAAGAGGAATGAGTATAAGCTTAACAATCTGCTGATGCATACATAAAGCACTTCTTCTTTTTATGGAAGATTTGTAGCTTCATATAATAATATAATTATACATTAAATGGAGGGGGACTCGGTGGTGTAGCGGGTTAGAATGGTCACCTTCAACCTCTGAGGTCCCCGGTTTGAATCTCGGCCCAGACACTTCATGACATGTTGGCAAGTTGGTAGTTACTTGCCGATGTTTACAGTGCAGAATCTTGACCATCTAGTATGCACTTGTTCCTCCACTCGTAACTACCTGTCACAATATGACATTGGCTGTTGAACATGACATAAAACAAAAAAAATAAATCTAATTCAGATTATAAGGCCACTGTAAAGCAAGTATTAAATTGCTTTGGCCTAAATGCTTTGAGGTGGCTTAAGCCCTAGAGGAACAAATATCTTTATTACCACCTCATTTCCAAACTACGATTGTGGCAGCAAAACAGAATGGGTTGAATTAGCCCTGAATGGTTATTGTTGAGATTTGGAGCTTTTTAATAGGTCCCCAGGGCCTGGAGATGAAATACTGCAATTGTCTATTGTGGTAGGCCAGACAAATTGTTTCCTCAAGCAGGAACTTTAACAGACTGGACCTCGGATAAACTTTTATATGCCTTCTGGGCTTGTAAAACCTACAAGCATTTTGGATCAAATAGAATTGAAATTCTTGCATTCATTTAGATCACCTTCGTAATTTGTAAATGTACCTGAGATCAATTATATTATATTATTTTTATAGTTTTTATTTCATTTATTTATTTATCTATTATTATTATTTTTGTGCGTGGGGGGGGGGGGGGGGGGGGGGGGGATTAGGTACATAATTAATATGGCCATAGGCCATAAGCTCTAGATATTTATGGATTCTAGTTTTAATCTATATAGACCGCCCATCTTTGGCAAAAACAATAGCTGTTAATCTGGTACTGTCAATGTATGGCCTTGTCAAAGTTAGCATTGACGGCTTGCGTTTGGAAGTCTCAACAACCTCAAATCTCTAAAGGATGTCACAGACAATGCTACTTTTAAACAACTGAGAAGGGCGGTAAATCATCATGAATTTTTAATAAAATAACTTGCTATTTCAGTGGGAAAATATGATATAATATGAACATTTGGCAATAAATATTTATATTATTTTTAACATTAAAACACCGAAATGTCCATCTCCTAGATAATTCTTGCTCAAATGTAGGACACTGTCTTCAAATTCTGTTTGATACTCAGTCTCATAGGGGATCACTTGATGCGACACAATTTTATAGTCCTTGGAACAAATCCTATGTGCTCGACTGCTACTCCTGATGTGTCAAGTGTGTCAATATATACACTCACTGTAGACTCTTGGTATAAAAACACCTGTCTAGGAACACAGAGGACTTGGATTCAAACCCAGGTGCCGGCTGATGCCTGTTGACAAGGATGACCAGTTAAAATGGCAGCCCTCTGCCCTTGGGTCTTATCCCAAATAGCAGGCTACAGAACCTCAGAGACATTGATAATGGTTATTCCTGAGATTCTATCTTTCATTTAGGGGAATATCAGTCACTAGAGAGCATGGACTTCACTTGTGCAGTATGAGCCCTTTAGTAAAGGAGATACTATCCGAGTATGAAAATACAATACAAATACAAATTCAATTGAAACCAGCACCATGACACTTTAATATACTTCTGTATTTATAGGCAGGCAACATATAGTCTTCGCAGTAGAGAAATCTAAACTCTGTCTGACATCTTAAGACTTCCTGCAACCTTTCAATCCCAGTAAATCAGTAGCTTGAAAGTCATTATGTTTACTTTAGCTATTAGGATGAAAGGTCCACACTGAAAGTCTTTTCTCCTTGTTTAGGTGGGAGGCTAGTCTAGAAAAAACTAGACAGAATACATTAAATGTCAGAACCATTGCAAATAACCAAGACAGTAACAAGACTGCAATAGCACGTAAAGTAATAAAACTAGTAAATAAGCATATAACAAAGTGCATGTCAGTTTTTGTAGTGTTACATACTTGTCTGATAGACCCAAAGGAATAATAAATGATTACCACTGGGTTGGTTAGTAGGGATATCCCTTATAGCTTACCAGATAGAATGTGAGTCTAGAGGTTATAGGTTCAAGTCTCCTAGAAATCATGTTCTGTGATATTTGATGCCTGGTGCTGGTCTGGCCAATGAAGCTCAGTTAGTCTCCCCATGGACAGTGTGGTGCTGGCTAGTATAAACCTGTAGGAACCCTGTAATAGGTTTCATGTGTCTAGGGAAGATTAGATAACTTAAGATACATGTGTATGTTACAACATGCACTGCAATTGCAATGCAAGATATCATCATTCCCTGTTACTTCGAATTTTAAAGCTTCAAGTCACAGATAGACGACTGGAAAAGTCCAGTCTTCGTCTGAGACCGGGTACCGTACTACTTTTTCAAAGAAAGAGACTGGTATCGCATATGGTGACCTTCACGTAGTCTGTCTTAATTGCATTGTATTGTCATAGTGATTATTGTGAAACAGAAACTAATTTAATTATTGATATCTATTTATGGTAAGTTTAAGTTAGTTTTATCTTGTATAATCGGGACTGTATCATCAATTATTGATAATAAAATAATAAACCAATTTTTGGTTTTGTAATTTTGAAAAACTTATTTAGTGAATGATAATATGTAAATTTTCTATTTAAAACAAATTTATTTAAATTATCATCTCATGACATTAGAATAAATACGAGGGAACTAATGTCAATATGTGCACCAAATAAGTTGGGCAAAAACATATTAACTATTTCTGCTAGTTAACTACTGCTAACTACCAATACTAATTAACCAAAATTGGTAGCCAATATCAAACCATTTTCTGCAGAGCAAAGCGATATACAGGAACCAGACTAGATTAGTCTCAGTATCTGTGTTAATTAATTTTTCATTGCCGTAAATGACATTATCTAAGACACATGTCTCTTAAACAGGATATACAAACGTGAAAGTATACCAAAAACTGCCAGCTTTGCAGTACACATTGTACACATACATGTACACATACATGTATATTACGAGCGCAGTGGTAACATACTTATCTCCCACCTCTGAGGTCAGCCGTTCAAACCCCAGACCTATTGGAGAAAGATGGTATTTTCTTACCGTTGGTTGACAGCTTAAAGTACAGAAGCTTGACCAACTGTATGTACTGGTTTCCTATGGGCGTAAATCTACCCGTCATGATGTGAAGATAAATAAATAAAATAAACATACGTGTATGTTAAAGTCTCTTATTTGACAGAACACAAGAAGTGAAAAAATCAGACCCATATTGGCTTAGTGATTAGGAATTTACCTAATGTCCTGCGTGGTAGAGATTTGACCTGTAGAGTAAGAGTTCTGGGCCTGAGTCCCTGAAAACTGTGTTCTCTTTCATGCCAGAAGGATTTTTGCTGATGTGTTTGGCAATTGACCAGGTACCATGATTTTTTTTATTATTTATCATTTTTGTCATACAAAGGGTACAAAAGAAATGAACATAAGATACATCTATACAGATTCAATGTACAACTTTAAAGTTAAATTATCTTCTTGTGTTTTACCTGAGAAACTCTGTACACACATTAAATATATTCCCATTATCTTATACAGTACAATTGCCCCAAGGGCTTAAAGTATATATTTCTCCCAACTTCTCTGAACAAGACTGGAAAGCAAACTCCAAAGTTTAAGAACAGTTGGAACGGCCATGGAATTCTTGTGACTGTTGTTTTTAAAGTATTGTTTATTACTATAACTCATCTTTCCAGACATGCCTAGCACCTCTCGTAACCATAACTATATCTGCCCTCTGGTTATTTATGGCATATACATGTACATCCTTCTGGCTATTGACCTATTGGGCCTGCTTGGAAATCAGTGCTTAAGAGGAAGTTCCCATCAATATGGCACTATATTAATTATTTAAATCAAGTATTGTGTATTATGGATGCCTACCCAAATAAGGGCTGTTATCATTTGCCAGACTTCATTTAGTTTATCACGTGGCTACCTTAAAATCTTTCAAAAAACCTTCAAAAAATCAAATCACAGCCTTGTGCTTTTGACCCACTTGTGCATACAAAAAATCTCATAAATCATAAATTTTATCATTAATTACTTGTTGATACGTAATAACCTACTGGACAGGTTTTGAACAAGATTACTTGACTCCATTTCATAGAACAAATGTACAACATAAGCTGGGACACAAGGTAACTTTCAGTACTATAAGGATAAGATGTAGGAATGCAAGTGTAAGTCATATAAGACATGCATGTATTGCATGCTTTTGATAGGTGATGTATTGCTGTCTAAGGAGCAAATTAAGATGATTCTCCGAATAATTTATAATCTCCTGCATTCACCTTGTATAATCTCCACCCAACATATGAATACAAATTTAAACAGAAATGGCAGTACAGAACCACTGTACACCATTAAGATGATTTATTTCATAATAGTTAGCAATAATTAAGAGCATAATAACACAAAAAGTTTTTCAGTCTTAATACACCACTTATCATAAATATTTTACTCTTCACTTAAGATGCCGTAAAACGAAGAAGGTAAAATGCCATCCTAGAACAATATAAAAATGGTGGACATTTATTGGTCATCACATGACCTTTTATTCTGCGTGTTAGATTGAAACTGATCACTTATTTGCAAGGAAGCAATTTAAAAATATGTGCCTAACTATGGCAGGTCTGGGTAACTTTGTCTGATGAGGTATTGACGCAGGTCGTGGCAAGTGAAGACAGATTTGTCTGGGAAAGAATGATTGGTCTTGAAGCTGTATTGACAGGGGATGATTACAATTAGGACTGGGTTAGGAAGTCTGAGAGCGGGCTGAGATTGCCAAGGCGTGCATAAATAATCTATACTAATATTTGTTTATTTAACATTTAAAATGGGAATCTATTGACATACAATGATGTTAGGTTTTCAGAAAACAGTGATAGTTCATTTTTCCCCTTCATTCAAAATATGCTGCTCCCGCGGTAATTCGGCACTACTGAAGAGAAAGTCCATATTTAAGTTTTTGTTTGTTAATTAGGGCTAGGTTCCTTTGGGATATTATATTTATTGATAAAAGTACAATTTGTAAACTTTCCATGAGAAGCACGTCAACTAATAACCTTTTGAATGACCCCTTTTTTAAAAGGGCGATAATTCAATTACAATATGACGTTAGCACACAGCCAATCAATATGTAGCTTACAATGGTTTAGTTTTTTTTGTATTGGTAATCTTGGTTGGTTAAGCTTTAAATTTAATTATTTTGTTTTATAATTGTTCTAATTTAAGGTGTGTTCCAAATAATTAAGCTGGACAGAATAATAATGTTGGTTTCAAATAAAAGAAGACTGTGTATCTGTATTTTCTTGGTTTCTTTATGTAACTGGGTGACGTCTAAGTGGGCTAAAATGACAGACAATATACTCATCATAACTGAATGTAAATGCCAAGAGATTATGACGCAAGTTTCACAGTAATTGCTGCTTCACCTCTAAGCATCATTTATTTATTTGGGTTTAACGTCACCTTCAAACACACAGTGTAAAATAATATCAGTGGTAATATCAGTGGTGCAGTGGTAACACACTCGCCTGCCACCTCTGAGGTCAGACCTTATGTGGGAAAGTTGGTAGTTGCTTAACGATGCTTGGCAGTTTACAGTACAGAACCTTGGCCAATTGTACGTACTCGTTTCCTCTGCTCACAAAACTACCCATTGTGATGTGACCTATACAGTGTTGAAAGCGACATAAAACCCCAAATAAAATAAATACATGTATAGGCTATATCATGACAACTGCAAGATAAGCAATCACCTACTTTCCCACACGGGTTTCGGGCTTTGAACCGCAGACCTCAGATGTTGGAGGCAGGTGTATTACCCACTACACCACCCAGCCTGCATCAAGCAGCACGTTTCTACCAGTATGAGTGTTAAAACAGAAGTTGGGGTTTCAAAAACTTTAAAAGACACACCCATAATAATTTCAGCTACGGCATAGAGCCTTTGGTTGATACATGAGCTTACAGATCATCATATGGCAGTTTTAGCTGGTTTCATATCAGGAGTCATTTGTTTCACTTTATGTCTGAGTCATAAACAAGAATATAAATACAAGGCTCATTAGTTCCATGGCAAACCCAATTCTAAAATGTAGATATAATACAGTTTTTATTTTCTTTCCTGTAAGGTTTACAAGTAGCTGAATTCAAGTTGATGAGTCAAGTACATTAATAACATTTACACAAGGATTTTTTAGGCCATTTTGTTTGGTCACCAGGTGATCATCATTCAAAAATAACAGTAACCGTATGCACTCTATGGTAAGACACAGTTTAAGACAAGCTAACACACATTCAACTTCATATGCAAGAGAGATATAAGGCACATTTAATTGTGGGAATGTCATTATCTTGAATCGAGTTCAATAGTTTTTTTAAATTGTCACATAACTGAGAAACCAACTTTACCAAATTTAAGGTTAGGTTTCTGAGTCCTTGTCATAATTAGTGTCCCAAGAATATTTTGAATAAAAATGGTTCCAGCTTGAGCGATGGGCATGCAATTATTGCTTCTGAATTCAAGACATATAATATTTATGGCATTCTGAAGCCTAAATTACCATCGCCAGAGATACCATCAAATACACTTTACAAATTGGGTCAATTTCACAGAAGTATAACCCAGGTGTAAAATCCGTTAATGAATAGGATTTGGATCTTAGTATCTATCTTTTCACTCACAAATCTCAATCTTGCTTCTTCCCTAAAATAAGGCAAGATGGAATGTGCTGTATTGAGAAATAGAACATTTAATTAAATGCAACGTAATTGTTGCTTTAGAGAAGCATATCAAAGGTTTAAGCTTGAGCTGTTTTGAAAAGATTGACCCTGATTTTAGGCAGGGTGGAAATCCCCATGGACTCCTGCAGCCTTTAAATTGGTTGGAGCCATGGAATGCAATGGCATTTTTACTTATTTCATTTGCTATATCACTTTTACCTCCACCAGGGAGATTATGTTTTTGGTGGGATGTATATGTTGGCCTGTTTGCTGTCTGCAAAATAACTAAAAAAAATTATGGAGAGATTTTGATGAAATTTTCGTTACATTCTGTTAATGGCACAAGGAATGGATGAATGTTTGAGCCTTGGCAGAGATATGTGGTCTCTGAGTGATTGCTTTTGATTGCAGAGAACTGAAGTGTTATGTGCTTTGGTTTTAAATAGTTGACGAGGATATGGTGGTGTAGCTGATATCACACCTCTCATCAGGTTGTTGGAACAAATCCAGGCCCAATCTGAAGTGGAAAGGCTTCTATGCTGGTACCCAATGTCCAGAAGGTGGACCGAAACGTGTGCAATGTCTTCCTTAAGTCTACTCAACTACTCGCCCTGACAAACCTGATGCAATATGTTGAAAGCCATCTTCTGATCAAATCAATCAGTCCAAAACAGTCAAACAATTTGGGTTATTTATTATAGCTGCAGATTTGTATTTAACTAAAACCAGGTCCCAGCGACAAAGTATTTGGCACCTATGTATGTGGGTTTCAAATCTTGGCTTTATCTTATCAGAACTTAGTAGCTCATGTCAGTGTAACCAGATTCACAATATATATAGAAATAACAGATTTCTTATTTAGTGATTCTACAAGCAAGGTCAGGACTGGGATTCAGACTCATGGCCACAGATGTGTCCTACTGCACTTTTTCCCCTTAAGAGTATCTTCACCTCATCCACAAAGGAAATGCACTTTGTTGCTTAAAACAAGGTATTATTAGTGTAGTGATTCTAAATTGCATGTTAGATCTGCCATATTTTCAAACAAAACCGGGGTATACCCTGGTCTGAAGTGAAAAAATAAAATCATGAAAAACTATGCTCTGAGTTCGCCCTGGACAACCTATTGAACCACTGGCATGCAGCTACCATCTTTCTGGCATAAATTCAGTGTCAGCTTCAAACTACCAATCTCTGAGGTAGGAATGTAGAATGTTACCCACTTCACAATAATACAAATGAAGTAGGTTCAGCCCTTCCATTCACAAAGTATTGTTGTTTGACCAAAGCAATGCGCGAAAAGTAAATTTATACTTATATCTAATTCGTGCAAGTTGTGCCTGACCTTAAGTGGGAATTAGTAAAATCATGATCACTATGCATGCCTTCCTCCACTCTTGTAAAGGCCTCTAATTGTGTGATTTATTAAAACACACAGATGCAGCTTAATAACTATGATTATTTTTGATAATAGATGAAATATAGATATACAATCAAATATTTAGCTGGTGTATCAAAGTCTAATACTATCTAAAAATCTAATGTGAGTGCAGCCAACATATATTTTGTTGAATTACTTTCAAGAGTAATATCATATGTACATTCAATAAAAAAGTTAATAGTTCACCACATGTTGTCATACACAATGATTTTGACATCTCAAGGAATAATCCAGTGAGATATACCTGTTGTCTTAAATAAATTTCAATTTTCCTGGTCTCAAAGTGCGAAATAACTTTGGCAATGACAAATAGTAGATGTAGAAGTTTAGAATGCCTGTAAACAAAACTTCACTGTCCCCCTTAAAAAAGACAATAACTTTGGTAAGCTAAGGTCATGGATTTCAGTGACCTTTGGTTTTTCTTTTTACATTCAAGCGAGTCTTTATGACTTCTATTTCTCTATTAACTTCTATACACCAGAGAGCTAAACCCTGGAATACAAAGTGGTAGCAGCAGTAATTACATTTGGCAAAGTAATGTCAAAATATTACTTTGCTCATTTTTCATTGTTTTATGGGAGAAGCACTTAAAGGGAAAGGTTTTTGTTCCTGGAAAAAGATCTTATATTCATACAGAAAGAGATCTAGTATAGAAATAAACAGAAATATCAACTAACACGATTGTTTTCTGAGGAAGAACTTACCACCCGTTTCACAAAGCTGATGGCAATCCCTTTTTGGACTTAGTGACCAGAAGTCATCAAGCCATTTTATTTCTATATCCAACAGAGCTTTTTAGACTTTAAATATTCAAAGAACTCCCTCTGTACACACAAGTTGTGTTAATTGTAAGGTAAATTTTCATGATTCATTTTCAGAACAGTGTTTACCACTATGATATGTATATTAATTATGCAACACTTGTCATGTGTATGTTGACTTTAACATCACATTTCAACGAGAAAACGATAGAGTTTAAATGGCCTTGACCACCGAATTTAACGCTTTTAAGACTAAAGAACTTATTCTGGTTACCAGAGGAACAGTGGTCTGATTTCAAAGCAGTAACATTGGTTTACAAGTTCCCAGAAACTGGCTATTCTTGATATTTTTTTAAATCAAGAAATAATATCAAAAGATGACTCACATGAGCGGTGAGGTTCTGAATGTTCCACAATTCTCCCGAACAATAGATCAGTCCACAAAGTGCTTGTTTCAGCTTTGCTTCTGACACTCCAAAAGCTAGAATGAATTGCCTGATAGTACCTGCTCGGCAATTTATAAGTGACAGTTCCACGACAGAGATCACAATCATGAGTCTCAAGAACTTTGATTTCAAATCCTGAGAGAAATTTTAAAAATCCTGAAGTACATAACAAACAGGTGCTGTTGTTAAAAGAAAGGCTCAAGACTTAACCTGTTCCACCGAGTGACATCAATGGTAACAAATTGTCAAACTCCAATGTGATAAGAAAAATATACAAGGACAAATCTGAGACTAGTTTAATGTGTCTGTATAAAAATGCTGAGTTGGGAAGTCTGGGTTTTGATCAATGTATTAGAAGTCTAGGCATGGTAAGCCTAGGCATACTATCTTATATATAGGCTATTACATTATGTCCCTGCTAATCTTTGTAATTACAGGTGTCTTGCTATTTTTTATTGTAACAATTGTCTTTACAAATGAAAGCACGAAATACTGCTGTGAAGAAAAGGGTTTATAGAGGATTCCACCATCAAACAGACTTGAAATGAAATATATCAGCAGGCATTTAATAATTTAGTTTGTTGATTCTTGTGGAGAAGACAGCTCTTTATGTATAAAAATTGCAAATAGAATTTTTGTTCTTAAAGCACTTTGCCCTTTAACTGGCCACTAAAGTAAGGCAATTTTTATATGTTATAAGTTGGTTTTCTGTGTTTTTTTTGAGAGAGATAAAAGCATCATTTTACTTCGTTCAACTAAACTCTGCTTAAAGAGAAAAAAATAAGTACAACTTTTCACAGCATGATTTGTATGAATATGCATCACTGGCAACTTTGATGTTGAATTTTTCAGAGATGAAACAGCAATATATGACCTGATGCAACAAAATTTGAACACGAGTCTAATGGACAATCCAATTCAAAAAGTCTGAGGAGTAAATTAAGTGAAGAAATGCTGCACCTGTATGGCGACGATCAAATTTACAATAAAACATGGTAAAACTTTCATTTTTATTTCATTGTTCATTAGATATCAATGCCATTATGTCCTATGAATATTGCATCAACTTGAATTTATCCCAGTTCCCGATTACTGTAATCTTTTAAAATATATAAATTATTCAAGCTTAAATGACAAGAACCCTAAAATCTGAAGGACCATACTGAGGGATTCCTTTTAAATAGTATGGGAAACTAACCGGGTCTATTCTATTAGGGATACATTTCCTCATCTCAAAAAAGAAGGTTCATTTTTACTATCTCCTTTAAATCTGCTTATCCCCAACTGCATTACATTAAGATGTCTTGATTTTAGTCTTTCTTGTGTTGAAGTCAAATATTTATCTTGGGCTTGATAGCCACAGCAGGTTAACTAACGAATGCAGTTGTGTTTATTGTGTGATATCGTATTGAATATCAATGTTCATATTTAAAGCTAAGAATGAATTACAAGCTGGTAATATATATTATATCTATGAAATAATTTACCAGAATCTCTTTAAAATAGTACTCTATCTAAATTTAAATATACATTTTATAAGAAATAATACACAATTAGAATTTATAAAATAAAACTGGCAGACCCACAATTATTAATAGTGTTACTCTTACTATTTAGCTTTATTATAAGTTTTATTAAATTTGATTATCAATATTCAATATTTAATATTATTTATACTAGTATGGTACTAGTAAGAATTAAAATTTATGTTAAAAAACTTGTTTTTATTGTAATTACTATTACCCAAAATGACAATATTGCAAATTTAATAAGTAAATTAAATTTTTATAAGTTAATATCCTATCCAATGGACAATTGCTTTACCGGTCGGTTGGGAGGGCCTTGTCTGTCCATTGGATAAGGGATTAACTTATAAAAATTTAATTTACTTATTAAATTTGCAATTTTATTGCGTTAATACATCCTAACCGATTGACAATTGCTGAATAAGTACTGCTTGGTAGGGGGGAAAGTTACCAGGGACTTTAAGTGAACTCACAAACAAAACAAAATTTTCAGGCCTGGGTTGACCTAAGGTCAAAGAAATCTATGAAGACCAAGGTCTGTTACAAACCTCCCAAAGGAAGCATGTCAGAGTTTTTTTTGGCTTTCTATGATGATTTTTTTATACTTATATATACTATATACAAAGTATATACATTATGTACATATGTACACATCTCCTCATTTCTGGGCATGTTGGTGGATCTGCTGAGCAGCCACTACTGGAACCAAATGGAAAGGCTCTGAATCAGCCCAAGCAACATCCTTCAAATAGAACTGTGTGAAGGTGTTGAGAGATTTCCAGTGACAGGCTGATATCTGATCTAAGGAGACTCCCGACTGGAAGGCCTTAGAGGCAGCAAAGGCCCTAACATCATGGGTTTTAACCTGGTCTAAAGAGAGGGTTTGCTGATCAGAAGGTTCATAACATAGGATCACAGCCTACTTGATCCATGAGGAGACAGTGGCAGGGGCGATATCTTTATCAAAACCTTTCTTGAAGGAGACAAAGACCAGCTCCTTGTTCTGCCTGAGATCTGAGGTCCTGTCAAAGTGATAATGCAGGGCTCTAACTGGGCATAAGGACCTGTCACCCTTAAGTGACTTATCCAGAGTGGGGGTCAGGGCTGGAATTACCACCGGGGCCACACTGTCTGGGCCCTCTTTATCAAGCTGGTTCTTCGAAAGAAAGCTGGATGAGGGGTACAGGGACACCTTGGACCAATCTGATTGGTGTCTGATATTCTTGTGTAACCAAGCATGGATCTCACTCCTGCGTTTGCCTTGAACCCAGGGCCAACACTAAGACAGTGTTGAAAGTTAAGTGCTTCAGGGAGGCCTCTTTTACGGGTTCAAAAGGAGCCTTTGTCAGCTGGTGCGGTACCAGGGAAATTTTCCAAGAGGGGATGCCCCTCCGACCCTTGGGTCTGTCTCTGTGGACATTAATGGGGGAATTTCCCAGCTTGTCAGCAATGGCTGATCTATAGCCATCAATGGTGCCCAGCTGTAACTTCCTCCCTGAAACAAGTACAGGAGGAAGTCAGCAATAGCTTTCAGATGTGGTGCCCTGAAGTCCACCTGATTACTGAGGCACCACTTTGTAAAAATGGTCCACTTTGCCTCATAGAGTCATCTGGTTGATCCTTTTTGAGGAGCCTCAATTCGTGCTGCCACTGCCTCAGAGAAGCCCTGCTCCTTGATTGCTGTGGCTCTGGGAGCCAGGCATGTAGGTTCAGGTTTGACAGATTCATGTGCAGGGTCTGGTTGGTCCCCAAACCAAGGCATGTTGGGCCACCCTGGTGCAGTCAGTATGATCCTGTTGCACGGATAGTCCTGCATCTTCTCCAGCACTTAGCCCAAGATGGCTGCTGGTGGGAAGGCATAGGGGTCCAGGTCCTCCCATAACAGGCTCAGTGCATCCACTGCCCAAGCCTGGGGGTCTGGGACCGGTGAGACAAACTGAGGTAGTTTGTTGTTGAATCTGGTGGCAAACAGGTCCACACTGGGTTGGTGCCACCGGTTGCAAATTCCTCTGAAGACCTCTGGATGGAGAGACCATTCTCTTTGAATGGTCTGTCCCAGTATGGATAGCTTGTCTGCTAACATGTTCAGCTGGCCGGGGAAGTGTCAAGCTTTGAGAATAACCTGCTTTCTGGTACACCAGGTCAGTATTCTCCACAAGAGGGCGCTTAAGGGGCCCGACTTCATCCCTCCTTCCTTGTTTATGTAGGCAACTACTGTTGTGTTGTCTGTAGATATGAGGAGAGGTCTTGGTCTTGGAGAGGTCTATATTGTTTGAGCAGAGGTCTTGGAACTATTTTAGGGCCAGAAAGACCGCCTTTAGTTCCAGATAATTTATATTTAGTTTGTTTTCAGGAAGGGACTAGTCTCCCCTTGCAATGTACTCGTGAGCACCCACCCTTCTTTTGATGCGTCTGTAAAGATCTGCAGAGCATGTTTTAGTGGGTGTAATGGTTGACCTTGAAGTACATTGCTTTCCTCCAGCCACCATTTCAAATGTGGTCCCCATTGTCCCCATTGGTATGGGGATGACCTTTTCCATTGTCTCTGGAACCTTCCAGTTGTGTTTGAGATGCCACTGTATGGGTCTCATGTGTAACAGGCCTAAGTGCACCTGCTTCTCTTTTGTTATCAGTAACCCTATTAGGGACATTAGTCTCCGGACTGGACACACCAGACTGATCATGAAGTCTCTTATATTTGCTTGTAGGGTCTGCCAATGCTCTTGGGTGGGTCTGACCCTGCCCTCCATCAGATCGAACAGGTAACATACGAAGTTAAAAACCTGTTTGGGCCCCAGTTCTGATTTGTCTTTGTTCACTAGCCAGCCCAACTCCTGACAGAGAGCTACCAAGATTTGTGTATGCTGGAGACAGATTTGGTGGGATCTGGATCTGACCAACCAGTCGTCTAGGTACTGGTGGATTCTTATACCCTTTTGCAGTGCAAGAAACGTGACCTCTTTGACCACTACTGTAAACTCCATTGGGGCTGTGGACAGGCCGAATGGTAGTGCTTTGAACTGGTAGGACTGACCCTGGAGGTGAAAACGCATGTACTTCTGGACTGACTGTGAATAAGTATGTGGAAGTATGCATCCTTGAAATCTATGGATGTAACCCATTCCCCTGCTTGTAGGAAGGTTCTTATTGTCTCTGGGATCTCCATTTTGAATGACTCTGTCTTAAAAATTTGTTTAAGTTGCTGAGGTGCAGTATAGGTCGCCACTGGTTGTTGGGTTTTGGTACCAAGAATAGCCGGTTGTAAAAGCCTAGGGATTCTTGATTTTGACCAACTCTACTGCATTTTTGTTCAACAGCTGATGCAATGCCTCCAACAGGTAGAGGTTCCTGTGGGGATTTACATAACAGCTTGTCATTGTGGGTGACCTGCTCAAGTTGGGCCGGAACCGGAAGGGGAGAGTATAGCCTTCTCAGAGTACTTTGAGGCTGACGCCTAGGGCTGCCCATTTGTTTCCCCAAAACTGGTGTAATCTGTCCCCTACAGGCAAATTTGGTACAACAGTTTTTTTCACATTTGCACAACTCTTGTCTCCGGTTTCACAGTTTGCAATACAAGTTTTGTTGCAGGTCACAGAAACATTCACTAAACTGCCGGCTACACAACCCACACAGTAATTGTCATTTATACTGTTTCTGTGTCTTGGCTGGTCGCTGAGAGTAAGAAGCAGTCTTGCCCCTGTGAGATCTCTGGCCACACCTTCTAATCTGCTTCCATGCTGGTGGACCAGTATCTAGCTGCTGTCTGGAAGGCTGTGTAGGGTGGAAATGTTGCAAATTTAAATGTAAATTAAATTTTTTTAAGTTAATACCCTATCCAATGGACAATTGCTAACTCCGGTCGGCACAGACCGGCCCGCCAAACATCAGAAAAAGACGTCCTGTGTTTCCTGTCGGCCGGCCGGTCATGACACTGTGCACTCGCCAGATGGCGCATCGTACTTCCTTCCTGTCTAGATAACCTGATGTCATAGCATCTTTTTCGTTGTCCAAACCTATTAAACCCCTAGTAAACTGATAGCGGGGTCGGTGGGAGGGTCTTGTGTGGACATTGGATAGGGTATTAATACATCCTATCCAATGGAAAACTGCTGAATAACTACTGCTTGGTCGGCGGGTAAGTTACTAGGGACATAGAGAACTCAGAAAAGAACTAACAAAATTCCTTCAAGCCTGGATCGACCTTGAGGTCCTGAGATCCCTAAAGGCTATAGTCGGTCAACAGGAACCGGTTAATCGGTCCAAACTGACTTCCCCCCCCCCCACCTTTTTTTTTTAATACCTGCTCTGAGGTAGGGGAAGAAGGGGATGAGTTCAGTCCCATAAGAATAAACCTCCCGAAGGAAGCACGTCAGAGATTTTTTTTTGTATGCTTCTTAAATATATGTACAATATTTACATATTTACAAGTGTATATCCATCTCCTCTAACTCCTGGGTTCCTGGTGAATCTGCTGAGCAGCCACTACAGGGCCCAGGTGAAAAAGCTCAGAATCAGCCCAGGCCACATCCTTCAAGTAAAATTGGGTGAAGGTGTTATGAGATTTCCAGTGGCAAGCCGCCAAAATCTGTTCCAAGGAGACCCCTGACTGGAAGGCCTTAGAGGCGGCAAAGGCCCTAACATCTTGAGCTTCGACTTGATGCAGGGTATGGGCTTCTTGATCTGAGAGTTCATAGCATAGGATCACAGTTTGTTGGATCCATGAGGAGATGGTGGCAGGTGAGATGTCTCTGTCAAAACCTTTTTTGAAGGAGACAAAGACTAACTCTTTGTTCTGCCTAATGTCTGAGGCCCTGTCCAAGTAGTAGCGCAAGGCTCTCACTGGGCAGAGTGACCGGTCAGACTTGGTTAGAGCCAGGGGTGGTATAACCACTGGGGCCACACTATCTGGACCCTCTTTTGCCAGCTGATTCTTGGAAAGGAAGCTGGGTGATGGGTACATGGACACCTTTGACCAGTCAGATTGGTGTCTGATATTTTTATTCTGCCAAGCATGTATCTCACTCCTACGTTTGCCCAACCCAAGGGCTAAGAGGAAGACCGTCTTGAAGGTCAAAAGCTTCAGAGAGGCCTCCTTAATTGGTTCGAAGGGAGCCTTTGTTAGCTGGTGTAGAACTAGGGAAAGGTTCCAGGAGGGGATGCCCCTCCTACCCTTGAGTCTGTCTCTATGGAAACTATGCAAGAGGCGGGTGAGATTTTCGTCTTTGCCAATATTGAGAGCAGAGCTGCCCAATTTATCAGCAATGGCTGACCTGTAACCATCAATGGTGCTGGGCTGGAGTTTCCTTTCCTCAAAGAGGTACATGAGGAAATCAGCCACTGACTTTATAGGAGGTGACCTGAAGTCCACCTTATTAGAGAGGCAC
Source organism: Sabellastarte sp. h YS-2021 (assembly GCA_964017235.1). Classification (NCBI taxonomy): domain Eukaryota; kingdom Metazoa; phylum Annelida; class Polychaeta; order Sabellida; family Sabellidae; genus Sabellastarte; species Sabellastarte sp. h YS-2021. The sequence continues at coordinate 44,296,715 of OZ024928.1, forward strand.
CACTTTGTAAAAATGGTCCACTTTGCCTCATAGACCGATCTGGTTGATCCTCTCTGAGGAGCCTAAATTCTTGCTGCCACTGCCTCAGAGAAACCCTGCTCCTTGATTGCAGTGGCTCTAGGAGCCAAGCATGGAGATTGAGGTTTGGAAGATTCCTGTGAGGGATCTGATTGAAGGGCTGAGTCAGGAGATTGGGCAGATGAGGCAGGCTCAATGGGATCTGGCTGTACAGTTCCACTAGGTCCCAGAACCAAGGCATGTTGGGCCACCCCGGGACAATCAGAATCATTCTTTGGCACGGGGAGTCTTTGCCTAAAATGGCTGTTGGTGGGAAGGCATATGCGTCCAGATTCTCCCATGGCAGGCTGAGTGCATCCACTGCAGTGGCGAATGGGTTCGGAATTGGTGACACAAACAAGGGGAGCCTTTTGTTGAACCTCGTGGCAAAAAGATCTATTTCAGGTCGGTGCCACCTGCTGCATATCAATTCGAAAGTCTCTGGAAGGAGGGACCATTCTGTCTGTATGGCCTGGCCTAGCCGGGATAGTTTGTCTGCTACCACGTTTAGCCGGCCTGGGATATGTCGGGCCTTCAAGGTCACTTGACTTCTGGAACACCAGGTCAAGATTCTCCACAGAAGGGCACATAGTGGCCCCGACCTCATGCCTCCTTCCTTGTTTATGTAAGACACCACTGTGGTGAAGTTGGTTGCCACCAGAACTATCTTGCCTAAGCAGAGGTTCTGGAACTGTTTTAAAGCTAGAAAAACGGCTTTGAGTTCTGAGTAGTTTATGTGCAGCTTGCTTTCCGGGAGGGACCAGGTTCCTCTTGCAGTGTGCTTGTTTAAGTAAGCGTCCCACCCTTCTTTTGATGCGTCAGTAAAGATCTGCAGAGCATGTCTTGCTGGGTGTAATGGTTGGCCTGTTAGAACATTGTTTTCCACTAGCCACCAATGCAAGTGTGGGTGCAGTGACCTGGGTAGTGGAATGGATTTTCCAGAGATTCCGGTACCCTCCAATTGTTTTTGAGATGCCACTGAATAGGTCTCATGTGTAGTCGGCCTAGGTGAACCTGTTTTTCTGTGGCTGTTAATAAACCTATCAAGGACATGAACTCTCGGACCGGACAGGCCGGTAGAGATAGAAGCTCCAGTATTTTGTCTTGAAGGCTTTGCCACCGGTCCGGTGTTGGTCGGACCCGACCAGACTGAAGGTCGAACTGGTAGCCTACAAAGTTGAAAACCTGCTTGGGCTCCAATTCTGACTTTTCTAAGTTCACTAGCCATCCCAGTTTCTGGCACATTTCTACCAGGACTTGTGTGTGTTGGAGACAAACGCGGTGGGATGTTGCCCTCACCAACCAGTCGTCTAGGTACTGGTGGATTCTTATACCCTTGTGTATGGCCATCAGCTTTACTTCCTTTGCTATCACAGTGAACTCCAAGGGTGCTGTGGAAAGTCCGAAAGGCAGAGCTTTGAATTGATAGGTCTGACCTTCTATGTGAAACCTCAGATATTTCCTGGACTGTTCCTGTATGGGGATATGGAAGTAGGCATCCTTGAAGTCTATTGAGGTGACCCACTCCCCTTGTTGGAGGGATGTCCTGATGGTTTCCGGTGTCTCCATCTTGAATTTTTCCACCTTGAGGAAGGGGTTCAGATTGCTTAGGTCTAGAATAGGCCTCCACTTGTTGGGTTTTGGGACTAAAAATAGTCGGTTGACAAACCCTAGGGAGTTTTGCTTCTGTACCAGTTCTATTGCGTTTTTGTCCATAAGCTGATGTAATGCCTCTAACAGGGAGAGATTTCTGTGAGGATTGCCATAGAAGCTTATAACTGTGGGAGTTCTTGATAGGTTCGGAGGGGTCCGGAAGGGGAGGGTGTACCCCTCCTTGAGGATTTGAACTGTCTTTAGACCGGCCCCCAGATCAAGCCAATTTTTCCAAAAGTTTTGGAGTCTTGCCCCTACAGTTAGATTTGTGGCAACATTGGGATAATTTATTACAAGATTTGCACAAGACAATGGAATGACACAAGAAACACCTTTCACAAATTTTAATTTGCTTTGCTTTGATTGACAATCTGCTGCCCCGGGACTTTTTCGTTCTTTTGAGAATGCCTGGGCGCAGAAGGAACAGGATTGTACAACATTGAACTTTACAACAGAAAGAGTGTTCATTGTCTCTTGTGGTGAGCTCCTGGCCAGTAGTCATAGAGGTAAGAAACTTACACATTGATTGTCATTTACGCGACTGCTGGCCCTTGGCTGGTCGGGATGAGTATTGCTGCTTTCCCTTGTTCTTTCTACATTGAGTCCTAGAATGATTCTTCCAAGCTGGTCTATCTTATTCTTTATCCGACCTTGACTCTTGTCTCTCGTACGGGTGATATCTCCGGCTCTTATATACTGAGGATGACCGACCCTTATCAAAACCACTGATGTCCTCTTCTGCTTTCTTCACAGTGCTATCTGGGAACAGAGTGTCCAGTTGAAGTGGAGCTGTCCGGAGAGCATTTAGAGTGTCTGCCTTCACACCGGCCTTAAGGTAGGAGAGATATGAATCCCGCCTCAGTAGGGTAGCATTGGCCATGTTAACAAAAACAAACTCTGTCAAGTGTTCCATAGATTTTGCCATGGCCTGACATACACTGGAGTTAAAGTCCAACAGGAATTGGAGCTCGTCTACTGCTGTTGCTACCTTGGCCGGTGTCTTCCCTTTCGACTCCAATCTGACAGCCTTAAGCTGGGACTGCATACTTTGTTGGATCTTCAACAGGCATCAGTTAAATCCGGCTGCTTGATTGCAAATCACTGTAGATTCACGTGCAGACCTCTCCCACTTGCGAAGATTTTCTTGAGAAATCGGGTGGGACATGGGAGGAGAACTAGCAATGCCGGCCTGTCTGGCAACCCGTAAGTATGTACAGTTCAGTCTTGAGGAGCCGGTGTGCCAGGAAGATACGTGATCAGAGTCCTTCTTGGGTTCAGCATGGCAACCGTACCACTTTCCCTGCGATTTGGGTGGCCGCACAAATTGGTCCCGGAGCAGTCCTCCTGCCTCTGATGTGCGTGAGGGGTATCCCTGTACTAGAGTCAAATTCAATTTGGCCATCTTTTTACACAGCCACTGATCGGTGGGTAAGTTTACCGACACTTTGCCCGGCGTGTGTAGCTTGGGACCCATGAAGGGGTTGTCGTCGGAAGTGGTGGCATTGGAATCAACATCCGGGATGTGGTTCCACCCCATATAAGATCTTATCCCTCTCATAGTTTCACGATATGATTGTTCCTCCGAGAGGGATTGATCATGATCTAACAGATTAGCTTCTTGGTCCTCAGAGAATTCGCCCTCTTCCAGAAAAATTCCAGGGCTGGTTGGTCCGATGACAAGCTGTCAGCATCAGAATCACTGGGTGAGGAAGTTTCTTTCCTAGAAGTATCAAAGGCACTACACAACTGTCTCTGAGACATATGAGCAGTGGCCGGTTCAGGCTGAGAAGGGTCGGTGGTCATAGAGTCAGCAGCAGGTCGGTTGGTGACAAGTGAAGACTGAGGTTTCAGAAATGGGTCGGATCTGACCACGTTGGCCGGTGGTGTATGAGTGGGAGCCACCTTCACCATGCCAAAAGTGGGATCCTGAGGTCAGTCTACAGTCTTGGCTAGAAGAAGCGCCTCCAACCTGTTGAACCTGTCCGCCCACTTTTTATCCAGTTCAGATATCCTTGAGTCGGTAGTGGAGGTGGTGGACTTTCCCTGGTTAGGTGAGGCAGCCGGTGGTCGGCTAGAGGAGGGCTTCACCGACTTTTCTGGCTTGGTCGGCTTGGGAGGTGAAGATGATGAAGATTTCTTAGACTTCTTTTCTGCCGGACCACTCAAACCAGAGGTTGTCTGGCCATCCACGACCCCCACTACTGACACAAGTGTCGGGTCCACAAGGGTGGGACTGAGAGTGTCTGAACTCCGGTCTTTAACAGGTGTAGATGACTTGGCATCTCTCTTCTCCTTCTTAAGCTTATAAGAGGGGGTGGAGAGTTGGTTGAGCTGTTCTGGGGTTAGGGCAAGACAAAGTTTACAGTCCTTCTCTGGATTCTCAACACAAGGGTCTGAGCCCTTCTTCTGCACAGACAGAGTGAGGGTCAAACCCCGCCATCATGTGGCCACAACCCCCCTTCGCTGGCTGGGAGAAGACATAATGATCTATAAAGTCTATAAAAGTAAATAATAAAGTTGTAAAACAAACTTCCGTAGACTCAGAATAACTTTAAAATATTTCAAACACAAAATAATCTGTGCAGGCTGTGCATGCGCCAAACGAAAAAGATGCTATGACGTCAGGTTGTCTAGACAGGAAGTACGATGCGCCATCTGGCGAGTGCACAGTGTGAGGACTGGCTGGCTGGTGGAAACACAGGACGTCTTTTTCTGACATTTGGTGGGCCGGTCTGCGCCGACCGGAGTTGGCAATTGTCCATTAGATAGGATGTATTAACGCAATAAAATGGTGGTTTCCTATGTGACGGGCCAGCACTACGCTCGTCTTCATGATGTCATATTTCTTCCTCTGCCTTTGCAATAATGTGGTCAGGGAATAACGCACTCATGTGTAGTGGAGCAGTTCTCAGAGAAGCAAGCGTATCCTGCCTGATACCTGCCTTGATGTATTCCAAGTAACTGTACCTGCGAGCAAGAGTAAGGTTTGCCACATTTACAAACACACCATCAGAGAGATCCTGCATGGTACGGGCGATTGCTTGTGTAATGCTCCGGTTAAAGGTGATAAGGTAATCCAGCTTGTCTGCTGCCTGGTGTAGTTTGCTTGAAGACTTGCCCTTTGAAGTAACGCCCTGTATCACCTGTGAAACCATGTTGTCCTGGACTTTTGTAAGGCACCTGCTGAAAGCTGCAGCCTGGTTGCACATATACATCTGGTCACGTGCAGTCCGTTCTGACTTTCTCAATGTGTCTTGTAATACGGGTCTGGAGGCAGGTGGTGAGGCCTGAGAATGGTTGGCAATTCTAGGAAAACAACTATTTATTCTAGCTGGTTCACTTGTCCAGGTATATACTTTAGAATGTGAGAATGTCACAATGCATACCGTACCACTTGAGTGTCTTTGGAGGTTTCACAAATTGGTCCCTGTTTAAACCAGCAGTCTCTGAAGTATGGGACGGGTATGTTACATATATAGGCACTGTGTGCATTATTTAATCTATTTATTTATTTATTTGGGGTTTTACGTCACTTTCAACACTGTACAGGTCATATCACGACGGGTAGTTGGAAGGGCAGAGGAAACCAGTACATACAGTTGGTCAAGGTTCTGTACTGTAAACTGCCAACCAACGGCAAGAAACTACCAGCTTTCCCACTTGAGGTAGAGCTGTGAACCGAACCTCGGCCTCAGAGGTGGGAGGCGAGAATGTTACCACTCTGCCACTGTGGCCCCTATTATTTAATCTAACCTTTATATGCATGTATTAACATTTATTAAAATAAGGGAGTTATTAATTTTGTGTTATGTGGTACTGGTGTTTATTGACCTATTTATAGACTGGGGGGAATCTCTCTAGGCTAACCCCAGTGATGCTATTAATAGATTTGGGGAACCCTATAAGCTACTTGACGGGGAACCAGTCTACTTCAACAATAAGCTGCATTCTTTTGCACCTTGTGAGATGGAGTTAAATACCCGTGAAACAGTTCTTCGCATTTTTAACCGCACTTTTATGGGATGTGAACTAGTAAGTGCCAGTGCTGTAAAGCCAAAAGAATGCATCACTAATCTCTGCCATGTATCGGGAAATATAGATTGTCATTTTAATTATTTATTTCTATTTTGTATGCATTCAAAATATTTTTACCTACATTATGGGACTTATAACATCAAATATGGGAATTAAAGTTTAAAATATTTTGGAAAGACAATAATTTTTAGAAGCAAATACATTGTTTTGGGTGATAATAGAGGATTGACAACACTTAAACTGATGCACATTTTTTGTTTATCACCAATGTTGTTTAATTATTACACGATGTCATTACATAGCAAAAGGAGGATATTGTGTCAAAATGTGCATCAAATGTGTTAACTTGAAATATATTTTATTTAATTTCTCCTTGATCGTTGCTAGGTGTTGATCCTTTATTGCAGAAGCAGTCAGGAACCAGACTAATAAGCTACCTGTAGGTTCTAGAACTTCCTCACTTGATCTGGTTACTGATGTTATCTTCAAGTTGGTTCTGTAACATTCTAGACACTTCCATAATTATATCTAAAGACTGTACATCTGACCAAAAGTGAACCTAGTATTCACTGGCTATAAGGAAGGCTACTTGTGTCTAAGAACTAATATCAAGTGGATATAAACTAGTTGTGTTGTTGTGAACTTTTACTGGAGTGAACTGGATACAATATCTGGATAGATTTGTTGCACTTTGGATATTGTGTATTGATATACCAGAGAGTGGATTTACTACATGTTGGACATTGTCCACATCTTGGAGCGGACAGTGCAGTTGTGCAAACTCTCTGAATACCCCTATAAAGACATTTTGTGAAATTGGATATCAAAAGGATCACAAGATAAGGACATTTCGTGTTATCGAATATTGAACAGATAACAGAATACAGATATCTGTGTTAGTGGACACCAGACGGATCACTGGACAGATCACAGGATAGATTGCTGGATACAGTGGATAAACTTAACTGTCAGTTACAGTGGTCAGGTCAGATTAGTTTCATTATTGTGTTATTGTATGTACTATTGAGAGCATACCAGTTGACTGTAATGATTATCTTTAATTGTTAAATAAATTTGTTTAGTTAAACTTTTTGTCTTTTTTTGTTTCAACTTAAACGTAACAGGTAATTGCTACCGTGCTTGCCCCGTGACCATAACAGGTTAACCTTCCTGAACAGTTAAATTTTTCAAACTTTCTACACAACTAATCGTCAACAGGAACCTTTACAGGCACTTTAGCGGTATGTGAGGTTCGGGAACCGGTGAAAGGATTGTCTTCTTGTGAACTGGAGGAACAGTCAAACTCCGGAATGTCATTCCAGGCCATAAAGGACCTCACACCACATCATTGTTTCCCTGTATGTTTGTTCAGCTGAAAGTTCCTCGTCCACATCTAACATTTCTTCTTGATCCGGACCGGTAGATTCCAGGTCAGAGACCTTACCTTCATCAGCATAGCTAGAAGCACGGTCACTAAACTGTTAAGTATCAGCTGCCGGTTCCTCAGCAGGGACTCCGGAACCGAAGTGGCAAACTTCTTTGCAGTAGCAGGCTGAGCAGTGGGACCTGGGGGCTGGACTTCAGGTCTACCACTGGAGAAGGCAGGGAAGAGTCTGAGCCGGTGAAAAGCATCTCAGATGAAGCACCAGGAGCCTCAACAGGCTGGGTGGCTGTCACAGCACTGGGAGCCTCAACAGGCTGGGTGGCAGTCAGTGCACCGGGAGCCTCAACAGGCTGGGTGGCTTTCTTTACTTCCCTCTGGCCGGCTGCACTGGAAGACTGCTTCTGACCACTAACACCGGCAGATTACTGCACTGGTGAGATAAAGGTCTATCAGTCACCATCACATCTGACTTCTGCACCGGTTCCACTGGTACTTGAAAACTCTTGGTCAGAAACATGGCTTCTAGCTGGGCAAAACGCTCTGACCACTTACCGTCCATTGACTTGAGCTCAGTTTGAAAGTCTGTTGATGTTTAGCCAGCTTTCTTCTTGATAGGGGACTGGTTTGAGGACTTCTTAGGCTTCTTAGAAGGGGTTTCGCCTCTATCACTATTGTCACCCTTGCTCTCAACCTGCCCCAACACAGTAACGTCAACAGGATCAACAATCTGGCGAGGAGAGCTTGCCTTCTTCTGGAGCTCCTTACATGCCCTGTATGTAGGTGTGGCCAACTGTTTCTTCTGATCTTCAGAAAAATTGTCACAGATCTCACACTGCCTCTTTTCAAAACAGGGATCTTTTCCAATGCCTTTCTCACAACATGCACATTTTGCATGAGAGTCAACTAAAGCCATAATGTGGCCACACGTTCCTCTCTTCTGTCCAGGGGATGCCCGATACTCCAGAAATCAAAATATTAACTCCAAAATGAAAAGTTTGTATTTATCTTTACAAAAACTCACATTTTCACTCACAATTCTACAAAAATATGTCTGGACACTCCAAACGAAAAAGATGTGAGGACGTCAGCATGTCTAGACAGAAAGTATGTTGCACCACCTAGCGAATGTACACTCCGTGACCGGTCCTGCCAGTAGTTTATACAGGATGGCTTTTTCTATTGTTTGGTGGGACCGGTCGTGCTGACTAGTAAAGCAATTATCCATTGGAAAGGATGTATTAACGCAATAAAATTCCAGTACAAAAATCTTTTCTGTCCAATAGCTATAGATAAGGTAGCTTCAGTTGCCACAGTTTGGGATTCTTTGGTTTATAGATTAAGATTCTGCACATTAGATGAGTGGAAGTGCCAACTACCCTGCCCAGGTATTGCCAAAAGAGACTGGCAAATGAAAAACTTGTTATAATTGTGCAATTAGTTTTCCCTGATAACAATCCTGACAATTATAGATGAGGTAAGTATGGTTGTCATACTTCTGAATTATTTGGTGTTCGGTATAAGTCTTTGAAAATCAGATATACTCTGGTTAAGAGATTCACAAAAAAATATCTCAGAGATCGAAAGATGAAAAAGAACTTGAAAACACAGCTGATATTAAGCTGATCACAAATTCTCAATTGGAAATAGAAATATACAAAATGTAGAAGAGTCAATAACTTGTTTATTTCATATGGAAATATACATTGACACTAGACGATTAGACAACAGCTGAATACACAAAGCTACAGAAATAAAATCTTAAAACTTGCTCATCCAAATCTTAGAAAGGGGCTTTTGATTGCTTTAGATTTGTATCAGAATGTCAGAATTGACTTTGATTAGTGACATACTGGGTTACAATTAGATTCAACTTTTATGTTGAATCTGACAATAAAAAGTACACACATTTCAAGTGGAAATTTAGATGAAAGAAAATGTTTCACTAGTTTTCATAGTATTAAGAAACTCACTGGAATTATTTCTTCACAAATGGTTGGGTTTCTAAATGAGAGTACAGAATAATAATAATATTTAAACTAGAAGTAATCTTCACTATCCAAGCTCATGCCTTGTGAAAATTTCTACTGCTGCAGAATATTTAATTTGTGTCTAACAGAAATTACTAACAGTTTTATTTTACAGCCAACAATTTACAGTTAAATAGTCAACAATTATATACACCTTCAATAGAATTCTATACAAACATTTATACAGGAATCGGACCACACATAATGACACACTTACGTGTACAATTACATAGAAAAGGCTAAGGTATTGTAATAGTTTAATAAACGAATTAAAATTGCAGTGTTAGGTAAGGAATCACCCATATTTGAAATGAAAAGCATATTAAGCAAAAAAAAATAATAATAATAAAAAATGTTTACACCAAGGCAATAATGACAGTCCCCAAAAGTATAAGTAATTAACATAAATGCTCCCAGTCTGAGCACAGTGTCAGCTCACTAAAAACTAAAAAAAGGCATTACGTTTAAATTTTCAATGTAAAAATGGAAAAAAAAAAAACATCTGGGCAAGTACATGCAGTGTTTGTGAATCTTAAGAAACTAGTTCACTCTGCAGAAGTAATTTCTATTTATACTATATGTGGAGTTTCTGTAGTCCAATGAGATATAAATGTAAGATATGATCATATGAAAGATGCTATATAGCGAAGGGATTACAGTGAAAGTACTATAAAATATGAAGTGAAATACAGATATTTTCAAATGTAAAACCACAGACAAACTGAGGCACAAGTTGTTATAAACTACAACTAGTGGTGGGATCGCCAACTAAAATGGCAGATCAAGAATTACCTGTTAGAAGCGAGTTGAACTCCAGTTAAACTCGAGTAATTTTCTAGATAAAGTATTTCGTTTGGTAGCCATTAATATGGAAAATATTTTACATAACCGTACATTAGCCAAAACTTTGACCTGGAAATGGCTTTTTGCGATATAATATTAAAGTTAAATCTTCATTAATTTAAGCCAGAATAAAGTAAAAATGCAATATATTTTTGAAAATTTTGGATATATCTGTTGTGTTGGTGAAGTATTAGCCTTAGATGGTGCAAATAATGCCAAATATTGATGTTTTCGAAAACTCAAGTTTCACTTGTGCAGATCGATGTTACCCCTAATTATCGCCCATCGAGTTACAACTCGAGTTTCAGTCAACTCTTCCCAGCACTAACTACAACAACATGTTTATAGTTGTAAACTACAATATATTTACGGTAGCTGCCCCAGTGACTTCTCATAAGTTTAATTGATGTTGACTCTTTAACCTCTGTCCCACCACCACTAACAAAGCAAAATTCCACTCTATCAAAGGAAATTCCAAGATGAAGAATTTAGCCGGCAGTTTAAATTGCTAAAACACATACCGCAAGTGTTCTTTGTCATCTACAGTATCTTTGTTTTATATTTTAAACAATGTAATTCAGTTTAGTAAGAGTTTTATTCCACAGTGCTGAAGTAATATAATCACACAAGGGGTGCTGCCTGCTAGTGGATAAACATGGCACTGATGAATATACTTTGATGTTGCCTGCCGATCGACATATATAAGGTTCTTAAGGGGGTTAACAAATGGATGGAATCTAGGAATCTACACTGATCGATATTGATATATAATCACTTCTGGAATCATAAAGGTAACAAAAGTGGATCTCCATACACCTTATAGCATCTTACAAGGAATCAATCAGTTCACAAAACATCCCAAGTTCCCAACTGGTGAAACCTCTGGTCATTCAAGTAGTTGTTTTCTTTATTTTTTCCCCCTTTTTATTGGGTTTAAAATGTTTTCATCAAGGTGGTGAAGCAGGGACAAGTAAGGATTCATCTTCTCCTATTGAGATAGACAGAAAAATGCAAGGATAAAAAAGCTAAACATTTATGTACTGTAAGAAGTAATAGTCAACCAAATTATTGGAAAAAAAATTACCACCTAATCGCACCCTTAATCAGTATACCTGAGATAAAAAGAACTGTAAGGTGTTGATTATAAACTTGAGTTACTTCAGCATTTATATTGGTGAAATTAAAAAATCCTAAAATACAGAATTAAGACAAGAGTTATTTTGCACTGAAGCACTTGCTGCTCGCAAAATATTCACAAAAAAAAACACTGATCTAAAACGAGCAATTTTAAGTTAACTTTCAGATGGAAAAGTCCCATTTTGATTAAATCCTCAAAGGCAGTACTCATTGAAGAAGTGTAATGAATCCATATATATGTAGTTAATTTTGTTATATTTAAAAAGAAAAAAGAAAAAAAAAACAGGCTTAGCACACTTTCTTACTTTTATTGGTAAAAACTGAGAATTGTTACATTATTAAATTTTATGAGAATCTTACCAAAGATGTCAGGAAATGAAGGCAGAGACACAAGCTTCTCCGGTCTGTCTGTGGTTTTACTGGGTTGCTGCACACTAGTAGGATGGGGGCTGTTGTGTAACATAGGCGTCAGTTGTAAAATTCCAACTTCATCGGGACCAAAAGGATCTATGGTACTTCCTGATGAATAAATCAGAAAATATATTACTAATGTTACTCTTTTTGAACTTCAGTTGTGCAGCATAGGAGCTGTACAATTCCAAATTCATTGGGGCTGAAAGGATCCATGGTACTTCCTAACAAATCATACACCATATTCCTAATGTTGATTATGTTTGAAATACATTGGTGTATCATAGGAGCTGTAAGATCCTGGCTTCATTAGGATCAAAAGTATCCATGGTACATCCTGGTTAAAAAGTCATAAAACGTGTTACTATTTTTAAATACATTTGTTCAGCATAGGATGCAGCTATAAGGTCCCAGCTTAATCAAAACCAAAACGATCTTTGACACATACTAATTCTAATAGTACTTTTATAGTGTTTAATTTCCATCTAAAGACAGACTCTAGGTACATAATACAGAAAAGCAGAAATCCATAATCAAATAAACATAGCAGGGGTGGATACGGGTGGATATGCCAAGAGATAAGTTTTCAACTTCTTTCTGAATGAGTAGAGAGATGTGGCTGTATGTACATCATCAGGAGATAAAACATAACACAAATTAGTTACTAACTCTGACAATTTTTGCAATACAATTGTACAGTATAGGAGTATTCTGTAAGATTCCAACTTCATTGGGGCCAAAAGAAATTGTGGCACTGCCTTAACAAATCACTTAACATGAAAGTAAGCAGTTTTTAATATTCTTTAAATACAACTTTGCAGCATAGGAGTCATCTGAAAAGATCTTAACTTTATCAAGATCAAGTGGATACACGAGACTCATAAAAACCACCGAGTACAATAAAATATTTCTGGAATGCTCCCATGCTGACATTTAGACACAAAGTAATGTGGTTTCAAGGTTTCTAGCAAATATTTCACATTTGTCACACTGTAAGTTAATAACATACTGTAACATACTGTAACCTTCAAGTCACTATTATTCACTGTCAGAAGTTCAAGATCATCAATAAACCAACTATTATTACTATAAAATTCATTGATACCACTTTTTTCAAGTTTCATCTGGTAACACTATGCATGTTAGACAGAATGATTTCTACAGTCTTCGGGCAAGAAACAGAAAATTGCTTACATATAAAACAATGTAAAAGTTGTCATGAAGTGATTTTCTACTGAAAGTGAATCATCTTATGCAGATGTAAAGACCATGTATTTCATTTCTGCATGGTTTAATGTAAATCTATAAAAATAGCAGAGATTCCCATACCCCAATTTATAATGTAAGTTATGCAAAGGTGCAGGAGAAAATAACAAATGACAAAGTATCAAAGCAAGACAATTCAATAGCAAATTGACATCATTCATTAGTTAACTAATAGTTATGAAGCTGTATAATTTACTAACTGAAGTACAGCTGTCAATGGAGATAGCACAATGAGGTATAGGGTAGGAGGTAAAAAGTAAACTCAAGAAAGACACACAGTGGGTTGGTAGCCGATGATGATTGTGGATGATGACAAAACCTGAAACACTGGAGTTTCATACATATGCTATTAGAGCTGTTAATGAGTGTTTGATTGCCAGGGAAATGAGGCACCTGAGAATTAATCAAAGTAAAAACCAGAAATAACAGCAGAAACAATTGCAGACCATACAGCTGAACCCTATCAGTGGAAACTTAAGGGACCATATGAAAACATTTCAAATTAACTAGGGCTTCCAGGGTAAATTTTAAAGGGGAAACTTTTCATTCTAAGAAGAAAATCTTATTAAGTTTTACTTATGAAATAATAAATACTGGATATGTTAAAACCCCCGTAGTTAGCATACTACCTAAAGTTAGGAAAATATTTGTATTCTGTATCTACCTGAAATAAGTAATGGCTTTTTTTTGTTTTTGTTTTTAATGCTATCTTCTCATATATAGTCCTGAAACAATAAAGGATTTGTATGGATATAGAGTAAAACCTCTATTATCCCACCCTCTTGGGGGAGTAACAATTAGGTTTGATAATAGAAGGGTCGGATAACAGAAAGGCTAAAATAACAGGTTTAAATTGAGAGTGGCTCTGAGGTCGGATAATTGAAAATTTGGATAATAGAGGGTAAGATAATAGAGGTTCTACTGTATTTATACAACTGTTAATTACTAGTTTTGTTTATACCCTTTTAAGTTTCTATTACAAAAACCTGATAATAAAATTTTTGGTGTATTGAAAGGTGTTATGTATGAGAATCACTGAACACTACTGGCTGTGTGACATTTAAATCCTCTAAAAACCCTATTGCTCAGAGCAGAGTTGTGAGTGTATTAATTATGTGATACTGTGTGTATTTATTATGCAACACTTGCCATGTATGTGTTAGGACTGTACACCCCATTCACACAGATAAAGTTCTTGCTATGATAACTGAAGGTGTAGACCATGGTGTATATGAGGTTGTGATTCGGTCGTCTTTTGGTGTAATACGGCAACATAAGGCTAGTGGAGGTAAATGGACCTTTCGCCACTTTGTCACAAGATCGCATACGAACCTCATACGGAAGATGAAGGCCAGGGCATAGGGGCCTTTCACCCAACGCCTATAACCGGAGGTTACACTGCCTGTGGTGTGAATGATACACCAAATCCTGGAAGGTATGTGGCATCCTTGGAGGTAGTTCCACCATCAAGTAAAACCTCTAATTGTGGGACGTACCGTCTGAAGTGTGAAGGGGGCATTAGCATCACATTTGACGGAGGAATGAGTGATTTCAAATGCTCTTTGTCTCATTGACTTTCCCATGGCATGTCCAATTTAAAAGACATTCTGTGGAGCTGATATTGATTCCTACTTGAAAGCCAATTCCACCTAACAGAGTTGTTCTTAGGGTGTTCGAGTGTTTAATAAAAAAGAGCAAGAAAATTATAATAAGTCAAATTTTCTAAAAAATTAACCATCACTTTGGCAATTTATATAACCATTGTATGGTTTTGTTTAGTACACCAAAGGCAATTGTGCAATTTATTTATTTTGCTTGACACAAGACATAAGAACAACCATAAAAATGAGAGAAAATACCTTTAAACCCCCAACTGAAAATACACTAGAGGAGCTGGTAAAGGTTAATGTGTTGAACTCATAAAACCTGGAAATAAAAATGATTTCCCCCACACTAGAACCAGGCAGCCATATTAAGACGACACATCCATTTATCCAAGCCCATCAAAGTAAATGGCTGGATAGCATCTCCATTCTGAATTAAAAAATATATAGGTGTAACGGTCAGGCAAAACAAAAGAACCAAGAGATTCGAGGATCGTCACACTCAATTCTACAATATATTCGACCATCAACCTTCACTAAATATCAGCTCTATTTAGGAATGGTAACTTTCATTTATTTATACTGAAAAAAAACTCTTGTTATGCAATTACTGGAAAATAGTAATTGATTTTATGGGAGGAGGCTAACAGAAGGCCATTAAATTGAAAATTTTAATTACTTAAATGTAACTTTTATGAGCTACAAGCTTACCATGTGGGACTTGATGCTGTTCTCGGGTTGCCACACCCGGGGCCAACGTCTTAGAAAAAAAGATCGTTCTTGTTAGCCACCGGATATACTGGTAGTTGTCGTCACGTGATAACTTCTGACCAATCGCCCTACTTTCTCGTTGAAATTTTTTTATTAAACCTACCCCTCAGCTGTAAACAGCGGGGAGGCAGGGTGGGACTCTCCTAAGTCCCACATGGTAAGCTTGTAACTTATAAAAGCTACATTTAAGTAATTAAAATTTTCAATTTTATTACGCTACAATAGCTTACCATGTGGGACTTGATGCTGAATTCAACCGCCCGGTGGCGGGATTACAGCTGAGACTGGAAGATATGTCATTATTTTTTCTAAGATTTTGAATTAATATATATAGAATAGTGCCAGAAATGCCAGTCTGAGTCCCTTTTACAGAGCCCCGATCCCGAAGATCGGGCCTGTAACGAGCCAAAAACCTAAGTAAAAAGGGACAGTGCTAAAACTGTCCAGATGTTTGGTAGTAGGACGGAAGTGCAGCGGTGCTCACTTCGAGGTCTAAGGGTACCTAGTGGACCTTCACGTGTGACTGACCAACCCAGTGGTTGGGCATCTCATGAAATTTTTAACCTGACATATGAGATTAACGACAACTGACTAAGTCCTTAATAGAAATTACCTGATAATTAAAAAATAAAATGACCTTACCCGTAACATCTTGAAGGTAAAGGAATACCTAGATCCTGGGAGAGACTCCTGAAGACTTGGTTGTAGCGGATGTGCCTCCCCCCCCCCCCCCCCCCCCCCCCACTTTTTTCTTTCCGAGGACAACTGGTCTGAGGGGAAGGATCTAGGACTTGTTGTGCCGCCACCACGGGTCCCAGATACATATTGTTGTCGGTGTCCGACCAATTAAGGTCTTTTAGGTAAAAATTTGTGAATGTGTTGTGAGCTTTCCAGTGACAGGCTTGCATGATTTGGTCCACCGATACTCCACCGTAAAAGGCCTTAGAGGCCGCGAAGGCCCGGATGTCATGCGCTTTGACTTGGACCAAGTCCAAGGCTTGTTGATCTGCTTGTTTGTAACAAAGTAGAATGGTTTGTTTCAACCATGAGGAGAGTGTAGCGGGTCTGATGTCTGAGGTATGTCCTTTCTTAAAGGAGATGAAAAGGAGAGAACGAGACCTTCTCAGGTCTTTAGTTCGGTCCAAATAGAACCTCAGGGCCCGCACGGGACACAGGGTCCTGTCTTCCTTAAACTGTCTATCTACAATGGTAGTCAAAGCAGGGATAGTCACTGGTGACACACTTTGAGAACCTTCTCTTGCTAGTTGGTTTTTGGCTATGAAATCAGAAGAAGGGAACAAGGCTACCTTTTCCCATTGGCCTAAATTAGCTACTTTGTTAGCGACCCAGGCATGGATTTCGCTGCGGCGCTTGCCGGAGGCCAAGGCTAGCAAGAAAGCAGTTTTGAGAGTAAGATGTTTGAGGTCTGAGTCTTTCATGGGCTCAAATGGTGCTTTGGTGAGCTCGTTAAGGACAACAGAAAGGTTCCACTTGGGTAAATTTCTGGAACTTTTAGGACGATCCCTGTGAAAACTGGAGAGTAACCTATGAAGGTCTGCATTGTGCGCAATGTGTTGGGCCGTTGGGCCCAAAGTGTCAACGATAGCAGTCCTGTAACCATCAATGGTCGAGGGGCGCCTGTTTAAGTCTTGGTACAGGTACATGAAAAAATCTGAGATTTGTTTCACAGATGGAGTGGAGAAATCCACCGAATTTTCTCTGCACCATTTTTCAAATAGGGCCCACTTTGACCTGTAGATGGTCCTTGTTGATGACCGCTGAGGGGCAGCAATTCTCTCTGCCACCTCCACAGAGAAGCCTTGTTCTTGGAGTTGTCCGCTCCTAGACACCAGGCGTGGAGGTTCAGCTGTTGTGGATTGTTGTGGAACACATAGTTGTGGGACTGTTTGAGTAGGGTCGTTGACACTGGGAGTTGTAGTGGGATCTCTGTTGAGAGCTGCACTAGGTCCCAAAACCAGGGCATCCCTGGCCAGCCTGGGGCTATCACGATGATCAGGCAATGGCATTGCTTGATCTTTTGGATCACCTTGTGAAGGAGAGCCGTAGGAGGGTACGCATAGGCCGTGAGGTTTGTCCAGTTTATGTTCAGAGCATCTATGTTCCAGGCCCTTGGGTCTGGGATAGGAGACACATATAGAGGGAGTTTGTGATTCAGGTGAGTGGCGAATAAGTCTACATGAGGGGTGAACCACTTCCGGCAGATTTGCTTGAAGACCTGAGGGTGCAGAGACCATTCTGTTGACTGCACTTGGTTGGACCTGGATAGGAGGTCGGCCATCACATTCAGACACCCTGGAATGTGCCTGGCTTTCAATGTTATATGGTAGTGATGGCACCAGGTCATGATTTTCCACAGGAGAGCGCACATCTCTGCTGAGTGAGTTCCCCCTTGCTTGTTGATGTAGGCTAACACTGTTGAGTTGTCTGTCGCAACTAACACTGTTTGATTCTGGCACTGGTCCTTGAAGTCTCGAAGGGCCAGGGAGACCGCCTTCAATTCTAGGACATTTATGTGTAGCCTTTTTTCCCGCTCTGACCACAGCCCTTTTGTAGAATTTTGATCTAAGTGAGCGCCCCAACCTTCGTTTGAGGCATCGGTAAAGAGTTGGATACTGTGGTCCTTGGGATGAAGGTCTGCGCCTTTCATCACATCTGTGGGGTTTTGCCACCAATCTAGGTGGGCTACAATGGCTTCTGTCCAAGGAAGGAGGTTGTCCAGCGACTGAGGATATCTCCAGTGCTCCTTGAGATGAAACTGAAAGGGCCTCATGTGAAGGCGTCCCTCCGGGCCCATTTTCTCCGTTGAGGCTAGCAACCCAATTAGAGACATCAAACATCTTGCAGTCAAAACACGTTTTGACTTGAGTCGTAGGATCAAATCCTGAAGTTTGAGCCATCTCTCGTGGGTGGGTCTTACAAGGGCTGAATCTAGGTGGTATTCGTAGCCCACGAACGAAAACACCTGAGTAGGTTTCAGTTCTGATTTTTCCTGGTTGATTATCCAACCCAAGGATTGGGTTAGGTCTACCACTGCCTGTGTGTCCCTTTGAGATTCCTCCTGAGACTGGGACCTGATCAGCCAGTCGTCCAGGTATTGGTGAATTCTGAGTCCTCTTGAGAGGGCCATTAGTTTCACTTCCTTTACGATCATCGTAAAGACCTGGGGGGCTGTGGCCAGTCCGAAAGGTAGGGAGGTGAACTGGAACACCTGGGCCTTGTAGCAAAACCTTAGGTACTTCCTTGAGTTTGGATGGATGGGGATGTGAAGGTATGCGTCTGACAGGTCTATCGACGATACCCACTCCCCTGGGACCAGGGAAGTCCTGATGGACTCCGGGGTTTCCATTTTGAACTTTTCTACATGTAGAAAAGTGTTGAGCCTGCTTAAGTCTATGACTGGCCTCCACCTTTGGTGAGGCTTGGGTACTAGGAACAGGCGACTGTAAAACCCGAGAGATTTTACGTTTTCCACCCTTTCGATGGCGTTCTTTGACAAGAGAGACTGGATACAAGTGGCCAAGGCTTGGTCTTTTTGTTGGGCCTTGTACTCTGATAGAATCAGAGGAAATCTGATCAAGTTTGGCTTTGAACGGAATGGCAGAACGTAGCCATTGGTGATAATGTTTAACACGTTTTGAGAACATTTGTTTATTAGCCAGTCTCTCTTGAAAGAACGGAGGCGACCTCCTACTGGTGGACTGAGTGAGGCTTTGGAGGAGTCATTGGGAAGGGGGGGTTCCACGCCCCCCTTCCCCTATTGTGGGGTCGAAAACGACCCCTGGAGCCTCTGAAGTTGGATTTTCCTCTTCCCGAGGGAAAGGATTGGTTACTGCTTTGAGAGGTATTGCCCCCATAGGGGCGTTTCCTGTAGGAGCCTCTTTTCTTGTGGGGGCCACGAAAGGGCTTATTCTGATAGGGTGCAAAACCCTGAGAATCTTTTGAGGTGTCTTTTTTGAGAAGGAAGTCCTCACCTTCCTTTACAAGTTGAGACTCGAACAAGGAGGAGTCCCAGAAGGACGAGTTCCTAAGTTCTTGGCGTCTCGTTTCCCCTAGCTGGGGATGCAATAGAGTCATTTCGGCTTCGCGCCTAAGCAAGCCGGTATTAGCCATGGAATATAATTCCCTCTGGAGAATATGGGCTAGCGATTTGCTGAGACAGGTAAGAGCTCTATGTTGAACAAGAACCGTCTTGTTCCAAAAATCCAAGTACTCGGCAACTTCCTCATATCCGCGCTTTGCTACTTTCTCAGGATTGGCACCTTTCTGGATCTGAGACTTTATCTTCTTGACCGTTGACTTGATGCTATGTTGGCACTTTTCCAAGGAAGCATTGCAAGAAGAAGAGGTTTTGGCAAAGGCAGCGGTGAAATTGAGGGTAGAAATATTTTGTCTAGCCTGATGTTCCAGCTCCTTAAGGACTGGCATAGGGACTTTGCTACTGGTGCCCCAGGAGGTCTAGGAGTAATACAGATCTTGGCAAAGTCCGTATTCAACTCCTGGATTTTGTCTTGAAAAGTGGGCTGTCCAACCTTATACCACTTAGAAGTGGATGGAGGAGGCTTGACATATTTTCCCTCAGATAAATTGGCAGCTTTGAAATCATGTTGAAATTTATCAAAGGCGTCTTTGATAACTGAGCTAAGTGGTAGGATAGAGGAAGGACCTCTAGGTCTGAGCTCTTGACGGCCTTTTTCGTCATCCAGACCCAACACTGAAGTTGAAGACCTAGGCATAGAGTCCCTGGGGTCAGGGAGAGAAAGAATGCGCCTGAAGGTGTCTACCTCTTCAGAGTATTGGGAGGGAATGTCAGACAGGGCTACTTCCCTATAATAAGGGGGGTCTGGATCATGTGGGAGGTCTTGATCAGAAGCTGCGCCTGAGGGCTGAGCCCTAGAGGGCTTAGAAGACCTGTGTCTGGCAACAGGGGAGTGATCTTCCTCTGAAGATGACACATATCTGGACCTAGATTTATGCTTGCTTTTGTCAGAGTGTTTCTTAGGTCTAGGATGGATCCGAGGTTCGTCGGAATCCTCATCCAGCTGGTCCGAGGCAGAGCTCGGTGCTACTGTTTGCCTGTGGCTTTGTTTTTTGTGTGAGTACGAGGAATCCTTCGGTATAGCCTCAGAAGGGGCAACGTACTGATCCGAGGAAGTTTGGTTAAGTACTAGTCGAGGAGGGAGTGCTGGACCAACGTCCACATCCATTGCCTCGGACTGTGCATTAGTACTTGGCCTCGGACTGTGCATTAGTACTTGACCTCGGAGGGGGTAGGTCCAGATGAGCAGCAGAATTGCTGGATGGACCAGCTTTTGAAGCATGAGGCGAGGGATCAACCTCGGTAGGCTTTTTAACTGCCAACTCCTCTCGGAGTGATTGAAATGCTTCTAACATGGATGCCTGGAAGGAACCCATTTGCTGCTGGATATGTATATTTAAGGAATCACCCAGGGATTTCTCTAGATTTCTTTGAATTTTGTTTTGCAGAGCAGTACCTGGGGTGGGTGGGACAGCTTTGGCTGGGGTCTTTAAAGATAAAGAACTGAAGGCGAGAGGTTGAGGACGGGGGGGGGGGGTGAGGTAAAGAGGTTATCGGCAGCACTCTCAAGGTCTGCATTAGAACCAGTAAAAGAGTCCCCATCGCCTTCACCCAAGAGATCTAGTTCATCTTTGGAACTAGTTTCCGCTTTTTGCTTTTTTAAGTACCGCTTCCTGTTTTGAATTTTTTGCAATTGTTCATCAGAGAGAGACGTGCAAATATGGCAGGGTGCTTCAAAAGTGACACAGGGGTCATCTCCCTTGCCAGCCTCCCTACAGGTAGGGCAGTAATTATGATATCAAAACTGAAGCAAAAATGGCGGCATTTCTGAGCTCTCGGTTTGTCTTTGTTTGCTTGATGAAGAGACATTTTAACGCAATAAAAAGACGTACAATTGAAATTGCCTGAACCGAGAAAACTCAAAACACGCGGATTGTAAGGAAAATACTTAAGTTGTGAAATTAAAAATTTTACAGTATAATCTATGAAATATATTTAAGGAAATATCCAAATATTAGCCTCCAACAATACGTGAATACTGAGAAATAAATGAAAATGTCTGTATATTTACAAACTGCTACCAGTCAATCGTGGCCAACGAGAAAGTAGGACGATTGGTCAGAAGTTATCAGGTGACGACAACTACCAGTATATCCGGTGCTAACAAGAACGATCTTTTTTTCTAAGACGTTGGCCCCGGGTGTGGCAACCCGAGAACAGCATCAAGTCCCACATGGTAAGCTATTGTAGCGTAATAAAATGTATAGTCATAACTCATAAGACCCAGTGTTGGTCACGAGCCCAAAATATACAGTCCCCAGAAATCCATCAAATTTCTGTGTCCTAGTCATTTAAAGCCTTTGGAATATTTGAAATAAACTTGCTTCCAGTGTAACCAATGGAAGTTTAATTTTTGGCTTCCCAATAGAAAACAAGGAGTAAGTAAGGTGCCTGGAAGCCTTAATCACAATCTCCGAGATGATTTCCAACCATGAGTGGATTGCATTTTATCTAATCTAATCTACTGCTTTGCAGGTGCAACATCTTCCCCACAGTGGGGAACTCAGTGCGTTAGGTAAACAAAAATATTGATCATTTGGATACTTGTGGGTCAGTCAAGGTAGGTAATCCAGACTTGTGGGTGTAACCAAAGGGAAGGTGACTAAGTGGGGAAACTAGAGTTAAAGAGGTGAGTTTTCCTGAAGGAAGTGACAGAGGGGCTCTGTCTTATTTGAAAGGATAAATTTTGAACAGCATACAAGAAAGTCTGTGTTATGGTTTCCCTTTCACTACCAGGATCATATCAGAACAGGTTTTCAGTGAATTCCACATGTGGTATTGACGTGGGTTGAAACCCATAACTACAGAGGTGTGGGCCAAGTGATTAAATACCTAACTTGTTAAGCTTTTATACCAAGTGCAAGAGATGCATTTAAATTATCTGCAACTGTGGCCTACTGGGTACCAAACTTGCCTAGGAACGCACATGACCTGGGTTTGCTCCCATGTATAGTTACAGATACATAGTAACTTAGATGACCACTACGAATGGCAGTCCTCTATTATTGGGTCCTAATAGTCCCCAGTGGTAAGCTAAAGAACCTCAGTGACGTTGATGCATGGTCATCTCCGAGACTCTGTCTTTAGTGAGGGGAATGAGGTCCTAGGTGGCCTAGTGACTAGCAAGTTTGACATCTAATCACAAGTAGTCACCTCTGTGGGGGTTCAATCCCCACAAATGGCAATGCTGAAGACTTGTCCCAATATGACCCTGGCTGTTGAACGGGATGTAAAACCCCCCAACTGTGTCTTTGACTTTAGTGAGGGGAATATAAGTTATTAAGGATTGAGCTAAACTTATGCAGTTGGGATGAGTCAGATAGCAAGTCCTAAAGTAAAGGAGATATTGGGCTGAGTAAAACTACAATACAATACAAAGCGACCAGATGACTGAGAGGAAAAAGTAAATGACACTACAATGATATGACAAAATTATCCTTTAGTGCTATTCCCCCAAAACTGCTTTAAATGAGTTATGAGATCAAATATAGCAAAACTGGGGACATAGATCACAACCAAATACAACTTATGCTAGGGCAAAAGGGACAGTTAGATGGTCCCCATCAATTAATGAACAATTGAAGGCTGATTTCACATTGCTATATCCATGACACAGGTACAGAGAAATGTAAATACAAGGAAAGGGAGGGTTTAAATCCTAGAAACATCCAGGGTTCACTACTGGCCCAGGGATAAATCCTAATGGCTATTACTTAGTATAGTTAGTGGCTTATTTCCATAGCACTGACTATCAATGGTCCATCGCAGATGGCGATTTTATTGCAAGTGTTTCCTCGTATCTGATCATGTCCAGTGGTAGATGACCAATCACCAAACAGAAGTTATCAGAAAATTGATTAACATCGGCAGTCGGCAATTACATAATCGAATTAAGGTTCATGCAGAGTTGGGTTTTTTTCAGAAAAAAACCTATTTTTTCACACCGTATGTACAGATTTTACTACACACAGGAACTACTTATTGGCATGAAAATCACTGTCTTACCCTCCCCACCGCTCCAATGGGTTTGGCTTCATACAACCAGAAAGCACAAGAGATTCCAAATAATCAAAATTTTTTTAGGGGGGAGTCCGGAATATAATGCAGATCTTTCCCAAAATTTAATCATTTCTGACATGAAACATTTCAAAACACAGACAGACAGAAGCATGCATTGCAAAACATAACTTCCATATGGAGGTGAATAACTTGGAAAATCTGCCAATAATATCTGGTGTCTTATAGAGTAGTGTCAGCCATTTGTGATCAGTATGAAGGCAACACAGCATCACTCGGTGTCTTTAATCTGGGGCTCCAGTGGGTCACAGGTGGGGGGTTTGAAACTTACATTAGAACACAGTACATTTCTTCACATATGGTATATATTGGCATCTATGTTATTGCAATTTTTATCAATTCCTGCCAATGTCAATGTATTTACAGCTTTCTCATTGTGCTTTCCTCTTAAAACTCTACACAGTAATAGAATTCTATGGGTTAAAATCTAGGCCACAGTTTGGCTCTATACATGGAAGTGAGTTGAAAATTTACACTTAAAGAGGAGGCTTGGTATATTGTAGCAATATTTGGATTTTTTTATGAAGAGTGTTATCATCTTTTACGAAAATCTAAAACTAGCCTTGTGAAAACTTAAAACGAATGAAGTCCCGCACTTTATATTCTCACCACTGGTTTGGTGCAAAATGTTGTCCTGAGAGTGCATCAGTGATATAATTTGAAATGGAAATGTTTTTGTGAGATAATATGTCAATAAACTCCATTTTAAACTAATTTTCAATCAAAATAGCAGATAATTAACACAATTTATAGGTTATTAGTTATGGTGAGATATCAGTCATATAAAGGTATTAAATGTAGATATTTTAAGAAACAATTCCTTACAATGCAAGACAGTTTCTGCTCATTTCAATCATAACATGAATTTAGTTTGAAATGTGGTAGTTTTTGAATAAAATTGGAAATTTTTTTTTTCAGAATTGCCACAAAAGTGTATTTCTGCAAAAACTACTTATTTTCTGAAAACGCTAAGTCTTATATTTAATTTGTCATAACTATCTTTAGAAATCTAAAAATTCTCAGGAATTTTGGAATTCTTATTTTTCTTTTATTTTGTAAGAAATTTTTCAATGAAAATTCCTGGCTTTTTTTTTTTTTTTTTTTTTTTTTTTTGGGGGGGGGGAATAAAAGAAAGAAGAAAAGCCCAATAGAATGTGGTCCTTACTCCTTCTCCAATCAATAATTTTGACATTTTATAGAATTTTACCAAACCTCACTGGAATACTGCAATATAAGAATTAACATAATGTATATAATATTATATTATTATAAGGTAGTTTACAATGATGATTTATATAATTATTGTCTAGTTACATCCCCTAAGCAGTTTATCTTTTTCCGTGCGTGTATTTGTTTGTTTGGTTTATCTGTCGGTGTTCATGATTACTACAAACCTAATGAACACATCTTTATTAGTTTTTTTTTAATACGAGTACTCGGTCTGAATAAAGGAAGAATTGATTAAATATTCAACAAGATCCAGATCATATTCTTGACACAAAAAATCCCAAAGTCTATTTTTATGGTATTTTTAACCATGCTGTCTTTCTGGTTGATATAATTCCAAAAGTAATGACTGAATCTTGATGAATTTTTTATGTGGGTAGGGCCTGGCTAGAGGAAGAAGTGATGGCATTTTGGGAAGGATTCGGGTCATTATAACTCTGGATAAAAAGAAAATCTTAAATATTTGGATATGAATCCTAGCAGATGTCTGCACTCAAAAAGTGCTTTCTAGCTCAGTTATATTTTAATTCTAAAATGACCAAAATTGTTACTAATATGGAAACTTTGGTACAAGTGTTCAGTTTTTCAAAAGAAAAAACATAAGGCGACAGATATATTCCTGATTGTCAAATTTCACTCACTATGGTCAACTTTATATGAATCCATATAATGAATTATGACCCTTTTCTATTACGGTGCCAGTGTTAGGAACAACATCTGACCTAGTTACAGGACAATGTAAAAAGCAACTGGTTTCACAACCTGACTGACCTTTTCATTGAAATGACCGATAGTTTCTTCTCTGTTAGGACAAACAGAAAAATTAGGGGGAAAATATATGTCAAGGTAAAAAGGTCTAATTGGAGTTACTACCAGTAGAAAGTCAAATCTAGGAAATCTAGGTATGTATATTTGAAGATAAATATTGATGTATGAGTAACTATATTTCAGACTTATGACTATGCATAATCTTGTAAAGTAAATCTAGAAGTCCTCGGTGGCCTAGTGGTTTGCAAGTTTGACATCTAATCATTACCTCTGTGGGTTTGAGTTCCACAAGTGGCAACACTGAGGACCTGTCCCAATATGACCCTGACTGTTGAACGGGACGTAAACCCCAACTTTGACTTTGTAAAATAAATGTAATATACTTTACACATATTATCAGTAAATATGAATCTGTTTCCATTTGTCAAAGCATAGAGTGTATTACAAGCCCAACCAATAAGAATAAAAGACATCACATTATTCTCTGGTGAAATATAATCTCCACTTCAATCAACAGAAAGATACTGAGGACTTTGACTTTTAGAATGATGTAGCTCAGGTAAGATATTTCCTCACGCACTCTCAAATGGTAATTTTACCTAGCTTTTGAAAGACGGGATCACATGGCAGTTTACTGACATTTACAATTTTTAGATTTTTGTTTCCTTCTTGTTTAAGTAATGCTTTTAGTCAAAACAGAGTTTTATATGTAAGCTAAACATATATATTTGAGTGTCCATTACTGTCACCTTTAAATAGTTGTCAGACCATTTTCGTATATCCAAAACAGTTTCTGTGGCTTATTGAAAACATGAATACATGATAGTAGTGTTGATAAGCCATAATTTGAAATCGGAAATGGTCTTCTCAAAATATTTTGAAGTTGTGAAAATCAATTTCTTTTCACCGTTATTTAAAGAGGTAGAAATCTAAGGTAAAACCTAAAGATTTAAGATGACCTTTATGACAAGGAAGTCTTGAGAACCAGGCATGCTTTTTCAGAGGACGTTTTTATTGAATTGTGGCTTCACAAATACTTCAATGACCTTTAGCAACTCTTACCTCTATTACTTTGTCTGCTGACCACCTGGGCTGTACCTTTAGGACTCCACATATTCAGGGGTCTCTGAGCAGCTTTGGCTAGTGGATCAGTCATCAGTATATCATCAATACCACTCACTGCACTCTCTGACCTCTCATCCTCATCTATATTGTTGCTTCCCCCAACATAATTTTCAAAAGATTCGTCGAAGTCCAATGTAAATTTACGTCTACTTTGTCCGATACTGTTATTCTGAACAGAAAGCAGGTTCTCTGTGGTAGGGGAGAAAGGTTTCAGACCAACGTCTGTTTGAGGGTGATCTTTTAGATCATCATCAACGGACTGTTTTAACATAAACCCGTCACCTAGTGTTTGAGAAGAATGAGGGGAGGGGTAAGAAAATGGATGCTGGGACTCTAACCTAGCTTCATCACATCTGTCATTACTTCTGGGGACTTTGACAGTAGGGACTCGAGGGACAATCTGAGATAACACAATATCACCACCCAATGTATCCAGGGTGTGAGGGGACAGTTCATTACTTCCTTGGGCCGAGCGTATTCTTTTATAGCGTGCAATCAAACTGTCCGTTTGGGCTGGTTGGCTATTCCAGTCACTAGCTGCATTAGATGTATGTATCCCCTCCTGACTAGTCCTTTTAATTGAGCAGTCTTCCTGCTCCCTGTCTTTATGGGTATCGGCAGTTCTAGTAGGGGAGGGGGAGGTTCTTTCACTATTGTCAGTGTCACTTTGCTGAGATGGATTGTATTTTGATGGCTTTCTACTGGGATGTTTGACGGATGATTTATCTTGAAATTCATTGAACGAGCCGTCCTCAAAGTGAATAACTTTGACTGTATCGTCCTCCAGATCAGAGGTCAAGCTTGTTAACTGTGACTCGTGTAGCTTTTTATCTGCATTTCTGATTTCCTGTTCCAGATCCTTCCATTTGACATGATTTTGAATGGTGTCTTCATTGTCAGAGGCCGTGTTATGACCCCCTTCTGTCAAGGTCGTATTCACACTATGACACAAACCTTCACTCAGTCTCTGATCTGTACTCGGGGAGGGGTCCTTCTGTCGCCCACCACTAAGCTTCTCTAGTCTTTCAATTAAATTCAAGTCAAAGATGCCTAAATTGTACTCGGTGCCCTCTTTCTTGGGAGTCATTGTCAAGACATCAAAGACTTTTGCAGGTACATCACTGCTCAGGTGTGAAGGTGTAGGATCTATTTCCGGTGGAGTGTCAAATGTTATCAAAGGTTGTTCCGTCTTTTTCTGTCCTGATTTTAATGCACCTGATGACCCAGAGCTACTAGAATTTTGCAATTTACTCACTTTATCTACTTCCCTGTCCCTCCCTCTACTTCTACTAGGTAGAGTAGGCGTGGCTGACTCAGAGAGATGTCTATAACTCTCACTGACTTCTGTCCCAAATGACAATTTCTGTTGGATATCTGCCCAGTTTAACGAACTCCCATCGGACAATACCCCCACCCCACTTAGATTTGGAGTGAAAGTATTGAACTTAAGTGAATTCTCCCCGTAAGGGTCTTCCTCTAAGGCTTTACTTCTGTATGGTGTGGTGTGTTTCTGTGGATTTTCAGTGGGTTTTTTAGTTGACTGGGTTAGTGGTTGTTGAGGTGCAGTTGACCCCTGTGGTGTGTGTGGGCTGTAGTCTATACTATCCCTCTCTGCTCCATACGTCTCTTGTCTACTACTAGAGTGCGGGGTGGCTTGTGGTGTACTCTGTTCATCTACAAAATAGATTTACACAGTGATTTACAGTGAGACTGAGATGTCATTGTTGCACTGTAGTAATTCTTTATTTTTATTCTTGAAAGATGCTAAAACCCCCCAAATTGATATATAACAAAAATAGTGACACTTGGTAATGGTAATTTATGCTCTGCCCTTGTGTATATAAAGTTTACCAACTGAAGTTAAAGTATTTGATTCTGTATTGACTTATTTAGCTTTAACAGTGGACTTTCAAGTTTTTAAAACTCCTTGGGAAAGAAATACTTTGTAGTAATCTGTAACTACCTGTATGCAAAGCAATGAGCAACAGTCATGTTGCTGTCTCCTGATTATTACATCTAATGTACTTTTGAATACATGTAGTCTCAAGTCGATATTTATATTTTCTAATCTTTCATATGGTTCGGGCTGAGCACCAGTCTAGTCAACATATGCTTCACCTTACCTTTACTGACTGAACAGCAATTTGGTGAATATATCCTAGTGCTGCACGTTTGCCATCAAAATGTGGACTTAAACTTGCTTCAAAAGTATGTGCGAATTTCAACCAAAATCCAGATGTTTTCATTAAATTTCCACTATCAGGCCAGAAGTAAAAGTCATAGTTTGTTGACAATGATGTGTTAAGTACAATTGTACTAAATACATCAACTATAGAATATATCAACTACCAAATGTGGTAACTGATTTATCTAATTTTATACATTATTTTAGTGGTTAATTAGAGGTTTTAAATGAATTTAAAGTTTAGATTTGAATTTTCTCATGATTATCAAAGTAAAACTTGTTGTAATTCTTCAGTTTACATGAACAATTAGGACACAGTGAATTCTGTCACTGTGATACTAAATACTTCATATGACCTGTGTCATTTTGACTTAGTACCAGCATTGTCACTACACACTGCCAGTAAGTTGGTATAGGAATAAGCCTGACAAGAGATTCCTCAGTGAATTAAGGATGGCCTTTTGGTGGATTAATGGATGAGGGTTGTAAGGCCAGTGTCCATGGTAACAAGTACATAAGGGGTAATAAAACAGGGGATAATCATTAGGCTGGTGGTCAACCCTCCGCACACAGACAGTTGTGAAATATTATTTGACCAAGGATTATGAAGTAGTTTAATGAAAACTGTTATATATATATATATATATTGAAGCTTTTCATCCTTTTTACCTCCTTTTCCAAAATGTCCTTAGTTCCTAAATAATGCACAGGGAAGACTTGTGCATTGATGGCTTTAGCTCTCGATGCTCATTCCAGTCATTTTAATTTTTGGAACTCTGCGCCAGTCTGAGTACCAGACTAGCTAGGATGTACTAATTCTTACCTGCTATTTGCTTTGGACTGAGCACCAGTCTGGTGACCACTTTATCCCTATCACCTCTCTCCACTTGTTTACTACTCCCGTCCAGACGTGTGCTGGACAGGGGACCATAGCTGTTCTCCAGAAGTTCTTGCCAGTTGGATTTCTCGGGTGTCCGGTGGAGTTTGTCCTTTGACGTGAATGGATTTTTCACTGAAAACCAATGGCAAAGTGAAAAACAAGCATAAATATTGACAAACAGTCACAGTTAGGGCTTTACATATTGAAATCATGTTGATAAATCAATATTGTTCAGGAATTGCACTAAAACTGCAGAGCTCTGGAGCATATTAATTAAATATGCCATATTTTGACAATGAATAACATAGTAATAAAAATATAACACTGATATCCCTAATATTGGAAGAATTTTTGGGGGGTTAAAATAAAGACCCCTTTTTTTTCTTGTATTCACACAATGATGTCTAAAGATGATATATTTTAGTATGGCATTACATGACCAGTGTTTGCTCTGAATGATATTGGATAAGACTATGAACAATTTGTAATGTAAAATCATTAAAAAATAGCTTTGCAAATAGATATAAAAATACAGAAGCTGATTTAGATGAAAGAAAAGACATAATTTCTTCAATTTATGTTTTATGTGTCTTTTGTATTTGGGGTGCTGTTTTTTGCAAGGACTTCAGTTTACCAAGATCTGTTTCACTGAAGTTTCAAAAACTCTTTATTTGATGTTCTAGAAACAGATATATCCTCTTTTATGGGTTTAAAACATTTTTGTTTTCTTTCTGGGGCTTGATAAATTGCTTGTGCCAGTTTTGCTCATAAATAATAGAGGAACCTGACCTATATGTTAACAAGTGTTTTTCTGTAAAGACAACACAACAGTTTTAGTCATGTACTGATCCTTTTCAGCAGTATGTAATTATAACAATCACATACAGCAGATTAATTGTATTAGTAAAATCAGCATAATTTAACCTCAGTTAGAAGTATAACCAATTAGAGATCCTCATATCAGAAAAATTTTGTGTTTTCAGAGGGACACATGTAATTTAGCCACATCTATAACTTTGTCTATGGCTATAAACTGCAAAGAGAATCTTAGTTCTTGTTAGGGTAATAATCCATTACTGGTCAAATTAATGCAAAGCCTGTGTGTGGTTCTAAACTGTAAATTGGAATTAAATTCTGCATGAAGTCTAACCAATGATGGATTATTACAATTCCAATACAACAGGTGTTAAATTTAATAAATTATGTTTATATTTACTCTTTAATGAGACTTTTTATGTGGGCGATAATTAGGAAGATTTTATATGAAGTTTTAATCTGAAGATTTTCACCTCTTAACCAATCAAAATTGTGCATACAAGCGTGTGGTTTTAGAATCATGAAGAAAAAACTATTTGGGGTACACAATGAAGAAAACAGTACCCATGTCTTGTTTAGTATCAGCAATTTTGCAAATGTTCTTGCAAAAATGACCTCAATTTTTTTCGCTTTTATTTCTGAATAAAAACCACACAAATCGTGGCTAGCTTTATGTTAAAAAGGGTACTCACTTAACAGTAGACTAATGTTGAAAGGGCACTCAATTACAAATTTTACCACTGATTCCAGCCTTAAGCAAATCCTGTGGATAATATGGGTACTAGCTATATGGAGTCTCCCAAATTATTGAAATCTGGTCTTCAATTACTTGTTCCATCGTAAGTGCTATGTCTGAGGTTTTTATGCACATAATATGGTTATCTATGGAAGAATGGGGTCACGTAGAAGTGTACAAGAGGGACCAAATAAATATGTTTCACTTTATTCACCATCTAATAGCCTGACTTACACTAAGGCCTGTTTCTACTTTCAGCATATTTCTAAGAAAAACAGTGTAGTACTATTGTATTTTCCACCTACTGTTGCTTCTTTCATGTTCTCAAACTTTCTTGCTTAATCTGCTACAATTAGGATTTTTTTCTCATCCACTAATACCTTCCCATGGCAGAGAGGTCCTGATTTTCAATGTACTCTTGTTTTAGTTATAAAGAAAGTAAATTTGGGGCGTTTTTTTTTTTCTGTTTTTTTTTTTTTGGGGGGGGGGGGGCAGTTTTGGATTTTGTCCCTGAAAAGGGTGACATGGCTTGACATAATCCAAGAGATTATGTCACTTCAAGGGGATCTGCACTTCCAAGGACACCTGTGTCTGAATGTTTTTCAATGCAAACATGTATAAAGAGACAGAAGAATATTTAAATATTAGAAATAGGCAAGAAACCTGAAGACATTAATGTATAAATTATATCCCATAATTTTGCATATTTCTATTATATTATATTATATTTCTTTTATTACAATATTGACAAGCATGTTTATGGTTTATGGTTTCCCAAACTCCGCTTGCTGTCAATGGGTCTGTTTTATTTGTGGCATTACTATAACAAAACTTGTTAAATATCCTGAAATGAGAATAGTTTTTCATTCATAGGCAATAGGAAAAACATACTTCTGGTGCAAGGATATTCCGTAAACTAAAGTATGCTGTTGAGGAGGTGAAATAGAGCAGTGGACAGTATTTGGCAAAGATTCTGCATTGTAAATCACACAGCCTTGGTAAGAACTATTTTTCATATTAAAACCCAACTTAGAGACTCGAACCTATGATCTTGAACTTAGATTTAGACAATGGCCAATAAGTAAAGGAAACTAAACATTATGGCCCGACCACATTGTTCTTTGTAGTCATATCAACATATTTTTTTAATTTTCATTCACTACCTTCATCTAGTGTTCTGTAAATGCACCTCGTATGTGGGCGGTGCATGTTTAAAAACATTAGCTGCCCCTTCAAGCCATACCCTCCCACCATTCCAACGTGTACATTTTAATTTAGTAGCAACTGAGAGCTTGTGACAGGTTTTTCAAACGTTTTGAAAAAGTTGCTACATGTGCAAAAAGGTTTCCCTTTCTGTGTGATATGAGTTCTACCCAAAATATAAAACCCAAATTATTAACTCTTACAGATGCTACTTTCGGAAATCTTATATACTCTATGTATTTTTATATGGAAGTGAAAATAGCATGCCTATTCCTTCTGCAAATATGTTTATTTAAAATATCCCACTGAGTTTAAATGACAGGGATATTTCCCACAAGTTTAGAGTAAGAAATCTAAAATTCGCCAGGAATCTAAAATTCGCCACCTCTAAAACCTTAGTTAATTTTATGAAGAAAATTATGTTTTTGTCTAAAAATTGGTATTTTTCAGTTCAAAAAGCCTTAATTTACTGTACATTCAACAAATCTCTCCTCAATTAATTTATTTTATTAGTATTTCTATATGCGGTGAATTTCAGATATGTGGCGAATTTTAGATTTCTTACTCTACTAGTTAGACAATTGAGAAGATGATGGCAAGGACTGTTATTTAGGCCTCCATATAGCTTAAATATTCCAAGTTTTGTATTTGAGTGAAGAAAACCTGCCCATTGTAGAGAACGGAAGAAAGTACAGTTCAAATATTACAAAGACTTTAAAGGACTGGATTCAGAACTTTCTTCATGCTTTATGTTCTATTTTTTTCACAATATTTGAATTCTAGGGAGACCATAAATCTGGGCACGACAGCTGACACTGGACTCGCACAATAAAATGTCTCACTCATTTTAGGACAAAAAAGGTGACCAATTTCTGGTCAGATATATACGTCTTGATCATTAAGGATTCTTAGTTTCTAGCACAAAAAGTTACAAAACTGCAGTAATGGTATTTTTGTTCCGGCGGAAAAAGTGAGATAGGGTGTGCAGATGTTAATTATTGAAGGCCATATGTCTGGTGATAAATGGAGGATAGTGCTTTTGATATATTGTTTCCTGAAAATGACTGATACTCTGTCTAAAGCAAGAACATAGGTATTCACTCATACTGCTCATCGACAAATGCTTCATCATCTAAGTAATTTAATATTCTTTAAACCGAATGACTAGAAAGTTTAAGTGGCACCTTTCTGACCTCAAGGATAAAAAGATAGCTGAACTTTGATGAGTTTCAGATATATTCTTTATACAATAATTTTGACTAAAATTTATTTCTTGTTACAAAAATTTGTAAACTATTAAACTCTGTAGTGTTGACTGCCTGGCAACCTGCATATTTTTCACACTGGCTATTTTCAGCGGCATTAATTTCAATATACATATTTTATTTGTCTAATATTTTGCTCATTTTTAAGCAATGCTGACATATCACATATCAAATTAAACAGAATGACAAGGGCTATTTAAACATCAACCAATTTTATTGTTCCTACTGTCATGTAAGTAACACAAAAAAGTTTTAAAATATTTGCTTTTACCTCAAATAATAATGGTCAAAGGACAGATATATCGGTGTTTCACTGAACTGTCTGTAAAACCTGGATCTTGCCATCTTTAACACTGCTAGGGCTAAAGACTTAAACAACTGGAAACAATGGATTATTTTCACTGCCTGCTGTAAAATTAAAGCTGACCCATTTTTCTGGTCTTTATGGTAAGTGTTTTGACAAGACTATGGGCCTGAGCTGATGAATGTCACCAACACAAGACAGATGAGGTTTCATCACACGTCTTACAGTAAGATACACTCAAAATACAGCTGAGTAGACAACAGTAGACATCTATCATTGAAACACCAACTGGAATAGAAAGTCTCATAACAATCTAAGTCTCATTCTTAAATACTGTAATTTTTCTCTATGCAAGTAATTAAAGGTCTGTCCAACAATGTACCAACTGGGACAGGAGTGGGGTTAATTAACTGAAAATGGTATAGATCTATATTTTATTACTTTTAGTATACATTTAGCACCACAGGATGAAAAAATCAAATGACTCCCTGAGTACTAATGTGGGTCATACACGGGACTATAGCTGTGGAAGATTAATAAAGTACTCGCCAAATGAGTAGATTTGTTCTGATATATTTGGGGTTTAACGTCGCTTTCAACACATTGTATAGGTTATATCACGACGAGCAGTTTTAAGGGCAGAGGAAACCAGTATATACCAGTTGGTCATGATTCTGTATTTTAAACTGCCAGGCATTGGTAAGCAACTACCAATTTTCCCCACATAGGATCCAGGGTTTGAACAGCAGAGCTCAGAGGCGGGCGGCAAGCGTTAAAGTGTAGAGTACTTGATTACCTGGAGCTCAAAACTGAGAAAACAGTACTCTTTTCAACTTAAATCAATGACATTCTAGTTTGAAAATATTAAAATGAAAATCATGAAAAATTGGGCAAATTTAGGATTCTTTGAACAAAAAATAGCACATTTTATCATCGTCGAAAAAAAGTACAGTAGCTCTATTATCCAACCCTCTATTATCCAAATTTTCAATTATTTGACCTCAAAAATAATTTTAGTCCTATTATCCCACCCTTCTATTATCCGACCTGTTACTCGCCCAAGAGGGTCGGATAACAGAGGTTATATTCTGCTTGCATTGGAGTACAGTAATGGCGAAACAGTATTGGAGTATTATGCACAAGTATGTATGTCTTTATATATATGTACATCTTTTATAAGAGGGCTCACATCTTAGCTTAACAGATTATACTAGTTCATTATATACACACCTTTACATACACAGATCGAAAATGTGATGGATAAATCATTAGTTTATCAAACTGAGGCATTAATCGAGTAAATGGTGTATGCCACAACTTAACGTACACCAACTCAGATGACTGACAAACGCTTAACATTTTTATTAGTTTTCTCAATACATTTTCTTTGTTTCACATACCAGTGTTACAGGGCATTTTAAACCAGGACACCCTAGTCGAAATTTGCATCTAATTATTAAACTTTATTGTCCTTGACCTTGACTTACCTGACCTTCTCTTCTGGTTGGGGTTGAAGGTCACTTTAGGGGTCAAATGTTTTTAACTTAGTAACTTCATTCTTATCTTCAGGCAATGCTTCTTTTTGTAGTCATAGAGATGGACTCTAATGACAAGTCAAGATAAGTAAATTTTATGCATTACTCTTAATTATTTACATATATCACCAGTCATATATATATTAACTACTTTATACTAATGTTATGACTTATATATATTTTAGTAGTAACTGTATGTATCAAATGTGTAATAAACTTGGTATCCACACTTTGTGGTTTCTGACTTGGGAGTAGGGACTGTACAGGGCATTTTAAACCAATCACTTTGTTTACAAAATTGATATTTTCTTCCCGTTTTTACATGTCCTCTTTCTAATTTTCCTCCTTATTCATTAATATCCTTATAATTACTGTTATATTGTCAGATTTTTGCTTTTTTAAAAAAAAAACCCAGGCATTTTCTGTTTTCAAATAGTCATGTACACTTTCTCATGTCTGTGTCCTATCAATAAGCTTGGAAGGCTGAAGGAAACAGTGAAAGAACTTTGTAGGGTTTGACGGCTTTTCAGTTTTAACCAATTTGTCTGCAAAAAAAAAAAATTGGATCATTAGGCAATGCAAAGATACTTCATAGTGCTCCTGATAAAAAAAAGTTACCAAAGAATAATTTGACTTTGAAATACACTGTCATAATCTGAGACTTAACATTCAATTTTCATATATTTAATTTTGAAACCTGAAACAATAAATGACCAATTGCATGGACTATTGGGGTTGATAATGAGAGTCAGATTACCAAAATAGAAAAAGAAGTACAACTTGTATTTTAAAATCAGAAATAACAAAACCTCTGGCACAGTCACTTATCTTCACCTGACAATAGTTTGAATGAGGATCCAACATTAGCTTGAAATCTCTCTTGTAATCTTATGGTTTTCTGTGAAGAAGGTCGATCTAAATTCTTATAATTAAAAAAAAATCCCATAAATTTCATTTATGTCACTTTAACACACTATGACTTTTGACAGAAGAAACACAATTTTTGATTTCTGCCAAAATTCGTAAAAATTAAATTTTTCCGAATTTCACACAAGATATTTCAATATCCTAAATATCCAAAACCTGATCATTATCTATCACCGTTTCTACGACAAACATAATTTTAAATCTCCACTAAAATTCAAGCCGACAGTCAAAATTATAAAAAGAATTGAGATATTACTGAACAGTGCCAAATGGAGTCACAAGGGATCACAAAGATACTACTACTTGACAGGGAATAGCAAATAACAGGGTAAAACTGCTTGAAATGTAGTGGTCACACCATTTACAAAATCAGAGCAAAATCACTTTTTTCTAGGTTTGTCACTGATACAATGAAATGCAAACACAACTTGACAAGTATTCGTAAGTCAAAATTTGAAACTGGAAATGTCTTTTCCCCAAATTTATGAAGAATGAACTATTTCTGTATTACTGCACATGGCAGAGTGAATTAGGTCACCAGGGGTCAAAGGGTAGCAAGTACTTAGGTTTAAAGAGGGTCTCCCCTCATGTTTTAAATTCTATGTATGGTGTTTGTGGCGGTCACCAAATGCCAAGCCAAGCTTAACCCAAGTGTTTTCATATGGTAGGGTATATTACATTTTTATGAAATAAAAACAAGTATTCGTAAATCAAAATTTGAAACTGGAAATATCTTTTCCCACATTTATAGGTTTTTTTTATTGTTTTTATGAAGTATCAGGTTCTAAAAAGCATAATGACAATTTCAATAGCCGATTCCAAAATATACTTTGCAGATTTCATTACTTCTACCAAAAAAAAAAAAAAATGGATAGCAGTTTATACTATAAGGTGACATGGTGTTTGGGTGCAGAGGCCAGCCATAACATACCAATGATGGGACTTCTGTGAACTACCTTGTCTAAATGCACCAATGACGATTCAAAAAATACTTTTATTTTGAGAAACTCTCTATTTTTTATAAGAGGAGTAGGCATACCGGCTACGGTTGCACCTTTGTGTGTCATACTGGATCGTATTAGTTTAGTGCATATGGGACTTATTAGTTATTACCTCCACAAAGGAGGTTATGAGATAGTTGAAATATGTTTGTATGTTAGCAAGATTATAAAATACCTAATGTATAGGGGCCATATTCACAAAAGGGATTAGCAAAAGGCCAGTGAAAAATTAGCTCAAGTTAATCTAAAATTTGGATTAGGACTAAGATTTGTACTCACTGAGACGTAAGCTAATTTTTAGATTAACTTTTGGATTAACTTTAATTCACCAAAGAAAAATGGATTAACTGTTGGATTAAATAAAGCTTAATCTGATGCACTTATTCCATAAATTAGCTTAAACTTTGTGAATACTTATTTAATCCAAAGATTAGCTAAGCCATTTTCTTTTGTGAAAGGTAAGTTAGAGTTTCGCTAAATTTAATCCACTTGTGAATACGGTCCTAGATTTACATCAAATTGGTAAAGTAGGTAGCTCTTGGTCAATCTAAGAATTGATTTAATTTTGGGGATGATCCACAATTAATTCTGGATCCAGGACTTTTTCTGTAAGATTTTCTATTTTTACACCCATAAGCCATAGTGGAAGAGCTGGGCCTTGGAGGAGGTATGCACTCTCCAAGTGCCCTTTTGGACATTGTATATATTTCCGGGATTCAATTTAAGCAAACTATGTCTTACTTCATACAAATTAAGGGAAGCCTAAACTAAAAACGGGTTCCTGGAGATTAGGTCTGATAGATTAATGGGCTCTCTTTTGTACCCTAGAACGTCTCTCTAAAAAGTAAAGCCAGAACACACCACGTTATTTATAGATTTATGACTCAAGCTGCTTTAAAAGTCTGGCAATGGGTTTAAATCTTTGGGGACATTCTAAAAACAGTCTTCAAAACACACCCTTCTTACAAAGAACATGAACTGAGCCATCTTTTCTTTCCAATGAGCTGAATGGTTATCATATTTTTACAGGAAACAAAATAACAATAATAATAAGACGATTGTGTGGCAGTTATCTCTCCCACTGAGTATTTATGGAACTTTAGCCATTACAGTGGCAACCTTAATTTAAATAAAATCACATAATTAAGTTTGATGGGCGAGCAGGAGATCATAAGAGACAAATCATGGAGGTAAGCAGTTTAAATGGTACTATGAGTAGGGCTGCAAAGAATACTAAAGTAATTGTTCAAGAATAAGGCAGTGACTTATGTTGAAGGCTTTGACTTGAGTAGAAAAAATAGGACCAGGCATCTATTTGACAAGAACTGATCCAAACTGTGAACCAGTGAAGCAAATATGGTAGTTGATCTGAACAAATTTATTGAAACTAAAATGCAAAATAGCTGTGAAAATAATGAAACTTAGATGAAAAACTAATATTAAGTAGACAAATCTGACTG
Source organism: Sabellastarte sp. h YS-2021 (assembly GCA_964017235.1). Taxonomy (NCBI): domain Eukaryota; kingdom Metazoa; phylum Annelida; class Polychaeta; order Sabellida; family Sabellidae; genus Sabellastarte; species Sabellastarte sp. h YS-2021. The sequence continues at coordinate 44,335,529 of OZ024928.1, forward strand.
AAAACTAAGGTTTACCCCAAGTACATGTAATTTATTAACTGAAACTACATTTATATACTTTTTTGAGTACTGGGTTTGCTACTATGCAGTTTTGTATATTTATACCAGGAGCAATATCTCCTTGTACTACAGGACTCAAAGTGTTATTTGACCCATCTTGACTACACAAGTTCAGTACAAGCTCTCTAGTGAGTGACATTACCCCTACTGAAAGACAGAAGCTCAAGGGTGACTATTTATCACTGTCCCTGAGATTATCTAGCCTGCCATTGGTTATAGGATCCAATGACAGAGGACCGCCATTTTAAGTGGTCATCAGAGCCACTAAGTATCTGCCTGTACCTTGGTTCAAACCCATGTACTCTGTATTCCTAGGCGAGTGTGTTACCCACTAAGCTGAGTAGTACTCAGTTTTTCAACAAAGTCAAACCATTTTTAGGTCAGGTAACCTATCGAGGCTTTAATTATTTGGAACAAAAAAAAAAACTAGGAAAAAGATTACTCTTTACTCGTGGTGTTTAAATGTGATGATGCTTATGTCACCATCCTATGACATGTAGCCTGAGCAAGTGCCACACAATTAATGTACATATCAAAGCAGTAACATTTCTAGATATTAGGATTTACTCAGGATTTCAGCAGCCAGCAATTTTGATTATTCTTGCAAGTAATACCCATAACTTCCAGAAGTAGGCTAAAAGTTTAATAGGATTTTCACACCCTGGGATAAAAGATTTTCCTCTTTAAAATAGAACAGACTAAGCTGCAAATTGAATGACATTGCCCATTGCTATGAAAGGTGTACTGTCTAATTTAAAAATTTAAAACAGAACTAAATGCATGATACATGACAATAAGTCTGCAAAGACACTCACACAATCTGGCAATTTTAGATTTCTTTAAATACCACACTGTCAATAATCTCCTTAATACTGATGTTCCACTGTCCAGTGCAAAATTGTATTGGTTGTGCAATATATTTTTTCACCAGTAAAGTTTGGCAGCATAATTGCAGTACTTTTAAGACTCTGACCCATTTTAACCTCCACCAGGGGTTATGTTTTTGTTTGAGTTGCAAATGTCTAGGACCAACAATAAGCAAATTATAAGCACTTGTAAGTTTGGCTATCCTCGTTTGACCTTGGAGGAGGAACCCAAGATCAAATCTGACCACATCAGAAGATTCCCAGCCCATGATTTCCTATACGTTGGCTTACATACCAAAGTCCTTGGACCAATAATAAGGGAGATACAAGCACTTTTCATGACTGACAAAGAAACACCCATGGCAGCCATCTTGTCCAAAATGAGGCCAAAAATTTTACCAGTCAAGATATTGTAATGATGAATATATCCTGCGAATTTGAGATCTCTACCTATAATACCGTTTGTTCTAGAAGGCCAACAAAACTCCTTGCTGAAAGTCGAAGAAATGCTCGTGACGGCCATCTTGTTTTTCAAAATGAGGACAAAAATATTCCCAGGCAAGATTTTATGGTTATGAATATATCCTGCAAAACTGAGATGTCTTGCTATAATATTTTTCTCATAAGAGCGGTAACGGTGAAATCTCTCTACACACTGCGGTGGCGATGGAGTAACAAAGCGAAATCCATAGTATCCACCCAATGCTATCTGGTGGCTACAATGAACAGATCTTTCTTTGTACGTGGATAGGGCCTGACCAAAGGAAGAAGTTAGAGTAAGAAATCTAAAATTCGCCACATATCTGAAATTCGCCACATGTAAAAATACTAATAAAATAAATGAATTGTGGTGAGATTTGTTGAATGTATAGTAAATTATGGCTTTTTGAACTGAAAAATACCAATTTCTACACGAAATCATCATTTTCTTCATAAAATTAACTAAGGTTTTAGAGGTGGCGAATTTTAGATTCCTGGCGAATTTTACATTTCTTACTCTATAATATTTTGGAAAGATCCGGCTCATATTTTGAAAACAAAATTTTAAAAGGTCCCATTTTCAATGTATTTTCAATGGCTTTGGCTTTCAGACTGACATTACTTCAAAAGTAACAGGGGGATCTTCATGAAATTTTTCATGTGGGTAGGGTCTAGCCAAAGAAAAAGGGGATTACATATTGGGAAAGATCCGGGTCCCATTCTGGATAGAAATAAATCCCTAATTTTCTGAAATGCAGGTGCCAGGCTTATCTTTTTGATTATTAAATAATAAAAGTTTAATTGCTCAGTGCTCCAACATTTTCTGTCAACATCAGTCAGTAACAGGTCCCAAACTTTAAACTTGGTCAGAGCTTACAATTATTTGTGAATATAGAAACAGCCACATAACATTTCAGATTTGAGAGCAAAAGTCACCCTCCACTCTAAGTGATATCATTACTTAACCCGATCTGCAAATCCTTACTCTCATTTTTTTTCTCTGTGTGTCTCAAGGCCATGGCTTCTATTTTAATGTAACAGAACAGTTTTATCCAATCAGATAAATTGTCGCAAGAACCGATCACTGCATTAGCCAGCGCCAAAAACAAGCTTTGCATGTCAACTTATCCTCAGGGATCATTTTCTTCAAAGTTTCCACTTCAAATTTCTGTCAAATTTTACACAATGAAGCCAAAAAAAAAAAAAAAATAAATAAAAAATTCTCCACTGAAAAATGTATTGAATTTATGCTGTCACTCTGACCCAGCATTAAAGTAACTTTATAAGGGAATGTAACACAGAAAATTCCAGGATATTAAGGTAGAGTTTACAGGACAGAGTTTAATGTGCAAAGGAATCAAGAGAGAAAAGTTAATTCTTTCCACATAGTAGTCCATTGCAATTTGTATTTGAAGAGTAAAGTATTAAGCCTCTGTTTACCTCAGATTTATCAGCATCAGTAACAGTTGAGAGGACATTCAGTTAATATTTTGAAGAATCTATCATATCTACTAAATACTGAAAATAGTGAAAACCTAACACATGCAGTATTCTTGTAAATGTTTCTAATTTCTCTGTGTAACATATCTGTTGTTTTGTACCGGTTAATTTTCTTTTTATTATTGGTCACAATTAACATGTATGAAACAACGAAGATATTACACTGAGAAATTAGACATCTTTACAAGAATATTCTCTGTGTTAGCGTTTCACTATTTTTCAAATTTAGGTAGGATTTAAATTCCCTCAATTTTTTTCTGAGGCAAATTTAAAATTAAACTGAATGTTTGAATGTTAAAAGCTAACACAATGGAGGTTTTACTACACAGAAGTTCAATATATAACTGAACAAACCTAGAAGGTTTTCATCAGGAGGGGAGTGGTCCTGTCCCAGTACCTCTGTGGATGAGTCGTCAGTCAGAAGCTCATCAACCAGCTGTAAAATATATAATACCGTCAATTTCCAAAATAACGCCCAGGTTCAAATAAATGCCTGGTTCAAATTAACGCCTGGTACCAAGCACACTGTTTACGATTTATAACACGGTTTTTTTTTTTTTTGTATTTCAAAAGAACGCCTGGTTCAATTTAATGCCTGGTCTGATGCCATTTGAAAATAATTAACGCCTGGGCCATATTTTGAAAAAATACGGTAATAATTAGGTATAGCTTGGCAACATCAGTATCCGAGTGTTGATGACCATTTTGGGTGAAACACATATCAATATAAAAATAACTGATATTTCAGATGTCAATACCAGAAAATTGTAGGACAACTTAGAATACTAAAACAGATTAAAATCAAAAGAAATTGCAGCCTTTTATCATGTAGTTTAGTTTGGATTGTTTTCACCAATTTAACTTAATGTTTGTGGGTCAGTTCATTTGGGGCTATATCAGAACACATCTTTTTTTGGTATCCCAGAATCTGAATGGTTTTACATTAGCAAAATACTGATATCAAAACATTTAGACCTAACCCGACTGAAATATTAAGGGCAAAATATTTCATATATTATTTAGACCGAACGTGGCTTGTCTTGGTTTTATTGTATCAGGTAGTTTAAAGGGTCAGAAGATATGAGCATACCAGTAGTAGTTGGTGAAGACTCTGTCTTGTAAATTACTGGACCTGATAAGAAACTGACAACATTTCCCATCAAATTCATAACAGAAATATAAATACAATACAATTGATGTGTCTTCAACAAAGCCAATTTAAAGGACTAGTAGTTCCAAGATTATGGTTAAAGTAAGCATTTGTTTGTTCATGTGTTTGTTTTGATTAATTTAATCACAAACCTCACGAGGATTTAACAGGTACATTGTTATACAAGAAAATGTTGCTTTCAAGTCTTCTGTGTTGCTAGAAATTAAGATACTACTTAGATTAATTTAGTTAAGGTTTCTATCACAGAGCATGGCTGGAAATTAATATACATAACTAAAATGAGTGGTCACTACATTCTCAAGAAAAATTATTGTGCTTCCAGACACTTTTAACCACTGCAGAAAACACGGATGTCCAGTCAATGATATTTCTAAAGTCATGCCACCTCACATGTAAGTAAGCAATCTGTTATAGCCAGCAAAATAGTCACACCTACAAAGATCCAATCAAAAGTTCACCGATTTCCACTGAGCATGTGGTGCCCAGAAGTCTTGGCAGAAAATTGCTTTGCCTGCAACTATTGGCAATAAAGCAGAGATTATGCTATGCATTTACCAAAGCATAGAATTTGTTATACAGGAACAAAAAAAATCTAATAGTGTGTGAACCATTTGATCTCAGTCGTTTGATGGGTATTTAATACGACAGCTACGTAGAGGTTCTGGGAAAATGTCAACAATTCTTTACAACGAGAAGTCTCCAGTTAGCAGGAATTTCCAAATCCGATTGCTGAGTCACTTAAATACTCAATGTTTGGTATGTGGAAGTAAATATAATATGTCCAAGGCTTAAACTGGATACAAGTTTATGTCAAACATCTCGAAGATATATAGGTGACTAGGTCTACTCAGAAATTGGTGTAATTTATTCATGGTTCTGGGGTTCTGGGGAATCCTCAGACATTGTGGAACCAGATCTGTATAACTCTCAGAATTAGGAAATTAACAACAGCAATTGAAATTCTCTATTGGGATAACTCTTAGATTAACAGATTAAATGACCAACAATTGTCCCAAAAGCCATAAAAATTCATCTGAAAAGAAAACAATGATTCACACTTCCAAAGTAAAATAAGAGGAGGGGTGGGTGGTCTTCACTGGTAAATGTCAAATCCTTTGGTGATTTTCAGACTCAAATACAGTAGAACTTCTATTATCCGACCCTCTTGGGAGAGCAACAATTAGGTCAGATATAAGAAAGGTCGGACAATAGGGAGGCTAAAATAACAGGTTTTAATGGAGTTGGGAGAATATGTTTGAAGTTGGATAATTGAAAATTCGGATAACAGAGGGTTGGATATTAGAGGTTCTACTGTATATTAAATGACTTGCTCTAGTCTGGCGACTGTTAGCTAATGTTTAACTTCTAGTTACACAGCTTGCCTAGATCAATGACATATGTAACATAATTAATCAAGGTGGCAATACATACACATAATATATTGAATGAATGCTATATTGTTTAAAAGCACTGTTAAATAAATAAATATTTAAGTTTTTGTCTTGAGGCTTTTGGCCTGCATTTAACTTGCAGTTTGAATTTCAAAGACTGGCGAGATCAAAGACATACATGAGAAAATATTTAATTACACTAAGTATGTGAAACATTATGTATTTATTGAAAGTCATGATAATAAAAAATCTCTACTGTGTAAAACACACTGTAAAAAAAAAAAAAAAAAAAACATTTAAAAAATGGACATTTTTCTCTTGTCACAGCCTCTGAAGTTCTACATTGGCTAGATCTTATAAATTGTGCAAGTGGGACTTTGGTATTAACATTTAAAACTATTCATCAATGAATAGCCACAAATGAAGGATAGGAAAGGAAATTTTAATGATTAGTTTTGATGTATGAATGTCTCTGCCTCAAAATTAGAACATAATTTACTGTCTCTCTGGCTTTGTATGAAAACGATTCACAAAAAGGTATGTTTTTAACAGAAGATGTGATATGTTGTCTGTTACAGGACACTGTACTGGTGTGTTTTTGTACCCATGAAGCATCTGAAGTCAGGACAACACAGTAACATTGATTTTCAAAAAAATTAGACTGCTTTCGTCTTTCATTAAATGGAGTAATTGGTTTTCCTTATCATTGCAATTTTGTTACACTGTATTTACAAAGTTTTAAATGCATTTGCGATATCTACCTAACTGCCATAAACCAATGACTTCAATATCAAATGAATAATGTCAATTTTACATTAATAATGCTCGATAATTAATGTGATGCACATCTATCGCTTATGACTGGCTTCCAGTTTCACACCAGTTCCAGTAACATAAAATTCCTGAATATCAAGCTGGGTTTAAATAAACAGCTGGGGTAGAATGACTTGTAAATTTTACCATGATTTAATGTATTACAAATAGACACCTGATTTATATTTATGTCCAGTCTGCAAGAATTTGAAAATATTTTGAAAAAATATGGTACTTTGCTGATTTTATGTAAAGATTCTTACTGTTTAGTAGTATCTCATATTTCTATTTAAAAACTAGACCAAGGACGCATCTGTGGCCAGATGCTGGATGTATCCTCCGACAAAGGCCAACTAACATAGTTTGGAAGATAAACAGCATTTTTCGTTAATAAGCAAGGTGAAAGCACTTTTAAGTTTGGCTAACCTTATTTGACCCTGTAGCAGGGGCCCAAGGTGAAGTCTGACCACATCGAAAGATTCGCAGCCCATGATTTCCTATAAGTCGTTTTCACATTGCAAACCTCTAGGACCAATAATAAGCAGGAGGGGCCCAAGGTCAAATCTGACCACATGAAAAGATTTGCAGCCCATGACTTCCTATAAGTTGTTTTCATATTAATGAGTTATTTGAGAAATACTGGCTATCTGCAATACTTCTAGAGATAATTTGCATTTACTCATTTTGAGTAGGTGAATAATCAGCTACGAGTGTGAAACTTCACCAAGTGAAAGCTCTCCCAAAAGTAGGCGAATGAGTTATTTGAGAAAAATTGGCTATCTACAATACTTTTAGAGATAATTTGCATTTACTCATTTTGAGTAGGTGAGTAATTACCTACGGGTCTGAAAATTCACCAAGTGAAAGCTCTCCCAAAAGTAGATGAATGAGTTATTTGATAAGAATTGGATATCTGCAATACTTTTAGAGATAATTAGCATTTACTCATTTTGAGTAGGTGAATAATTAACTACAGGTCTGAAACTTCACCAAGTGAAAGGTATCCCAAAAGTAGGTGAAGGAGTTATTTGACAAAAATTGGCTATCGGGAATACTTTTAGAGATAATTTGCATTTACTCATTTTCAGTAGATGAGTAATTACCTACGGGTCTGAAACTTCACCAAGTGAAAGCTCTCCCAAAAGTAGGCAAATGAGTTATTTGAGAAAAAATGGCTATCTACAATACTTTTAGAGATAATTTGCATTTACTCATTTTGAGTAGGTGAGTAATTACCTACGGGTCTGAAAATTCACCAAGTGAAAGCTCTCCCAAAAGTAGATGAATGAGTTATTTGATAAAAACTGGATATCTGCAATACTTTTAGAGATAATTAGCATTTACTCATTTTGAGTAGGTGAATAATTAGCTACAGGTCTGAAACTTCACCAAGTGAAAGGTCTCCCAAAAGTAGGCGAAGGAGTTATTTGACAAAAATTGGCTATCGGGAATACTTTTAGAGATAATTTGCATTTACTCATTTTCAGTAGGTGAGTAATTACCTACAGGTCTGAAACTTCACCAAGTGAAAGCTCTCCCACAAGTAGGTGAAGGAGTTATTTGAGAAAAATTGGCTATCTGCAATACTTTTAGAGATAATTCGCATTTACTCATTTTGAGTAGGTGAGTAGTTACCTACAGGTCTGGAACTTCAGCATGTGAAAGCTCTCCCAAAAGTAGGTGAATGAGTTATTTAAGAAAAATTTGCTATCTGCAATACTTTTAGAGAAAATGCAGAATTACTCATTTTTAGTAGGCAGGTAATTTAGCCACAGGCCTAATTTAGACATAAAGCCTACCAATAGAATACTGTGGTGCACCCTCTAATATACCTTGCAAACTTGAGAAGGCTAGCTATAATATTTTTTTTCGTTAGAGCGGTAATGGTGAAATCTCTCTACACACTGCGGCTATCCAGTGGATACAATGATTTACTCAACAGTGAGAACCTGAAAGTAGATATTGGTAAACTATGCCATGACATAGAGGTCTGCAATTTCACTCTGTTATAGCTGACCAAAAATTATGTGAATAACATATTTAAACAAAATACTGTAAATGTAATAGTTTTCACGTTATAACTGATTTACTCAACAGTGATAACCTCAAAGTAGCTATACAATGAGCTACATGTCTGGATTTTTTCTATGTTATAGCTGGTGGTGAGTCCTCTAGCATACCAAGCCACCTGCCTTATATGAAAGAAATCTGGAAAGAAAAGTGGACTGTAGGTCGCTAACAAGCAATATTCCACATTTTAGACATTTTTGTCTACCACAGGCCTAATTTAGACATAAAGCCTACCAAAAAGATAGGGTGGCGAGTCCTCTACCATATCAAGCCACCTGCCAAATATGAAAGAAATCCAGAAAGAAATGTGGACTGTAGGTCGCTAACAAGAAATCTCTGCGGACACGGACGAGGGCGCGGACGAGGGCGCGGACGACAACGATGATGAATCCATAGTATCCCCGCTTCGCGTCGGGGATACAATAATAGCTAATCCTTTCTCAAACGACTTTCTTTGACATTTTTAAAAGTTATATATTCATACACTACATCTCAAAACAGAGTTCTATCTTAGGAATGAAACAGAGATGTGTGACATGGGTTTGGGGAAACCAGAAAAAATACTCTCTACTATGTCATTTTCTGATCAAGAAATTATACCCTGGTATCACGATTATATTATTTTTTACATAACACAAAAAGACCTACCCTATCCACTAATGCATCCTCTTCAGGCGGTGGTGACCTGGGTATGGATGACAACACACTGGTATCTAAGTGTACCTCCCCGCTCACAGCTCCCCCTAGGGGTGGAGTGGATGTACGCTGCGGCTGGTATCTGCCCTTCTGCAAAATGTCACGGTAGATGAACATGGAGATTTAAAGTAAAAAAAAAGAGCTACTTTGAAAGTAAGGTCAAAGTTATGCCTTTATTTCACACTCTTAATATCTAGGTCAACTGAGTTGTGGTCTTTCTGTGGCGTTATGGTTAGGATGTTGGACTTCATAGTGGAAGAGATGGGGTTCAATCTTTGGCCATATCATAGAATTTAAAACTTTGGACAAGGTACTTTACACATGCACCCCTCTTCCCTCTTACAAGGAGCTGAATCATATAGAGTAAGAAATCTAAAATTCGCCAGGAATTTAAAATTCGCCACCTCTAAAACCTTAGTTAATTTTATGAAGAAAATGATGTTTTTGTCTAAAAATTGGTATTTTTCAGTTCAAAAAGCCTTAATTTACTATACATTCAACAAATCTCACCACAATTAATTTATTTTATTAGTATTTTCACATGTGGCGAATTTCAGATATGTGGCGAATTTTACATTTCTTACTCTAATGTTGGCTTTGAGTTTGGTAAATTATTTATTTTGGTTTTAACACCACTTTCAACACAGTACAGGTCATATCACGACAGGTAGTTTTGTGGGCAGAGGAAACCAGTACATAAAGTTGGCCAAGGTTCTGTACTGTAAATTGCCGACCATCGGTAAGCATCTACTACCAATTTTTTCCACCTAAGATCCGGGATTTGAACCGCCAACCTCAGAGGTTGGAGGTGTGTGTGTTACCACTGCCTACCATGGCCCCTCAGCTGGAACATATAGAGTAAGAAATCTAAAATTCGCCACATATCTGAAATTCGCCACATGTGAAAATACTAATAAAATAAATGAATTGTGGTGAGATTTGTTGACTGTATAGTAAATTAAGGCTTTTTGAACTGAAAAATACCAATTTTTGGACAAAACATAATTTTCTTCATAAAATTAACTAAGGTTTTAGAGGTGGCGAATTTTAGATTCCTGGCGAATTTTAGATTTCTTACTCTAATGTTTGGTTCATGTTTTAGTAAAGTGTGAATATGGTTTCTCAACCCGATACCTAAATATTGCCAAACAAAATATGATGTAAAATACTACACTACATTACCTAGTACCTAGTACAAAATTGGCACAAATTTTAATCCTTTTGTGTTGCAGTAAGAATGAGTGAAGAATTTCATTTGCTGTGGTGAGTTCCACATTTTATTCTATACAAGTCACTAGTGCTGGGACGATGTTTGCAAACTTCGGTATTATCGCTCGCTGGCTCATTGCCAATCAATGATCGGTAAAATTTAAGTAAAACCGATATTTGCTAAATCCATTTCTTTGCAGCCTTTTGGTCACAATAAAATGCTAACCTTGATAATATTTTGTAAAAATCTGAAATATTCATCAGCTAAAATCACAAAACTAGCCGTGAATGCAATAAAAATAACGTAAATAGAAACACCTTGGGGTTTTCCAACTGTTGTCATGGTAATCATAAAATCAGCCAATCACAAGTGAGGATACATCAAGCATGGTCTGTTAGTGAGGGAGACGTCTGTGAATGGCTTTTAGATTATATTTTTGTCATATTTGTGGTAATTTGTGTGGATTTTACTTGATATCATTTAATATTTGATTTTTCTGTCTGGTTTACACTTTCGACTCCATAATCGGAAATGTTCGAAGTTTGGTCACAAATGTCCAATACGAACATCGACAGATAAAATCCAAGCAATCTCCCAGCACTACAAGTCACTGTTTGATGTAAACATTCTGGACTGACACCAACCTTTTCAGAATGTTTTTTGAATGATGCATAGTGATAACCTGTTGACTGATGCTAGATTGCAAGTTGTCTGTGTATAATTAAGGAACATAAAAATTACTCAAGGACCTTTTAAAAAATGCAGTAACGAATTTCTACAGTACAAAATTAGGAAACAGTCCCCTTATCTTCTTTGATATGAGCTGTCTTACAAATACTGTCATAAAAATTAAACTCAAATGAGTTACTCTCTGCTATTTTTGCAAGAAACTCTTACTCATTTTGACTGGGTTTATGTGAAAGTACTCATTAAAGAATAGAGGGATCAAAGGGAAAAGAGAACTTGAGTACAAAATTTACAACCCATTCCAACCCTGGTAGTTTGACTATAAATGTGGCAATACAGGGATTTAGAGTGTTGGGATTTCATTAAAATTTCAATAGTGTTTCTTGTTCCAAATTATGTGTGTCCATTTGTTACAAACCAGTCTTATATGAAAGTAACTCTATATTTTTTACAAATCTACATGCTATATCAAGATATATCTCAATATAATAAAATCAGTATTGCAAGTAAAACCAAGTTAGAAAGACAACTGAAAAATATGTTAATAGATTGTATTCTGTCGATCATTCTGTAACATGGTTAAATATCAAAGACTTGCATTACATTCCAGATCGGAAGTGTATTAAGTCTTAGCTGAAAGAAATTATAACAAGACACGTCTGTGTCTGTGAATCTGATTGGCTGAGAGCTAAGAAAAACTTCTTTAAAACATGTTGGCTGTTACGACAACAACCTCTTGGAAGGTCTAAGGGATTAAACAGATTTTTTTTATTATTGTTTACATTGTTAAATTTTGAAGTATTAACTAGAGGAATGCTTTTGCTAACAAAAGCGAAGCATCCCTGAAAGTTTGTGGTTTTAATAAGCATGCTGTGTAAAGCTAAGAATGCACAAAGCTGCACCGTATGCTTTCCCAATACCTCTTAATACATTCTGAAGCTATAAAAGCAACAATAAAGGAGATATAAGGCAAAAACTCAAAAACAGCTATTTTATGACCCCAGTTTGACCCATAAGGGGGGGCCAGGGGGTAAAACTGACCGGCTATTTAGACTCTCTACATATGCTTTCCCAATACCTCTTAATATATTCTGAAGCTATAAAAGCAACAATAAAGGAGATAAAGGCAAAAACTCAAAATCGGCTATTTTATGACCCCACTTTGACCCATAAGGGGGTGTCGGGGAGTAAAACTGACCGGCTATTTAGACTCTCCATATATGCTTTCCCAATACCTCTTAATACATTCTGAAGCTATAAAAGCAACAATAAAGGAGATATAAGGCAAAAACTCAAAATCAGCTATTTTATGACCCCAGTTTGACCCATAGGGGGGGGGGGGGTCGGGGGGTAAAACTGACCGGCTATTTAGACTCTCCACATATGGTTTCCTATTACCTCCCAGTACATTTTATAGCTCTAAATGCAATACTTAAGAAGATAATATGGGGGTTGGCCTAAATTTAAGGCTTTCAGATTGGAAGGTGTCAGAAAATCACTCATAAATGAGACATTTTTCAAGGGATTGCTCCCAAAATCTAATCAGCTTGCGTTTTCGATAGTATGAACAGGTGTGTCAAATTATAAGGCTCTGTAGCAAGTAGTTTTTCCTGAACTGTGATGACGGGGGGGGGTGTACTTCAGAAATTTTCCCACGCCTAAGTTATATAACTGCCAAATATGGTTTGAAACCTTGTAATAATAAGGGAGATATTCAAGGAAGACCATAATGCGGCGGCAGCGGCGAGGAAACTGAGGCGAAAACAAATAAGCGCCCTTTCAGGGACGCTTAATTATGTTAAGATATCTTGGCATTTTAGAATAGGAATAACACCCCAAGAAACAATTGCATACACTTGGCCTTCATGGTTTATAAAAATTCTGTCTACACCAAAGTTTGTCAGGTGTTATTCCTACAAGAACTCCCTCCTTAAATTTCTTTGTTAAAATATTGATATACATGATTTTTATCTTACACTTAGTCTAGAGGGCCTTTAATAACACAGTATAGCTTTGATATACCTGGTAGTTGACTGTAGAGGACACAGTCACTTGTTCAGTGAGCTCTTGCTTGGCTTTCTTTCCTTTCACTTTACTGTGTTTGATGAGCTGAGTTCCTGAGGGTGTTGCCTTCACATTACCACCGCCACCTGATTTCTTCTATACAATAACAGTAAAATAAACAGTCTTTATTCTTTATATAGCCAAAATCTGTTGAGGGATATTCAATTACACCACTGACATCAAATACAGTTATAGGAGATGTTTATAGGCTTCAACAAATGAAATATTCTTGATATTTGAAGTTAACAAGTCTTCAGTCTTTCAGGTATCAACACAAAAGCTATTCCATAGTTTTGGAGAGTTGAATGTAAGAACCCAGTTACACATAGCCGGATGTACCGCCGGATCGTAGCAGGATTACTTATATGGAAAATGTTGAGTGATTTACGAATCATCTTTTCCATCCATATGGCCGTAAAAACTGCTGTAATTAAATTTAGAAACCAGGAAAGACATGTTAGGTCATCCAGTTAAGGTAAAATGTGTTAGACGTACTAAGAAATGTAAAACTTGTAATCTAGGTTACATCATTATATCTATGCTATAAACAGACAAACGAACAGATGGAATTACACCAATTTCAAAAGCAACTTAGCTATAATGGTTATTTATCTCCCTGTCAAGCTTGAATTTAATTGGACAAAGTGTTTTTGAGTTAGAGTCCAGAAACAGAAATATTGACAGACAAACGGACAAATGAACATACGAAATTACACCAATTTCGAAAGCAACTTAGCTATGATGATGATCTATATCCCTGTCAAGTTTGAATTCGATTGGACAAAGCATTTTTGAGTTTGAGTCCGAAAACGGAAATTCTGACTGACAGACAAACGGACGGACGGAATTACACCAATTGCGAAAGGAACCTAGCTATGATGGTGATCTATCTCCCTGTTAAGTTTGAATTCGATTGAACAAAGTGTTTTTTCGAGTTAGAGTCCGGAAACGGAAATGTTGATGGGCAGACAAACAGACAAAAAAACAGACAAATGAACGGATGGAATTTTTACACCAATTTCGAAAGGAACCTAGCTCTATGATGGTGATCTATCTACCTGTCAAGTTTGAATTCAATTGAACAAAGTGTTTTCAAGTTAGAGTCCGGAAACGAAAATGTGGACGGACAGACGGACGTCGGGCACATCAATCTAATAGGCAGGTTGGTTACACGCAACCCGCCTAATAAGGTCAAGAGGTGAGTAATATATATTTTTTATCAAAGTACAGAAAGTTTTTTTTTAAATATTCTCTTGTGCAAGATATTTCTCACACAATATAATTTTAAACTTGTCAAGATTTTGAATTTATATCACTGAAAAAGTTCATTCCTTACAGACTTTAACAGAGAAAGCAATTTACTACTCATTAAAAAGTCATGATTTCAACCTTAATTGAATTTGATCTGCAGCTGCAGATTTGGCTATAGTGACATTATGATGGACAAAAAATTAAAAGGTCATAACTTCTCTTCCTCAACCCTCAACAATTTTTTTCATGAGCAGGTCTCTGTGGTTTGTCTGAGAGCATGAAAACAGAGGAATGGCATAACGGCTGATAATATTATTACAAAGGGGACTCCAGTTGGATTACTAGAATTTATTAGGTTAGTTTAAGAAGATTTACACAACTCTTGCCTAATACAATTACCACCGGCCACTATCCAAAAATTACTTCACTTCATTTAGACATTTCACAGGCCCAGCAAAATTGCAATAATATGGTACATTATCCTTCCACTTTAACTGATACCAGAAGATCTCTGTCCTTGACCCCTGTGTAATGTTTCCTCAAGTCAAAGGTTTACAATTATACAACAGATTATGCATATACAGACACGATAGAAGTGCCCTGTCCTTGACACTGTAATGTTTCCATAATTCAAAGATTTACAATAACACAGCTGATTTTACATCTATTGATGGTGGAAGTCTGGCCTCTTCTTGAACTCCGAATAATGTCATCCTCGATTCAAATGCTTACATTGAATCAAAAGATTTCGCTCCTCCCTACAATGGAAGTGTCCTGTGCTTGACCCCTGTGTGATGTTTCCTCAACTGAAGGGTTTATAATTAGCCAACAAATTTTGTATATACAGTAGAACCTTGATTATCCGGCCTTCTATTATCCGAATCTCCGGATTAACCGAACCGAAATCATGTCTCCCTACATATAATGCATGGTGAAGCGTGAGCGATAATACAAGATTTTACACAGTCTCGGAAACGATGAATTGCAGTGCTTTGTAAAACGTACCATTCACAGAGATGCCTAACTTCTTTCATCTTTATCACCATTGTTACAATAGGGGAGGGATTAATTCAATTACACAAACCCGCTACACAACTTCTTTGATAATGCGCCAATCAATGAAAGCGTGTTCGATTGGCTTTCGCAATTTATAATCTCCCGGAGTAGGTTCACAGACTGACAACGTGTATCAAAAGAAAAGACATCAACAATGCATTACCAACCAAACACACGTATCACTGAAGGCGTGTTCGCTTTGGGTTTTACAATAAATAATCTCCCGGACTTTTTCAAATGACAAAATGCATAACGATGTTTATATAAAACTAAAACGTCCACAATGCATGTACCAACCGAACACAACCATTTCAAGTCCGCGTAATATTTTAAATAAAAATGAAAATATCCACAGACATGGAGCAAATAAATGACAATTTTAGGCTCAGTTATATAATATTACACAAATATATTAAACTATATCTTCAAATACCATCGACGTCTATATTTAGTGCATAAATCGATGTTTCTTCAATTATCGCCCACTCGGTAACCTATAGACGGTGAATTTCGGTTTCCTTCATCTATCCGAACCCCCCGATTATCCGGCCGGATTGTATGTCTCCCACTGGGTTCGGATAATCGAGGTTCTACTGTACTTACAATAGAAGTGCCCTGTCCTCTAACGCTGTAATGATTACTCAACTCAAAGGTTTACAATAAAATAACAGATTTGGATCTGTCTACGACGGAAGTGTCCAATCCTTGACCCCCGTGTAATGTTTACTCCAAGTTAAAGCTTAAAATAACACAACAGATTTGCATATATTTACAATGTAAGTGTCCTGTCCTTGAACCCTGTGTAATTTGTCCTAAGACTTGAATACACTTACATTGGAAGTGCACTGTCCTTGACCCCTGTGTAACTGGTGTTGTTGTTGTTTTCCCAGTGCCGTCTTTTTCTTTGTCAACTGTTTGCTGCCTTTCTTCACAACTTCTGACCCCTCACCTAGAGGACTATTGAGCTGTGCAAAACCTGCAGGACTGTAAATACCAAAGATAACAGTTACTTCAGAAAATATGACATTTGTCATTGATAGCTTCACAAATACTGAACACTCTTCAAGTGGTCTGCTTAGATTTGCTGAAGCCACAGGAGTTTAAAATCTGAAAAAAAACATTATAAATATCAATAAATATAAATAAAGTGTAATTTAGCAGGACTTTTGCCCCCTGAATTGATACTTCACAATTTCAAGCCCCAAGTCCAAAGAATATTCAAAATCAATCATCTCTCAGTTAAATGTGATGCTACAATGGACCGTTCCATAGGCCACGCTCACTTCCGGGTTTACCGTATTTTAGTTGTCGCCGTCTGACAAACAAACGGGAAAAAAATGGCGGGAAAATAAATGTAAAACTTGAGAAAAAAGACATTATGAACAGTTAATAATTGTTATAAATGGTGGGATGTGTTGCAGAAATCGTGTCGTATGATAGAAATGTACGCCCATAACTGTGACAAATATTATAAAACATCTTTTAAATCATTTTCTTTATTGAGAAACACCTCCTGGTTTGGGAAAATATGGGAAATCTTGACCAATTTTTGAGATTTACATTGATACCCAATATTTTAAAATAGTGAGGATTGATTATTGAATTTGTATACCCAATAATGTTGTGTCTACTCGTTATTGTCTAGTATGAGTACAGTAATATTTACAAATATTTAACCAGAAATTGTCACATTTTTCTATTTCAAAATGGCGCCTGTCTTTGACCTAAGGAATGCTGTAATTTGACTGGTTGTTGCTGTTGTAGTAAACGACTCGTAAACAGGATATTTGCCGATTTGTGGTATTTTGATTGACACGGTCCATAACATCCTAACACACATGACTAGCGCCACATAATTAACATACATAGCTGTAATAATTTGTGAATATAATATTTTACAGTGGATTTCACTGTCAAGTGGATTGCATGCAATACTTCAGCCATCAATTGGGTTTGATTACTCTTGTAGATAACACCTCTAAATATGCCAAAAAGTTAAATATAATATGATATTTAATCACAAACAAACACTTTCCCTCTTAAAAGGATATACATTGCAATCATTTAAGGTATTTTCAAATTACCCAGATCCTTTAATGACATTTCAGTCAACATACAGTCAACATACAGTCGTGCCCGTCAGCATGAATCACAAAGATAATTTCATGTCTTTAAACACTGTAGCACTGGCTAATACTTTGCCTGTGTACTATGCTGGACCCTGTAAATCAAAGCCTTGTTCTGCTAACAAATTTGTTAGCTCTTAATTAACTCTTAAGTTAGCAAACCCTTGTGTCAATTAGAACCTCAGGTAGGTTATTGTTGCTTAATGTTTTTGTAAAAACCCCTTCAATTTAAAGATAATCCAGACTCTGTTGTTAAGTAGTGGTTATATAAACCCTCAGTTCTTTACATCCAATTAAATATAAAGTTATCATTATTGACATTTATAATCTAGAGGAAATCTCTTAAGGACATTGAGACTAATACTCACAGTGTAATGACTACTCAAAGAATGCTTCTATTTACATCCTCGATTCTTTAGTAAAAGTGTTCTTGCATTGTCATTAAGTATTAGTTTGCTATTTTACAAATGCTTCCATTTACAGGCCCCTGGTCACCCCAAAAAACTTGTGACTGTAAATCACTGACAGAACTTGCTTCAGAAACCCAGAGATAATTCATTATGCTGGAAAAAAACAACTTTCAACTCTTGAACCCTCTACCAGTGACCCATTAATTTAAACTGCATCATTTAAACTGTAAATCACTTTAAAGATATCCTCTTTATATAAAAGTAATTAATTTCCTCTTGAGATAAAAAGGAGATAGAAACTACTGAGCTCCTTTATAGTGCAACTATCTGTCTTAAACCATCAGAAAATTTCAGGGAAAAAGATTTTTTAAAAAATACTGTGATGATCAATTACACAAAAACATACCTTCTGATGTCACAGTCAGGGGCTTACTGATCTGTCTTTAGACTTCAGGTAATATAAGTCATAAAACTGCCTTCATGTAGAAATTTATTTTATTAATATATTTTTGGCAAATTTAATAATTGCATGTTGGGTAGGGATCATATATCAATATTTCAATATCCATCTATGTAACTTTCCTAATTTAAATATTAATACCACTAGTATTAGTTTCAATATTGTTCTAAAACCTATTAAGATAGAGCATTTAAAATATTTAGCACATTCATCTCTAAAAATGTGATGCTAAGCTTTAAAACAACTGAAGAAATTTTGGCTTTGTTGAGTTGTGGGTTTAAAGATTCTTGAATTGTTTTATTTCTCCACAGTCCATCTATATGTGAATAGTTCTCCACCAGGCATTGTAGAAAATAAACATTATTACTGGGACATTAGGCACTTATAGAACAACCTGCTATATCTCTGAAAAATAGTGCACACACAATAACTATGAAAATTTTATGTCTCTTGAGAAAGATAATAAGCTTAAATATTTAATGAATAATTGTATAAAGCAAGTTGCTGATTTGTTATTTAATTCATGGGAGAAATGCAGAGAGTTACTATATGCTACTGCATAAAACTATGAAAGTATTATGTTACTCAAACACTGTTGTTATGTAGATTGGTATATATAATTATATATATATTTTACTTTTGCTTATTGAATTTTTGTGTTATGTAACATTTTCCTGCTTTTACTTGTTGAAGCTACAACACACTGGCAGATACTTGCTTTGAAGTGACAAATAAGCCCAATTGGGCTGGGTACAAAATGTTTAATATTTAATACATTGTATATGTTAATGTATTTGTCACTATAATAAAAAATTCTCTCTCTCTCTCTCTCTGTTTCTTTGTAAAATCATGAAAAACAAGTTAAACTAGAGGATCGCTCGCAAAAAAAAAGATAATGTTTTTGCATAGCAAAAACAAAGCGTCCCGAAAAGGATATAAAGGTGAGTGCTAAAGTATTAAGAAAATGCTTCGTTTCTAGCCTTATACTGTTGTGGCAACCAAAGTCAGCGCAGTCTGCTCTATCTAACACGGTTTTCAAGATATAAGCATTTTTGTGTTTTGCAAAAAATAAAAAAATTAAAAATGTCCGCTATATTTGGCGAGACAAAAATATTTTGAAAATTGGCATGGCTACTCTGCAGAGATACCCAGCAGGTCCAAAATTTTGTTGAGTTCACTCCATATAGCACGGTTTTCGAGATATAAGCATTTTTGTGTTTTGCAAAAACTTTGAAAATTCAAAATGGCCACCATTTTTGGGGAGACAAAAATTTTTGTCAAGACCACTGCCGTGGTGTGTATCTCCCGCCGAGCATTAAAGCAGAAGAAATAGCTTTTCCGAGATATTCACAATTTTTCATTTTCGTGTGTGAAAGGTCTTCCAAAAGTAGGTGAATGAGTTATTTGAGAAAAATTGGCTATCTGCAATACTATTAAGAGATAATTCACATTTACTCATTTTGAGTAGGTGAATAATTATCTATGGGTCTGAAACCTCTCCCAAAAGTAGGTGAATGAGTTATTTGAGAAAAATTGGCTATCTGCAATACTTTTAGAGATAATTCGCATTTACTCATTTTGAGTAGGTGAGTAATTAGCTATGGCTCTGAAACTTCACCATGTGAAAGCTCTCCCACAAGTAGATGA
This sequence comes from Sabellastarte sp. h YS-2021, assembly GCA_964017235.1. Taxonomy (NCBI): domain Eukaryota; kingdom Metazoa; phylum Annelida; class Polychaeta; order Sabellida; family Sabellidae; genus Sabellastarte; species Sabellastarte sp. h YS-2021. Next base: position 44,355,487 of record OZ024928.1, read on the forward strand.
ATGAGTATTTGATAAAAATTGGGTATCCGCAATACTTTTACAGATAATTAGCATTTACTCATTTTGAGTAGGTGAATAAATAGCTATGGGTCTGAAACTTCACAGAGTGAAAGCTCTCCCAAAAGTAGGTGAATGAGTTATTTGAGAAAAATTGGCTATCTGCAATACTTTTAGAGATAATTCACATTTACTCATTTTGAGTAGGTGAATAATTAGCTATGGGTCTGAAACTTCACCAAGTGAAAGCTCTGCCAAAAGTAGGTGAATGAGTTATTTGAGAAAAATTGGCTATCTGCAATACTTTTAGAGATAATTCGCATTTACTCATTTTGAGTAGGTGAGTAATTTGCTATGGGTCTGAAACTTCACCAAGTGAAAGCTCTCCCAAAAGTAGGTGAATGAGTTATTTGAGAAAAATTGGCTATCTGCAATACTTTTAGAGATAATTCGCATTTACTCATTTTGAGTAGACGAGTAATTAGCTATGGGTCTGAAACTTCACCAAGTGAAAGCTCTCCCAAAAGTAGGTGAATGAGTTATTTGAGAAAAATTGGCTATCTGCAATACTTTTAGAGATAATTCGCATTTACTCATTTTGAGTAGGTGAGTAATTAGCTATGGGTCTGAAACTTCACCAAGTGAAAGCTCTGCCAAAAGTAGGTGAATGAGTTATTTGAGAAAAATTGGCTATCTGCAATACTTTTAGAGATAATTCGCATTTACTCATTTTGAGTAGGTGAGTAATTAGCTATGGGTCTGAAACTTCACAGAGTGAAAGCTCTCCCAAAAGTAGGTGAATGAGTTATTTGACAAAAATTGGCTATCTGCAATACTTTTAGAGATAATTCGCATTTACTCATTTTGAGTAGGTGAGTAATTAGCTATGGGTCTGAAACTTCACCAGCTCTCCCAAAAGTAGGTGAATGATTAATTTGACAAAAATTGGCTATCTGCAATACTTTTAGAGATAATTCGCATTTACTCATTTTGAGTAGGTGAGTAATTAGCTATGGGTCTGAAACTTCACCAAGTGAAAGCTCTCCCAAAAGTAGGTGAATGAGTTATTTGAGAAAAATTGGCTATCTGCAATACTTTTAGAGATAATTCGCATTTACTCATTTTGAGTAGGTGAGTAATTAGCTATGGGTCTGAAACTTCACCAAGTGAAAGCTCTCCCAAAAGTAGGTGAATGAGTTATTTGAGAAAAATTGGGTATCCGCAATACTTTTAGAGATAATTCGCATTTACTCATTTTGAGTAGGTGAGTAATTAGCTATGGGTCTGAAACTTCACCATGTGAAAGCTCTCCCAAAAGTATGTGAGTTATTTGAGAAAAATTGGCTATCTGCAATACTTTTAGAGATAATTCGCATTTACTCATTTTGAGTAGGTGAGTAATTGGCTATGGGTCTGAAACTTCACCATGTGAAAGCTCTTCCAAAAGTAGGTGAATGAGTTATTTGAGAAAAATTGGCCATCTGCAATACTTTTAGAGGTAATTCGCATTTACTCTTTTTGAGTAGGTGAGCAATTAGCTATGGGTCTTAAACTTCACCAAGTGAAAGCTCTTTGGGATAGCTGCTCTGCAGAGATACCCTGAAGATAAAAAATTTCGTCGAAATCGCTCTATGTAGCACGGTTTTCGAAATATTAGCATTTTTGTGTTTTGCAATTTTTGCGCAAAAATTCGAAAATTCAAAATGGCCGCCATTTTTGGCAAGACAAAATTTTTTTGAAAATTGGCATGGCTACTCTGCAGAGATACCCTGTGGGTCAAAAATTTCGTCGAAATCGCTCTATCTAGCACGGTTTTCGAGATATAAGCATTTTTGTGTTTTGCAATTTTGCAAAAAATTCGAAAATTCAAAATGGCCGCCATTTTTTGCGAGAAATTTTTTGTTTGAAAATTGGCATGGCTACTCTGCAGAGATACCCTGTGGGTCAAAAATTTCGTCAAAATCGCTCTATCTAGCAGGGTTTTTGAGATATAAGCATTTTTGTGTTTTGCAATTTTTGCGAAAAATTCGAAAATTCAAAATGGCCGCCATTTTTGGCGAGACAAAATTTTTTTCAAAATTGGGATAACTACTGTGCAGAGATACTCTGCGGGTCAAAAATTTCGTCGAAATCGCTCTATCTAGCACGGTTTTCGAGATATAAGCATTTTTGTGTTTTGCAATTTTTGCGAAAAATTCGAAAATTCAAAATGGCCGCCATTTTTGGCGAGACAAAAATTTTTTCAAAATTGGTATAACTACTCTGCAGAGATACTCTGCGGGTCAAAAATTTCGTCGAAATCGCTCTATCTAGCACGGTTTTCGAGATATAAGCATTTTTGTGTTTTGCAATTTTTGCGAAAATTTCGAAAATTCAAAATGGCCGCCATTTTTGGCGAGACAAAAATTTTTTGAAAATTGGGAAAAGTACTCCGCAGAGATATCCTGCGGGTCAAAATTTTTGTCGAAATTGCTCTATCTAGCACGGTTTTTGAGATATAAGCATTTTTGTGTTTTGCAATTTTTGCGAAAATTTCGAAAATTCAAAATGGCCGCCATTTTGGGCGAGACAAAAATTTTTTGAAAATTGGGAAAACTACTCCGCAGAGATACCCTGTGGGTCATAAATTTCGTCGAAATCGCTCTATCTAGCACGGTTTTCGAGATATAAGCATTTTTGTGTTTTCCTTATTTGGAAAATTCGTAATGATTAATTAATCATTAATTACTCGGCCATTTCTTGACCAATCAATGCCAAAATCTAATGATTTCCAGATTTTAATAGAATGAATGCATTTGCCAAGTTTCAGGTGAATTGATAAAATTCCTTTCAAGTTATCATCCGGACAAGCTTCCCCATCGAAAAAAGACATTTTTGGTCATGTGACCTGTCTGATTGGTTGAAATGTCACTGCAGCATATTCAAAAAAATTCCCCAAGGCTACTGCCTAAACCTGCCAAATTTGAAAAGAATCCGCCTAACGGTTACAGAGTTATAAGGAAAACAAAATACAGAGCCAGCGGAGCCGCAGGAGCCGGCGGAGCCAGCGGAGCTGGAAGCTCTCCCATACACAAACAAGCGTCCCTTGCGGGACGCTTAATAAAGCAATCTGGGTGCCTGATGATTTTTAGTGCAGAATCTTAACCAATTAGTAAACACTACTTAATCTTATATTTGTCATCAACTACCTGTCCTGATGATGGTCTAACATTACAATGTCTTAAAAAACAATATTAAACAACATTAAACCCAAACCAATCACCTTATCAATCAATGTTCCATAAAGTATCAAAATGTATTCAAATTACCAGACTTTGGAACTTGGCATTTAATTTCCTCAACTCAGGCTTTATTTCAGGGTTTTACGGTACATAAAGGCACCACCAGGATGTCACAACTTGTGACAAACATTTCCCTTTAAACTAAACCTGTCAACCCAGAAAAAATCTAATGATCATTAATTCTTGTACCACCGACACATAATCCATTATTTAACTGCCAAAATGTTAACTTCTCAAGTATTTATAGTATATATCAAGCACAGATTTTCTGAAGCAAAATCATTGTTCAAAATTCATTCAATCTTTGGAAAAGTGTGTGTCAAAATCCAGACAGAAATGAATAAAAACTTGAAATAAACAAGCCCTGCTGCATTTTTAGGTTTTAATCTTTCCTGAATCATGCTAGAGAGGATAGCACTGGAGATATCAGGAGAGTTAGACTATGTTTGGATCACTGAAGATTCGTAATACAGAAGTTGCATTTCAGAATGAAACAATAGAGAAACACAAACTTGAAAATTTTAATTACTTAAATGTAGTTTTTATAAGCTACAAGCTTACCATGCGGGACTGATTGCTGTTCTCGGGTTGCCGCCAGGCATTGGCCAACGTCTAAGAAAAACAGACATTAGTGTTGACTATAGCCTCAGGTTGTCGTCACGTGATTTCCTCTTTATGTCATCTCCTTTCTTGTTGGCCGCCGTCATACTGGAATCTTTGGGAAGTTTTTACTACTGTTTTCTACTTATATCTCAGTTATTATTGTTTGTTGTATGTCCATTTTCGGTCATTCCCTTTATTAATCTGTATATTTAATAATACCTAATAAAAGAGGTTGAGGTTGAGACGGAGAAGTAAAAAGGCATTCGGAGGCAACTTCAAGCTCTGCATGAGAACCCTCGAAGGAGTCGATCGAATTATCACCCAATATTTCGGTATCTAAGTCATCATTTTTGTCAGATTTCTTGTGGCCACTCTTTATGTACCTTTTCCTGTGAGTAATTTTTGTTTGCTGCTCTTCAGTGAGTGAAGGCGCAGATATTACAAGGTGACAATAAAGTGACACAGGGATCATCTCCCTTACCCACCTCTCTGCAGGTAGGGCAGTAGTTGTGTACATCAAAGGAATGACAGAAATGGTGGCACTTAGATACTCGGGTTTATCTTTGTTAGTTTGATGAGAAGACATGTTTGAACACAATAAAAGAACGCGAGGAAAGTGTACCCGATCACATAAAGCCTAGTCGAGGCGAAAACTCACAACAGCTTAGAAACAAAGAAATACCTAACCAACAGTGGCGGTGGAACAGCAATCAGTCCGACATGGTAAGCTATTGTAGCGCAATAAAAGTGGGACATCAGAAATGAGTTAGCAAGGTAAAAAATTCAGATAACAAAAAGTCAAATAAGAGAGTATTGCTTCACTGTTTATTTATTAATTTTACAAATTTATTTTCTCCAGTTACCCACATAATTTGGACCTGTGTGTAAACCCAAGTGCCACAAAATATAAAAATATCAAAAGCAAAAACAAAATGACAATAAAAACTCTTAATTAAAGAATAATCTTAATACTGCGGCTATTGCGTGTATAAAAAGGTCTGAGCTAATCAACCTTGGCAATAAATATGAGAAAAATGCCCCCATTAGGACAAAATAACATGTCATAAAAGAGGAAGAACAGAAAAAATATAAACACAAAGTTTGACAGTATAATTACTAGGTCTAAACATCTTATAAAAAAGAAAGAAACCCATTAAAAAGAACATGACAATAAGAATCCCTTTTGCTTCTTTAGAGTAAGAAATCTAAAATTCGCCACATACCGTATCTGAAATTCGCCACAGGTGAAAATACTAATAAAATAAATTAATTGTGGTGAGATTTGTTGACTGTATAGTAAAGTAAGGCTTTTTGAACTGAAAAATACCAATTTTTAGACAAAAACATCATTTTCTTCATAAAATCAACTAAGGTTTTAGAGGTGGCGAATTTTAGATTCCCGACGAATTTTAGATTTCTTACTCTATAATAAAGTAGGGATTTTTGTAATCATCTCTAAATAACAAAACAGCATGTAACCACTGTAACGAGTAAGATTTTTCTTGTAACTGACAAGGCTTAACGATGGTCCCAACCCTCTGCCACTTCCGAGTGCTTACATAGAGTTAGCCCTTTTCTGTGTAGAGTTGGGTTTGGCATTGGGAAGAGCTTTAAACACTGCCTGCGTCAAGTGGCTATGTTCTCGGGCTTCCAGTTCCGCAATCACTGCATTGAGAGGCCTCAAGCACTGGAGGACAGGCAATCGGGAGCTATATGCAGCCAAAAGGTGCATTTCACAAAAACTATGAAACTTGTCACTAATTTAAAATCAATCCAAGAGAATCATAATCAGAAGTAATAGCTGCAAGAATTAAATGGGCAAGCTGAGAGGAAAAATACCATATTTCATAAATTTTATTACTGTTCAGTAAAAACTCCATTATCCAACCTGGCTATTAGAGAAATAAAGTAGACCATGTGTACACTATGTTAGTGCATTAATTATCACTCATGAGAAACTAATTGTCATTGACTTCTATTTATATTTTAGCCCTTCACTTACAATATAACACATATCCAATAAAAATACAACAGAATTCAGGATATATTCAATAAACAATCAATGATAATCAATATGTATAAACTGAGAGCAGACAGAAGTAAGCCACACAATCAAAAAATAAAAACCTTTAGTCTAGGAAATAAATACTAGTAAATTTTATGAAAAGTTTCATACCTATGTTAATGCGAACAAATGACTAAATTTATGAAAGAAAAATATTCATGTATTTCTGAGGAAAGGGGCATTTCAAATGGAAATTCAAGATTGATGTTGAAGTATTAATTTTATTTTTATTTCAACATCTTATAAGGCAATATTTTACATATGCACTTGCATTATGAACTACATGTACTTCATACTTTTATCATTAGTATATAAATTTTGAAAATGTATATTTTGACATATCATAAAAACTTTAATTGTTTCAGGAACGATGTTGTCTTAGATTAATCATAATAATTTTATATACCACATACATACATGTACTTGTATTTACATAGACATTAAAAGCAGACAATAAATAAGTAACAAAATATAAAACTTCTTAATGAGATATGTCAATATCAAATTGAGCATTTTGTGTGTCTGTTTATCTGTTTGCCATAACACCGAAAGTAATAAACTGCTATTTGTGAAATTTATTATGTGAACATGGCCTGCTGACTAAAGAAAGAAATGAATAAACTTTGGGAAAGATAAGGACCATATTCAGGTTAAGAAAAAATCCTAAATTTGCAAAGGTCTCATTTTAAATGGTCTATTTTCAATAACTTTCTGGTTGACATTGTTCCAAAAGTAATGAGCAGATGTTCACGAAATAGGGAGAGCCTGGCACAAGAAAGAAGGGATTACATTTTTAGGAAGATCCGGATGATATTCTGGATACAGAAAGAAAAGCAAATATTCAGAAACGTACCCTGTGGTGGAGGTTTGTGCTCAACGAGAGCTTTCAAGTATTTATGTGCAACATTAAACATTACTACAAATCATCAATAATATATGCTTTAGGAGTTGATCCGCATTAGGTATTTAATTGAATTTGGCCAATACTTAGTGTGAGCTTAAGATCTGAACCAGTTTTCCCATTGATTCTCGCTACAGTGATAAAAATGTGTGAACATTTTTTATTTCCAGCCTGCTAATTTCATGATCTCAATCAGACTACTTTTGTTGGAGATTTTTTTTTTTTTTTTACAAAACAAAGAGATTTCCATACACAATCAACCACACAATATTTAAAAATTGCTTAGATCAGAACTTCTGGGACGCAAAATCTTTGGACAATGTCTCCTGAAATATCAATGCCTTAAATAAATTCATGGGTAACAAAATTACCAGTGAAACTGTTGGACTGAATTCAAAACTGAGATTATTTTTGATTTGAGCGAAACACAAAAGAGACAATTCAATGATGTTGTTATTTCTAAAAAGAAATTAAACAATTAAAAATATGGAATTAGAAAATGCAGTCAAACAGTCTAAAATAGGGTCGATTTGGATAGCTAATATATATTAACAGCAGAAATGTTTTAAATGGTTGTCGCGATGAGCAATAATAGAAGTTAGCAACTTGAGATGAAATCTGGACATGAATGGCGAGCTTTGGTTGATTTTTTTTTAAATTAAAGAATTCGACGTTTTGTATATTTTATGTTATTTTACTGGCCAACCAGACCAAGAGGTCCTCAAAGATGTAGGCCCGCTGCAAGAACAGGTGGCTTCAAGCGACCGACCGACCATTTTAAACACTGAAGGAAAGTTATGAAACATGAGCATTGTAGGACCAATTTCCAGATTGCGTCAAAATAGTTTCATCCATTTCAAAGCAATCAAAGCAGCTCTGAAAGAGGATTTGTTGTAATCCTACAATATTTGCAAAATTTTATTATATGTATATGAAGGCAGGATTCAAAGGTTCATGCTACATTTCCAAACAGAGCACTAGAACAGAACAGTGAGGCAAAGTTTATTTCCAAGCAACTGAGTAACAAATTAAGACAAAACTTTAAAAGTTTAAGGCTACAAAGATATTTTCAATAACTTGACACAAGTAAAAACTCAAATTCTTTATTATCACAGCATCCGCTGTCCTTAGACTAATACTTCAAAAAGGTCAGTTAAATACCTTATAGCTGTCACATGATTACAGACTTTTGTGAAAAATGAAGGATCCTCTATCATTACATTACAGGGACCATGATACAAAGTTCGGTCCACTGGGGTCTGAAAATAATTGACTTTATTTTTGGTAAAAATATGCTTACTTAAATTGACCAAGTAAACAATTTGTATTTATTTGAAATTTTTGTTATTGAAGTAACTGAAACAAGGTTCAGTTAAAGTATGTACCAACCCTCCAGCATTTCAGCTAATTTGTCAATATGGTCACATACCACAGAAAGAAAAAAAAAACTGTTTTCATAACTTTTCTTTCTCATGTCAAAGTACAGCAAACAGTTCGTAAAGACATGGTCCATACCTTGCATATTTCCTATTGAATTATTTCTTCTTTTGAAAAATTAAACAAGAAAGAATGACACTGTTAGCTTTCTTCTTGTGTGAATGCCTAAAACTTCAGCATCAATGCAGATGCTGAAGTAGCTTATTTACCTCTTTTACTCGGTGGTTGTATGAGAGCCTTGCTTCAGGCTCAAATTTGAAACAAAATCCTTGCCGACGTGGACATAAAAGTTTGGTATTCATAAAGCACTTTTACATATGTTTGAAGATATTAGCTCACCAGACAGAAAGCTGTCTTCAGAGTAGGCGTATTTCACAGACATAATCCATGGAATCTAGATTTATCAGATTAATGGATTAGCTTGTGATGCGACCCAAATCCTAATCACGAATCCGTTGATCTAGGTATCTCTGGAGGAGGATTCAGGTTCCTTGGATTACCCATAATGCTTTGCAATATAATGGAGGCAAACTGTACAGCAAATTTTAAAAATAGCGTCAGAGATGCCCGTACCCCACAGCCTAGGGAAATATTTTCAACACCATGAGATACAGAAGTACTGTATCAGTATAAACTTTAGGATACTTTCAGAGCACTGTCAGTTATATAAAGGTCCAAATAATGTTTAAAAGAAAGATCATGCATATAAAGATGAAGTATTAAAACAAGATAATTCAATAACAAGATGACAGCATTAATCAGCAAACTAAAATTCAACCCTCTTTATCTACATCTGCATGGCCAAATTATGGTTTAGATGTTTTGAATATTACCATGCATATAGAAGTGGTAATACATTTAATGAATGCTTATGTGTGGTGTTGGAGCAAAATCTGTGGCTCACTTGATGAAATTCTATCTCTTACAATGGGAAGTTATGAAAGTAAAATTCTTAATAAATTCTAATATGACTTTAACAGTGCTTAATCTGCATCAAAAGAGAGACCCAAAGGTGCAACAAGATTTTATAGGTCAAGGTCACTAGGACAAGGTCAAAGGTCAAATTAAGGTGACACCATGATAATACACACCTACAGCCCCTAACCAATGTCCCTACCAAGTATCAACTTCCTCAACCCTACGGTTTCCAAGATATAGCCCGGACAAGATTTTATAGGTCAAGGTCACTACACCAAGGTCAAAGGTCAAATCAAGGTCAGACCATGACGTTGCACAACTATATCCCCTAACCAATGTCCCTACCAAGTATCAACTTCCTACACCTTACGGTTTCCGAGATATAGCCCAGACAAGATTTTTAAACTCAAGGTCACTATGGCAAGGTCAAAGGTCGAATCCTGGTCAGACCATGACGTTGCACACCTACACACCCTAACCAATGTCCCTACCAAGTACCAACTTCCTACACCTTACGGTTACCGAGATATAGCCCGGACAAGATTTTATAGGTCAAGGCCACTACGGTAAGGTCAAAGGTCAAATCAAGGTCAGACCATGATACTGCACACCTACACCCCCTAGCAAATGTCCCTACCAAATATCAACTTCCTACACCTTACGGTTTCCGAGATATAGCCCAGACAAAATTTTATAGGTCAAGGCCACTATGGCAAGGTCAAAGGTCAAATCAAGGTCAGATCATGACGTTGCACACCTACACCCCCTAACCAATATCCCTACCAAGTATTAACTTCCTACACCTTACGGTTTCTGAGATATAGCCTGGACAAGATTTTATAGGTCAAGGTCACTACGGCAAGGTCAAAGGTCAAATCAAGGTCACACCATGACGTTGCACACCTACACCCCCTAACCAATGTCCCTACCAAATATCAACTTCCTATACCTTACAGTTTCCGAGATATAGCCTGGACAAGAATTTATAGGTCAAGGCCACTACGGCAAGGTCAAAGGTCAAATCAAGGTCAGACCATGACGTTGCACAACTACACCCCCTAACCAATGTCCCTACCAAGTATCAACTTCCTACACCTTACGGTTTCCGAGATACAGCCCGGACAAGATTTTCAAACTCAAGGTCACTACGGCAAGGTCAAAGGTCAAATCAAGGTCAGACCATGACGATGCACAACTACACCCCCTAACCAATGTCCCTACCAAGTATCAACTTCCTACACCTTACGGTTTCCGAGATACAGCCCGGACAAGATTTTCAAACTCAAGGTCACTACCGCAAGGTCAAAGGTCAAATCAAGGTCAGACCATGACGTTGCACACCTACACCCCCTAACCAATGTCCCTACCAAGTATCAACTTCCTACACCTTACGGTTTCTGAGATACAGCCCGGACAAACTATTTCCCGCCGCCCGCCCACCCACCCGCCCATCCGGACACCATGGGTGAAAACAATACCCCGACAGCCCTTAAGGGCTGTGGGGTAAAAATTATATAATTTGTATGATATTTATAGTAGTTTATCTTATTTTTTTTTTATTTTGGATTCGTGTCTCAGGAAAATTGCATTTCACACAGATCTAGCTAATCCAAAGAATCCAAATCTGAATCTGGATTGCACAGATTATGTCTGTGAAATACTCCTACAATATTGATGTAAAAACCAGTGTATGTAACAGCACAAAGTGTAAACTAAAATTTTTTTCCTAATTTTCAAAGAAACCCAAGCCTTAAGCAATGACTACTAGTATCATGCCTGAGGATAAGACTCTTACAGAGCAGCAATTCATTGACAAGGTAACAATCACTAATAGCCTCTCATTTATAATGGGTTCAAATGCTCAAACAATTTATCCACATGAATTATTTTGTCGGGTACCTGCACAAATTGTGTTAAGAGGCTAATTCCAAAGAACTAATCAACACAATTAAGACAATATTTTCAACTAAGGCCATGAAAGATTTTCAATAATTTGACGCAAGCAGAATAAAAATTCTTTAATGTCAACAGAATCCACATCCTCCAGCGGAATTTGTTTTTCACTGAAAACAAACCGTCACAGAAACCACATGGAATTCTGGGAAATTACAAGACCAACATTTTACGATAATCACTGTTATATCTATATATCTATCTGTCATATATTTATGTAAATGTATATAAAGTATATGTAATATCTATTGTTATATACATTTAAGTATGTTTGATGTAAAATATATGGAAGTTAAAGTATAAAGCAAATAAATACATAGGTATACAAGGGGCTGCAGACACTGCGGTATCTGAGAGATATGTTTTTGTCAAAAATGCAAAATTCATTGACTACTATTACTCATTTACTTCATTTTAATAAAACTGTCATGTCGGTGCCATTTTTGAGTAGCTAGTCGTGGGTACATTTTTTGTTAATATCAGCAATATTTACTGTTATGGGGCAGGAAATGTAATATTGGCAACAAAAATTAAATATCAGCAAATATGATCGTATCTTAAAGAATTTTGTATAACCTTGTAAAATATGAGGTGTTTTATGTTCTTTGTTTGCTATGAAATGTCCCCATATCGGGAAAAAAAATTGAAATATGTCTGCAGTCAATAATGATATCTGCACAGCAAAATGATATGCCCACTAGTGTAGTAGTGACCAGATTCAACTTATAGCCCTAGCATTTATCAATTATACTAGCACTGTTGAAGGCTTTAATTTGCATCATATTTTTTTCAAACATGTACACAGATATTTGGTATTCATAAGGCACTTCTACATGTTAGGAGATAGAATCTCATCAGAGATCTGTCTTAGCCATAATGTAAAGTGCATATGTAAGACTACATTATGCAAAGTTAAAATTTGTTATGTATATTTTCCCTTATCTACAAGGAAACTTGAGCCTTTCGCAAGGCCACAATAGAATCTGCTCAACAAATCTGCAACCAAGTATACTGTGACACAGAAAAGACAATACAATACACTATTATAATACTCATAAGTTTGCTGAATCTTAAGTCAAAAGCCCTGACTGATAACCCAGCCCCCCTCTTAAATGTAGAGTAAGGAATCTAAAATTTGCCACATATCTGAAATTTCACCACATGTAGAAATATTCACAAAATAAACAAAGTGGGGTTAAATTTGCTGAAAGTCTAGTAGATTAAGGCTTTCTGAACTAAGAAATATCAATTTTAAGACAATACCTTACTTTCTTCGGTAAATTTGCTCAGATTGAACAGGTGGCAAATTTTAGATTTCTTACTCTGCCCCGTTCAAAAATCTGTCACCAGGGAATTATTCCAAGCATCACAAACACTCCAGCCGCTCATTGAGTGACAACCACAGGTCAGTAAGAAGTAGTTACAGTCACATGATTACATACAACTGATCTCAATGGAAAGGGACCTCAACTAATGCAAATTAGGTGTTAAAGACTGCTGTATTTAAGACAGCCTCTATAATGGTTATCCGAGCTATTTTGGGTCTTTTCGGATCCCTCTTAGCAGTAATTTCCCAAGTATTTTATAATATTCTATCACTCTGAAATAGGACTGATGATATGAGTATTATATTTAATTGGCCATTTAAACTGAACCCTGTTAATTACCACTGCCAAGGAAGTTATGTTTTGGGGTGCCTTTGTCTGTTTGTCTGTGTTCATGACTACTCCAAAACTAATGAACACATCTTTACAATTTTTTTTATTTAGGTAGGACCTGATCCAAAGAAGAAACAATTGAATTTCAGTAAAGATCCGGGTCAGACTATAGATATAAAAAATCCCAAATTTTCAACAGTCTCATTTTCAATGATTTTTGTTTTGTGGTTGACATTACTCCAAAAGATAATGAACAGCCTCTGATGAAGGTAGATCACCATAGTCTTGCTTAAGGCTCAAAGTTGTACCATATGTATTCATAAAGCACCCATGCATGTTTTGAGATATAAACTGAGCAGACAGTCAGTACATGTTAATGTAAGAGTACATTATGCAAAATGACCATGTGTATACTTTCTCTTAATTACAAGAGTACTTGAACTTAGGTACAAATTTGAGCCTTAAGCAAGGCTAAGATCACCACTGTGTGAGTTGACTTCTTTATTGTGAATCATGATTCAATCAAGAAAAGAAGTTAATTCATTATTCATTATGCTGTTTAACAGTTTTTCAGAGTTTAGTCTCTGTTTTGTAGGTACGAACTTGTAGGCTTTAGCACTTGCATACCTACCTTTGTTTTGTGGAGACATCCATTCTGGGGGCGTACACAGGAGAACCTTGAACTAGTGGACTGCCTGACTGGGACACCACTCGCTTGTGGATGGAATTCATTAACAACACAGCTGCCTCGGGTGTACTTCCTGAAATGGAACGAGACCTCAAACAATGTACTATATTTCCAGTATAGAGGTGACTAAGTGTAGATATTTAGAAGATGGATAAATCCCTGGAGAAACTGAATAGCTTAACCTGCTACCAGGGCAGTAGCTCATGATGTACACCTACAGAATTTCATTATTTTCTAAGGGGAAAAAAATCCAATATGCATTATCCAGAACTACTATGATGGATTAGAGCCTGGAGGACTATAACTTATAAGGTGGAAGTTTATGCCTCTCTCAACTGCTAGAGTCACATCAGGAGTGATTTGGAATTGACTCTGAGTGGATCACTCATATTAACATAAATGGGATATGAACCCAAAACAACAAAGGCAAGTATCAAGCCAATAAATGCCTAGAAACTACTCAGCCGCTCAATCACTAGGCTTGCTCCAAGTCTTTGTATTTCTTATTCAACCAAATCTGTCATACATGGAATCTTTATGACTCCACCTGATGGGTGGGGATCCCTACTGTCTGATGGAATACTTTTGTCAGTACCAAATTCTGGAAAAGTCATTCAGTCCTCATATAATACCCAAGACAAAAGGACTTGAGGAAAGTCTGCTCAACCACTAAAGCTTCTGGAGGAGCATTTTATAAGATGTTTGACAAGTTTGAAAGAGGAGTTTGGAAGGCTTGTCAGCCAAAAAATGTATGAAAACATGTTTTTGTTAACTAATGAATACTGTCTATCACAATAAAAAATTAAAATAAATTGTTTGGTGTACCATTTGATGCCTGGCCTGACTATAAATGGAGGTTATCACTGTGTGAAATGTATAGGGAGATTATTTTATTTATAATTTCACAAAAACAATCAAACATTAATTTCAACGGGACTGGGGAGATGGACACTGGTTAAAAGTTTTAATGCAAAGGAGCTTTTTTGTGCTATTTAGTAAAACAGCAGTTTTCACACTTTGAAGCTACTATTGAATTGCATACCAACAAAGCAAGAAAATAATATTGTCAGCCTTGTTGTTGCTTCTCCCCGAGGATCAATCTGCAAACCCTGTCAAAACTGTACCAAGAAACCCTCTACAACTTATCATCTTCAACTCATTTCCATTTCACTGACTCACATAAATGTGACGTAACTCATATTGAAGAGAAAAAATAGTACATTAAATCAGTTTAATGATTTGTATGTTTCATAGAACTTTGTTATCCCATATGTATAGCTCTCAAATTAGGAAATGGTATCCAGGAGAAGGATGGAAATAAATGGTAAAATCGCTATTGGACCACTTGATCAAGGTCTTATGGGAATTTTCTGTATTAATTTAGTTTTTTATTGTCACAGAATTCTCCTAGTTTTGCAATCAAAACCATAAAGTATCCTTCACTATGCATATACATTTAGAAAACTCATTGCAATTCACAAAGAGTTTGATAGACGTTGTCATATCTACAATGAACAGGTCACCACCACATCTGCAGACAACAGATATTTTAGTGTTGAGAATTACAAGCAGAAAAAGTTAGTACATAAAGATATTCTAATATAAAAGCTTATTAGAAAAACAAGGTAAACAGCACAGTAATACATAGAAAGTTTTTTGAAATGTAACATTTATTTCAGAATGGTTTTATGTACTTTGGATACATATAATTTACAGGTAACTGAAATAAACCAAATTTATTTTGTGGTCACAACAATTTTTTTTTTAAACTCTGACACCAAGTTATGTTTATAATGTATAAAACATGAAATTAATAAACAAATTGGAGAATGTAACAACACTTCTACAAGGCTAATACCACGGAATTAATGCCTTCTCTTATGCTATCTCTTTCCACAAAACCTAGGTCTGTACGTCATTCTGAGGGATGTCAACTGGACGGGAGGCGGAGATAGGAAGTATCAAAAGCAGAGGGAAACTGTTGAGATTTAAAGCCTTTAATGATGCCCATGAGATCCCTGATCAATAAGCCTAAACAGGAGACTGCTGATGTTTTTGTTCCTTCATATTAAAGATACCGTCTTGCCTTTCCAACGACTCTGAGAGTCCAACTGTGAAGATATTACTTTGTCAGTATTTTTGTTTTATTTTTTTGAAAGTTGTATACTTACTAGTGAGTACATCGTTTATCAATATTGGTGATACTGTTTTGGGACAGGGTTGCTGATATCAATGTCTAAAGACAAAAACATAGCGCCATTTTAAGTAAAACAGTAAAATTACATAAATATTTGAAATAAAGCCTAAGCTGTACACTGTTATCTCACGTTTTATAGTTTTCACCATATATTTGATGAAACCTGCCATGTTTTGTTTTGGTAAATTTCACTTCCTGTTAGCAGTTGGGGTATGCTAGAACAAAAACATTTTGGGTATCCTGGATTCAGTCTATTTGGTGAATAATTTTACCTCCCGATATCAGCTGATATTGTAATATTTTTACATTCAATGTCAATATCCACATAGCCAAACGATTTACCTACTACATGGGTTAGCATGAAGTGGGTCAATTTTCTAGGTATTTTTCAGTGCTGTGTGAAAAGTAAATTAGCTAGGAACACTATATTTGGCAGATATACAGAAGAAAGTGATGGCAGCAACATTATGTAACCATTTATTCATAACTTGCTTCTTTCAATTGTAAAATTGCACAAAATCTTTGAAAAATAACTTAACCAAACATTCATGAAGTGGGTCGATTTTCTAGTAAAAAATACTTCTCCTATATTCATATTTTGATGAAATCAGTGTGTTTCTTGGATTTATTATATTTAAAAGTTCACAAAAATGTTTACCAGAAAGAAAATAGCAATAAACAAATGATCAATAGATTTGGTTTGTGAGTGTGTCCTGGTGGAATTGCAGTCAGGCTCTTCTGTCCCATGAGAAGCGCAAAAAATTCAATTTGATAATTTGAATTATTAAATTTAATAGACATTAAACATCCAAATCTGATCTTTGGTAATGTAGCTATGTATTGTGAAACTTTTCAAAAAATTTCATGACACAGGAATATAGCATTCTTTTATTTTGGCAGAAATTCTTGAAAAATCTATCCACTTCATGCTAACCCATGTAATGCCTATAGCCTCAAAATTGCTTTCCCTTTGTTCAGGGACATGCTGGTTTCACTTACTGATTTCACCCAAATATGATACACACATGTGTATGGGTCAGGAGAGAAATCCTATTTTAAGGTAACCTTAAACTCCCAATATGATTGACATAACAGCCATCTTGTAGCCAAGTCAGGAAATAGACTTTTTTGTCAACTGAAGCATTATGACTCTACAAACTGTGATTTATCCAGCTACAATATTAACTGGAAACTCATTAATAAATTCTTTTGATAAATGACTAATTCTCACCCAAAACCAAGGCTATGAACATAAACACACTTGATGAGGCATTTCAGTTGAAAGATCAAAAGCTATTCTGTGTGATCCTGGGATAGGCTGGATTTCTAATTTTCTTTTTTACATATAACTCTTGTGACAGAAAGAAAATACGCAACTCCAGCATTTTCCACATTCATCATCTTGTTGTTTAAACTTTGGTCATCACTAAAATCCAATACTTAATAAACACACGGTTCTAAGAGTTACAAATCAGTTCAGTTGCATTTTTTGTGACTTTTCAAATTCCAATGCATCATATTTTTTTTCAATCTTTGCTGGTGCTAAAGAAAGGAAACTCGAGTGCCATGTTGTGTAATGAAATGCATAACACAGGAATGATGTAATTATTTCAAGGAGACAACTCAACATTCATAAAACTTGCATGTAATTTCACACCCCATGTCAATATTTCATTAACAACCGCCATTTGAAAGGAATCCTACCATTGTTTATGACTACAGTGTTTTACTGTAGACTTTTTCACCCTTTTCATTTAATGTCTGCCGCTTGTCATTAAGAAGGGAGTTTACGACAGCTGGGATGCTTTACCCTACAGAATCGGAACAAGGTCTTAGATTCACCCTAAATCTCTTCAATCCCATCTCAGCAATGGTAAAAGTCACGCCCATGCTTATATGTACACAAGGAAAAAATGAAGATGGCAATATTATCTCAATGTGTGCCACAAATATAATATTGTTAATCTTCAAAAGTGATAATTTTTTCTCATATGTCTAATAAGGGATACTTAATTTTTATAATCCACTAATTGGTAGTGCTGGGACGAGTTGACTGAAACTCGAGTTGTAACTCGATGGGTGATAGTAAGGGGTAACATCGATCTGCGCAAGTGAAACTTGAGTTTTTGAAAACGTCAATATTTTCACCATCTAAGGCTGACACTTACCAAAACAGCTACAGATATATCCGAAATTTCAAAAATATATTGCACTTTTACTTTATTCTGGCTTAAATAAGTGAAGATTTAACTTAAATTATTTTGCGAAAGCCATTTCCAGGTCAAAGTTTTGGCTCATGTACGGTTTTGTAAAATATTTGCCATATTAATGGCTAACAAACGAAATACTTAATCCTGAAAATTACTCGAGTTTAACTCGGGTTCAACTCGCTTCTAACAGTTGATCCTCGATCTGCCATTTTAGCTAGCGATCCCACCACTACTAATTGGTGTGAATAATAATTTTAAAAACTAGAGGATCGCTTGCAAAACAAAGAGATTGTTTTTGCAAAAACAAAGCATCCCGAAAAGGAAAAAAAATAGCATCAGAGATGCCCGTACCCCACAGCCTAGGGAAATATTTTCAACACCATGAGATACAGAAGCACTGTACCAGTACAAAGTTCAGGATACTTTCAGAGCACTGTCAGTTATATAAAGTTCCAAAAAATGTTTAAATGCAGAAAATAATATTTAAAAGAAAGATAATGCATGTAAAGATGAAGTATTAAAACAAGTCAATTCAATAACAAGATGACAGCATTAATCAGTAAACTAAAATTCAACATTCTTTATCTACATCTGCATGGCCGAATTATGGTTTAGATGTTTTGAATATTACCATGCATACAGAAGTGGTAATACATTTAATGAACGCTTATGTGTGGTGTTGGAGCAAAATCTGTGGCTCACTTGATGAAATTCTATCTCTTACAATGGGAAGTTATGAAAGTAAAATTCTTAATAAATTCTAATATGAATTAACAGTGCGTAATCTGCATCAAAAGACAGACCCAAAGGTGCAACAAGATTTTAAAGGTCAAGGTCACTACGGCAAGGTCAAAGGTCAAATTAAGGTCGCATCATGATAATACACACCTATGGCCCCTGACCAATGTCCCTACCAAGTATCAACTTCCTACACCTTACGGTTTCCGAGATATAGCCCGGACAAGATTTTATAGGTCAAGGTCACTACGGCAAGGTCAAATCAAGGTCAGATCATGATGTTGCACAACTACACCCCCTAACCAATGTCTCTACTAAGTATCAACTTCCTACACCTTACGGTTTCTGAGATATAGCCTGGACAAGATTTTATAGGTCAAGGTCACTACGGCAAGGCCAAAGGTCAAATCCTGATCAGACCATGACGTTGCACACCTACACCCCCTAACCAATATCCCTACCAAGTATCAACTTCCTACACCTTACAGTTTCCGAGATATAGCCCGGACAAGATTTAATAGGTCAAAGTCACTACGGCAAGGTCAAAGGTCAAATCAAGGTCAGACCATGACGTTGCACAACTACACCCCCTAACCAATGTCCCTACCAAATATGAACTTCCTACACCTTACAGTTTCCGAGATATAGCCCGGACAAGATTTTATAGGTCAAGGTCACTACGGCAAGGTCAAAGGTCAAATCAAGGTCACTCCATGACGTTGCACACCTACACCCCCTAACCAATATCCCTACCAAGTATCAACTTCCTACACCTTACACTTTCCGAGATATAGCCCGGACAACATTTTATAGGTCCCTACCAAGTATCAACTTCCTACACCTTACGGTTTCCGAGCTATAGCCCGGACAAGATTTTCAAACTCAAGGTCACTATGGCAAGGTCAAATCAAGGTCAGACCATAACGTTGCACACCTACACCCCCTAACCAATGTCCCTACCAAGTATTAACTTCCTACACCTTACGGTTTCTGAGATACAGCCCGGACAAACTTTTTCTCGCCGCTCGCCCACTTGCCCGCCCACCCATCCGGACACCATGGGTGAAAACAATACCCCGACAGCCCTTAAGGGCTGTGGGGTAACAATGGCAGTTTAATCATGTAACAAAGTTTTTGGCCGAGTGAAATATTCGTTGAAACTTGGAAAGGCTAGTCTTCACAGATACCCTGCCGGATCAAAACTTTTGCCGAATTCGCTCTATCTGGGCACGGTTTTCGAGATACAAGCAAGCATTTTTGTGTTTTGCAATTTTTGCGAAAAATTCGAAAATTCAAAATGGCCACCATTTTTGGTTGGACAAATAATTTTTGAAAATTGGGTCAGCTACTCAACAGAGTTACCATATGGGTAAAAAAAATTTGTCGAAATTGCTCTATCTAGCACGGTTTTCGAGATACAAGCATTTTTGAAAAAAATTTGAAAACTAGAAATAGGACATAACTGCAATATATGAATGAAACAGGATAGCATAGAAGAAAACACATTATCATGTGTAATGTCCACCCCATGAATGTTTCGCAACAACTATACAGTAGTCTTTTGTCCTAACTGAGGGGGCTTTTGTCAGGTGGGGGTTTAGTCATCCCATGTCAGACCTGGTGGGGCTTGAGTCGGGGGCGGGGGGCTTTTGTCCTGGAATGTAGAAGACTGCCCTACTAATAGGTGCTAGCTATTAATAGGTTTTTTGCAAAAATATTCTAAAATTCCAAAAGACCGCAATTTTTAGAGGAAAATTTTTTGAAAATTCGTGAGTAGATTGCTTAGATAACCCGTGGGTCGACGATTTCAACAAAATTGCTCTATCCTGTACGGTTAAAGAGATAGAAGCAAATTAGTGGTTTTGCATTTTTGGCAAAAATTTGAAAATTCAAAATGGCCACCATTTTTGGGGAGAGGAAAATTTTTTGAAAACTGGCAAGAGTAGATTAGATTTCGACAAAATCCCTCTATCTTGCACAGTTAAGGAAAACACAAAAATTCAAAAATGGCCGTCAAATTTATGGACAGGAAAATCTTTTGAAAATTTGCAAGAGTAGATTGCTGAGATACCCTGTGGGTTGAAAATTTTGAAGAAGTCGCTCTATCTCGCATGGTTAAGGAGATAGAAGGAAATTTGTGTTTTTACATTTTTGGCCAAAATTTGAACATTCAAAATGGCTGCCATTTTTGGGGAGAGGACTTTTTTTTTGAAAATTGCAAAGAGTAGTTTGCTAAAATGCCCTGTGGGTCGAAAATTTTGCCAAAATCGCTCTATCTCGCATGGTTAAGGGGATAGAAGTAAATTTGTGTTTTGGAATTTTTGGCAAAAATTCAAAATGGCCGCCATTTTTGGGGAGAGGAAATTTTTTTTTTGAAAATTGGCAAGAGTACAGTTTTTGGATACCCTGTGGGTCGAAAATTTAATTACTCTATCTCGGACGGTTAAAGAGATAAAAGCAAATTTGTATTTTTGCATTTTTGGCAAAAATTCGAAAAATCAAAATGGCCGCCATTTTGGGGGAGGAGAATTTTTTTTTGGAAAATTGCCAAAACTACATTGCTTAGATACCCTGTGGGTCGAAAATTTCGACGAAATCGCTCTATCTCACACGGTTAAAAGATAAATACTTTTCTTTGAAATGACCGGAAACCAAGGTGATGAGGGACGCCGGACGCCGGAAAAAGCAAAAATAATGTCCACCCCCAGTGGGGGTATGATACAGATCATCAAGAAGTAGTTGAACAACATATTTGATAACATTCCTGTATACTCAATAATATTGAAGGTACAAGTGATTTAGTCATTGGCAAAATGTCAAAAGCTTAGCTTAGCAACATCTTTAACCAAATCACTGTAACAATTACAAAGATAAATGTCATAGATATTTACCTCACTGTTAAAAAATAAATTACTGGGAGCTATGACTCAATTAGCAATTGAAATACTCTAAAATAGTACTGTCTTGTAGGTACAAAGAAAATAGCTGAACAACATATTTTAGTTGAATGACCTAAATGCAATGATGTTAGAGTTATAAGCAACTTACTCAGAGTAGCTACTGGTGTTTTAACTCATTATGGATATAGATCTGCAAAAGCAGCAAAAATAGGGAGGACATATTATACTATGCAAAAATTATTTAAGCAAAACACCCCACAGACTCTAACCCCCCCCTCCCCCCCTCCGCCCTTCTGGCAGGACATAATAATTTACGATTCCACAACCATTTCAGTTTGGATTTTAACATATTTGTTGCTTAAATAGTTTCAGAATTATTAATGAAAAATTGGCACTTGTCTATGAATTTGTGAGACTAATTATACACAATAAGTGACACTAGTAAGTACAAAGAATATATATCCCTGAATACATGTCTCCCATTCTCCCACTTACTTATTTTGGTCAAACATAGTACATGGTGGATGATAAAAATATTTAAGTAACACAATGTTATCAAAAAGCATCAATAGGTTTAATCTGAACCAATACAAAATACTGGTCTTCCACTGGACTCACATGGACTGGTTGCCAAAGTCAAAGTTAGGGTTTGACCTTCCTTTCAATAGTCAAGGTCACATGAGGACAGGTCCTCCATGCATTCCATCTTATGACAAATAATGTACCATTTCTGCAATGGTATTCATTACTTTATGTGGTAGACATCAGCTAATTCCAAAGAAGGCTTTTGACTAAACTAGTTTTCATTTAAGGGAGCTGCCATATTGGATCATGTTTCCTCTGATGGTCCATACTAAACTTTCTGAGTGCTCGATCTCAATGAATATTTGTTCCCAATGACTTGTGCTTGACAATTAGTCACACCTCTAACTACAGCAAGTACAGCAATATCTGTTTTACTATAAAAATAAAAACTTCTAACCCTGTGCATCCTGGTCAGAAGTGCTGACTCTGAAATCCATATTGGATGGAGTTCTTCCTTTTGAAGGTTCGAAACTGACAGGTGGCGTGGGAGGCATCAGACCGAACCCCAGGGACTGTAGGAAAAAAAACATTGTAAACTGGTATTTGGTATTGAATCAAATTTTCAATACTGATATGAAATTCCAAGTTTATTTTCCATAACAACTGATACTACAATATTGTAAAGTTGTTGTATATAAGACATTACAACCAAACTAATTCCCCATGCAGATTATGTATATTTGTATATGTATATAGGCTTCTGAACTCCCCCCTAATACAAAATCTAGACATATTGTGATTATTATGTATTATCTTTAAAGGGTATCCACCTACTATCTTAAAAATAGCCAGCCTCAGTAGGCAGGACCCCTGCATACATGTAAAATTGGAAGAACATAAAGGGAATATTTGGGAAATTGCCCACCATTTCAAATGTATGAGGTGATGCCAGACCTGTATCCAGACATGGGTTTGAACTCCAGAGTACCCACAAATTACATGTGAAAAAAAGTGTCAACAACTTGGCCTGGCTATGTTATTGGACTTACAATTATTCACATTGGTTTTGTTCAGTTGTGTCTGAGAGTCTGTCAACTGAGAGAGATTAAGTGCTATAAAAGGCCACATTAGATTTGATTAACATGGCAACAGATGTAGCTGAAAACCTAATTGGTTGAGAATGTTTTGGCCAAAACTTGGATGTGTTACAGTAAATGACCAATTCAATGGTCACAAACAATTTTCACTGAATATCATACCCTTATTGGAGAGTTTTAGTTTTGAGACTAACAAAAACTATGTACATAAACTGATGGATCTACTCACCGTATGTCAGTAAAATGTATTGATGCATTCTGTTCCATATACACATAATAATAACACCCACACACCACCCCCCACCCCCCCAAAAAAAAAAAAAAAATTTTTCCCCCCCGTAATAATTTTTAGAAACAAGAAATATTAAGACAACAGTCGCAGAGGGGCTAAATGTCTTCCGTTTTTCATGTATACTTTTAACACACGGAAGGATGAGACCCAAAGAACTGCGAGCCCCACTTTAAATAAACAAAACAGTTAAGACTTGTAAACAACCTCCACCTCAATGAACAATTTCAACACATTAGAATCAAACAGAAAATGGTGTGACTGAAACAATTAAATATCTAAATAACTGATAAATAGACTCTTTTGTATATCACATACGGTAACCATCTGGTATGTAAGTTTTGTAACCAGAGGTATATTTCAAGCCATAATCCCTGTATACTCAAATTTCAAGGGAAAGGGAAAATATGGAATCCACTCTGAAATGCAGATGAGCAACCTGACCAAATATTTGCAAGAGTTGGGGATGAGTGGTTATGAGAATGAAAACAAGCAATCACTGCCCGTGAACGGGTTCTGGGTCAGCTGACTGTGTGTTTTGAGTTTCAGAGCAGAAGTGAAAAATAGCATCAGAGATGCCCGTACCCCACAGCCTGGGGAAATATTTTTCAACACCATGAGATATAGAAGTAGTATAACAGTACAAAGTTCAAGATACTTCCAGAGCAGTGTCAGTTATATTAAGGTCCAAATAATGCTTAAGTAGAGAAAATAATATCTAAGGAAAAGAAATGTATGTAAAGATGAAGTATTAAAACAAAACAATTCAATAATAAAATGACAGCACTTATCAGTAAACCAAAAATGGCCGAATTATGGTTTGGATGTTTTGAATATTACCCATGCATACAGAAGTGGCAATACATTCAATGAATGCTTATGTGTGGTGTTGGAGAAAAGCCTGTGGCTCACTTGATGAAATTCCATCTGTTACAATAGGAACTTGCAAAAGGAAATTCTTAATGAATTCTAATATGACTTTAACAGTGCTTAATCTGCATCAACAGACAGACCCAAAGGTGCAACAAGATTTTAAAGGTCAATACAGCAAGGTCAATCAGTGTCACACCATGACGTGGCACACCTAAAACCCTCAACCAATGTCCCTACCAAGTATAAACTTCCTACACCTTACAGTCTCTGAGATATAGCCTGGACAAGATTTATAGATTTAAATACTATAAATACAATCGTTTTCGAGTTGCAACTGATTTGCTCAACATTGAAAATGTCAAAGTAGGTTTTGCTCAGCTGCACAATGAGCTACAGTTCTGCCATTTTACTATGGTATAGGTGACTAAAAGGTAGGCTAAAAACATATTTAAAGAAAATACCACAACTGCAATAGTTTTCAAGTTATAACTGATTTACTCAACAGTGATAAGCTCAAAAGAAGGTGTTACTCAGCTATGCAATGACCTACAGGCCTGCAATTTTACCATGGTATAGCTGACCCAAAAGTAGCTGAATAAGAAATTCAAGCAAAATACTGTAAATACAATAGGTTTTAAGTTACAACTGATTTACTCAACAGTGATACCCTAAAAGTACCTTTGGCTCGGCTAAGCAATAAGCTACAGGTCTGCAATTTCACTATGTTATAGAAGACTGAAAAATAGATGAATATAATATTTAAAGAAAATACTGTTGCAACTGATTTACTCAACAGTGAAAACCTGAAAGTACCTATTGCTCAGCTATGCAATGAGCTACAGGTGTATAATTTCACTATTCTTATAGCTGACCCATAAGTAAGTGAATAACATAAACAAAATTCTTTAAATGCAATATTTTCAAGTTATAAGTAATTTACTCAACAGTGAAAACCTCAAAGTAGCTTTTGCTCAGCTATACAATGACCTCCAGGTCTGCAATTCCACTATGTTACAGCTGACCCCAAAGTAGGTGAATAACATATCTAACAAAAAACTCTAAATGCAGTGGTTTTCAAGTTAGAACTGATTTACTCAACAGTGAGAACCTGAAAGTACCTTTTACTCAGCTATGCAATCAGTTACCGGCCTGCAATTACACTGTTATAGCTGACCCAAAAGTAGCTGAATAACATATTCAAAGAAAATACGCAATAGTTTCATATACAATATAGCTCTTGCCCACCCCTCTCCACTTCAATTGGAACACTGAAGGGAGAAACAAACAGATACATATAACACTCACACTCACTTGGGTGGGGTACTTCTCTTCTAATGGCTCTAGCAAACAGACGAACAGACAGATCTGTATGATTTTACGATTTACCATCGTCGATAGATAAGGTATCTTTTAAAATAACAAAATAACAGCATGTCTCAGGCCTTTGTACTTTTGGAGGAGAAGTCGTTCACACGGACGCGTACGAAGACGCTGCAGAGTGATGCCATAATGTCAGCAGACTGACAAGTCAGCTGACATAAAAAACTGGCCAGATATTCAAAAAAAAAAATCACAGAAGTCTAGTATTTTTAGTCTGCACCAACAGGAAGTATTGTGCAGCTGATGTAAACAAATCAATAAAAATAAAATGGGATGTCATGGTTAAAAATGAGGTTAAAATGAATATAAGGTAGTGAAATTGAATTGTCATGAGGTTAAAATGAATATAAGGTAATGAAATTTGACCAAATATTAGGTTTGGCTGAGTTAACAAAATATTACCAATTTCTGGGCAATTACTTAAGATGGAGGCAGGGGCTCTTATGAAGATATGGACCTTACAGAAAAAAGGTGTGACAACCAATTCCACAAATTCCAGATTACAGGGAGAATTTCAATGGAACAGATCACTACCAACCTGAGATTTATTTATATCTCAATAATTCTCTTAAGCTCACTATATTCAGTTGAAAACTGTTACTGCAAATACAAACAGGTGCTCATGCAAATGTTTGTGCACTGCTTAAGAAAAGGTGTCTCTTACTCGTCTCTACCTTGCTTAGCTTTCTGTTTAATCTGCTAAGAAAGTCAACATAGCTCTGCAACAATTAAAAATGAAAAGAAAACATATATAACTTGTAAATTGTTAAATATCAAACCTGATCGAATTCTACTGAATTCATTCATACATGTACTTCAAAATTAAAAGTTAACTAGACCAAGGAAAACTCTGTGGCTCAATGAAAGATGTATCCAAAAGAAAAAGCAGGACCAATATTGGAGTATTGCTTTCTGAAAGAAAGCGTCCCGAGATAAATGTGTTTTTGAATTTTCAGCTGAAATTCATGATTGCCAAATAAAATGGGGAATGATTTTTTGGAAAACAGCATATACCTTTGCATGAACTTTAAATTAAGGTTTTTCATTTTCACCATTAAGATCAATTGTAAAGTTTAATTAATCATGAATAAGTCAGCCACTTTGTATCAGACCGCTTTCGAAAGTTAATGATTTCCAGGTATCTATATAACAAACCTAAATGCCAAATGTCCTAAAAAAAAAAACATATTTTTGGTCATGTGACTTTTCTTACTGGTAAACATGTCATGACACCCAGGGGTACTGCATACACATGCCAAATTTGAAGAGAATACCCTTAGCTAATTGCCTGTGAAAAATGCAGGAGCCAGCTTTTCCATATGAATTCTGTTATATACAAACAAACGTCCTGCAAGGTACACTTAAACCAGTGTTTTGTTGGTTCATAAGTGATGTAAAATAAATTAGGTTTTGCTGTGCATGAGTCACAACTTGAAATAGGGAAAAACTCTGGGCGAGCTATTTTAAACTTACTGAGTCATATTTTATTGCTGAAATGACATTCTTTCTCATTCTTTTAGAAATCTGGGTCACAGATTGAGTTCTTCACAGATTGTGTTTTTCACTTTACCAAGTACATGTATAACCCAGATTTCCATCATCATAATAACTCACTTGTATCAACCATTACATGACTAGAAAATATAAAGAACGCCATTCTGATATTGAGTGGTGTCTCACATACAATTCACTAGGTGTGTGGTGGCTGACACAGTAAAAGAATGAAGGTCTGACTTTCACCAATATTCTGGACTATTTCAGTTAATAAATGCAAAAAGGACATAAAAGGATAACTGATAAATCCTACTAACTTAGGGCAACCAAACATTCATAAATCAGATGGTTGTATTCTAGACTGGTGCATCAACTAAGTCTCAACATTTTATAATTTTAACAAGAAATATTCTTAACACAATTGAGCTATTTTAAACATTTCAAGATTCCTGTTGAAAATAGAGTGGAGATAAAAGAACAAACTGAACTTTGATTGACATCATAAGGACCAATGTGACATTGCCTTCCTTTTGATTAAGTATGAGAATGTAAGAGATGAACCATTGCCTTCTGAATTCAATAATACAGAAGTCAAAAGTGTCGACTATTTTTGCCACCTGACGAGGGTTACTTTCCTTGCACACAAAGTATTCAAATTTGCTTACGTGTAGATATTCAATTCTCCCTTAAATGGAAAATGCTGTAGTATGTAGTTGGAAATGCAGATGCTGATCTTTCATTTTTGTATTCTAACATAGATATATTTTTAAAAGAATATAAAATCATAAAAAACAGATGGCATGCAATGTATCAGCAGCTATTAGCTAATTGTCCTTTTTCTCTTGTGGAGTACAGCAAAAATAAAATTAAATAGGATTTTGCCCCAGGACAAAAACTTTTCCCCTTTAAAGCACAGATCCTTTAACCATTGAGATTCACTTCAAGTATACTCCAAGAATTTTGGCCCTTAAAATTATGAGAATGTTTAATTTACTATGTATCTCATGTAACAACAAAAGTTTTAAATTTAATTTAACTATCTGAGAGCCAAACAATACATTTTTGAAACCCTAGAGCCAAATAATCCATTTTATCGGTATATCTTGTAAGAGTGCATTGTGAAACAGTTGGAGTTGGGTTTTTCAAAAAATGTACGGAGTCATAAGTGATGGTAAGTTGGTAACATGTAGTTTCACTTAATACGGGTTTCAAATACTGTTTTTTGATTGAATGATTGGGTAACTGGCTGGCTAACTCACTGATAGATCGACTGACTCACCGTGCTCCGGACAGACTTGGGGGACCTGGATGACAGCACTAGCTCATCCAATTCCTTCTTCCTCACCTCCACACTCTCCTTCAGTGTACGAATTGTCTCCTCAAGCTTCAATCTGTGGTCAAGTGGACAATGTTAGTACAGCTGTGTGACGAAAGAGTTAAACCAGATACTAGGAGAAACTAATTCTAGAAACTAGTTTCATAATGAAAATCTACTACAGTAGGTACCTCAATTAAATTTATGTTATCTGGATCCATATATATTATTCACAATGGTTCCTTGGATCAAAGAAAACAGAAATTTAATAAGTAAATTATATTTTTTATAAGCTAACATCTTACCGAACAGACTATTACAGTAAGATAGAATACTAGGGTCGGAGGGTGGTACTTCCCCCGTCTGTTACGTTAAGATGGGCCCTCATGAGCCAATTGGTTTTTAGAAAGGAAACTGGGCAAAGGATGGAGGGAAACTAATGGAACCAGTTTTCTCTATAGCAAATGATTCTACTCACCCAGGCATAAACTTCACTTCTATGTTTTCCTGAGGCTAGGGCTAACAGGAAAATGGTTTTGAGTGTTAAGTGTTTCAAGGATCCCTTTCTAAGAGGTTCAAGTTCAAGTTCCAGGAGGGAAAGCCTCTACAACCCCTGGGCATATCCCTATGGAAGCTGTCCAGAAGCCGAACAAGGTTCTCATCCTTGCTGCTTTCAATAGAGGAATTGCCCAACTTGTCAGCTATGGCAGTTGTGTAACCATCTATGGTAGAATGTTGATGTTTTTTCTCTAGGAATAGGAACAAGAAGAAGTCAGCTATCTGGTTTATAGAAGGTGCTTTGAAGTCTGCCTTATTTGACTGGCACCATCAAACAAAAATGGACCACTCTGCTTTATAGACTGCACTGGTTGAACATCTTCGAGGAGCCTCCACTCATTCTGCCACTTGACCAAAGAAGCCCTGGACTCTGATGGTTCAGGGTCGAGGAGCTAAGCATTGAGATTTAGATGGTGAAGCTCCTGTTGAATGGTTGGGTCCAAAGATTGACCCATTTGAGTAGGTAGAGACGTATCTGGGATGACAGACTCACTAGACCCCTTCATTACTATAGTAAACTCCATGGGAGCTATGGAAAGGCCAACGGGTAGAGCTGTAAACTGGAAGGTCTGATTCTGACAATGCAACATTAAGTACTTTCTTCAGCTCTCACTTATAGGGATGTGAGAATAGGCATCACTGAAACCTAGGGAGGTGACCCATTCTCCTGTTTGTAGCAACAGCCGTATTGATGCTGGTGTTTCCATTTTGAGGGTCTGGACCTTCAGCTGGAGCTGAGGTCCAGGAATAGATGCCACATGTTGTTGGGTTTGGGGGCCAAAAAGAGGCAATTGTAAAATTCTATGGTCTGCTTGTCCAAAAGGGAATTCAATGCCTCCTGCAGGTTGCTGTTCCTGAGGGAACTGGCATATCCACTGATCTGCCACTGTGGCCTAGCGGGTAACACACTTATCTAGGAACTCGGAGAACGTGGGTTCAAACCCAGGTACAGGCACATACATAGTGGCTCAGATGACCACTTAAAATGGTGGTCCTCTATCATTGGGTCCTATGCCCAGTGGCAGGCTAAAAAACCTCAAGGATGTTGATAGATGGTCATCCTTGAGCCTCTACCTTCCAGTTAGGGGAATGTCAGTTACTTGTGAGTTGGGGCTGTACCTGTGCATTGTCGAATGGGTTAAATAGTCCTGTAGTATATGGAGATATTGCACTGAGTATAAAAAAATATATACATGTATATACACAAAATATACTTTTTTGTAGGGTTTCTGGTAAAGTGATGTTTGACCTGGAAGGGAAGGTTGTAACTGTCTTTCAAGATAGATACTACCCTGGGGCTCGCACCTTTGGAGGGTCATATATGCCAGAAATTTCTCAGATGTCCTCCCACAGGTAGATTTTGGACATCATTGTGGATATTTTCTACATGAAGGACAGAACCCAATTGATTTAGAGAAGCATGACTTACAGGCTTAAATTTGTTGATAGGCATTGTGGGGCTTATTCTTTTAGGTTTCAGATGCCCTCAAAAACACAGCAAGTACATGAGTTACAACATACATGTAGTTTACAATGTTTATCATGATCCATCAAAACATCAGTCTTATCAGCATCTAAAGTCTTAATCTTCTGAGAACACTGATCGCAACTCTTCAGTGGGAGATGAAACTAGCTTAAACTGTTATTGTCATTTGTTTGCCCCTTCTCCTGAAGGTGCCACTACCAGAGCTTGAGGTGACATATTCTTGCCATCCTTGAGTTTGGACCACTTGGATTTATATGGTTGATAGTGTTCACCAGAGTGGCCGCCCCTGCCAGAACCCGAACCAGGTTAGGGGAACGGGCATCAGCTTCAGATTTTTACAATGTCCTCTTTAAGCCTTGGCTATAACAGCATAAGGGGAATGGGGTTGAGTGGTGGAGAGGACTATTCCTGAGTGAGCACCAGGTATCTGGTTTAACGCCAGGTTTGATGTATTCCAGGTAGGAATCACGACACATGAGGGTCACATAAGCAGCCTGAACAGAGACGGTGTCAGCCATGAGTTGCATGGATTTTTTTAGCACAAAGTTTACATTCTGCTGGAAAACTGTCTAGTCTCTGAGGTAATGTAGGGTTTTTTTGGCCTTCTGTGAGGATTTTCCTTTGTCCAGTTTCCCAAACAAGAGTCTTAGGTTGTCCTGGACTTCTTCCTGGACCTTATTGACACGCCTATTGCAGGCTACAGCTTGGCTGCAAACCACCATGGACCCCTTTAGGGACTTCTCCCACTTGTGCATGGTCTCCTGAGAGAGGTCTAGAGACAGGAGAGACCCCAGTGAGAGGCTTAGAGATCATGGTAAACGAGCTGTTGAGCGAGGGGGCATCATCAGACCATCTGTTGACTGATTTGTTGGTCCTAGAAACTGATGGGTCCAGTTCAGGGTGCATAGTGTACCATCTTGCTTGAGATTTAGGAGGCTTCTATCACCAGCCCAAGAGACATGTCTCCAGATGAAGTAGAGATTCATCTGTTCATCTGCTGGCATGGTTACAGAGACTTTCCTGGTAGGGTGCAACCGCTTGCAGTACAAGGGTTATCATTGCGAGAGGGACAGAATATTCACACTAAAGGACCAATAAAGGACCATTTCATATAGGATCTGATGGCACGTACTGTCTCCCTATAACTTTGGCCCATAAATCTGTGTTTAAAATGATTTAGGCTTTATCAAGTAAGAGGTACTGTTTTGAGAAATAAATGGACAGCAAGTGCAATATTGGAGGAAAATGTACATTGAAAATACAGTCTATTCACTTTGTTAATACTATTTTAGTTCTGATACTTTCAATAAAATTCCAGAACTAGTAAGTTATAGGTCTCTTAAAGCACTGCAGCCATTAATAAGCAATTATTGTATGAAAGATATGCAAATAATCACACTTAGATCAGACATCTTCATTTTAGATTTCTTTTTTTTTTGTATCAAGTTTATTAATTTTATTTCAGAATGAGAAAAAAATATCTTATTGGAATATCCAAATTGTAATTATTTAAGAAGTGGCTCTGCTACCATCAGTGACGGACTCACAACTATATATTTTGGTTACTAGTAGCAATGAACAAAGGTGTTTTCTGTTGAAGCAGTTGACTTAAAATACAAAATTTTCCAAATATTTGTTATTCTGAAAGTGTATTTTGGCGCAATGTTTATGACATCAAAAATGTCACATTTGGCATTAAAATTGGACAATAATTCTGCCACTTCAATTTCAATAATTTTTTTGGAATAAATAGATTATATCTATATTACAAGATCATAAAAACGACCACACTATGGTATAGTTCAGCTAATTGAAATGATCAAAAGGAAAGGTATGCTTATGTAAAGTAAGTTAAAATGAATGAAAACAAAGTGAAAAACTGTGATTACTAAAATTCTTAATTATCATCCATTTAAACCCTATTTATCTACCTCTGATGGCTTCAGATATAAACTGGATGGGAACTGGTTACTGGATGCATAGCCACCTTGAGTTTTATACTTTTATACATATTTGGTACTATATATAATAATTATTGAACAAGAAATGATAAGACCAGTCAAGAATAAAATTGTCAACCTTGTACCTATATGGTTCTACTTGTACAAAAAGCAAGTCAAGTTTACAACACTGAAGTATGAATTTTGTTAAATTTTAGTTTATATTTCTTTGTCTTTCACCAATGCACCATAAATAAATCAGCTAGGATCTATTTTCTCGACTACTTTCTGAATATTTTTCATCAAATGTATCAGAAGATTTTTGTGGTTCAAAACAAGAGAGTTAATGAAAATTCTTTTAACTATATGCCACATCAGAACTCCTACTTTTATCCGTAGATCATTAGACTAACTTTTAAATCCATAGGAATAATAAGGTCCCCCGAATTTTTTTTTTTTTTTTTTAACGCTCGATGATAGGAGAGGGTTATTGTGATCAGTTTGTTTCTGTCTGTCCGTCTGTCTGTCTGTCTGTCTGTGCACCGTTTCGCCCTTATAACTCAAAAACTTTAACACCAAACAAGCTCAAATTTGGAGGGCAGATATTTCATGGGGTACAGACGGATTCTTCAAAATTTGGTGTAATTTGTGTGAAAATTAAAGCCAGGAGAGAGTTTTTCTTATTTGTAATTGGGCTTTTACAGTGAAATCTGCTTCCCTGTCTGTGCACCGTTTTTCCCTTATAACTCAAAAACTACAACATCAATCAATCTCAAATTTGGTGGGAAGGTATTTCATGGGGCACAGACAGATTCTGCCAAATTTGGTGTAATTTGCTTGAAAATTAAAGCCAGGAGAGAGTTTTTCTTATTTTTAATAGGGAATTCACAGTGAAACTGCTTCTCTTCATCACATACGTCAAAAATCAATATTTTACTTTCTGATGATGTCACAATGCAACTGTCATTGTGAGGTCACAAACCTAGCTTGTGATACTTGCTAACTTTAAGTAAAAATATTTCTTCTCATTTTATGGCTTGAAATTGACATAAACATAATAAAGAGGGAGGTGATATATTCATTATTTTTATTAATTATTATTTCTGTTTTATTTTCTCTTTTTTCTTTCAATACCTTGATCTTTAAGCAATATTTTTACCTCCACCAGCAGTTTATATTTTTGTGAGCTAATTGTTTAATTGTCTCTTTGTTTTTTGTTGTTTTTTTTTGTGTGTGTGTGTGTGTTTACATTACTCTAGAACTAATGAACAGATCTTTATTTAAAAATTTGTGGGTAGGACCTGACTGAAGGAAGAAGTTACTAAAAGAAAGATCTGAATCTTATTTTGGATACAAAAAAATCATGATTTTTCAGAGGTCCCATTTCAATGTATTTTTAATGACTTTAACTTTCTACTTGATATTTCTATGAAGATTAATTTACATGTTTGGTTTTATTTTATTGTCTTCCGTACAATACTTTATATCACTTGAGAGACTGGTCACTAAGAGTCGAGCGTTTTGCTCTCTCTGAGTGCATCTTGTTCATTTTTTGATAAATCTTTTTAACATAAAACTTGCATTTAAGCTTTAATGTTTGTTAAAACACAAGAAGGAGGACTTGTGTAAATGTAGAGTTGTGTACTGAGATAAACAGGATCACTGTGCATTATCTTCAGTGACATACCGTAAATGACCTATTTAGCGCATCCGCCCTTGTAACCGCACCCTATCTCAATAAATTGATGGTCCTTGACAACTTCTACTAGAAGATCTAGTGGGTGGACGATTAGACAGTGACAGTGCACACTCGCGGTTGGTTACAAAACGTTTCTAATGATCGACTATTCAGCTTAAATCTTACCTTTCTTAATTTTTCTCAATATCCACATATTTTTCTCTATAATTTATGTATTTTTACTTAATAAATTGACATTTTTATCACGACTTTCAAGTTTGTTTTCATCTACCGCCATATTTACAGGAAGTGGGTATTTCTAAATGTCGGAACACCGTTTTTCTACCGGATTGACCGAAACTTCATCCCGGAAAGTGTTTCATGATGGGTGCGCTAAAAGGGACATTTTTTCCCAACAAATATTGAATAAAAATAGACTTTGCTTAGCGCACTGTGCGCTAAATAGATCATTTACAGTAGTTCAACTGAGGAGGGATTTCACACAGAAACATACACACCTTCTCTGCAGTGGAGATGAAAAGCTAATTATGTGCTGTGTACTCTCTTCAAGAAAGAACTTTATAAATGTGTTTCAGTACACAAAACAAGCTGTGGGGATATATTAGTTGAGTTTCATATATTTTCTTTTCCTATCTCCTTTAAAACCCAAATAAATAAATAAAAAAATATGCTTTATTAAAATACCATCTTGTAAAATATTGTTATACACAGTCAAAGGTTGCAAAAATATAAAGAAATAAAAACTGATAACAGAAACACCTCAAATTAGAGAAAAACATAATCATATATTCACAAACAAAATCAAATTTTGTAGCTGATTTTAGATCTATTTTAGTTGTTTTTCAAGACACAGTTCACTTTCTTTGACTTGAGTTGTGAATCAATTTATTTCTGAGCTATAATATACTAGTATATGTTTGTCACTTACATTGACCCATTTTTTATGTGTCCTCCCACAAACTCTTTATATAAAACACCTATTAGATTGATGTAACTATGGTTGATGATCCCTTGCATATTAAACAAGCACGCTTTGAACAAATTATGGTTTTGATGTTTTGAATAATTTACACAATGTTACTGTGTGTAAGTTTACTTCCTGTAATGGTTCCAAATTGAATGGGGATATGCTGGAACAAAACTTTTTTTGGCATCCCAGATTTGGGTTTTTTAGTGGAATATATTAATTACCCTCCTGCTCTGTCCAAGAGTTTCCGAAAACAACTTATTACACCTGACACACTTACCTGAGAGACTGCATATTGGTGAGGTAGGCATGGCTGGTTTGCTGCTGTGTGGTAAGTGTTGGGTTTGCTTCTTCTAAATCTGGCAGACCAGCTAAATACCACATGAAGAGAAAGTTTATTCTATGTCATTTTTTTTAACAGCTTGATAATACATTTTAATACTTTCTAAAATGGAACATGGGCTGAGCCCTAAACATTACACATGTCTTTTACATATAATAGATGTTTTTGATATGCGCTTATTTTTCGAAAAATAAAAAAAAAGATAAATAAATAAAATAATTTTCCAGAGGTATTCCACTGGAGCGATCTTGTCAGTCACCCAATGTTTTTGGAGGGTTGGTTGCATTGTTTACAGAATCATTTTGGGGGAAGTTATGATTTTCCAGCTTGACTTGTAATTCAGTTAAATATCAAACATGTAAATATAAAGAAACCTGACATTAAAACATGGACACATGTATATTTAATGTGTCCTCCCAAAAATTTATTATTGTATCAATTGTTTGTACTATTGAGCATAATGACTGTTATTGTTGATCCCTTGTACTTTAAACATGCAGGCTTGGAACAAATTATGGTTTTCATGTTTTGAATAATTTACATAATGTTACTGTGTAATGGGAGGTAAAAATATTTATCTTGGGATAATCATTTTAAAAACTCTGTTTTTGAAAGGTCAAAAATTTCTATGTTGTCATAACGACTATCACATTTTGTTTTTTAAGGATAAAATTATGTAAGTCAAAATAAGAAAAAAAATAAGTTTTTTTTTTTTTTTTTTGGTGGGTTAAAATTATAATTTTTAAATATAGAGTTAGACAATATAAAATAATAATAACAACCTGACATTAATACTTTGACACATATTCAATGTGTCTTCCCACAAATGAAATAGGTATTAAAACCGCCTATTAGATTGATGTAACTGTTATTGTTGATCCCTTGCATCTTAAACAAACAGGCTTTGAACAAATTATGGTTTCCATGTTTTGAATAATTTACATACCCGGTAATCTTTTTGTGTTGGAAGGTCAAAATTTCTATATTGGGATAACAACTTTGAAAACATTGTTTTTGAAATGACCAAAATTTCTATGTCATGGTAATGACTTACAAATTTTGTTTTGAAAGGCTAAAATTATATAAGTTGAGATAAAGAAAGAATTTTTCTTTTTTTTTGTTTGTTTTTGGTGGGTTAAAATTATATTTTTTAACTCTCCGAAACAAATAAACTATGCCATTATAACAAGACAAATATTCTTAACCTTTCAAAAGCAAAAAAAAAAATTAACTTGTTATGTCAACTTCAAAAAGTTTAACACTGCAAAAACAAAAACAAAAATATGTTTTGATAAAAACCCATATGACGCCAACACACCGCATGATTGGTGAAAAGAGCCAAGGAGGCAGTAATCTTGTAAATTCAAAATTTATCTCAAATTATAAAAACTTGTTTCTGAAGTAGACAGACCACTTTGTTTAATAAAAAGTACCAGATAACAGCAGATATATGTTTTAAATACCGGTAGGCACAAGTATCATATCATGCATGTAACTCAAAAGTGAAAAAAACAACAAACTTACCTTTACAGAATTACTTTCCGCAATACATTGATTGGAAAAGGAGAATTAACAGTACTATGATTAATACTTTGGTGAATCAAATGAGTTAGAACAAAGTTGCCATTATAAATTTGTTTATTTAGCCTTATGCTTTTAGGATATCAATACTTTTCTGACCGACATATAAAAATAACAGCAGTTATGTGTAATAACTAGCATTGACTTATTGTCTGACATAAAAAGAACATGAAATTAGAATTAAAATGTCAAGCATTTTAATTATTATCACTTGTGTAGGATTGTTTACAGGCATGCCATTTTTAAAGTTATGCAATAATCACCCACGGTGGACTTCTAGTGAACACACACACACACAGCCCATTTATACCCTGTTCACACCACAACCCGCGTTGACAAGGATTGAGGGTTGAAGCAGATTGAAGCAGATTAATATCAATCTGGGTTGAGTGTCCACACTACAGAGTTTAATCTGGATTGAGAAGTGTCAAAAACTGAGTACAGTAAAGCATCTTAAATGCACTTCATGTAATAATAAAATTCTGTAATGACAATTTTTTTTCTTCTGATTTTTACAACTGCATGAAAGACTCCAACTTCCCTTTGTTTATATTACAATTAATTAATTTATTAACTAATTTTAATAAATCACACAAACATTTTATAAAGATGGTTTTTTAGCAATTGGTTAATTGCAATTGTTTGGAATATATCTGTTTATTCAATTATCATGTTATATTTATAAATTTACATTTTATGGTAAATTTCAATCATGCAGTAATCTCAAATCAATTAATTTTGATGTCATTTGTTTCAGTTAATTCTTTTTGCTAAAAAAGGATTAAAGATACATTGATTCATTGGAAAAAGATTAAACAATTGCTGCAAGGCAATAAGTCAACTGTTTACAGTACCAGTGCACTCAACCCTAGTCAACCCGGATTGGGAGTGTTCACACTACAAGGGGGGTTGAACCAATCTGCTTCAATCTGCTTCAATCCACCTCTTGAGTGGGGTTGAGATTTATCCTTGTCAACCCGGATTGTGAGCGTTCACACCTAATCCCAATCTGCTTCAATCTGTGTCAACCCGGGTTGAAACACTAATCTGAACACCAGGTAGATAATTATTGAAAACATCGAAACTATAAAAACATTCTAATAATACTTTTTTAAAATGGAACATATGTTGAGCCCTAAGCATTTCAAATGTCTTATAAAGGTAACAGATGTTTGTGATATGCCAGCTTGTTTTTCAAAAAAAAAATAAATAAATAAATTAAATAATTTTCTAGAGGTGTTCCACTGGAGCCATCTTGTCAGTCACCAATGCTTTTGGAGGATTCATTGCATTGTTTACACAGTCAGTTAGGGTAAGCTATGATTTCCCAGCTTGAATTGTAAGTCCGCTGAATATCAAACAAGTTTGATATTTAACTGACCTACCACGACCCTTGATCCCTACTGTGGCTACTCACTTCAAGTCTTGTCTTAATCATTTCCAGTCTTTTACTTCTCACTTCCATTTTGTGTTATCATGAAATCGGTTTGTCTTTTTCACAAATGTATTTTCCTGCTCATTTGCAGTCTATTTCCACTATGATGTGAGGTGAAAATATAATAATTAAGAATGCAAAAAAAAAACAAAAAAAAAACAAACAATGCAAGTAATGAAAACCTAAAGTTAACAGTTAGAAAAGGTCCACATGTATGCTGTAAATAGAGAGTTTAAGATACAAGTACACGTAGGGATGTGTACGGCAAAGAGAACGGCTGACATCATCTTTGACGCTTTTTCCAAACTCCGTACGTCAAGCTACAAGTAGACGTGAAAAACCAGTTCTATAACTAAGGACAAAACGTGAGAGTTTACCTAAACTTTTTTCTATTAAATCTTCATTTTATATAATCAACTTTTTAGCAATAATATATTTAAGTATCTTAAATTATATATATGTTGCTAAAATGCAGTTTTAGATTAAGAATACACTTGAAAACACTGTTTTAAAAAAAGCTCTAGGTTTTGCCATACTCCACAGATTAGCTACGGACCATTCCTTATCATGCTGTATTGCATTTACTTTTGTGGCCCACAAAATCCTTCTTGTTTACATTTGTTAATAAGACCTGATCTAAGTGTTAAATATGCTATAGTTAGTTATATAGGTTAAAGGATGAAGGAAAAAATAGATGATTTATACTGCTGAATACTGAAGCTTAAATTCAAAATGCTGAGAAGAGTATCCAGTGTAATTGAAATTCAAAATATTCAATTACAATTACATTGCAAAATTTTCAAATACAATTACAAATACAATTACTCAGTTTAAAAAAAAAATCAATTACAACTACAATTACAATTACACGAAAATTGTAATTAATTACTCAACTACTCAATTACTTGTGCAATTTACCGAAACCCTGTTTGTGGGAAGTATTACTTTTTAAACAAAACAATGGAATCTTAAACTTCAATATATATTTTTAGCCTATTCTGTTGCTAATCTTTATTTTTATAATTGGACGATATTTGGTAACTGTAAATTCTTGAGTAATAAAACCCATATGACGCCAACACACCACATGACTTGTGAATAGACCCAAAGAGGTCCATCCATCTATCATATTTTCCTTGCAGCAAAATTGACTGTTATCAAGCATAAATAACCAAATGGGGAGGGGGGCTGCCTTCATCACGTAGTACTTGTATCTTAACCAGAAATAGCAAACAGGAAACGTCTACGCATACTAATAAATTTTGCAGTACACATAATTTCCGAAACGTGTATCTTAAACTCTGTTATAGAAAGACACCTCATACTAATACAACAACACATATTTTTTATGTGTCTTCCCACAAATAGGTATTGTAAACCGCCTATTAGATTGATGTAACTTATTATTGGTCCCCTGTATTTTAAACAAGCAGGCTTTGAACAAATTATGATTTTCCTGTTTTGAATAATTTAAATAATGCTATTGTGTAATTGGAATGTCAAAATTTCTATATCAGGATAATGACTTTGAAAATTTAGTTTTTGAAAGCTCAAAATTTTTATGTCATACTAACAACTTACAAATTTTGTTTTGAAAGGCTAAAATTATGTTTTTGGTGGGATAAAATTATATTTTGTTTTAACCTCCGAAAACAAATTGTAATAATTTTAATGTAATTTAACTTTTTGTAAATTAAATACTTATCCTCACTGTTGCTGTATGTTGGCGTGAGCAAACTTCAACGACCAACCCGAATATTTCAAACAAAATATCTTCCTCGGGAACCGATCTATACTACACAGCTATGTACTGCGCATGCTTCCGTGTCCCTAGTTCCCCGATATTCATCATTTTTGGGGGGGGGGAGTGTACCAAAAAGTATTCCTCAAAAATTACAATAATTAAGAATGCGAAAAAAACAATGGACATGACAAACCTAAAGTTAACAGGTAGAAAAGTCCACATGTATGATGTAAATATAAACACATCTGATACTAATACTTTGACACATAATCAATGTGTCTTCCCACAAATAAAATAGGTATTAAAACCGCCTATTAGATTGATGTAACTGTTATTCTTGGTCCCTTGCATCTTAAACAAGCAGGCTTTGAACAAATTATGGTTTCCATGTTTTGAATAATTTACATAATCTTTTTGTGTTGGAAGGTCAAAATTTCTATATTTGGATAACGACCTTGAAAACTTTGTTTTTGAAATGACAAAAATTTCTATGTAATAGTAATGACTTACAAATTTTGTTTTGAAAGGCTAAAATTTGTCTAAGTTGAGATAACAAAACAAGTTTTTTGTTTCTGGTGGGTTAAAATTATATTATTTACCCTCCAAAAACAAATAAACTGTCATAATAATGAGACAAATATGTTTAACCTTTGAAAAACAAAAAAATTATCCCATTACCTCAACTTTAACTTCAACAATTTTAACCTTCCAAAAAAGAAAAAAAGCCAAGTTGTGGTAACGAGATAATAAAACCCATATGACGCCAACACACCACATGACTTGTGAATAGACCCAAAGAGGCAGTTGTCAATTTAAAATGTATCTCAAATTATAAAAGCTTGTTTATGAAGTAGACAGACCACTTTGGGTAATAAAAGTACCAAATAATGGTAGATATATGTTTTAAATAGGCACAAGTATCATTTCATGCATTTAACTCGGAAGGGAAAACAAGCAATTAGTGCCCGTGAACGGGCTCTGTGTCAGCTGACTTGTCTTGAGTTTTAGAGTTGAAGTGAAGGAAGAAAAGGACACAAAAACTGTACCCTGCAAATGACAAAATATTGTAAATGCAATAGTATTCGGGTTATAACTGATTTATTTAACAGTGAGAACCTGAAAATAACTATTACTCAGCTATGCCACGACCTACACATCTGCAATTTTACTATGTTATTATAGGTGATTCAAAAGTAGATGAAAAACACATTTAAACAAAATTCTCCAAATGCAATAGTTTGCAAGATACAACTAATTTACTCAACAGTGAAAACCTCAAAGTAGCTATTGTTCAGCTATGCAATGAGCTACACGTGTGCAATTTTACAATGCTATAGCTGACCAAAAAGTATGTGAATAACATATTTAAATGAAATACTCTATAAATGCAATAGTTTTCAAGTTATAGCTGACCAAAGAGTAGGTGAATAACCTATTTACAGAAATAGTGTAAATGCAACAGTTTTTAAGCTACAACTGATTTAAAACACAGTGAGAACCTGAAAGAAGCTATTGCTCAGCTATGCCATGAGCTCCAGGTCTGAAATTTTACTATGTTATAGCTGATTCAAAAGTACATCAATGACATATTTAAATAAATTTCTCTAAGTGTAATCACTTTCGAGTTGCAAACAATTTACTCAACAGTGACAATCTCAAAATAGCTAACAGGTCTGCAAGTATACCATGTTATCGCTGACCACAAAGTAGGTGAATCACATATTTAAAGAAAATACTCAAAATGCAATAGTTTTTAAGTTATAACTGATTTACTCAACAGTGAAAATCTGCAAGTAGCTTTTGCTCAAGTATGCAATGAGCTACAGGTCGGCGATTTTACTATGTTATAGCTGACCAAAAAGGAGGTGAATAACTTATTTGAAAAAAATCTCTAAATGCAATAACTTTCAAGTTACAATTGATTTACTCAACAATGAAAACCTGAAAGTAGCTATTGCTCAGGTATGCATTGAGCTACAGGTCTGCAATTTTCACTATGACCACCTGATCCATCAGTAGGTGAATAATATATTTAAACAAAATTCTCTAAATGCAATAGTTTTCAAGTTATAACTTATTTACTCAACAGTGATAACCTAAAAGAAGCTATTGCTCAGCTATGCCATGAGATACAGATCTGCAATTTTACTATGTTATATGTGACCCAAAAGTAGGTGAATAACATATTTAAAAAAAAATACTGTAAACTCAATAGTTTTCAAGTTAGAACAGATTTACTCAATAGTGATAATCGCAAAGTAACTATTACTCAGCTATACAATAAGCTACAGCTCTACAACTTTACCATGTGATAGCTGACCCATAAGTAGGTCCATATCATATTTTTTAAAAAAATTCTCTAAATGCAATAGTTTTCAAGTTATAACAGATTTACTCAACTGTGAAAACCTCAAAGTAACTACTGTTCAGCTATGCCATGAGCTACAGGTCTGCAATTTAACTATGCCATAGCTGACCCCAAAATAGGTGAAAAATATATTTTAAGAAATCATTCTAAATGCAATAGTTTTCAAGTTATAACTGATTAACTCAACAGTAAAAACTTCAAAGTAGCTATTACTCAGCCATGCAATGAGCTACA
Source organism: Sabellastarte sp. h YS-2021 (assembly GCA_964017235.1). Classification (NCBI taxonomy): domain Eukaryota; kingdom Metazoa; phylum Annelida; class Polychaeta; order Sabellida; family Sabellidae; genus Sabellastarte; species Sabellastarte sp. h YS-2021. The sequence goes on from OZ024928.1 coordinate 44,398,361, forward strand.
GGTCTACAATTTTACTATTTTATAGCTAAACCAAAAGTAGATGAATAACATTTAAACAAAATTCTCTAAATGCAATAGTTTTCAAGATATAACAGATTTACTCAACTGTGAAAACCTCAAAGTAACTACTGCTCAGCTATGCAATGAGCTACAGGTCTGCAATTTGACTATGTTATAGCTAACAGAAAACTAGATCAGTCTAGGTGAATAACATACCAAAAGAAAATACTGTAAATGCAATAGTTTTCAAGTTACAATTGATTTACTATACAGCAAGAACCTTAAAGTAGCTATTGCTCAGCTATGCAATGAGCCACAGGTCTATAATTTCACTATGTTATAGCTGACTGAAAAATAGGTGAATAACATATTTAAAGAAAATACTGTAAATGCAACAGTTTTCAAATTACAACTGATCTCAACAGTGAAAACCTCAAAATAGCTATTTCTCAGCTATACCATAAGCAACAGGTCTGCAATTTCACTATATTATAGCTGATTCAAAGGTACATGAACAACGTATATAAACAATATTCTCTAAATGCAACAGTTTTCAAGTTACAAGCAATTTACTCAAGAGTGATACCCTAAAAGTAGCTATTACTCAGCTATGTTATGAGCTACAGGTCTGCAATTTTACTATGTTATAGCTGACCAAAAAGTAACTGAATAACACATTTATATAAAATTCTCTACATTCAATAGTTTTCAAGGTACAAGTGATTTTACTCATTATGAAAGGTACTGAAAGGTCAGAAAGTAGCTATTGGTCACTTAGCTATTGGAATAGACACCCAAGTCACTCACCATGTTGTAGCTATGGAAAATTAGCTGAATAACATATAAGACAAAATGCCCTAAATGCAATACTTTTCAAGGTAAAAATGATTTAGTGCATGATTTTATGAATTTCAGTGCATTAAAAATTATTTTTAAAAAGATTCATCAAAAATAATGAAGAAAGATCCAGGCCTGATACTCACATAAGAGAATCCACTAGTGGCCTAGTACATATATGCAAGATAAGAAAAAAAATCCCTGCAACAGTGAATGAGAAAATTGTGATAAAGTGTTGAAATTTTCATACTTTGGTTGGGGGTACCTAACTTTTAATAGCTCTGGAGAACAGACGAACAAATAGACTCTGCCTGCCTTGAACAATTTATAATCCTCCATGGTTAAGGTATCTTTTAAAAAAAAACAGCATGTCTCTGGGTCTTGCAGTTTTGGAGAAGTTGTTCACACGGAGGCCACAGAGTGATGCCATAATGTCAGCTGACATAAAAACAATGCAAATAATGACAAACCTAAAGTTAACAGTTAGAAAAGGTCCACATATATACTGTAAACATAAAGACACCTGATAATAATACTTTGACACATATTCAATGTGTCTTCCACAAATGAAATAGTAACGTAAACCGCCTATTAGATTGATGTAACTTTAACTGTTGATCCCTTGCATCTTAAACAAACAGGCTTTGAACAAATTATGGTTTCTATGTTTTGAATAATTCACATAATGTTATTGTGTTGGAAAGTCAAAGTTTCTATTGTGGGATAACGACTTTGAAAACTTTGTTTTTTAAATGACAAAAATTTCTATGTCATGGTAATGACTTACAAATTTTGTTTTGAATGGCTAAAATTTTCTAAGTTGAGATAACAAAAAATAAAACTATGTCATTATAACAAGACAAATATTTTTAACCTTTCAAAAACAAAAAATTTATCTTGTTATCTCAACTTTAAAAAATTTGAACCTGGCAAAAACAGAAACAAACAAAAAAAAAAAGCTAAGTAGTGATAATTAGATAAAATAAAACCCATATGATGCCAACACACCACGTGACTGGTGAAAAGATCCAAAGGAGGCAGCTGTAAATTTAAAATTTATCTCAAATTATAAAAACTTGTTTATGAAGTAAATAGACCACTTTGTATAATGAATGCACCAGCTATATATTTTAAATAGGCAAGAGTATCATATCCTGCATTTAACTCAGAAGTGAAAAAAAAAACTTTCCTTAACATAATTTCCTTTCCACAATGTCATTGATGGGGAAGGAAGAATTAAAAGTATTATGCCTAATACTTTGGCAGTTCAAATAAGTTACAAGAAAATTACCATTATAAAGTAGTTTATTTCGCCTCATGCTTTTAGGATGTCGATACTTTTCTGACCGACAAAATAAAAATAACAGCAGTCATGTGTAATAACTAGAACTAACTTATTGTCAGACATAAAAAGAATATAAAATTCGAATTAAAATTCAAAGCATTTTAATAGTTATCACTTGTGTTGGATTGTTTACGGGTAGCCATTTTTAAAGTCATGCCATAATCAGCCACAGTGGACTTGAGTGAAAACACAGACAAACACAGCCCATTTTGATAATTATTCAAAACATCCAAACCATAAATCATTCAAAAACCTGCTTGATAAAGGCCGACGTTTCAGTAACTCACTTAACATCAATTTGGCGCTTTATAAATAATTTGTAGGGGGACACAAATAACTGTGTCTACATACTGAATGCAGGGACAGTTAAATCCATTGGAATTGAAATTATTTGACTTTATTTAAACTGAATACCTGTCTATGAAAAAATAAACTGATAGAAGCGTGAATCAGTTTATGGGTCTAATTTTGGTGAATTTTTGACTTTGAACCTGAATAACACAAAGAGTAATTCATATATTTTCAATGTTAATACCTCAAATAATAGGTGTGTTATCCCTTTATTACTGTGCCAAATATTAATTCCCTAATATATATACAGATATTAAAAATATTACTTTTTCTGTCTCTAATTGACCAAAACCCTTGAATCAGTTTTTGGGTTTATTTTGAAAAAAATGTCACACTTGACTGAACCCCCAGCTGTTTCAAGTTCACTATATATAGACTATAACACAAGGACACTGACCAAATTGTGAGCCTATTTTAGCCAAGTATTTTGTGTAGTGGTGTGTCTTCAAGTACTTCAATTATAAAAACTTTTGTGTGTTTGATGTATAATTACAAATGTAAACACATATTTATGTTTGGGGTGTTTTAGTACATTTTCATTTTTCTGTTCATCACTCTTAATAAAATTTAACAGTCTGGGGAAATAGCATTGGACAACATTACATAAAGAACTTGCATTGTAAGCTATACTAAGGTGCAATACAAATAACAACTAAGGAGGGATAACATGTATGCAAAGTATCAAAACAAGGCAATATCAAATCATTAATTGGTAAACTAAAAGTTGTGAAGCTTTAAAATTTATTAATTGAAGTATTGCTGTTAATGGAATTAACAACAGAATTAGGTAGAATTACCTATAACTAGAGCACTTGGAGAGTGCATACCTCTACCAATGCATGTAATAATAAGTAAATAGATAAATCCAAGATATTTTTTGTATCCAGCTGATAATCCAGATCACTCTAAAAATTTAATGGGATGTAAGGTAGACACATCTTCTGATTTCTTTTCAGAAAGATCCAACTTGTATTAGTTGCAATATTCTGCTAACGCACAAGCAAAGAGACAAGCAGACAGTTTTAAAAAGATTTATTTATTTGGGTTTTTATGTTGCTTTCAACACTGCACAGGTCATATCACGATGGGTAGTTGGAAGGGAAGAGGAAAGCAGTACATAAAGTTGATCAAGGTTCTGTACTGTAAACTGGCAAGCCTCTTTCCTACTTGAGGTCAGGCCATGATTCGAACTCTGATCTCAGAGGTGGGAGGTGAGTGTGTTACCACTGCGCCTCCATGGCCCCCATTATAAAAATGATACCTCCTTGGTGGCGGTAATAATCAGTTGCAGCAATCTATATATCGTAGTCATGAGTGAAATATGTTTGAAATATTACTGTAGAAAACCTTTTGATAGAGTCAAGGTCAAAGGTTAGACTAAGGTCAAAGTATGACATTGCACATCTTTAACTCCTAGCCTATAGCCCTACCAAGTATCAACATCCTTGGTAACATCTAACAGATTCTGAGATACAGACCAGCCAAGATATTTACCCCTGCCCACCCATCCATTCACTTTTCAGCAAAGCTAGATGCCATGTGTGAAAACAATACCTGCATTTGGACAATTTGAAATCATGATTTGGTCAGTCCTAAGTGACCACAGGTAACAGTACAGATATTGTAAAAGTGATAAGTCAAGTGTAACATTTTTTCCCAAAATAGATCCATACACTGATCACAGGGTTTTCAGCAATAAGAGACAAAAAAGACAATGTGTTTACTATTTCTACAACTATTTAGAAAATGATATCTGGTACAATGATAAAGGGATAGCATCTGAGCTATCACCATGAAAACAAATGAAATACTGGATGTGTTATTAAGGTTTGAACGAAAAAAGATACCAAAATTAGACCCATGAACTGATCATTACTTCCACCAAAAAACACTTCATATTCTAGAAATATAAACATGCAGACACACTACTACACATTTGAAATTGGTAAAACAGGCTTATTATTTGATTACTAACCACATATAATATGCCATATATGGTACACGTCATATAGTTGAAGTATTCATTCAGTGTTTACCTTTTTTGCAAAATAGACCCAAAAATAGCATCAGAGATGCCCGTACCCCACAGCCTAGGGAAATATTTTCAACACCATGAGATACAGAAGTACTGTATCAGTACAAACTTCAGGATACTTTCAGAGCACTGTCAGTTATATAAAGGTCCAAACAATGTTTAAATGGAGAAATAATGTTTAAAAGAAAGATCATGCATATAAAGATGAAGTATTAAAACAAGATAATTCAATGACAAGATGACAGCATTAATCAGCACTAAAATTCAACCCTCTGTATCTACATCTGCAAGGCCCGAATTATGGTTTAGATGGTTTGAATATTACCATGCATACAGAAGTGGTAATACATTTAATGAATGCTTATGTGTGGTGTTGGAGCAAAATCTGTGGCTCACTTGATGAAATTCTATCTCTTACAATGGGAAGTTATGAAAGTAAAATTCTTAATAAATTCTAATATGACTTTAATAGTGCTTAATCTGCATCAAAAGAGAGACCCAAAGGTGCAACAAGATTTTATAGGTCAAGGTCACTAGGACAAGGTCAAAGGTCAAATTAAGGTGACACCATGATAATACACACCTATAGCCCCTAACCAATGTCCATAGCAAGTATCAACTTCCTCAACCTTACGGTTTCCAAGATATAGCCCGGACAATATTTTATAGGTCAAGGTGACTACGCCAAGGTCAAAGGTCAAATCAAGGTCAGATCATGACGTTGCACAACTACATCCCCTAACCAATGCCCCTACCAAGTATCAACTTCCTACACCTTACGGTTTCCGAGATATAGCCCAGACAAGGTTTTTGAACTCAAGGTCACTACGGCAAGGTCAAAGGTCAAATCCTGGTCAGACCATGACGTTGCACACCTACACATCCTAACCAATGTCCCTACCAAGTACCAACTTCCTACACCTTACGGTTTCCGAGATATAGCCCGGACAACATTTTATAGGTCAAGGTCACTACGGCAAGGTCAAAGGTCAAATCAAGGTCAGACCATGACATTGCACACCTACACCCCCTAACCAATATCCCTACCAAGTATCAACTTTCTACACCTTACGGTTTCCGAGATATAGCCCGGACAAGATTTTATAGGTTAAGGCCACTACGACAAGGTCAAAGGTCAAATCAAGGTCAGACCATAACACTGCACACCTACACCCCCTAGCAAATGTCCCTACCAAATATCAACTTCCTACACCATACGGTTTCCGAGATATAGCCCGGACAAGATTTTATAGGTCAAGGCCACTACGGCAAGGTCAAAGGTCAAATCAAGGTCGGACCATGACGTTGCAGACCTACACCCCCCAACCAATATCCCTACCAAGTATCAACTTCCTACACCTTACGGTTTCCGAGATATAGCCCGGACAAGATTTTATAGGTCAAGGTCACTACAGCAAGGTCAAAGGTCAAATCAAGGTCACACCATGACATTGCACACCTACACCCCCTAACCAATGTCCCTGCCAAATATCAACTTCCTACACATTACAGTTTCCAATATATAGCCTGGACAAGATTTTATAGGTCAAGGTCACTATGGCAAGGTCAAAGGTCAAATCAAGGTCAGACCATGACGTTGCACACCTACACCCCCTAACCAATATCCCTACCAAGTATCAACTTCCTACACCTTACGGTTTCCGAGATATAGCCCGGACAAGATTTTATAGGTCAAGGTCACTACAGCAAGGTCAAAGGTCAAATCAAGGTCAGACCATGACGTTGCACAACTACACCCCCTAACCAATGTGCCTACCAAGTATCAACTTCCTACACCTTACGGTTTCTGAGATATAGCCCGGACAAGATTTTCAAACTCAAGGTCACTACGGCAAGGTCAAAGGTCAAATCAAGGTCAGACCATGACGTTGCACACTTACACCCCCTAACCAATGTCCCTACCAAGTATCAACTTCCTACACCTTACGGTTTCTGAGATACAGCCCGGACAAACTATTTCCCACCGCCCGCCCGCCCGCCCGCCCGGACGCCCGCCCGCCCGCCCGCCCGCCCGCCCATCCGGACACCATGGGTGAAAACAATACCCCGACAGCCCTTAAGGGCTGTGGGGTAAAAACTGATTCAAGGGTTTTGGTCAATTAGAGACAGAAAAGCCAATATTTGTAATATTTGTATAAATATTCGGGAATTAATATTTGGCACAGTAATAAAGGGATAACACACCTATTATTTGGGGTATTAACATTGAAAATATATGAAATACTCTTTGTGCTATTCAGGTTCAAAGTCAAAAATTCACCAAAATTAGACCCATAAACTGATTCACGCTTCTACCCCAATTCACACTACAGGCAGCATAACAAGTGGTTATAGGCATATGAACAAAACTTCAGATTCTTCCAAGAGAAAGCATGGTAAAACTTTCAACTGATGGGTATACAGCATGAGATCTTTTACTGCTGAAATTTACCAATATTCCATAAGGAAATTGTGTATACTATAGCATTTTCTGGATCCAATGATTACAGTTTTCAAGATTTAACTGAAGTCTCCTTTCAATAACTTTGTTGCACAAACCATCTTTAATTAATTGATAGTCTCTCCAGTCTCCATATCATTAAACAAAACTGAATTTTACAGACAAATAGAGATTCTTTACTGGCACATACACAAAAATGTAAGGTTAAAAAAAGCTAATCACTATTTTTCAGTTAACAAAGAATTTGATTCACCTGTACTTGTTTGGGAGTGATGTCGAACAACTCCATATTTTGTACTGAAAAACCTTTTCACAAGAATGAAAGATAACTTTTTAGAAATGGTCTACTTGAGATCTTGCTTAGCCATTATTAGGAAATAACAAATTTCAACCATAAATTTCCATTATGTATACAACCTCCTGTGCACTTGAAAGTCATTTACTTGCCATAAATGTGGAAACTTTTAGTAGAAGAATAAACTTCATACAATTTTTCAGCATATAAGTATGATATTTGAACCAAAAAGTTGCCACATAGCAATTCTTTCCAACAGGTTGCCAGCAGAAACAAATTTCTGCCATGTCTTGATCAAATAATACTGTAAACAGTAAAACTTAAACGGAAAATTTTTGTTCAAAAAACTGAAAATCCTACCGAATTTGACTATAGGCATATATAGAGGTGTTATCTACAAGAATAAATAAACAGGTTTCATCTGACTATAAAACCCATTACCTTTTATACTTGGATCAGTGCTATTGTTTTGATTTGGTCAGTATGTTTATTTTACCATCACACTTAACAGAGGACTTTGAATATTTTGATTTTGAATATTTTGACCTCTTGAATTTGGACTTCAAGCAACGGATCATCTCACACTAATATCTGACCACACTGATAAATATTGCACAAACCAACAAAAATTTTGCTGGATAGGTAATTGGACAAGATAAATAAATGCAACTACAACTCCAAATGTCACACTCAACTCATCCTAAAGTATCGCACCTAGTTAGTGTAATTTGAACATTTTAATTAGTTAAACGTAGCTTCTATAAGCTGGAATCTTACCATGTAGGACTGGATGCCGTCTCGGGTGGCTGCAGGCACTTGGGCCAACTCAAGAAAAAAAGAGCATAATACTGACCGAATACCCTATTCGGTAAAAACACCTGCTCGAGAGGTGACCTAGATAATGACAAAGAATGCATCTCCTTCTTCTAGTCCCACATGGTAAGTTATAGTAGTGTAATAAAATGACAAGCCTATCATCCGTTGTAAATAAACTAAACTCCAACTTAAACTGTCCACTTAAACATCATATGTAAACCCTATTTGAACCTTCTTGATCCAGATCTAAGCCACCTTATTGCATAAATCAAAGTTGCTACATATTTTGCAGAATTGAAACAATACTTCCATTATTTGTTCTATGTTTCAGAATAGAAAATTTAATAGTAAATTAAATTTTTATAAGTTAATACCTTACCTAGTGGACAGATGCATTTGTCCGGCGCTCTGCCGGTCACGCCAAACGTTAGAAAAAAACGTCCTGAGCTGGGCTCTGGCCGGGACCGGTAGTGTCCTGTTCACTCGCCAGGTGGCTGTACAGCCTACCTGCCGGTATACTGCGCATGCGTGCGCATGCGCTCTTCCTCTTTTTGTTGTCTACCTTATGACCCCTTGTTGGTTATGATAGCGGGGAAGGTAGGGTGGGACTCCCCCTGTCCACTAGGTAAGGTATTAACTTATAAAAATTTAATTTACTATTAAATTTTCTATTTTATTGCGTTAATACAACTTACCTAGTGGACAGATGCAGAATGACTACCCATTGGATGGAGGGTAGCCAAACAAGGGGAACCCATATAGACAATAGTATAACGGGTGTGTCCGGTACCGGTTAAATAAATCAACCTCTAAGGACCAAAACACCCTTGCCCCCCCCTGATTTTTCCTAAGCGGAAACAGCCTGTGCACCAATTCGAGCCGAAGGTGCAGGAAGACTAATGAGGGCATGAACTAACAAATTCATGAATGAGGAAGAAGAACAGGAGCAAAGAAACACCATCCTTGAGGAGCTCCTGGATCCACTTTGGATCATGGCAATCCAGTAGCAAAGGAAAGTGGAGGTTTTTTTTTTTTTTTTTTTATATATATATATATATACACTAAACCCAACAAAACATGTGTACACTATATACAGTCAGCAATAAGACTATTACTGATGTTCGTGGATCTGCTGAGCAGCTACCACAGGACCTAGGTGGTACAACTCTGAATCCGCCCAGGCTAGGTCCTTCAGGTAGAATTGTGTAAAAGTGTTGTGGGCCTTCCAATGGCAAGCTGATAGGATCTGCTCCAAGGAAACCCCACCCTGAAAGGCTTTGGATGCGGCAAAGGCCCGCACATCATGAGCCCGAACTTGATGTATAGTTTGAGCCTCATGATCGGAAAGCTGATAGCACAACAACACAGTTTGCTTGATCCAGGAAGAAACAGTAGCCGGCACAATGTCCTTCTGAAAACTCTTCCGGAAAGACACAAACACCAGATCTTTGCCCGAGCGTAAGTCCTTGGTCCTGTCTAGATAGTAACACAAGGCCCTGACCGGGCAAAGTGACTTGTCCTCCTTGAGGGACCTGTCCAATGATGGAGCCAACGCGGGAATGACAACCGGTGCCACAGCAGCTGGGCCGTTCCGCGCTAGTTGATTCTTAGATAGAAAACTGGGAGAGGGATATAATGAGACCTGACTCCAATTCTCCTGATGCCTGATGTTGCGGTATAACCATGCATGGATTTCGCTCCGCCTTTTGCCGGAACCCAAAGCCAATAGGAAAACCGTCTTAAAGGTCAAATGTTTAAGAGAGGCCTTCCGCATGGGTTCGAAAGGAGCTTTGGTCAACTGGTGGAGCACTAATGAAAGATTCCACGCAGGGACTCCCCGCCTGCCTTTCGGCTTGTCTCTATGGAAACTGTCCAACAAGCGAGTCAGACTTTCATCCTTGCCAAAATGAACCGGGTCGTTACCCACCATATCGGCAATAGCTGTTCTGTAGCCTTCTATAGTACTGGGTTGTAACTGTCTCTCCTTAAAGAGATACAACAAGAAATCGGCCACTTGTTTTAGAGAGGGCGCCCTGAAGTCCACCTGGCTGGATTCGCACCACTTAACAAAAATGGCCCACTTTGACTTATAGACCGCTCTGGTTGAACTTCTCTGAGGAGCCTCAATTCTTGCTGCCACCTCCTCAGAGAACCCTTGTCGCCTGATGGACGAGGCTCTAGGAGCCAAGCATGCAGATTCAGATGATTCAAGTTCCTGTGGAGAAGGCCGTTGAACGGTTGAGTCAACAGGTTCCTCTCCAAAGGAAGACTGAAGGGAATCTGACTTGATAGATTGATCAGGTCCCAAAACCAAGAAATGTTGGGCCAACCCGGAGCGATTAAGATCATTCTGTGAAAATCCTGATTCACCAGTTTGGATGTGACCTGACTGAGCAGGGAGACTGGAGGAAAGGCGTACACATTCAGGTTGCACCATGGAAGGCTGAGAGCATCCACCGCCCAAGCTGTCGAGTCCGGAACTGGAGAGACAAACTTGGGAAGCTTGTGATTGAATCGGGTGGCAAAAAGATCTATCTGCGGCTGGCCCCAGTTGGAGCACAAGCGATTGAACACCTGTTGGGACAAGCACCACTCGGTCTGGATCACCTGATTGTGCCGGGACAGCTTGTCTGCTATGACATTTAACCGACCCGGAATGTGCCTGGCTCTCAGAACTATTCCTCTGGGGTGGCACCAGGAAAGGAGTCTCCAGAGGAGGGCACAAAGAGAGCCTGATTTCATACCCCCTTGTTTGTTGATATAGGCGACCACAGTTGTGTTGTCGGTCGCCACCAAGACAATCTGGTTCAGACAGAGAGGCTCGAAACTCTTGAGGGCCAGAAAGACTGCCTTTAGTTCCAAGAAGTTGATATGAAGTTGACTTTCTACTTCTGACCAAACTCCTCTTGCCGTAGAGTCCCCTAAGTGAGCGCCCCAACCTTCGTTTGATGCGTCGGTGAACAGTTGAAGGGCGTGACTTAATGGATGTAAGGGTTGGCCCCTTAACACATTTTCCTCGTCTAACCACCAATCTAGGTGAGGTTGCAGAGAGGGAGGTAGAGGAATGACTTTCTCTAGGACCTCGGGTACCTGCCAGTGTCTTTTTAGGTGCCACTGAATGGGACGCATGTGGAGACGACCTGACCAGACCTGTTTCTCGGTGGCTGTCAAGAGTCCTATCAAGGACATGAACTGCCTTACCGTGCAACTGTCCTGAGCCTTTAAAAACAACAGCTTCTGACGCAAGCTTGCCCATCTTTCTTGAGTTGGCAAAACCCGACCCGTCAACAGGTCGAACCGGTAACCGACGAAGGTAAAGACCTGTTGAGGATTCAACTCCGACTTTTTGATGTTGACCAGCCCAGTTCGTGGCAAAGCGACAACGCAACATCAATTCTCCTGATGCCTGATGTTGTGGTATAACCATGCATGGATTTCGCTCCGCCTTTTGCCGGAACCCAAAGCCAATAGGAAAACCGTCTTAAAGGTCAAATGTTTAAGAGAGGCCTTCCGCATGGGTTCGAAAGGAGCTTTGGTCAACTGGTGGAGCACTAATGAAAGATTCCACGCAGGGACTCCCCGCCTGCCTTTCGGCTTGTCTCTATGGAAACTGTCCAACAAGCGAGTCAGACTTTCATCCTTGCCAAAATGAACCGGGTCGTTACCCACCATATCGGCAATAGCTGTTCTGTAGCCTTCTATAGTACTGGGTTGTAACTGTCTCTCCTTAAAGAGATACAACAAGAAATCGGCCACTTGTTTTAGAGAGGGCGCCCTGAAGTCCACCTGGCTGGATTCGCACCACTTAACAAAAATGGCCCACTTTGACTTATAGACCGCTCTGGTTGAACTTCTCTGAGGAGCCTCAATTCTTGCTGCCACCTCCTCAGAGAACCCTTGTCGCCTGATGGACGAGGCTCTAGGAGCCAAGCATGCAGATTCAGATGATTCAAGTTCCTGTGGAGAAGGCCGTTGAACGGTTGAGTCAACAGGTTCCTCTCCAAGGGAAGACTGAAGGGAATCTGACTTGATAGATTGATCAGGTCCCAAAACCAAGAAATGTTGGGCCAACCCGGAGCGATTAAGATCATTCTGTGAAAATCCTGATTCACCAGTTTGGATGTGACCTGACTGAGCAGGGAGACTGGAGGAAAGGCGTACACATTCAGGTTGCACCATGGAAGGCTGAGAGCATCCACCGCCCAAGCTGTCGAGTCCGGAACTGGAGAGACAAACTTGGGAAGCTTGTGATTGAATCGGGTGGCAAAAAGATCTATCTGCGGCTGGCCCCAGTTGGAGCACAAGCGATTGAACACCTGTTGGGACAAGCACCACTCGGTCTGGATCACCTGATTGTGCCGGGACAGCTTGTCTGCTATGACATTTAACCGACCCGGAATGTGCCTGGCTCTCAGAACTATTCCTCTGGGGTGGCACCAGGAAAGGAGTCTCCAGAGGAGGGCACAAAGAGAGCCTGATTTCATACCCCCTTGTTTGTTGATATAGGCGACCACAGTTGTGTTGTCGGTCGCCACCAAGACAATCTGGTTCAGACAGAGAGGCTCGAAACTCTTGAGGGCCAGAAAGACTGCCTTTAGTTCCAAGAAGTTGATATGAAGTTGACTTTCTACTTCTGACCAAACTCCTCTTGCCGTAGAGTCCCCTAAGTGAGCGCCCCAACCTTCGTTTGATGCGTCGGTGAACAGTTGAAGGGCGTGACTTAATGGATGTAAGGGTTGGCCCCTTAACACATTTTCCTCGTCTAACCACCAATCTAGGTGAGGTTGCAGAGAGGGAGGTAGAGGAATGACTTTCTCTAGGACCTCGGGTACCTGCCAGTGTCTTTTTAGGTGCCACTGAATGGGACGCATGTGGAGACGACCTGACCAGACCTGTTTCTCGGTGGCTGTCAAGAGTCCTATCAAGGACATGAACTGCCTTACCGTGCAACTGTCCTGAGCCTTTAAAAACAACAGCTTCTGACGCAAGCTTGCCCATCTTTCTTGAGTTGGCAAAACCCGACCCGTCAACAGGTCGAACCGGTAACCGACGAAGGTAAAGACCTGTTGAGGATTCAACTCCGACTTTTTGATGTTGACCAGCCCAGTTCGTGGCAAAGCGACAACAGAACTTGGGTGTGAAGGAGACCAATTTCCCTCGAAGGGGCTCTCAGTAACCAGTCGTCGAGGTACTGGTGGATTCTTATACCCCTGTTCTGAGCCATAAGTTTCACCTCCTTGACTATCTTGGTGAACTCTAGAGGAGCCGTGGCCAACCCGAAGGGAAGGGCAGTGAACTGGTACGCTCTTTTGTTGAGGAAGAATCGCATGTACTTCCTCGACCGGGGGTGAATAGGGATGTGAAAGTATGCGTCGCTGAAATCCAGCGAGGTCACCCACTCCCCTTTCTGTAGTGAGGTCCGGATGGTTTCCGGAGTTTCCATCTTGAATGTGCCGGTTTTGAGGAACTTGTTCAACCGACTCAGATCTAAAATAGGCCGCCACTTGTTTTCCGGTTTGGGTACTAAAAACAGCCGGTTGTAGAAGGCGAGAGAAGACCGGACCAGGACTGGCTCCACTACCAACTTTCCTTGGAGAGAGATCAGTGCCTCTTTGAGGAAACGGCTTTTGACCGGATTGGCATAACTGCTCTGAATGATTGGAACCCTGGTGAGAGGAGGTCTTAATCTGAAAGGTAGGCTGTAACCCTCCTTTAAAATGGAGACTGCCCGAGGGTTTGCGCCTAACCTTTGCCAAACTTGCCAAAACTTTTGAAGACGGCCTCCTACAGGACCATCGTGCACAACAGTGGGGACACCTTGAGCATTTTGGACAAAAAGACATGGATCGACACAAGAAACACTGTTCACATGCTTTATTTTTCTCAACACTGGTACGGGACTTAGACCTTTCTTTTGCGGAAGCCCGGTGGTAGCTACAGAAAGAGCATGAGTTGCAACATGAAAGAACACATCGTGATTTACATGATCTACTTGCCTCATGGGAAAGTCTGGATTCTGAGATGTGTGGGGTCTTGAACCTGTCTGAACTGAAGCCAGTAATTGACCCGAAGTTTTTGTTAAAATGTCTTTTACTGTCTCTTGAATACTGGAACTGGCCATTTCCGGTGGAACTGGACTTAACTTTGAACAAAGAACTGGTTTGTGACAAACTTTCTTGACTAAGTTTAGAGTCTGTTTTCTGCCCAACCGATTTAATGTCTTGACTACAGAGGTTGGGTTGTATTGGTAACTGTCATTTTTGTTGTTTAAATCCACGGGAGCGAGAGAAACGGGGGTTAGTACTACGACCCCTTCCTCTTGATCTGCCCCTGCCCCGAGCAAACTGTCGCCATGGTTGGGTAGGTTCAGCTGAAGCTGCATTTCTAGAATCCCGGCGATCATAGGGTTGGAACCTATTCTGGTTTCGCCACCCAGTGCGCTGCATAGCACCCGGACCGGGCCTTGGAGCAGCACTGGTGGTTTCAGACTTAGTAATATCCTGTTCTGCAATGCATATCAGGTCATCAGGGAAGAGACCGTAATTGAACAATGGGGCATTCCTGAGCCGATTCCAGGTGTCAGACTTTACTCCAGGCTTGACATGGTCTAAATAAGAGTCACGTCTAAGAAGCACAAGATTTGCCATGTTGACGAAAAGGCTGTCAGCTAGATGCTGCAATGAAGTTCCCATGGCAATGGAGACATTTTGATGGAAGGCTAGGTAGTCTTTCAGGTCGTGAAGAGCCTCTGAGACTTCTTTGGGGGCCTTTCCTTTATTGAAGTTCGACTGAAGGCACACTAAGCTCTGATTCATACGGTCCTGCAGTTCACTAGCACATCTGTTAAAGCCTGCAGCCTGGTTGACAATGTAGCTGCCTTCTTTGGCATTCCGTTCCCATCGACGTAGGTATTCTTGGGAAATAGGGCGTGAAACAGGACCAGAAGGCGGATAGGAAGAGGCCGTGGTAATACGTGGAAATTGTGAATTCACTTTTGCCTCGGTATTCCTCCAACTAAACACAGACTTGCCAGGGCGAGGAGTAGTGTCAGGTTTGAGGGTGTGCATCTGGTACCAACGCGCTTGCGATTTCGGCATCTTAATGAATTGGTCCTTCTTCAGACCACTTGAGTCTTGACTCCTAGAGGGATAACCCTCAGCCACCGTGGTATTTAGACGCTCAAGTTTTTGACATAACCAGTCGTCTGGTGGCATAGCTACAGACACACGAGACGGTCTCCTGGGAACCTTCCCTTTCCAAGGGTTGTTACTTTTGTCGGGCTCACTAAAATCAGCCTCAAAAACCGGGATATGATTCCATCCCATAAAGGATCTAACAGACCGGACTGTCTCACGGTAGTTCATATCCTCTGTAACTTCTTGTTTTTCACCAGTATCCGACAGTTCCCCTTCATCAGGTTCAGAAGCTGAATAACGCTCACTGTCTTCCGGTTCATATGGTAGATCAGAAAATACACTAGCCTGTGAATAATCTTCCAGACCGGTGGTTCTGTAATTGGCACTGGCCTGAGAGTAACTGGGAGCCGGACCGGTAGCTGACAGTTCCTTTGTCGGTGGACCGGTTGACTGGCCAGCCGGCTGAGAGACAGGTGCTTTGGCCGGAAGAGCTTGAGAGCCGGTGTCGGTCATGTCTTCGGCGGGTGCCTGTGATGAACTTGTGGGTAGTTGTTTTGCACCGACCGGATTTAGTTCAGATGTATGCTTTTGCCTGTCGGTGGGTTTTTCAGAATGTTTACCGGAGTGTCGGTGAGTCTTCTTATCAGACTTCTTGTGTTTGTGAGGTTTTTTCTTGTCCGGTTTAACATCAGACCCGTTATCATCTGCAGCTTCTGCCGGAGGCCACACCGGACCGGTGGGTCGGGCAGAAGAAGGGTCAAGGAATGGAGTATCTGATAGTACCTTTTGAGCAGAAACTGGTTTAACAGGCATAGAAGGAGCAGTAAAAATGTTACCTCTTGAGAGAAGAGCCTCAAATCTTGCAAACTGCTCAGACATCTTGTCAGATAATGCAACTAACTGATCAGAAGTGACATAAGAGGCGTCTGAAGTAGAAGCAGAAGACGCGGCAGGTGCCTGCGCGGCAGGCTGCGCAGAGGGCTGAGATTCCGGTACTGGATGCGCAGAAGGGTGCGCAGAAGAATTATCTGTCGGAGCGTTAGCAGACGACAAGTCTTCCACCGGAGAAATAACTGTCACCTCTTTGGGGGACACTAGCAATCCTGCTTTCCTTTCCTTTCTTATTCTATAAGATGGAGTAGACAAAGTTTCCTTTTGTGTATCCGAAGATTGATCACATAATGAGCAAGGTTTGTCCTTGACACACGGGTCCTCCCCCAACTTCTTCTCTCTACATCTTGCACAACGTTCGTGAAGATCAAACGCAGCCATTATATGTCCGCAAGCGCCTCTGCGCTGCCCTTTAAAATCTCCAGGGGATGCCATGAATATTCAGTAATAATTTAATATGAAATTGATGTAACTTTAAAATGTCTATCCAACTCTAAAATGAAAAACGTCTCTTTATAAATCTTTTGACAACTTTTTTAAAATGGCGCCAAACAAAAAGAGGAAGAGCGCATGCGCACGCATGCGCAGTATACCGGCAGGTAGGCTGTACAGCCACCTGGCGAGTGAACAGGACACTACCGGTCCCGGCCAGAGCCCAGCTCAGGACGTTTGGCGTGACCGGCAGAGCGCCGGACAAATGCATCTGTCCACTAGGTAAGTTGTATTAACGCAATAAAAACATTATCTCAGACTTCAGGTATACTCACACTAATATTTGATCTGAACACCAAAATTGACAATAAAATATAAACAAAAGGAGAGTGCCCGTGAACGGGCACTGTGTCAGCTGACTGAGTGTTTTTGATTTGTGAAGGTGATTAGAGGACAGAATAATTATCAGGAAAAGGGCTGTACAGAAATACAGTAAATGGTAACTGAACAGCAAGTTCGAAAGAAATTCCGAAGCTGACAGAAGAAAAGGATACAAAAGTTGTGCCCTGTAAATGGAATTATGAAGGAAAATAACAAGGTAATTGTTTAAGTGTAAAAAATAGGTTAAAACATATTTAAAGAAATACTACAAATGCAATATCCTCGTTCGACCTTGAAGAAGGGGTCCAAGGTCAAATCTAACCACACAAATACATTCCCAGCCCATGATTTCCTATGGTTTACCATTCCAAACCTCTAGGACCAATTATAAACGAGTTATAAGCACTTTTAAGCTTGGCTGTCCTCATTTGACCTTGAAGGAGGGGTCCAAAGGTCAAATCTGACCATACCAAAAGATTTCGAGCCAATGATTTCCTATGGGGTGGTTTACCATCCCAAATCTCTGTCACCAATAATAAGCGAGTTGTAGGCACTTTCAATTTTCGCTATCCTCATTTGACCTTGAAGGAGGGTTCCAAGGTCAAATCGGACCATATCAACAGATTCACAGCCCATGATTTCCTGTCTGTTTACCATCCCAAACCTCTGGTACCAATAATAAGCGAGTTATAAGCACTTTTAAGTTTGGCTATCCTTGTTTGACCTTGAAGGAGGGGTCATTGAAGGTCAAATCTGACCACACCAAAAGATTCCCACCCCATGATTTCCTACAGGTTGGTTTATCATCCCAAACCTCTAGGATCAATAATAAGGGAGATATAAGCACTTTTCATGACTGACAAAAAACACCTGTGGCGGCCATCTTGTTTCTCAAAATGAGGCCAAAAATATTCCCAGACAACATTTTATGGTTATTAATATATACTGCAAACTTAAGAAAGCTAGCTATAATATTTTTTTTCATCAGAGCAGTAATGGTGAAATCTCTCTCTACACACTGCGGCTATCCAGTGGATACAATGATTTACTCAACAGTGAGAACCTGAAAGTAGCTATTGCTCAGCTATGCCATGACATAGAGGTCTGCAATTTCACTATGTTATAGCTGACCAAAAATTCTGTGAATAACATATTTAACAAATTACTCTAAATGTAATAGTTTTCAAGTTACAACTGATTTACTCAACAGTGAGAACCTCAAAGGAACTATTACTCAGCTATGCAATGAGCTACATGTCTGAAATTTTACTATGTTATAGCTAACCCAAAAGTAGGTGAACAACATATTTAAGCAAACTACTGTAAATGCAATAGTTTTCAAGCTACAACTGATTTACTCAATAGTGAGAACCTGAAAATAGCTATTGCTCCGCTATGCCATGAGCTATAGGTCTGTAATTTCACTATGTTATAGCTGACCCAAAAGTAGGTGAACAATATATTTTAACAAAATACTCCAAATGCAATATTTTTCAAGTTATAGCTGATTTACTCAACAGTCAGTACCTGAGAATAGCTATTGCTCAGTTGTGCCATGAGCTATAGGTCTATAATTTCACTATGTTATAGCTGACCCAAAAGTAGCTGAATAACATATTTGCACAAATTTCTGTAAATGCAATAGTTTTCCAATTATAACTGATTTACTCAACAGTGAGAACTTCAAAGTAGCTATTACTCAGCTATGAAATGAGCCACAGGTCTGAAACTTCACTATGTTATAGCTGACCCCAAAATAGGTGAATAACATATTGAAACAAAATACTCTAAATGCAATAGTTTTCAAGTTATAAGTGATTTACTCAACAGTGATAACCTAAAAGTAGCTATTACTCAGCTATGCCATGAGCTACAGGTCTGAAATTTTACTATGTTATAGCTGGCCCAAAAGTAGCTGAATAACATATTTATACGAAATTCTCTAAATGCAATAGTTTTTAAGTTACAAGTGATTTTACTCATGATGGAAGTTACTGAAAAGCCCAAAAGTAGCTATTACTCACTTAGCTATTGAGACAGACACCCAACTTACTCACCATATTGTAGCTATGAAAAAAGTAGCTGAATAACATATTTTAACAAAATGCTCTAAAAGCAACACTTTTCAAGTTATAAGTGATTTACTCAACAGTGATAACCTAAAAGTAGCTATTACTCAGCTATGCCATGAGCTACAGGTCTGAAATTTTACTATGTTATAGCTGACCCAAAAGTAGCTGAATAACATATTTATACGAAATTCTCTAAATGCAATAGTTTTCAAGTTATAAGCGATTTACTCAACAGTGATAACCTAAAAGTAGCTATTACTCAGCTATGCCATGGGCTACAGGTCTGAAATTTCACTATGTTATAGCTGGCCCAAAAGTAGCTGAATAACATATTTATACGAAATTCTCTAAATGCAATAGTTTTTAAGTTACAAGTGATTTCACTCAAGTTACTGAAAAGCCCAAAAGTAGCTATTACTCACTTAGCTATTGAGACAGACACCCAACTTACTCACCATATTGTAGCTATGAAAAAAGTAGCTGAACAACATATTTTCACAAAATGCTGTAAATGCAACACTTTTGAAGTTATAAGTGATTTAGTGCATGATTTCATGAATTTTAATGCATTAAATATTATTAAAAAAATTTATTAAAAAAAAAGTAAGACAGATCCAGGTCTCATACTCACACAAGAGAATCTACCTCTGGCCTAGTACATATATGCAAGATATGAAAGAAATCCCTGCAATAGTCACTGAGAAAATTGTGATAAAAAGTTGAAATTTTCACACTTTTGGTGGGGGTACCCCCCTTGTAATGTCTCTGGCAAACAGAAGAACAGACAGATTTGCATGCCTTGAACAATTTTTCATCCTCGATAGATAAGGTATCTTTTAAAAAAAAACAGCATGTCTCTAGGCCTTGTAGTTTTGGAGAAGAAGTTGTTCACGCGGACGCGGACGCCCACGCCGCAGAGTGATGACATAATGTCAGCTGACTGACAAGTCAGCTGACATAAAAATATATAAAAGCAATGCACATCCTACCTTGATGAATCTTTTCTATGTACAGATGAAGTGACAGATTCCACAGATGAAGTAAACTGGAATTAAACAATATACAGTGACACTTGTGTACAAAGACTGCAAATGGTAAATGGAAAAATGGTCTGTATAAAGAACTGGTCTGATATAGAGGTAAAAATTAAGGGGAAAATCATTCTTGGGAATCAAGAAGAGGTTTTTATGCAGAGGCATGTCCTTATTCTGGTACAGTATTTATTCTAGTAGTGCTATTGTTTATGTATACAAAAACTGGTTTCTGAGTCCTGAAAACAAAACAAGATCTGGTATTTCATTTGGTTTAGTATTCTTCTGGTTGAAAAATGTAGACTTCTGTACATGAGACATAAATATAAATGCAAAAGAGAATGACAATATTATAATGCTAAAAGACATCATATTTAACCATTATGAAGGTATTTTCTTAAACATTTTAAACTAGACCTATGCATCGGAGAACTGATGCAAATCTGTATCCACCGGAAAGACAACTCACCAAAGCCAGTGAACCATCATTTGACCTTGAAGGTCAAAAGGTCAAATCTGACATCAGAAGATTACCAGTCCACAATATCCTGCAAGTTGGTTTCACATTGCCAACCTCTAGGATCAATAATTAATGAGTTATAAACCCTTATAAGTTTGGCTGTCCTCGTTTGACCTTGAAGGAGGGGCCCAAGGTCAAATCTGACCACATCAGAAGATTCCCAGCCCATAATTTCCTATTTGTTGGTTTACCATCCCAAACCTCTAGGACCAATAATAAGGAAGTTATAAGCACTTTCAAGTTTGGCTATCCTCGTATGACCTTGAAGTAGGGGCCCAAGGTCAAATCCGACCACACCAGAAGATTCCCAGCTTATGATTTCCGTTAGGTTGTTTAACCATCCCAAATGTCTTGAACCAATAATAAGTGAGTTATAAGCACTTTTAACTTTGGCTATCCTCGTTTGACCTTGAAGGAGGGGCCCAAGGTCCAATCCGACCACACCGGAAGATTCCCAGCACATGATTTCCTACAGGTTGGTTTACCATCCCAAACATCCAGGACCAATAATAAGCGAGTTATAAGCACTTTTAAGTTTGGTTATCCTCGTTTGACATTGAAGGAGGGGCCCAAGGTCAAATCTGACAACATCAAAAGATTCCCAGCCCATGATTTCCTATAAGTTGCTTTACCATCCCAAACTTCTAGAACCAATAATAAGCGAGTTATAAGCATTTTTAAGTTTGGCTATCCTCGTTTGACCTTGAAGGAGGGGTCCAAGGTCAAATCTGACCACATCAAAAGATTCGCAGCATATGATTTTCTATAGGTTGGTTTCACATTGCAAACATCTAGGACCAATAATAAGGGAGATATAAGCACTTTTAAAGTCCACTACGTGGGTTACTTTGGCACTCCGTGGATGACCTTGAATTAAGAGCTTCAAGGTCAAATGTCTGCAAGAGGACATATATATCTGTTATCCATATCACCTATGAAGACATTCAACCTTCTACCTATGAGAAACAGCCAGTAGAAAAATGTAGATAATTTTCAAAGAAATGCCCGCGGCGGCCATCTTGTTTTTCAGAATGAGGCTAATTTCCTTCCCAGAGAAGCTTACCCCCCAATGAAGATATCCTGCAAATTTGGTGAACCTTGCTGGTGTAATTTTCCTCTTAGAGCATTAATGCCGAAAATTCTCTACGCGCGGCGGCGGCATAGCGAATGCTAAACCAACGTATCCACCGCATGCTTCCGGTGGATACAAAAATTACTAAGATATTTTATATATTTTTAGGTATCTTCTCAGCACTTGACAGCGGTTGGCGCTATTTTTTAAACAAAATATGTTTAACCAGACTTCTGTTCAACCAGACTTCAACCGTATTCAGAAATCCCAACTCTTGAGTCTATTGTGTGTAATGACCAAATTAAATAATCCTACGAAAATATCTAGTGCAGAGACAACCATAAACCTTATGCAAAAAATTACTTGTTTGTTTGACTGTACTTTTTAGCTTACCTTATTAAATTAAGCTTTCCTCCTTCATAGATGTTTTCAACCCCTCTCTGCAATATTGAAAATACAGAGGGCAAAGTAAAATCTTTTTACTTTAATGTTTATCATAAGTACACAAACTTTTGTGCTTTTTTATATAAAACAGGCAATTGTAACTGAAAGGCATGATACTGAAATGAGATATCCCCTGCAGCCCTCCTCTAGTCTAGACAACCCAATGTTTGAAGACATTATTCTATCCACTCATGATTCATAACTACAATTAGTGATTGTAGCTGGTCTTGGTATGGTAGAATTCATGAGTATGATATTAAGCATCGAAAAAGTTGGAAAATTATAAAAATATGTCTCAAATGTGTGTATTTACCTCGCATGTGAGGTAACAATCACATTTACTCATCTGTATCACATTTGACATTTGGAAGCTAATTTTATTCTACAAAGATGAATTTGAAAAATCTGTCGACATTTTACAGCCATAAATCTGAAGGGAACATGAGACACCACAACTGCTTTAATTTGATTTTCCAGATAAGTGGGTAAATTATTGGTAGAAAGCCTTCTTTGGACTATAAAATTAGCTCTACTTAAATATTTATATTGAAAAACAAAACCTTTGTAAGCAGCTTACATTCCATTGGGCCAACCAAACAGAAAACTTTTTTGTGTTTACTATCTATAATGCTATACAACACAATATGTGGGGCACCTACCCGCTGGATCTCTTTCTCACACTCTCTGAGCAGTATTTCAGGCACTTTGACATTGAGCTGAGAGCCGTGTATCCTGTAACCGTCCAATGTACCCTCTAAAATGGATTCCACAACTTCCCTCTCACCTGCCTTGTTTCTGTTCAAATCATCAAGAATTTTCCAGTGGTCACGAACCTATGAGACAATAAACTCAAGTGTCACTTGCATGTATGTAAACAAAAACTTCATAGTACATTACAAACTCTGTTGTGAAAGACCAAAAAAACAACAGATTAAATTCAAAAGCTGTCAATGTGTAAGTATACTAATGTGTTCCATTATTTTCAAGCTATGGACAGTTAGAAAAATCAGAGTTCAGGAGCTAATAAGGATGAATAGTTCCCACAAAACAGGATCTATGTGATAGTTTTCCTTGAAACATTCAATTACCAATATTTATAATACAACAAGAGTCTCTAAGATTCTACATAGTCAGTAAACTAAGACTCAGGCTTTATATCCTCAAAAGAGAAGTATTGTTTGTCATAAGCATAAAGTCTGGGGCAAGACTGGTGCTCTTAGCACATTTAAAATGTTACTGCAAAGGAGGATGTACAGTTTTTTATAAAACACTGGATACAGGTACAACCTTATTGACAACCAAATAAACTAGAAAACATTTTGTCATTGGGATGTCTGGGTCCATATTCAAAGATATTCTCATTCCTGCAATACTCTTATCCTAAATGCTTTCAAAAAAATAAAAATTTTTGAAAATGTAACAAAAAGAAATTGTTGTAAGTTTACCAAAATGATATCTTGTGCTGATAAGCAGCTAAAATACTAATGTTTCTTTTGTTTTCTACACACCAATTGTACCAGATTTATTATTTTATTTTTAGAACTCTAAATATTTTCAATAATTGAAAAGTTTTATTCCTAAATTTTTCTTTGGTTTATTCAAATAATTTTTCTAACAAATGTTTTTTGTTTTGTTTTTAAAAAAAAAAAAATTCTGAGAAGAGTAATAAAACAGTGATTAAAAAAATGATGACATATATGAGCCCTGGTTTCTACAATAAGTACCTTACCTTTTGCACTCTCTGTGCTCTCTTAATACTCTCTACACTATTGTCATACTCTGTCATCTTGCTCCTGTTCTTCACAGAGGATGGGCTAAAAATACATGTATAGAATAAATTCTTATGTACACCCAATATTAGTACAGGTTTAAACAATATTGAAAAAAATATATCAGTCACATAGAGAACAATTTACATCATATCGAAATAGCTCCAGTCTACTCATATACCACTTTTAATTTGTCAAATTTCTTTCATCCAATCTTTGTTAAGTTAGGAAAAATAAAACTTATCCTGCACTGAATTTTGCAGTGGCAGTACATCACATCTTTATTACCTTGATAGAGTAAGAAATCTACAATTCGCCACATGTGAAAATACTAATAAAATAAATGAATTGTGGTGCGATTTGTTGACTGTAAAGTAAATTAAGGCTTTTTGAACTGAAAAATATCAATTTTTAGACAAAAACATCATTTTCTTCATAAAATTAACTGAGGTTTTAGAGGTGGCGAATTTTAGATTCCTGGCGAATTTTAGATTACTTACTCTACCTATTCTCTTTGGTTCCTTTTATTATATATTCGTAAAGAATAACCCTCGCCTCTTAATATTTCTATTTTTTTTTCCATTCATTTCTTTCATTCAAATATTCTTTTAGTTTTCAGACACTGTAGTGCATTTCATTGCAGCATCATATGATATTATGGTTAGTTTTAATTGTTAATATCATTTGTATTTGTATACTCTTATAACAAGTTCCTGACAATACTCTCCATACCTGGCAGTTCCCAGTTCCAGGGACTTGTGGAGTTCTGACTTGACCTGTCTCTCTAACTCCCTGATCTGGCTGCTTAGAGTTCTGTATTCCTGCACCTCTCCCCTGAAACCACAGCATGGGTAATTTACCATGTTACACGGCAACAAATAAGGGCGTTAGTTCATGCTGGGATGAGTTTTCCCTAACTTGAATCATAACTCATGGATAATATATATGTCGATTGTATCATTTAAGTTCAAGTTTCACAAAAAAGCTGTACAACAAGTGCTTGAAAGGTCAATTTTAGCATGCTTCTTTTCACAAAACAATCATTAATCGCCCGATTGTGGCCCGAGTGATCATCTT
This sequence comes from Sabellastarte sp. h YS-2021, assembly GCA_964017235.1. Classification (NCBI taxonomy): domain Eukaryota; kingdom Metazoa; phylum Annelida; class Polychaeta; order Sabellida; family Sabellidae; genus Sabellastarte; species Sabellastarte sp. h YS-2021. The sequence goes on from OZ024928.1 coordinate 44,423,326, forward strand.
GAAAATCCTTTCACACCTAGAATTTGATGTGAGGAAAGAGCTTCATAAAAGAGGCTTAATTTAGTCATAAAATTAACAAACGTGTAAAGAATTTCCCACAAATTAAGGAAATATAAAGGTTGTTTCCTCATTGGTGTAATTCATGTAATCTGGCAAATTTCCTTTTTTTTATCTAAGTGACAATGGAAAAGTCTGTCAATGACCCAACACATATGTTCATCAAATTAGTCTACTCACAACTTATTGTATCCTAAAAATAGCTAGGCTAACAAGCAAACAACAGATACTTATTATTCGTCTGTAGAATCAAATATCAGTTGATAACAAGTTGTTATTGACAACAAATACTTGACAGATTTTAATTATCTGAAACATTTATATTTCCAAGGTGATTTTCTTTAAAGTTTTCTATAAAAATGTAAACTTTATCCTAATAAGATTCTTGGATCTCAAATCTTCCCAATTCTAATTTTCCAAGTAAAATATCAATTGCAGATAATGGTCAGACGGGAGCTCTTGGTCATGCAGATATCAAAACGTATTGCAAATTATGATGTTTCCACAATGGCGTTTAACCTATATGGGTACTGGACAAATGTATCTAATCTCATCTAGTCTAATCTAGTCTGTATGACAAAACAGCTAAGTTAAATAAACATACACAAACAGACGCCAAATAGTTGAATATTCACCAAATACCATGATGAAATATTTGAATAGTGATTTTGCTATTCAGTTTAACCCTTATAAAATGGCAAGACCACACACTTAGCAAACTGTTTCCACTCCTCCTCCACAGCTACCACTTCCTGTACGAGGGCTAGGTACTGCTTCCTGTACTGTATGGCTTGTCTCTGCAGCGCCATCTGTATCATGCCACTCAGATTCTGGTTCTGTGACGTTAACACGGGCGGCCGCAAGAACTCGCGCTGCTTGTAACCTAGTGAAGTAACAATAACAGAAAAATATATGGAACAAGTATATTAAGAAAATTGTGATCCTGTGCTTTTGGATAAATGTTAACAACATATATCATCCTTGCTTTGTCGCTATGGTGTTTATGTATAAATACATGTGTTCATCAACGCCTTACTGTAAATGATTGCATCCTTGATAGGGTTTCTTCTGTAATGTTATACAAATTCAAGGTAACACAAATAATACAAAAACTTAAATGATAGAGTCAACAAAGTGCCATGACTAAAACGTAAACCAACTCCATACCTTAAAGGGTTGTACAACCATACCAAATTGGGCTAAAGTCAGTCTTTTAATAGAGTGGAAGCAGATTCAGGCTTGGAGTGGAGAGATATCTTTGTAACATAAATAGTTAAAACCAACAAGTCAAAGATAAGATGAAAATGTGCACAGACTATTAATGCATAAATATTTGACATGACAAAATTTCAGATAATTTAGAAATATGATTAAATCTGGGAATAAATGATTACATCTGAAGTTTGGTAAACAGACATTTACGTAATGTATGATTCTTGGTCTTTTATGTTAACTGGCTAGGTCTTTGGACTTATGATTAGTCACCTGGTTTTTGCCCCTCAGAGTCTGTCAATTGATGTAGATTAACTGTTATAAAAGTCCACATTAGATAAGATTAGAAGTTATTGGTTACTCAAAATTCTTTCTAATACCTAAAACTAAGAAAACCCTTTGGGTTTATATTTCTTAAAAATACTCATCCTAGCAATTCTTTTATCTTTTTCTTAATACCACATTCACATTACAGGCGGTATCACCCGCGGTAACCTGCATTTCATGAAACATCTCTGTCCTTGGATCACCATCTGACATCTGTATGTGACCTTGCGAATTAGTGGTGTACCGTCCATTACCTTGCGAGTCCTGCCATGATTTCGCACATGCGCGTATGAATTTCTTACTTTGGTAACTGAAGGTGTGGTCCAGTGTACATGTGATTCGGTCGTCTTTCGCTGTAATACGTCAACACAGGGCGAGTTAAGGAATTGGTCCTTTTGTCCGATGGCAACCGAAGGTGAGTTGAGGTTGCTTCACGATGTCCGATGTTTGTAGTACTGTCATTCTACTGTTACTGATGGTTAAAAAAACGTGTCCAATCAGTGGCTGTCCGAAGAAATGGGGCGACCTGGAGGTGGTTCCGCTGAGAAAAACTTCTCACTGCGGGACGTACTGCCTGTAGTGTGAATGGGGTGTTATTAATCAAGGAAATAATAATTAACTTTTACATTTTTCAAATGATTTGGTTTTCACACGTTGCCTTACCATAGTCCTGAGTGATGAGTTTGTGCATGACAAATCTGGTGAGGACCAGGAGGAGGAAGTACAGCTTTTCTCCACCAGGGGAAAGAAACAATGATGGTACAATACGTGGAAAGTGTGCATCTGGTTCCTGTAAAGGATGAAAAGACAACTTTAAACTCGTGATATCTAGTGATAAGAGGGAAGTACATTTTTCTCATATGTATCACGTGAACCGTTCCATTTCAAGGACACACCAAAAAGAGTCGTGTTCAACTGTTTTCCCCAATTGGATAGGCCCACTAAAAGGAAGAGAAGTCTACAAAAATGAAATAACTAATGTCACAAAAAGGCTTAATACATATATGCAAAAATACTGAAGAAAATGTTAGATTTTCTTCATATGGATTGTATCTTTGAAATATATCAAGGTTTTCCCACATATCTTTCAAATATATTAAATTTTCCCCTGTGACTCAGCCATTGGTATAGGCTTGATCGCCACCCTCGGATTGATTAATTATTTGATTTAATCGACAGGGATTTCCTACCAATATTTTAAAGTAAAATACACAATTTAGAAAACGTGAGTCTCTAAATTCCATGCGAATTCCTAGTAATATTTAACATAAAACATGCAAACTACATTTCCATTGGATTTCCTAGGCAAGTGAGCAGTCAAAACGTCTGTATACATCCATCGGCGGAAACGTTTTGAGTGGTTGTTGCTATGTGCAATAATAAAAGCTAGAAACATGAGGTGAAATCTGGATAACAGATGAGTTTTTATTATAGGAATAGCTTGAAAAAGCTGTCGAAACGCAGAATTTTAGACTGGTTGGCGTGGTCAGAGCATGAAGGCGAACCTATTCTCATATGACTGCTTAAAACAAAATACTTAAAACACTTGTAAGATTAACAAAAATTATTCAAGTGAAGGCAATACAAGTGAAGGCGACACCATGTTGGCTGTTCCATCAAGTGAACAGGGGTCATTTTTTTTCTCCAAAGATATACTGTAAACTTTTTCTGAATCAAGGTAAAGCAAACAATTTAAAAATAGCATCAGAGATGCCCGTACCCCACAGCCTAGGGAAATATATTCAACACCATGAGATATAGAAGTACTGTACCAGTACAAACTTCAGGATACTTTCAGAGCACTGTCAGTTATATAAAGGTCCAAACAATGTTTAAAAGAAAGATAATGTGTATAAAGATGAAGTACTAAAACAAGATAATTCAATAACAAGATGACAGCATTAATCAGTAAACTAAAATTCAACATTCTTTATCTACATCTGCATGGCCGAATTATGGTTTAGATGGTTTGAATATTACCATGCATACACAAGTGGTAATACATTCAATGAATGCTTATTGTGGTGTTGGAGCAAAATCTGTGGCTCACTTGATGAAATTCTATCTCTTACAATGGGAAGTTATGAAAGTAAAATTCTTAATAAATTCTAATATGACTTTTGCTTAATCTGCATCAAAAGACAGACCCAAAGGTCCATGAAGATTTTAAAGGTGAAGGTCACTACGACAAGGTAAAAGGTCAAATTAAGGTCACACCATGATAATACACACCTATAGCCCCTAACCAATGTCCCTACCAAGTATCAACTTTCTACACCTTACGGTTTCCGAGATATAGCCCTGACAAGATTTTATAGGTCAAGGTCACTATGGCAAGGTCAAAGGTCAAATCAAGGTCAGATCATGACGTTGCACAACTACACCCCCTAACCAATGTCCCTACCAAATATCAACTTCCTACACCTTACAGTTTCCGAGATATAGCCCGGACAAGATTTTATAGGTCAAGGTCACCACGGCAAGGTCAAAGGTCAAATCCTGGTCAGACCACGACGTTGCACACCTACACCCCCTAACCAATATCCCTACAAAGTATCAACTTCCTACACCTCACGGTTTCTGAGATATAGCCCGGACAAGATTTTATAGGTCAAGGCCACTACGGCAAGGTCAAAGGTCAAATCAAGGTCAGACCATGACGCTGCACACCTACACCCCCTAGCAAATGTCCCTACCAAATATCAACTTCCTACACCTTACAGTTTCCGAGATATAGCCCGGACAAGATTTTATAGGTCAAGGTCACTACGGCAAGGTCAAAGGTCAAATCAAGGTCACACCATGACGTTGCACACCTACACCCCCTAACCAATGTCCCTACCAAATATCAACTTCCCACACCTTACAGTTTCCGAGATATAGCCCGGACAAGATTTTATAGGTCAAGGTCACTACAGCAAGGTCAAATCAAGGTCAGACCATGATGTTGCACACCTACACCCCCTGACCAATATCCCTACCAAGTATCAACTTCCTATACCTTATGGTTTCCGAGATATAGCCCGGACAAGATTTTATAGGTCAAGGTCACTACAGCAAGGTCAAAGGTCAAATCAAGGTCACACTATGACGTTGCACAACTACATCCCCTAACCAATGTCCCTACCAAGTATCAACTTCCTACACCTTACAGTTTCCGAGATATAGCCCGGACAAAAATTTCAAACTCAAGGTCACTACGGCAAGGTCAAAGGTCAAATCAAGGTCAGACTATGACGTTGCACACCTACACCCCCTAACCAATGTCCCTACCAAGTATCAACTTCCTACACCTTACGGTTTCTGAGATACAGCCCGGACAAACTATTTCCCGCCGCCCGCCCGCCCATCCGGACACCATGGGTGAAAACAATACCCCGACAGCCCTTATGGGCTGTGGGGTAAAAACTCACAACTTTATACAGTATTGCATAGTAATTTAAATATAACTAGAAATAGGCCGCCCTGTTGATAGTAGATGCGAATAGAAACAGGATAGCATAGAAGAACACACATTATCATGTGTAATGTCCACCCATGAACCTTTTGCCCAAATTGTACAGTAGTCTTACAAGACCCTGTTTCATTTGTAAAATATATCAATGATGCTTAAATATTTGATAGTGTAGATGTAATTTATTTCCGCTTCATGCCTTTTTGCATTGGTTGGGTTGAAAATTTTGACGAAATCACTCTATCTTGCACGGTTAAGAAGATAGAAGCCAATTCCTGTTTTTCTATTTTTGGCAAAAATTTGAAAATTCAAAATGGCCGCCATTATTGGGAAAAGGAAATTTTTTTGAAAATTGCCAAGAGTACATTTCTTAGATACCCTATGGGTCGAAAATTTCAACAAAATAACTCTATTTTGCACGGTTAAGGCCAGTTTGTGTTTTTCCATGTTGGGCAAAAATTCGAAAATTCAAAAGGGCTGCCATTTTTGGGGAGGGGAAAATTTTTTGAAAATTGCAAATATTACATTCCTTAGATACCCTGTGGGTCGAAAATTTCGACGAAATCGCTCTATCTGGCACGGTTAAGGAGATAGAAGCAAATTTGTGTTTTGCCATTTTTTGCAAAAATTCGAAAATTCAAAATGGCCGCCATTTTTGGGGAGGGGAAAATTTTTGGAAAATTGCAAAGATTGCATTCCTTAGATACCCTGTGGGTCGAAAATTTCGACGAAATCGCTCTATCTCGCACGGTTAAGGAGATAGAAGCAAATTTGTGTTTTGCCATTTTTGGCAAAAATTCGAAAATTCAAAATGGCCGCCATTTTTGGGGAGGGGAAAATTTTTGGAAAATTGCAAAGATTGCATTCCTTAGATACCCTGTGGGTCGAAAATTTCGACGAAATCGCTCTATCTCGCACGGTTAAGGAGATAGAAGCAAATTTGTGTTTTGCCATTTTGGGCAAAAATTCGAAAATTCAAAATGGTCGCCATTTTTGGGGAGGGGAAAATTTTTTGAAAATTGCAAAGATTGCATTCCTTAGATACCCTGTGGGTCGAAAATTTCGACGAAATCGCTCTATCTCGCACGGTTAAGGAGATAGAAGCAAATTTGTGTTTTGCCATTTTTGGCAAAAATTCGAAAATTCAAAATGGCCGCCATTTTTGGGGAGGGGAAATTTTTTTGAAAATTGCAAATATTACATTCCTTAGATACCCTGTGGGTCGAAAATTTCGACGAAATCGCTCTATCTCGCACGGTTAAGGAGATAGAAGCAAATTTGTGTTTTGCCATTTTTGGCAAAAATTCGAAAATTCAAAATGGCCGCCATTTTTGGGGAGGGGAAAATTTTTGGAAAATTGCAAATATTACATTCCTTAGATACCCTGTGGGTCGAAAATTTCGACGAAATCGCTCTATCTCGCACGGTTAAGGAGATAGAAGCAAATTTGTGTTTTGCCATTTTTGGCAAAAATTCGAAAATTCAAAATGGCCGCCATTTTTGGGGAGGGGAAAATTTTTTTGAAAATTGCAAATATTACATTCCTTAGATACCCTGTGGGTCGAAAATTTCGACGAAATCGCTCTATCTCGCACGGTTAAGGAGATAGAAGCAAATTTGTGTTTTGCCATTTTTGGCAAAAATTCGAAAATTCAAAATGGCCGCCATTTTTGGGGAGGGGAAAATTTTTGGAAAATTGCAAAGATTGCATTCCTTAGATACCCTGTGGGTCGAAAATTTCGACGAAATCGCTCTATCTCGCACGGTTAAGGAGATAGAAGCAAATTTGTGTTTTGCCATTTTTGGCAAAAATTCGAAAATTCAAAATGGCCGCCATTTTTGGGGAGGGGAAAATTTTTTGAAAATTGCAAATATTACATTCCTTAGATACCCTGTGGGTCGAAAATTTCGACGAAATCGCTCTATCTCGCACGGTTAAGGAGATAGAAGCAAATTTGTGTTTTGCCATTTTTGGCAAAAATTCGAAAATTCAAAATGGCCGCCATTTTTGGGGAGGGGAAAATATTTTGAAAATTGCAAAGATTGCATTGCTTAGATACCCTGTGTGTCGAAAATTTTGCCGAAATCGCTCTATCTCGCACGGTTAAGGAGATAGAAGCAAATTAGTGTTTTGCCATTTTTGGCAAAAATTCGAAAATTCAAAATGGCCGCCATTTTTGGGGAGGGGAAAATTTTTGGAAAATTGCAAAGATTGCATTCCTTAGATCCCCTGTGGGTCGAAAATTTTGCCGAAATCGCTCTATCTCGCACGGTTAAGGAGATAGAAGCAAATTTGTGTTTTGCCATTTTTGGCAAAAATTCGAAAATTCAAAATGGCCGCCATTTTTGGGGAGGGGAAATTTTTTGGAAAATTGCAAATATTACATTCCTTAGATACCCTGTGGGTCGAAAATTTCGACGAAATCGCTCTATCTCGCACGGTTAAGGAGATAGAAGCAAATTTGTGTTTTGCCATTTTTGGCAAAAATTCGAAAATTCAAAATGGCCGCCATTTTTGGGGAGGGGAAAATTTTTGGAAAATTGCAAATATTACATTCCTTAGATACCCTGTGGGTCGAAAATTTCGACGAAATCGCTCTATCTCGCACGGTTAAGGAGATAGAAGCAAATTTGTGTTTTGCCATTTTTGGCAAAAATTCGAAAATTCAAAATGGCCGCCATTTTTGGGGAGGGGAAAATTTTTGGAAAATTGCAAATATTACATTCCTTAGATACCCTGTGGGTCGAAAATTTCGACGAAATCGCTCTATCTCGCACGGTTAAGGAGATAGAAGCAAATTTGTGTTTTGCCATTTTTGGCAAAAATTCGAAAATTCAAAATGGCCGCCATTTTTGGGGAGGGGAAAATATTTTGAAAATTGCAAAGATTGCATTGCTTAGATACCCTGTGCGTCGAAAATTTTGCCGAAATCGCTCTATCTCGCACAGTTAAGGAGATAGAAGCAAATTAGTGTTTTGCCATTTTTGGCAAAAATTCGAAAATTCAAAATGGCCGCCATTTTTGGGGAGGGGAAAATTTTTTGAAAATTGCAAAGATTGCATTCCTTAGATCCCCTGTGGGTCGAAAATTTTGCCGAAATCGCTCTATCTCGCACGGTTAAGGAGATAGAAGCAAATTTGTGTTTTGCCATTTTTGGCAAAAATTCGAAAATTCAAAATGGCCGCCATTTTTGGGGAGGGGAAATTTTTTTGAAAATTGCAAATATTACATTCCTTAGATACCCTGTGGGTCGAAAATTTCGACGAAATCGCTCTATCTCGCACGGTTAAGGAGATAGAAGCAAATTTGTGTTTTGCCATTTTTGGCAAAAATTCGAAAATTCAAAATGGCCGCCATTTTTGGGGAGGGGAAAATTTTGGGAAAATTGCAAAGATTGCATTCCTTAGATACCCTGTGGGTCGAAAATTTCGACGAAATCGCTCTATCTCGCACGGTTAAGGAGATAGAAGCAAATTTGTGTTTTGCCATTTTTGGCAAAAATTCGAAAATTCAAAATGGCCGCCATTTTTGGGGAGGGGAAAATTTTTTTGAAAATTGCAAATATTACATTCCTTAGATACCCTGTGGGTCGAAAATTTCGACGAAATCGCTCTATCTCGCACGGTTAAGGAGATAGAAGCAAATTTGTGTTTTGCCATTTTTGGCAAAAATTCGAAAATTCAAAATGGCCGCCATTTTTGGGGAGGGGAAAATATTTTGAAAATTGCAAAGATTGCATTGCTTAGATACCCTGTGGGTCGAAAATTTTGCCGAAATCGCTCTATCTCGCACGGTTAAGGAGATAGAAGCAAATTAGTGTTTTGCCATTTTTGGCAAAAATTCGAAAATTCAAAATGGCCGCCATTTTTGGGGAGGGGAAAATTTTTGGAAAATTGCAAAGATTGCATTCCTTAGATCCCCTGTGGGTCGAAAATTTTGCCGAAATCGCTCTATCTCGCACGGTTAAGGAGATAGAAGCAAATTTGTGTTTTGCCATTTTTGGCAAAAATTCGAAAATTCAAAATGGCCGCCATTTTTGGGGAGGGGAAATTTTTTTGAAAATTGCAAATATTACATTCCTTAGATACCCTGTGGGTCGAAAATTTCGACGAAATTGCTCTATCTCGCACGGTTAAGGAGATAGAAGCAAATTTGTGTTTTGCCATTTTTGGCAAAAATTCGAAAATTCAAAATGGCCGCCATTTTTGGGGAGGGGAAAATTTTTTGAAAATTGCAAAGAGTACACTCCTCAGATACCCTGCGGGTCGAAAATTTTGCCGAAATCGCTCTATCTCGCACGGTTAAGGAGATAGAAGCAAATTACTCAAAAGTAGTACTGAAAATACACAATGAAGTACCTAAATGGCTATTACTCATGTACTGACAAAGCTATCAGTCCCAAATGCAATACCAAGCGAGCTATGGACATAACAATCTTGTATTCAAAATTGTAGTAAAATATCTTTAATTATTTTGGCTTAAATGCACGGAAACCAATGGGTACTGAAAATAGCTGTACTTAAGTATTACTCAGTAAGCAAAAGAGGTACAACAGCCAAAAGCAATCCCAAGCAAGCTACTGACCCAATAAGCCTGCATACCAAATTTGGTGACAATAGCTCTAATACTTTTCCTTTAAATGAGCGGAAACCATGCGTGACGCCGGACATCGGACGCCGGACGCCGGACATCGGACATCGGACATCGGACGGCGAAAAAAGCAAAAATAATATATCCACCCCCCAGGGGGGTGGACATAATTATGAAAACAAACTGATGGACTATTGTTTTTCATCCAATAATTATGCATGGGGAAGTTGATAGCAGCCGTGATGTTGATACAGAATTTTAGAAATCACTCTTGACCAATCAGAATGACGGACACATCCATGTCATGTTAGAATGTATTTTCTTTAAAATTAATGAATATAATATGTTGTAAATTATGTTATTTCACTAGTTTGGCAAAAATAGGGATTCAACTTGGAGTGATTGCATGTGGTTACACTTGATGCATCAAATGTGATGCCAACATCGATTGATGCATTGAATGGTCCACTAATCACCCAAACACTACTTATCAGAGACTCCATTTTAACAAGAGTATGTATTAACTGACCTTTGATAACTCTGACAACCAACTGTTGACCACTTTACGAAACTCCTGTTCTTCCTTCTTGTCAGTCACTGGCCAGCAATCCCTGGATATGAAAGATAAACCTTTACACTTACTCAATATTTTCTCTTGCAATAACTTCCACTAGTTTGTAGACCTTCTAACACAGAATTTTTTCTGTCTGGAAAATCATTTATCCCTAAATTAACATTCTCATGAATTGCTTCATAAGTAGAAGATTCTAAAAAAAAAAAGTTTTTAAAGGTTTTCCCAATGATTATGTCTGAAAAATATACAAGTTTAATAAAGAACTACAAATAAAAGTTACAAAAGTGTGAAAATTTGCAAAAATTAAAGAAGTGTTCAAACTTAAAATTCTATGTTGGTTATGAATTTAAAATAATTTGTCAATTTAATTCTTTTCATATTAGCATCTCAGGAAAAATGCCAAAGCATAATATGTATAACTGTAAAGTCTGTAATCTACATTTTGTTGGGTAATCAATACAAGAACACAAAAGTTACCTGAACTGCTCTCTGCATTTTGTGGCATTATACTTTTCAAATATGAAGTACATCACAGCTTCAAACCCCTTTTTATTTGGTAAGTTGAACATCTCTCTGAATTACAAAAAAAAATATCACTTTAGGTAACACTTTACTAAATTCATACTTAAAACATTTTTTACCCCTGCGATGTGTCTAGCTATATGATTATGGATTTCTGGTTTTCTATATTATGTGCCTAGAGTCTGTCTTTAGATGGAGATTAAGCACTATAAAACTACTATTAGAATTTAGAATTCCATTTCCACTATCCACATGATATACTGCTGGAAATTTAAAAAAACACATTTTCTTTATCAGACTGTTTAATTTTTAGGCTTAATTTATGAGAAACTCAATATCTACACTTGGCCAACATACTCCAACAAGAATACATGAAGATGCAATACCTTTGAAGCATGACTTAATAAGTATGCTTTAATAGTTTTTCTTTGTTACATTTGTAGAGCCAGATTAAAAATCATATCATCTATATATTCTATTCTGTTTTGTACTTTTATAGCACTTAATCTCTGCCAAGGCATGGTCTTACATGCAGATAGTTTATATGCTAAGGTGGAAAAGTCTTATTAAAGAGATAAGATTTTTCTGAAGCATATATTTATTAATTTGGTTTGCTTCAGAAAATGACTTACTTATTAAATGGAATTCTCCATTTTCTTTCCATGGCAAATGGGTCCAAACCCAAAATAGTTAGGTTTGTAAAGACTATCTGATGAACATCCATCTTTTCTGTCTCCTTTTCAGAATTGAACCATCACTTAAGTTCTATGAAGATGCTGCCAAATAACATCAAAACAACAACAAGCAGATTATGAAACTGCACTTTTAACCAAAAAAAAACAGCATCATGTAAGGTCAAGATAATCCAAAACTATGATTATATCATAATAGGAAGTTTGTAAATGGGAGACCAATTTATCTGATCATTGGCTTAAAAGGTGAAACCAGTGTTACTTTCAGTATTATGATGTTAAATTTTGAGTTAAGTTTCTTTAAAGAACTTTACAGAATGTTATAAAGGGCTAGCTGATTAATAAAATACCTTATAAATCAATCCTTGCTTGGCTTGTTTTATCATATAGTATTGCACAAATTCACCAAATCAGTGAAGCTATGTCATTTATTTAATGTTAAAATGATTTTTTTTTCTAATTCCAAAGTGATCTAAAAGTGGATATGGACTGTTTTTCAAAAGAAACAGCTGCTTTGAAAAGATTAAAACTAGTCAATAGTGAGCCAGTTTCCTTACAAAGACAAGGCTGTCCAATAAAAGACATTGGTAGTGGCCAAATAGTTTTAAACTGCTGCACCAAGGTAAAAGCGCAAAAGTTAAGCTATTACAATGCACATCATCAAATTACATGTAATATCGAAATTACACGGTGCTAACAAAATCCATTGAATCTAGATTTCTCTGATAAACCAATTCACTTGTGATGGGACTTGAATCCTAATCTGGATGATGAATCTGTTGATCTAATTCAGGAGGTGGATTCACGGATTCATATTCATTGGATTACCCTTAATTCTTTGTAAAACAATCGCAGCAAATTTTGGAAGTAAATTTTAAGAATTGGGAAATTTTTATGATATTTTTAGTGATTTATCTTATTGTTTTCATTTTGGATTCAGGTCTAGAGAAAACTGCATTTCACAAATCTAGCTAATCCAAAGAATAAAAATCTGAATCTGGAATGCACAGATTATGCCTGTGAAATACGCCTAATAATTGTGACAGTACACTGAACCTTTTTGCAATCTGTGATGGATTAGACAATAATCAGACAAGATTTTACAGGTTTTCTTCAGATTTACATGGATGTCGTCACCACAGTGACTCATCACAATCCACAGGGTATATATATATATATCAATATTCAAATACTGACACAATATTTCCACCAGTGAAGCATCTGTTAAGTATATGTGTACACTGAACAGAGTACATCTCATTTTCTATCCTTGTTACAAAAACATCAAAGTGACAAAGAATTTTAATGGTATATTATATGAAATATTTCTGCAGATTAACTTACGAAACACTGTAGACAAGCAAAAACAATTGATGATTTGGACAAATCACTTAAATTCAAAATTCAGCAATAGATATGCAAAACCGTTGTTGGTTGCGTAAAGTTTTTTGATAAAAATACATCGTTCCAAATTTAACCATAAAGATAACCATTGTCTCGCTACCACAACTCGCTACCAATTAATACATACACATACCTCCATGGTGTACTTTAAATGGTAAATAATCATTTTTTGCTAGAAAATATGAGGTCAAAGACTTCTGTGGGGTTTCACAACAATATTTTATAAATAGAAATGCTGCTTGAAGAATAAATAATTTCAAAGTCTCTGACTTGTACAACTCATTTATATTCATGTTAGGCCACTGAATTCAGTGGGGTTTCCTAACAATATTCTACTGCTAGACTAAATACTTCAAATTCGTAAACATAGCTCATTAATATTCATGGAAGTGTAGAAAATATCATGGAAGGTCATGGAATCATGTGGGGTTTCCTTACAATATTTTAATAAACGGTGTTTAACAAAAATGCTGCTTGAAGATCAAATACTTCAATTTTTTGATAATAATTCTGATAATTCATTGGTAGGGAGTTACTAGTTTTGAAACTCTTCAGTACAAGGACTTTTTGATATTTGGAGCCGTTCCTGAACTTCAGAACTAGCGAGTTACATGAATCCCATTTCTACACTACTGTACTGAATATGCAATAGAAATAGTCATCTTATGCCAAAAGCATAAAATAGCTGATGTATGCATTTTTGATATATTCACATTTTACTTCCGTTGCATCTTTTAGGAAGCACCTTAAAACTCACCTCTTCAGCTCTAGCTTCCCAACTTAGTTTTCCTTCCCTCCCGGTCACACCCACAATCCTGGATTACCGACCTTGAACGCCCCTCGACTTTCATACGAAAATGATTTTGTTTAATTGGCACAGTGAGTTCCCCATTGTGGGGAAGATATTGTGCTTGCAAAGCAGTAGATTAGATTAGATTTTCAACTGCTTTCAAGAATCAGCATTTCAGTTAACAGCCTCATTTTCTGATAAGCCTTTAGCATGATGATGCAGATTGAAACAGACTCAGTGGACAGATTCATGCAGAAAAAAAGATGTGCTTTGGTCAATGAAAATGGAGAAATAAAGTGATTTATCTATTTAAATTGATGTACAAGTCCATAAAACATATTACAAATGAAATATGGGTTTACATGGTTGATAGAGAATTACTCTACAGTGTGCAATAACCCATTTTCAGTTTCTCATGCATTTTCCTTATTTGCAAACATACATATGGCGACTACCAAAAACACAGAATGTTTTCCATTGGTGGGGACAAATTCACAGGGGGTATACATGAGTCCAAGGCTTAGAAGGAGTATGCAGCATTATTTTAACGCTATCGTTGTGCCATCTATTACCGACGGTTGTCCGTTAATGCCTTTTATCTCAGTAAAAATCAAATAAAATAGTATTAACCTTCATATAAAATATATTATATGGCTTTACATACAAATATTTTTTGGGAATTTGATAACACAAAGTTCTTTAATCCATGATGCATCAAAATCCCGATTTTGTAAAGTGAGGTAAAAAAATCAATTTTAAAGCAAAAAAAAATAGTTGCCATTGGCAACGCTCATGAATTTCAGTGAAATATGCAAATTTTATCCTAACAAAATACAGTTATTAGATATTTTGTAAAAGGCAAATAGATTTACAAGACAAATCACATGCTATGTCTGGACACAAAATGGAAGAAATGGCCTTCAAAGTCAGGTTTAAAATTTGTGATATAATAATCTACGAAAATTACCCTTAACAGTGATTGTATTTTACTGTCGATAACAGATAACCATTTGTACAATTAGAAGACTGTAGACAATACTAGACATAGAAATTGAATCAAATAAAAAAAATAAAACAATTTAAGATTCTTAATTTAAGATTTTCATAATCTAGATATGTATCAATGTTTACTGCCTTGCTACCAATTATCGCCACCAGAAAATAAAACGTTCATATTTCAGTTATGGTTATATATTTTGAAAGCTTTTAGTTGTGTATTTGTTCCATTCACTTTGGAAATAGTTTTACTTTATTTGCTAGACTTGGGATGCTACTTTGGTGAAGTTATATCCATTTTTAATCGTAATCTTAAATCAGGTTTACACAATGAGAGTAATATGTACAAAAATGTTTTATCAAATCCATTGGTAACAGCTTTAATAATGTAACCATCACTTGTACCAGAATTAAATACTACCTTATATTTTCCATGCAAATTTATCTCTTAAAACACATAGTGCACTATAGACCGAGTTTCTGTCCCGTCGCCAATTGCTATTGATATACTGATGGACACAATGGCGAGGGACAGAGCTCACATGTACCTGTTTTCTGTGTAAATCTTGAACTGTGGGAATTATTGCATTCACTTTAAAAAGTTATTATGTCTATTATAGCTGTATCTACAGCGGGGGTCACGTTAGCAAACACAAAATCGTTTGTTTTGGCGTCTTTGTACAAAATTATTGAGCGACATACCCTAAAAGCAGCTTAAATGTGGAGGAGAATATTCAAACTGAATATATTGATGCTTTTGAAAAATTAATCTCTCATTCCATTAAATACTTAACATAAAAAACACAAGAAGTGTCTCTTTTCTATGTTTGGAACAAGTGGACAGCCATAGCGAACACAAAGTAAGTCACATGACTAGCTCTCTGGGGGCCATGTAGTATTTCAAAAAGTTAAGGTAGACAAAAATTATTTCCTTCTGTAATCAAATTAATGAAGATTTATGAATAAACTTGCAATTTGGATTGGCTGTTACCTGTTGTATATAGACTAATTTGTAACTCTTACATCTAATGAATGTAAGTAGTACATAGCGAACGGCAATCTACCATAACATTAAAAAGATAGATAGAAGGGACACAGGGTTCCAACAACCCACTTATTTCAATATGTGAATAAATAAATGATCATCTAACCACTGGTGAACCTTATCCCCCTGCTGTCTATTGTTTTAAATGTCACGGTAGATTGCCTTTCGCTATGGATGTCCCGTTCGCTAACGTGACCCCCGCTGTAGTTTCCAATACATATGTTGTTAAATTAAACTGCTTTTAGAAGCCAGGAATTTTTTTGTAAATAACTATGTAATGTTGAAGGTTTGTTTACATTTTGAAAATCGAAGAGCTTTGATCCACGGCATCGTGGATTTAAGATTTACTATATTTACACGGCATCGTGAACTTAATGTCACGCTTAAATACACGGCCCCAATATTCTAACATAACACGGCTCTGTCTGCAATTTTGATTGGTCAATCACCATTGTAAAACCAGGCATAACCTCACGTTCTAGTTTATCACTCACAATGCTGCTCTGCAAAAAGAAAACTTGATTTTTTAGAAGATCCTGACAACCAGTCTACTTTCGTCCGCAAACGTGATTAATTTAATTAACCAATGAAATCAATTGTTAAGGAAATATGGGGCCACGCTGGGTTTCTAGCCATATTTTACAAACAGAAGATCCTGACAACCAGTCTACTTTTCGTCTGCAAACGTGATTAGTTTAATTAACCAATGAAATCAATTGTTACTGAAAGAAGCCTCACTCAAGAAAAAGTTTTACCGTACTGCAGCCATGCCCTAAATAAAGGCCCTAAATAAAAGTGCCATTTGAAGAGCAAATATTTCAATTTTAGGTTAAAACTTAAGAAAATCTCATAGAGCAAATACTTCAATTTTAGGTGCGAGTTAAATGTTAAACTTAAGTCTCTCTATATTGGGGCCGTGTATTTAAGTATGACATTAAACTCACGATGCCGTGTAAATATAATAAATCTTAAATCCACGATGCCGTGGATCGAAGCTCTTCGTTTGAAAATTGGTTAAAATATATACATGCCAGTTTGATTGGCATGAAATATAATAGACCGAGTATCTGTCCCGTTGCCAATTACTACTGATATACTGATGGTACACAATGACGAGGGACAGAGCTCACATGTACCTGTTTTCTGTGTAAATTTTGAACGGCATATTTGTACTCATATTACCACAAGTATAAAGTGTTATTTGAATTCTTTAACTTATGTATATGTGCCGTTCACTAATATTTAATGCCAATCAAACTGGTATGTATGTATTTTAACCTGTTTTAAAATATAAACAAACCTGATCAACATTACATAGTTATCTAAAAAGAAATTCCTGGCTTGTAAAAGCAGTTTAGTTTAACAGCATATGTACTGTAAACCGAATACAGCAATATGGATATAATAATTACTTTTTAAAGTAAATGAAATAATTTCCCATAGTTTGAGATTTACACTGAAAACAAGTACATGTGAACTCTGTCCCTCGCCATTGTGTCCATCAACATATCAATAACAATTGGTGACGGGACAGAAACTCGGTCTAGAAATATAAGTGAACGGCACATGTACATACCTTAAAGAAACCAAATAACACTTTATATTTGTGGTAATATGTGTACAAATATGCCGTCCAAAATTTACACAGAAAACAGGTACATGTGAACTCTGTCCCTCGCCATTGCGTACCATCAGAAATATCAACAGCAATACGCGACGGGACAGAAACTCGGCCTCACTAATACATTATTAAGATATGATGCATACATAAGTAATATATATTAAAGACAGGATCAACTTGGTGGGGGATGAGTTTTAGATGAAGCCGAGTTTGCATCAAAATGGGACCGAGTTAGCAAGGGCCCAGTTGTTCATGATTCGATACAACATAATTGAGCGATAATAGATAAATTACACAAAGGCAAAATTAATAAGAATATGAGAAGATGTACAGAAAGTTAGATTTTTGTAAAAGAACAATACAATGATATTCACAATGTTGTGGTGTAATACTTTCTTCAAATAACAAGCTGTATGCATTACAATACATACACAAATCTTAACAAAACAACTTTCAAATGATATGACTACGCACACGGCAACATTTTCACAGTCGTCAATCGACTACGAGAAAATGTGGGCTTCCGGGGACTCACACGAACGAGTATAAGACACATATAACAAAAAATCAAATAAATTCTGTAACTGTAAGTGTGGACAATGTTTTAGTAGGGCAAAGCCTGAAATATACAATAAATTAATGGATGTATATTTGACAAACAGTCATACTTTAAAATATTTTGTTGAATTCGAATTATATAATTTTTAAAAAGTCTGTATGAATACCAGTTCAATGTGTGCTTAACATTCTACGAATACTAGCACTAAGTGTGATTTGCAGTATTGTTTTGCAGTTTGAAATACCTATTTTTGTGAACATACTGGACTTTCTGATGGAAAAAATACTTAATTCATAATACTTAAAAATAACAATAATAATTAAAATTAATAATTAATGCTAACTTGACAAAAATGACTATTTTGTTAACTTTTTTTTCTTTTTTTTTTGGGGGGGGGGGGGGCTATAGCAAGCACTTACTGGCCATGAAAAATATATAATTAGTTCAGTAATGGTCTCATACTTTCAAAGCCTCTATTTGGGTGCATTTTTAGTTACGACCCGATTTTGGAATAAAAATTTATAATTAAAAATATGAACGGGGACGTTTAGTTTAATTTGAGATGTTGTTGTAGGCACTGTAATGTAAATGAAGTGGGAATGTATCTACCAAGAGCAGTGACATGACAATACTGCTATGGGAATTGAACCCATGGACATTCTCTTCGTTTGTAAGTTTGATGACCTAATTATGTGTTTGTAGGTTTATCTGCTGCTGACCTGCCGACCTTAATTTTTTCATTGTGTAATTTAAAATTTTTTATGTGCCGACTTGCCAACCTGCCGACCTTTACTTTTTAACCATGTGCCAACCTGCCGACCTACCAATTATTATGTAACTGTATATATAAACAATTGCTATAGATATATAACCCTTATGCCTGAACTACTTTTCACTAAAGACAGAACTACTTTCATGTACTTTAGGGAGGGTAATTCTGCAATTTCTAATTCTACATACCTAAGGTATTTCCTTGCTAGGTATTATTTGCAATTTTTGAAAAAGAAAATAACCTCTTTCATAAGATATGGATTTTTGGCGAAATTTACTTTACAGTATTTTCCTGTGTATATGCATTTATATTCAATACATATTTTAAATTCAAACCACCAAAATATTAGTTTCTGGTGAAAATTGGCAGCTTTTATAGCCTAACAGACTTTTTCTTGAGCAATCTGTAGCATTAAGTTAAAAATTTTTACTTATTGGACAGGTATTCAAAGAGAATGAGGACCTCATTTTTTGGTATTCGGGGACACATGGAACAAGTATTCAGACTCTTCTACATTTCCTTCTCGTACATAAGATTAATGGCCGTAATAAAACAAATTTTGTCTGCCATATAAAAAGCCCATATAAATACACTAACACAGCAGAAAATACCTTCAAAAGTTAAGGTATTTTGTTTTCTATAACCAAATAACTGAAATTTCGTCTATTTCTTTTATACTCGTTCGACCGAGGTCCCGGAAGCCCGCATTGGACTGGGGGCGTTTGACGACTGTGATTTTGTGTATGACTAAGGTCATGTGCTTAATTAAACTGACTATGAAATTCATGCACAAAACTTCGTCAAATATAGGATTAAAATATTTCATAGATTAATTCAATGAGATTTTATATCTACGTTAATTTGTTTCAATTGTTTAAAGTCTTATGACTGTAATCTTGCTCTCTCATTAAGTTTACAAGGTCAACACAATACATTTGGAAATTCTTATCGGCTGCAATGCCATGTATTGTACTTTAACCCTGTACTAGTAACCTATACTGTCAACTAGCAATCGACACTATATATTGATACCACAAACTATGTATGTTGACAAGCAGTCCATATTAACACAGGCATTTCTATGTATTTCATAAGTGTGGTACTATTGATTTTCTCAACTCCTTGCCTTTTGCATACACACATAAAGTATACCGCGAAGCTCATGATGTTATTTAAATTGGCTTGTCTTATCTTGTTTCTCTTATGTAATTAAAGTGTGTGCTTGAAAGAGGGGGTTGAGAGGCATGTTTTTGTTTTACAGAACCTAAGTTGATGAGATGAGCTGAGCTGAGAGCAAAAACAATAACAGGACAAATTTTCAAATACATGTAACTTATACTATTGCTCTTTGGGTCCTTGCCAACCATGTGCCACTTTCATGAAGGTTTTTACACTTAGCCCAGTCTATAGCTTAGCCACTGACTCAAATCAAAGCCATTTGGCTCAGTTATATTTTATCTCGATTAGTTTTCAAAGAAGGGGTCTCAGATGAGATTAAGCTTTCCAAATAACAGCAGTTTTTTTGTTTTTTTTTGTTTGTTTGTTTGTTTTTCTCTGCCATCTGACTTAGGTCTTAAGTTTTGGTTCAGACTACAGTCTATACAACCTGGCTGATGCTAGGTTGTAAATGAGTATGTTATAAAATAGATTGTTTTTGGTGCTTGTGTATTTTCTCAATTTTCAGAGTGATTAAAATAATGGACAATGGACATGTTCAAAAGACTTGAAAGTGTTATATTTTCTTAAAACTTCCCTCAGTTCCAGAGATATAATTTCCGACTGTTGCAAAAGTATTAAATAATTTAAATTTCTGCAATTTTAAAATAATAACAAGTTTATTCATTTATTTCCTTTAATGATAACATCTATGAAAATTATTGACTCAATTAATCTAATAGTTTTCTTATTTTATTAAATCATTAATGGATACCATTTGGAGGGAAACAATCTCTCATGAGGTTATGACTGTGCATGGCTTGTCTAAAAATGGCGAATATCTATCATCTTGAAACGGCATTCACAATTACCATAGATAAAAAATTTGCCCAGTAATTGTGTTAAATCACCATATACAGACGTTTATCATCTGTAGTTGAAAAAAATCATAAAAGGGTAGCATGTATTTGCACAATAAGTAGATTTTTGTACCAAACAAATAACAGAAAATAAATAATGCCATACAATATGCTTATATAAATAAAATATATAAATAAATAATAAATATATGTATCATCTGATAAAGTATACTTACCATATATTGGCATAAGATAAGGATGGGAATTGTTAGCAATGTAATTAATGAATCTGACTACCTTAACCAATGAAAAGTTGCAGGAAAGGTGTATTTAATTAAATCAGAATTAAAGCACTAGAATATTTAACTGCAAGTATCAAAAAGGATATAATTTACTTATAAAGCACTCTCATAAATATACCTAAACTATATCTCTATGTTCTTTAATGAAGCAAATGATTTTATTTGGAACAAAATAAGCAAACAAAATATTAAAGGATATTCCAGGATGTTTCCAGTTTTGCAACATTTCTCAGGGCCATGGTGGCAGAGTGGCAACATTCTTGCCTCCCACCTCTGAGATCAGGGTTCGATTTCCCGGCCCTACCTCAAGTGAGAAAGCTGGTAGTTGCTTGCCATTGGTCGGCAGTTTACAGTATAGAACCTTGACCAACTGTATGTATTGGTTTCCTCTGCCCTCCCAACTACCCATCATGATATGACCTGTACAGTGTTGAAAGTGCCATAAAACCCCCCCAAAAAATAAATTGTAGCGTTTCTCCATTTCTATTTCTTTTTCATTCGCAACCTGTAGCTGTTTCACTCCTTTCCCAACTATAGCATTTGAGTCTCTTGTCAGCAATAATAAGTCATGTTGCTGTTTTAGAGATCTGTGTAATGTCTATTCAATTTCTCTCTTTCATCTTTTTTCATTTGAGGCTGTATAGCACTGTATAACTGTAAGTAAAGTCTGTAAAGATCCCCTTTTAATTTTATACACAGGTAGGTGATTCTAGAGAACCTCCAGAATATGTTATCCTTTCTGACCATACCCTGGGGTGGATTCTGTAAGGCTTCCCAGACCCAGCCAACCTTAAAGTGTACAATCAGGCTGGGGTTAAGTATGAGGAGCCAACTACAAGTATACTTTGCCAAATCCAAGCATAAGTACAGGTTTGTAGTGTCAAGACTCAAATACAAGTACAAATACTTTGAAAAAGTTGCAAGTACCAGTGCAATTACTTTTATAGTGTAGGACCGAAAAATATGAGATATACAATTTGAAGCAAACATTCAGTGAACATTAATGAGCTAAAATCTGCTCCAATTTTCTTGTAAAGTTAATAAATATTAGTACTTTAAATATTTTGTCTGTGGGTGAGCACCTGAATGTATGGAAGTCCTGTCTTGCAATACTACAAGGTCCAACTTAGAAAGATCCTCTTAGACATCAAGATGCTTGTGTTGAACTTAAAGATACTGAATTAGTTTCTTGCAATTGATGCACATAAAAATTTATTAAAAGGTTTCATACCAGTCATTTTGAAAGCGATGTAAAACCCCAAATAAAAAAAAACAAAAACATACCAGTCATTTATATAAAATTTATATTAAATATGTTTGTTGTTTGAAATACCATTAATAAATGGATGAACAAAGAAATGAAATAAAATATTACATTTAAGAGCAATTGCATTATGTAAGAAGCCAAAGCTAGCAGATTTACTAAAACTGATATTTGTTTGTAAAGTGTGTATTGAGATGAGAGACAAGCAAGTTATTGGCCCCTTTCCATAGGCAGCTTGACACCAACACTCAGGTTGAGTGGGTCTTTTGTGTGAAAATTAATAAAGGTGTAGACTTAATGCTACCCTTTTACAATTCTAGCAAAGTTATGCTGTGACTGAGTGGATCTTCTGTGTAAGAATTAAAAAGGATATGTAGATTAAATGCTTACCATTGAATCATTCACAGCTATGTTCTAAATGAGTGTGTCTTTTGTGTAAAATTTGAAAAAAGGGTTGATTAAATGTAACATCTTTATAAATAAAGAAAACCTATGCTTTGGTTAACTGAACAGTTCCTTGTTTTTAGAAACTTAGAAGCAAAAAAAAATAATAAAACTTTTAATCTGTTTATACTCTATTGAAAATGACATGTACTTAAACAATTTACACCTGATAAATCCCTTTATAAACTACAAATGTACTTTGTAATTGAAAAGTAATTGAAAAGTACTTGATTATTTTACTCATTTACAAGTATTTTTTTTTATTTTCAGCCATGTTTTTTGGCGAAAGTAGTTAATGATAAAAGGATTTTGTATTAACAGTGCATGGTTTTTCAGAATTTTCAACAGGAACCATGATATGCTGTTAAATCTAAGGAACTTATTTTCAATAAATACTGAGGCCCTGCTTTAACTAATCCCATGCAATTAATGCATTCACAACTATAGATTTTTGATGTACATTGGGGCCCAGCTTCCACAAATTTGAATAGATGAATTCAAAGGAATAACTAGATAAGCTGATTATTTACACAAAATATTAGGGATCAGAATCAATGACATAAATAGTTATATATTAATGTAAGTTGTAGTTAGAGGGGGTTCCTCGGAATAATTTATAAATACATCATTTAATTATTTCCAGTATTATTGAAAATGGATGACCAGCTGTATGCAGATCTGTTGTGCTTTTGTTAATACACTTGCCTCCCACCTCTATAATCAGAGTTCGAATTCTGGCCTGACATCATGTGGGAAAGCTGGAAGTTGCTTGTGGTTGGTCAGCAGTTTAAAGTACATAACCTTGACCAACTGTATGTACTGGTTTCCTCTGCCCTTCCAACTACCCATTATAATATAACTGATAAGGTGATAAAAAAGATGCATGTTACTGAGAGTGTAATTAAATTATCTTAAAAAAATAATGTACACAATGTAACACCCAGTCTAAAAAGGCTTATAAGTTAGTTTAAAATAATGTAATAAAATTTATGTGGCTTATGTTGAATGCAAACAAAGAATCAAACCATATCACCATATTCGGTGTACAAAAGTAATTTTTCCTGCAATACCAGATTTTGAATACAAATTTTACAATTTTCTTACATGAGAGTATTTCAATGTCATTAACATCTCAGGTTTTTGTTAAGGATGAAGCACAGAGAAATCTTGAAAATATTCTTTGATAAATATTCAAAATACTCAGTTCTTTTATATTGATAATCATCACAACATATAACCAAGTGTATTTCATCCTGAATTTCATTACTTTGATAAACAGGCCAAATTCTTTTTTTTTCAGTTACCTTTTTGAAATATACTTCTTTCTATGCTTAACCGTAAAGTTCCATATTTTAGTTTTTCCAAGATTAAGTGTCTACCTCTAGTAATATTTCAAGTGACATAATTCTCTGTTTCAATGTTGAATTATACTTATGTATGTTCTTAATTTAGACTTTGAGTAAGGCTATTCATACCATCCCCAATCATTTAAGGTAAACATTTTATCTTTACTATCTCAAGTTTAACTTTCAGGTTTAAAATAGGATTGACATTCCTTTTATTTAAATTTTATAAATCTATGTTACTAATTACAAGGAGGAGATTCTAGAAGCAGGTGGTAGAGTTTTGGGTCTCCATAATCTACCTTCGGGATATACCTTGTAATCTACCCCAAAGTGTCGCCTGGGTATAAAATGAATGGGGTATAATCTGGGGCTCACACCAGGCTTGGGACCAGCTATGGCAAAGTTAATAGTATGGGGTTTGAGATGGCATGTCATTTTTATGTTTGAGTTATGTAAAAATAGATGCACTTGACATTTATAATCTATAGATCAATGCCTCTTGGTTTAAAAATTTATGTACATACAAGCATAAACAGACCCTTTGGTGCAATCGAGGAACAATCAATCGTCCTACTATTCTTAACCCGTCTCATTTGTGCATGTTGTGTTTCGGTGAGGACCGATGTCGCCGTTTTAATAGTCACCAGAAAGTGGCCGTGATCTTGGCGAAAACTTATGCAAAACACAAAATGTTACTTCCAGTAATTTGGACTGCTTTGCCTCGAGCTATAACAAGAAGTCAATGTACGCATATATAAGTTATTAAGTGATAATTAGTGACCAGTTGATGTTGATTTATTTGTTTATTGGCGCATTTTTTGTATGTAATGTCATCTTACAATATCGCCCATATATTCTAAAACTGTTATTCAATCATTTCCGATTTTAAAATATATAACGTGTAACTATACTGCTTCCCTGCATAAGTTGGCCACGGGTCGTAAGTTGGCCACCACTCATTTAAATGTATCAAACAGACAAATGTGTGGTTGCACAGGTTTTAAAAGTGGTAGTTATAATAAATCTTATTATAATAGACCATTCAAGAATGATACGGGCCTTTAGATTTATAAAAATTTCAAAATATGATGATGGCGGCCAACTTACGACCCGCGGCCAACTTATGCAGGGAAGCAGTAAAGGGGAGGTTTTGGGAAGTTTGAGCAAGTTTGGACTCTTTTCAACGAAGTTCAAAATTAGGTTTGAAAATGCATAAAAATGACCGTCATTTGTAAGATTGATCATCAAGTCGATCACCTGGTACGTACAGTACCACCATTTTCATTGGGATCAACAAGATGAAAGATTTGTTACAAGATTATCCATTATATCTGTTGAACAAAATTTTACACACAGATTTTATCATGGTTATGTTACAATGAACTGGATGGTTAATGCAATATAAATACCCCTAGTGGTGGTGGACCAATTCAAGCCCGGGTACCAATTCACGCCCACCCTCAATTTTCTTGAAGATATATTATTTTTCATTGAGAAGATGTTTAACACATCATAGATAATCATCTAATGGATCATTTACATTTGTAATTTATTGTTTAACTGTGCATGATTGTTCTGGATAAATTTAGGGGTGGGCGTGAATTGGTACCCGGGCGTGAATTGGTCCACCACTAGTGGTGGTGGACCAATTCACGCCCACCCTCAATTTTCTCTCAGATTTGTACTTTCTTATAGAAAAGATGTTTACCACACCAAAAATAATTATCAAATCGATCATACACATAAGTAGTTTATTGTGTAACTGTGATGGTTTGGGATAAATTTAGGGGTGGGCGTGAATAGGTACACAGGCGTGAATTGGTCCACCACCACTATTTAGATTTACACAGAAAACCAGTACATGGGAACCATGTCCTTTACCATTGTGTAGCATTAGTATATCAATAGTATTTTGCGATCGAACAAAAACTCGGACTAACACCCAACCCTCATTAAATCCAATATAAATAAATGGGTCACAACCTCATATTACCAATGTTTTCAAGGGTAGATCCCCAGCAAATGCAATTTACTTTCAAACCATGAAGCCGGGCCTTTGGCTAATTCATCCTAGTAGGGGTCTTTCTGTCTGGCTGGGTCTCTGATTGATTAGTCAGCACTCGGTGAAGTGTCTGCGAAATGAGATAGACAACTATTGGTAGACAATGTGATTATAGTGTAGGAGCCCAGTAGCAGCTTCTGTGTTCAGTGGGAATATGCTTTTGAAATAGAAGAATGCTGCTGAGTATCAAGAAGAAAGAAATGTCTTTACATCAATTATTCAAAAGATAATCAAGGTTTCCCTTAGTTTTTATTGTTAACTAATGTGACACCGGAAAATATAAAGTCTGCACTATTCAAATAAATATCAGTAATTAAAAAGTAAATACTTTTACAGGTGGCAGCTTACCGAGGTATTTCACTGTTGGATCCATATCAAGTTCATCAGAAAAGAAAGAGGATACTCCAGGTGGTTTGAAGAAAGCAAAAACTCCTGTTGGAAGGTTAGATGACCATTGGGAAGGAAATAAAGAAGAAATGCAACCACAGATACCCAATGAGAGTGATGCTTATGCGCCATTCCCTGATGGCAAAAACCCAAAAACTGGTGAAATAGGTGGACCAAAAGGCCCTGAACCAACTCGCTATGGTGACTGGGAAAGGAAAGGAAGGGTCATTGACTTTTAGGCAACTAATGTTCTTTTGTATAGTCTACAGGATATATAAAAAGTATTTATTGTAGGATATTTATGCATACATATTGTAATATACTACATATGTTCATATATATATATATGTAATATTATGCATTGCAGCTGTACTCCTTTCAGTAGAACACTTTAAAATAGAATTCTATTTTCTACTAAAGTAAAATTCCCTAGAGAAATTTACTGTTAAAGTTTTTTTTCATAATTTTTCTCTAAATTTTCCTAGTTTGCTAGAGATGTATTTTGGTACCTTGACATTCAACCAAACACAATTCAATTAATTATCAGATCCATTCATAGTCATAGCTCCTGTAGAGGGTACCCAACAAATGTAAGGATTCTATTGGTTAGGTGTTGCAGTTATTAATGCAGATGTGAAAATTCAACAGTAGTGGCTTGCATTTTATGATGATACCATCAAACCTGAAATTCTGTGGAAAGTTGATTTATTTATTACTTATTTAGTCAGTTGTGGTGAATCCCTACTTTAATAGAGCAGATTTTAGTCTTGTGGCTATTAGATACAAGAACCTTCCTTGAAAATGGCCTTTCCTCTTAATAACATTAAGTTAATGTTGTCTTTCTATTTTCTGTATTTCAAATCTGACTTAAGTTTTTGTGTAGTACTCTAGTACTTTTTGAAAAAACTAAAAGATAATGTACAAAAGCAATTTAAATGAGCAAAATGTATATTCCACTACCTCATCAGAATGGCAGGCATAAAGTACAGACTGTAGTAAATATGCTCAATAAATATCACACTGATGTAGGTTTATTTCTTATATTGATATTGAATACATGTAAAAATATAGAATGCAATTTCCTTTCTGATCCAAAACCAAATTTTCAAGGTACAGGCCAAACCTGAGCAATGTTTGTGAAAAAAATGTTGCTCTGTCATCATTTATTCTTCACTGGTTTATCTAAATTAAGATGGGTACAGTTAAGCTTGGTAGGCTTTTAGGTGTTTAAGATACCTAAAAAAACCATAGCAAACTGACACTGAGGTGATTTAGTTTAAACAATATTGCATAAAGCAATGAGTTTGATTTTGGCAAAAATTGCAAAGAATATGTAGAAATAATCTAGTTGTATGCATTGCTGTAAAAATAGTGCATTCCAGTAATAATTAAGTGTCCCTGAAAAGACCGCTGATTTGTTTTCGCTTCAGTTTCCTCGCCGCCGCATTACACATCATCAAAAAATAGTTTTTATGTCCGCTGACTTGTCAGTTAGCTGACATTATGTCATCACTCTGTGGCGTGGGCGTCCGCGTGAACAACTTCTTCTCCAAAACTACAAGGCCTAGAGACATGCTGTTTTTTTTAAAAGATACCTTATCTATCGAGGATGAAAAATTGTTCAAGGCATGCAAATCTGTCTGTTCGTCTGTTTGCTAGAGACATTACAAGGGGGTACCCCCACCAAAAGTGTGAAAATTTCAACTTTTTATCACAATTTTCTCAGTGACTATTGCAGGGATTTCTCTCATATCTTGCATATATGTACTAGGCCAGAGGTAGATTCTCTTGTGTGAGTATGAGACCTGGATCTGTCTTACTTTTTTTTTAATAAATTTTTTTAATAATTTTTAATGCATTAAAATTCATGAAATCATGCACTAAATCACTTATAACTTCAAAAGTGTTGCATTTACAGCATTTTGTGAAAATATGTTGTTCAGCTACTTTTTTCATAGCTACAATATGGTGAGTAAGTTGGGTGTCTGTCTCAATAGCTAAGTGAGTAATAGCTACTTTTGGGCTTTTCAGTAACTTCCATTATGAGTAAAATCACTTGTAACTTAAAAACTATTGCATTTAGAGAATTTCGTATAAATATGTTATTCAGCTACTTTTGGGCCAGCTATAACATAGTGAAATTTCAGACCTGTAGCTCATGGCATAGCTGAGTAATAGCTACTTTTAGGTTATCACTGTTGAGTAAATCGCTTATAACTTGAAAACTATTGCATTTAGAGAATTTCGTATAAATATGTTATTCAGCTACTTTTGGGTCAGCTATAACATAGTAAAATTTCAGACCTGTAGCTCATGGCATAGCTGAGTAATAGCTACTTTTAGGTTATCACTGTTGAGTAAATCACTTATAACTTGAAAAGTGTTGCATTTAGAGCATTTTGTTAAAATATGTTATTCAGCTACTTTTTTCATAGCTACAATATGGTGAGTAAGTTGGGTGTCTGTCTCAATAGCTAAGTGAGTAATAGCTACTTTTGGGCTTTTCAGTAACTTCCATCATGAGTAAAATCACTTGTAACTTAAAAACTATTGCATTTAGAGAATTTCGTATAAATATGTTATTCAGCTACTTTTGGGCCAGCTATAACATAGTAAAATTTCAGACCTGTAGCTCATGGCATAGCTGAGTAATAGCTACTTTTAGGTTATCACTGTTGAGTAAATCACTTATAACTTGAAAACTATTGCATTTAGAGTATTTTGTTTCAATATGTTATTCACCTATTTTGGGGTCAGCTATAACATAGTGAAGTTTCAGACCTGTGGCTCATTTCATAGCTGAGTAATAGCTACTTTGAAGTTCTCACTGTTGAGTAAATCAGTTATAATTGGAAAACTATTGCATTTACAGAAATTTGTGCAAATATGTTATTCAGCTACTTTTGGGTCAGCTATAACATAGTGGAATTATAAACCTATAGCTCATGGCACAACTGAGCAATAGCTATTCTCAGGTACTGACTGTTGAGTAAATCAGCTATAACTTGAAAAATATTGCATTTGGAGTATTTTGTTAAAATATATTGTTCACCTACTTTTGGGTCAGCTATAACATAGTGAAATTACAGACCTATAGCTCATGGCATAGCGGAGTAATAGCTATTTTCAGGTTCTCACTATTGAGTAAATCAGTTGTAGCTTGAAAACTATTGCATTTACAGTAGTTTGCTTAAATATGTTGTTCACCTACTTTTGGGTTAGCTATAACATAGTAAGATTTCAGACATGTAGCTCATTGCATAGCTGAGTAATAGTTCCTTTGAGGTTCTCACTGTTGAGTAAATCAGTTGTAACTTGAAAACTATTACATTTAGAGTAATTTGTTAAACATGTTATTCACAGAATTTTTGGTCAGCTATAACATAGTGAAATTGCAGACCTCTATGTCATGGCATAGCTGAGCAATAGCTACTTTCAGGTGCTCACTGTTGAGTAAATCATTGTATCCACTGGATAGCCGCAGTCTGTAGAGAGAGATTTCACCATTACTGCTCTGATGAAAAAAAATATTATAGCTAGCTTTCTTAAGTTTGCAGTATATATTAATAACCATAAAATGTTGTCTGGGAATATCTTTGGCCTCATTTTGAGAAACAAGATGGCCGCCACAGGTGTTTTTTGTCAGTCATGAAAAGTGCTTATATCTCCCTTATTATTGATCCTAGAGGTTTGGGATGATAAACCAACCTGTAGGAAATCATGGGGTGGGAATCTTTTGGTGTGGTCAGATTTGACCTTCAATGACCCCTCCTTCAAGGTCAAACAAGGATAGCCAGACTTAAAAGTGCTTATAACTCACTTATTATTGGTCCCAGAGGTTTGGGATGGTAAACAGACAGGAAATCATGGGCTCTGAATCTGTTGATATGGTCCGATTTGACCTTGGAACCCTCCAAGGTCAAATGAGGATAGCGAAAATTGAAAGTGCCTACAACTCACTTATTATTGGTGACAGAGATTTGGGATGGTAAACCATCCCATAGGAAATCATTGGCTCGGAATCTTTTGGTATGGTCAGATTTGACCTTTGGACCCCTCCTTCAAGGTCAAATGAGAACAGCCAAGCTTAAAAGTGCTTATAACTCATTTATAATTGGTCCTAGAGGTTTGGAATGGTAAACCATAGGAAATCATGGGCTGGGAATGTATTGGTGTGGTTAGATTTGACCTTGGACCCCTTCTTCAAGGTCGAAAGAGGATATTGCATTTGTAGTATTTCTTTAAATATGTTTTAACCTATTTTTTACACTTAAACAATTACCTTGTTATTTTCGTTCATAATACCATTTACAGGGCACAACTTTTTTATCCTTTTCTTCTGTCAGCTTCGGAATTTCTTTCGAACTTGCTGTTCAGTTACCATTTACTGTATTTCTGTACAGCCCTTTTCCTGATAATTATTCTGTCCTCTAATCACCTTCACAAATCAAAAACACTCAGTCAGCTGACACAGTGCCCGTTCACGGGCACTCTCCTCTTGTTTTTGGTTGCACCCGCCTGTCATCGCTGCTCATCAAAATCTACTGAGCACAGAGACTTGTAATTTCACACATATGTTTATACTATCAAAAATGCGAGCCGATGACATTTTGGGAGCGATTCGATGAAAATTGACGATTTAGGAGCGTTTTTCTCATTTTCTCACAGGTACCAACCAGAAAGCTTAAAATTCATGTGAACCCCCCTATTATCTTCTGAAGTATTGCATTTAGAGCCATAAAATGTATTGGGAAG
Organism: Sabellastarte sp. h YS-2021; assembly: GCA_964017235.1. Classification (NCBI taxonomy): domain Eukaryota; kingdom Metazoa; phylum Annelida; class Polychaeta; order Sabellida; family Sabellidae; genus Sabellastarte; species Sabellastarte sp. h YS-2021. The sequence goes on from OZ024928.1 coordinate 44,454,517, forward strand.
TTGTGGGAAACCATATGTGGAGAGTCTACATTTTGCCTTATATCTCCTTTATTATTGTTTTTAGAATGTGTTAAGAGGTATTGAGAAACCATTTGTGAAGAGTCTAGATAGCCAGTCAGATTTACCCCCCTCCCCACTCCCTTATGGGTCAAACTGGGGTCATAGAATAGCTGATTTTGTGCTTTTGCCTTGTATCTCCTTTATTCTTGCTATTAGAGCTTTAGAATGTATTAAGAGGTATTGGGAAACCATAGGCGAAGAGTCTAGATAGCTGGCCGGTCAGATTTACCCCCCCGACACCCCCCCCCCCTTCCCCCGTTATTGGTCAAACTGGGGTCATAAAATAACCAATATCTCCTTTATTATTGCTTTCACAGCTTTAGAATGTATAAAGAGGTATTGGAAAACCATATGGGAAGAGTCTAATTAGCTGGTCTTATTTACCCCTTGCCCCCCTGCGTTATGGATCAAACTGGGGTAATAAAATAGCAGATTTGATCCTTTTGCCTTATATCTCCTTTATTGTTGCTTTTACAGCTTTAGAATGGATTCCTTATAAGGAGAGTCTAGATAGCCAGTCAGATTTACCCCCTGACCCCCTCTTATGGGTCAAACTGGGGTCATAACAGGGCAGACTTTCCATTTTTGCCTATATCTCCTTTAAAACTACTCTTCTTACAAACTATAGTATTTATTAAATTAACATTTTGCAATTTATGACCATAGAAAATAAAATAAAGCTTAAATTTTTCTTCCATGTTAATGCATACCTCCACACTGTCTGCGTAACTTTTACTTCTCTCAGCGCTGCACGTTTTTATTTTCAAAAACCTTTTTCTACTTTATATTGCATTTAACCTATGGGGACGCATTGTTTTTGTTAGCAAAAACATTTTTCTAGTTCTACATAGATGGTGATAAAAAGGGCCAAGGTCCAAGTAAAATTATCTAAAAGTGAATGTATGTGTTATGTGAAAAATATAAGTAGAAACATCATCAAATTACAAGTGTATCCATGACTTGTCTCAGTTCTCTACAGAATTCTTCAAAATAACCTTCCCAGGAGACACTACAAAAATTTTTCAGTAAAATAGAGGAAGCCATATTTGTTTGGATTTCATGCATGTCTAAAACAAGAATGTTTTACCCATCAGTAATTCAATGGGCAATCTAACTATATGCTTGTTATGTCAAAATGGGTGAACACAAAGCTTAACCTCGAATCCAGCTATATGGGGTTAATAAAATAATATACTTTTATCCTCTGATCAAGCCTGAAAAGAAGTACACCAAAATTATCATGGCAACATAATAGAAGTGTAAAAAGTGAGTTAAAAGCAAGATGATGCACACAAAAGTTCGAACCAAAACAAAGTGACAGATTGTCGAGAAATTCACCAATATGAAATGGGCAAGTAAATCGGTACCAAATATCATCTTTCAGTATCCAAGAAAAATCCTGCAGTAGGACACAATGAGGCCATTTTTCAATGAGATTACATATATTTTTGAAAGTCACAACACCTGTGGTTTCCCAAAAAAGCAGGTTATAATTTTGCAGCCTTGAATCCATTTTTAACAATCAGATTTTACATCATTCAAATGAGAAATATCCGGCCCCCATGCGGTCTATAAACCCTCAAGACGGTTTTTAAATATGGATCTCTGGAGTGCTTAAGAAAAGAAAGCTGATGCGGTTCTATTTTATTGCAAAACCACTTAAATATACAAAATACACACAGTACACAATAACCTGTACATTACAAAGGTTTCTGCTCATTTCTTATGCAAATGACATTTGGAGAAATAGGATCGCAAATTCGTTAGCTGACAGAAACATGGCCTTGCAATTATTCTAAAATTTGAAAGAACCTCTCGCATCATGTCTCCCTCTGTCGGGATACATATTATAAGTACAATCACTAAAATACAAAAAGCAATGTGCAAAATTTGACTTGTATCCTTAAAAATAGATGTTGCATGTTTCTCATTTGTAAATACAAATGTGCCCAAGTTCTGCTTTGTGTATATTTTCATGAAATTCAAAATTTTATTCACAATAACAGTAAGTAGTTGAGGTTAATTTTCTGAATAAATATAAATCTTCTGTTACAACACTGCTGGTCATTCAAACACAAACCAGACGAAGGTATAATTTTCCTGCTGTTTACACTTTGCAAACTGAAGCGAAGGATTGTCATTTAACAGAATGTAAGTGGCCTTTGTCTCCATGTAGTTTTCATTTTGAGCTTATTTAAAATGCCAATGAATTTTGCTCGATTCATATTAACTACTGTTGTTTTAGTGTGATCATGATCTGAGTCTACACATTAAATACACACGGTTACAATTCAATTCTGAATGTGAAGTTATCTTAGTAAATATGCTTTCCAACTGGCAAATATTTATAGATTCTGACTGTTGCAAAATCTCTTTATGCACAGAAGCTATCCATTCTTACAAATTTCTGTAACATATTGGTATTAATTGCTGCAAATCCACATACAAAATATCCAATAACTAAGAGCAGAGATGAGCTACAACAATTCTCTACATTGACGACTGCTTGCTTCTTCATGCTATTCAACCAGTCAAATGAATTAGCCTATAAAACATTTTCACATTTATCCTATAACTTGAAAAGTAACTTAATAAGGGTGCGAAAAATTACATGATGCTTGCTAAACGAGCCAAGTTCTACAAAATGTCCATTCAAATGGTCAAATCCCCAAGTGTATATAAAATATAATTTAATGGGTAACATTTTAATAATATAAAAAGATTAATAACATGCTTAACATCAAACTTGCACTGAATCAATAATTTACCATTTTTGCAGTGATTTCATTTTTTATGTGGTAACATCAGTTAATTCCAAAGATTCAAGGTTTTTACCTTAATGATATTTCATTAACTTGAGCCACCACATTGTATGTAGTTCCTGGTAAAAGTACCCAATAAAGTTCGCAAGTGCTTGATTTCAAGCCAAATTTTCATCAAAGACTATAATGGACACCAATTGCAGTAGAACTTCGATTATCTGAACGGCATGGGAGACATACAATCGGGTCGGATAATCAAGGGGTTCGGATTGATGAAGGAACTTGAAATTCACCCTCTGGATTATCAGGTGGGCAATAATTGAAGGAAGATCATTTTTAGGCTTTAAATATACACATGGGTGGTCACTGATGAAGCAGTTTAATATATTTATGTAATATAACTGACTTTCTAATTGCGACTTATTTGCTTCAATTCTATGGATGTTGTTATTTTTGTTTACAATATTAAGCAGTCCTGGGTGTGTTCCGTTGGTATACACATGATTGACATTTCATTTTTGAGAAATATCATCATGCATTTTGTCTATTAAAAAACTTTGGGAGATTATTAACTGCAAAACCCCAATAGAACATGTCTTTGGTGAGGTATGTTTGGTTGACAGTGCATTGAGGTTTTTCTTTTGATACATGTTAGTCTGTGAATCGACCTACTCCAGGAGGCTATAAAGTACAAAACTCAATCGAACATGCAATCAGTGATAGGCGAAATATCAAAGAAGTTGTGTAGTAGTGGGGCCGTGTAATTGAATTAATCCCTACCCTACTGTAAAAATGGTGATAAAGATAAAAGAAGTTGGGCTTTTTTGTGTTAGACCGTGGATACATGTATATATAGGGAGACAAGGTTTCACATAATAGAGGGCCGGATAATTGAGGTTCTACTGTACTTAAACATGTCACACCCCTAGTATTTACAGTAATTTGCAGCATACTTCAGTACACACATGTCTCAAGCTCTGAGAGCACAGAATTGTTGGAACACCTCTAAGATATGAAAGTCAATGTCAGTGGTAAACATCAGACTCTCCAGTGTGCTTATATACCTGTACACCTGCTCGTGATGCTGGAAAACAACAAAAAAAACAACATCCAAATGATTACAGAATACACAGAATGTGAAATATATCTAATGTACAGGGCCAAGGTCAAAGTTTTGGGTTTTATGTCCCGTCAACAACTACAGTCTTAAACCTCATTCACTCTACAGCTGGTATAACCTGCAGTTACAGGTGTTGGGCAAAACGCCCCTGTCCTTCAACAAAAGTCCCAAGGTTAGCATGCGACCTTTGGAGACAGTGGCAAAATATCCATTACCTTGCGCATTCTACGATTAAGATTAATTTCTTGCTACGGTAACTGAAGGGGTAGTCCACGAAGGTTGTGACTCGATCGTCTTTCAGTGTAACATGGCAACATAAGGCGACTGAAGGTAAATGAACGTTTTACCACTTTCTGACAACTTTGCATACAAACTTCACAGTAGTTGAAGGACAGGGGCATTTTGCCAAACACTTATAACCGTGGGTTATACCGCCCATAGTGTGATATAAGGCATCCCTGGAGATGTTTCCACCACCGAGTAAAACCTCTTACAGTGGAACATACTGTCTGTAGTGTCACTGGGGCAATATCAATACTGGCATTCAGTGAAGCCCACATGTTAGTACAAGCTGCCCTGGAACCCACAACAGAGATGAAAGCCAGGTATTCAAATGCCAAACTTGTTAACCACTTGGATTAGAATACATGGGAAACTATGTGCACATTCTGTTCTATTCTGTACTTTTATAGTGGTTAAGGTTTAAATTTAGTAGGGAGAGTGGATTCGAGGTAGGATAATTAAAAATTCAGATAACAGAGAATCTACTGTACTTGCATGTGTATATTTTAATGTTAAGGATATGCAAGACAGTGAAATAGTGTGTAGTACCAGCCTACAACACTCACCATGAGAAAGACTTGTTGCAGTCGATCTATGACCCACTTGTACCAGTGGGTGTTGAAGTCGGTTCCCTCAGCCTCACTCCTTGCGAGATGCTCGGTCAAGATTATGATGAACCTCTGAAATACACAAAAATGAAATATATTTTTTTTATTGATTGATTTTGGTTAAAAGTTACTTTAACTTACTGTATAGGTCATATCATGAAGGGAAATTAATACCCCTTTCACACTACAGGCCATATCACCCACAGTAGTAGGTAGAGCTGTTATCATTAGCGATTTCTGTAGATCGACGCTCGCCTGTTAGATGCGAGTTGAACTCGAGCTGAACTCGAGTAAATGAAACAAATATAAAATTTAATAAAATAACAATGTCCAAATACTGTCATCAAGGGATCCGCCATTAACATGTTTAGTACAATTTTATTGCAAGGAAATATATTTTGTTGCTCCTTAAATTGCAGATATGTACGAGCACTTTATGGAACAGCCATGTAAATAAGGGAAATAAAAAAAAAAACGACCATTGCTCATTGATTTTTTATGTTTTACGGTTAGATAAATTGCAACAAGATTAGTATATCATAATTTATTTCTTAAAAACTCGAGTTTAAATTGCGTAAATCGATGTGATCCCAAATATCGCCCACTGAGTTAAGACTCGTGTTTCGGCCAACTCGTTACAGCACTAGTAGTAGGCATTGGTCAAAACGCCTCAGTCCTTCAACTACTGTGCGACACAGTGGTGAAACATGCAATTCCTGGAGTGTTCTATAGAAGTTTTAATATATTTAAAATTTCCGCCTCTCACTGTCTCGTATTACTGCCATGCCTTTATCAGTGGGTCTCCGTCCCCATCCTTCCATTTCAGTGACATTCTGCAGAGAAAATTTTGATATGGCAACTGAACGCGTGGTCTGCGGTTTATATAAGGTGATTTGGTGTTTTTTCGGTAGTTCATTTTCGGGTGTCCATTTGACAGCCACGGAAGGTGAGTTGAGGTTAACAGAGGTTGTCTCTTAGTGTCCCAATGTATTTAGTACTGTCATCATACTGAATACTGTTATAGATGGTCCCGGCAGTTGCCGTCCGCCTGTAGTATGAAAGGGGTTCCAAATCTCGAAAATATGAGGCGTCCTGGGAGGTGGTTCCGCCGCTGAGTAAAACTTCTAACCGCAAGGCATACCGCCTATAGTGTAAAAGGGGTATAATTTCCTATTACCTGCTTGTTTACAATACAGTGTGAAAGGGGTATAACAAGACAGTGGAAAGCAGTGCACACTAATTGGTCAACATTCTGCACTGGAAACCATCAGGTACCTGCAAATAACTACTAAATATACAATGGATACACGGTGAGTCAGTTTCTGAATTCACTGTAGACACAGCACAAACATCTATTATATGGTCATTCCTTATTCAATTCCTTTATGATGCTTTTTCTCATTGCCCAAACAGATTATTTCATAAAAATCTCATTAAATGACTTGAGGTTCAATACCGAGTAGGTAATGTTCAAATGGGTACTTGTTTACTATTTACTCTTGAAAGTTTACTCTTGTGGTTGGTTATTCAAGAATTTCGTATAATCTATTGTTCAACAGAAAACTTACATTTCTATATATTCTATATATAAATATCAATATATTTTGAAAGTTTTCAACATACTTTAAGCAGTTATTATTTATTAACCTGAGAGATTTATCATAACTTTTCGCTTTTTTTTTTTTTTCGCTGCCATATCTGCTGGAAGTGTGTATTTTCGGTGAACTGCTAAACAGCAAGTAATTTGAAATAACTCATAAACTTTTACTGGACTAATTAACACTTGATCCCGGCAAAATATGCACCAAATTAGATCAATAACTGATCATTGGAAAAATGGAAAATTCATCGACTTGGGTAACTGAGGGCTATTCTCAACACTAAACATGGCCGCAAAGACTTTCGGTGTACATATGCAAGCTGCAAAGCCATCACAGACATGAGTAGTGCACTAGAATTTATGACAAAAAACAAGTTCTGAGCCAGATACAACCCATACCTGGTCCAAAAACTGAGACAGTCACCAATCCATAGTACTAAGGAATCCCATCGCTGCCTCACTAGAGCCAATACTTAAAAACACTGCAGTATACTCTACCTGAAATATGATGAGGAAGAGGTTCTTCTGTTCACTCTGAGCAGACTCCAGTTTTTCCTCCATTCTCTCCACCATCTCTTCTGTTGGAGTGTCGTCATCCACCATGTAATCGAACCCATCCCGTGCCTTGTAAATCACAATGACATATCAATTGTACTGCAAAGAGAGATTATTGAATGGTTCTGCTCGGACTCAGTCTCATTGCCTTAGGATTATTCACAGAAATAATCACAAGTCTAGCTCTTTAACTAGCTGAGCTGCAGGAGAATCCCTAGAAGCCCAGGTGTTAACAGAACTGATATACTTCAGGATATTACACAATGAAGGCTTGCAAAAGAAGCAACAAGGAATATATTAAAACATGCAAATGTACAGAGAGGTCTAAGGGCAATTAACAAGATATGGTTGTTTAAAAGTACCAGTAAATGAGTAAAGAGTTTTAAATACGCTTGAAAAAAAAAAAACAGGATGAAGGTCTACGATCACAATCATTGCACTCTAGACTTTCATATGAGTTAAGGTATTTTGCTCCCGACCACACAATTGGTGGTCACTGGGAAGCAAACTAGCCACAGTGGAACAGGGGTATATCAACAAAGGGTTACAAACAGGCAAGGCATATAATTAAACATATGCAAAGTTGCAAATGCAAACAAAGATTGAAGGGCAAAACAATAGGACAGCGATGTCTAAGAGCACTCGGTAAAGATTTTTTACTGTACTTTATAAAAATTGGATGGAAGCCTACACTTGCAATGTATTACACTCTCAATCTCAATGTTAGAAAAGATACTAGACTTATGCCACTCGCTTTATTGCCAGCCGGCGGTGTATCCCCGAACATAGCAAACAGGTAGCTACAGGTCTGCAATTTTACTATGTTAGAGCTGACCTAAAAGTAGCTTAATAACATATTTAAACAAAATTCTCTAAAGGCAATAGTTTTTAAGTTACAAGTCAAATTTTATTTTTAGGTTTTTGACTCCCTAGAGCAAAATTTTGACTCCTAGCCTTAAAATAGCTATTACTCGCTGGATTTTGACCCCAGGCCTACAAAAAAGATTGGGTGGTGAGACGTCATACCCACCAATTCATGTACTAAATATAAAATAAATCTGAAAGAAACTGTGCCCTACTGCTTGAACACAAGCAATAGTCAAAATTAGTCAAAATTTTTGAAGTTTTTGACTCCCCAGAGCATAATTTTGACTTCTAGGCTACCAAAATAATAGGGTGGCCAGATCTCTGCCATTGCAAGCCACATGCAAAGTTAAAAAAGAAATCCCAAAAGAAATGTGGCTTGTAGGTTGAATACAAGAAAATCTCTGCGGACGTGGACGATGACTGTGCACGATCCATATCATCTCCGCTTTTTGGGGATACAATTATACCCTCAACAGAATAATCGGCATGGTCAGGAAGGAAACTCGCCACAGTGGAACAGGGGGTATAATAGATTATTTTGTGTACAAAACAAACTGAAGTGTACTCTTTTATAGGAATGGAGTATTGGCATATTTTCCTTTTTTGGTGTCCTGCCAATGTAAATACCATTCCAATGTCGCATCAGTCTGTCACTGTAAGTGAAGTTACTGACAACAAAACATGCTCATCAAAATCGCAAGAAAATATGCAATAAAATATGAAAATAAGAAAATATGAAATGTGCGAAAATATGGGATAAAAGGTTGGAGTCTCCTCAGGTTTACATTTGCGGTGTTTGATGTTTCCAACCCTTTTATTTGCGGACAATCCACATGCCTGTAATAATATTTCGTCTCAGTATTTCAGTAAAATGGTCTGGATTATGTCACACCAGCAACACCATTTCGACCCTACACTTTTCCACACAAATATAGGCAACCCACACAAATATTCACACCAAAACTGACATAAAAACAGATTCATTACTTTTCCAGGAAAAAAATGGCACATTAGAATAGAATAGAATAGAAACATTTATATAGCGCAAAATTGATGCAACATCCTCTAATGCGCTTGAAATCAAAAAGGGAAAGTCGAGGGACGTTCGAGGTCATGATCCAAGGTTAGCGCCCGCCAGGGAGATGTACTATGGTGGAGGATATGCTAATCTAAACAAGTAGGTCTTTAGCTGGCTACGGAAACCTGTTATTGTTTGTTGTGATCGTATTGATTGTGGGAGTCTGTTCCATTCTATGGGGGAAGCCACTACAAAACCTCTCTTACCGATGGCCTTTTTGTGAGAGGCTGAGGAAAGAGAAAGACGATTTCCACGTGTTAGACAACTGGTTTTGATCAAGGATGATAGGTATATGGGTTGAGAGAAATTTATAGCCTTGAAAGTAATTAGATTGTACTTAAACAATATACGGTAAGTGATAGGAAGCCAGTGTAATTTTTGAAGAAAAGGAGTGACATGGCTAGTTCTATCAAGTCTAAAAACAATTCTACAAAGGGCATTTTGTATCTTTTGGAGTTTAGCAACATTGTACTTACTGATGCCATAAAGTAGGGAATTGCAGTAGTCAAGTCGACTACTGATCATTGAGTTTGCAAGCAAGGCTGCAGTTTCCACACTGAGGAATTTACGAATACGTCTTAGGTCCTTAAGGTGGTAGTAGCAGGCTCGACACATATTAGTTATGTGGTTGGAAAAGGTGTTTCCAGAGTCAAAAATTACACCCAGGTTCTTGACTGTATCAGTAAGGGAAATAGAATTTCCGAGAAGTTGAGTAGGGAATTTATTAATGAGGGACTCTCTGGCTTGTCTATCACCTATTATAATAAATTCAGTTTTCTCGGGATTGAGTTTCAATTTCACGCCAGCCATCCAGTTTTGGATACATGTGAGACACTCTGTAAGCTCAGCGAAATTGGAATCAAAATTCCTATTGTCCAATGCTAGATATACTTGGGTGTCATCAGCATATAGATGGTGGGTGACATTGAAATTGGAAATGATATTACTGAGAGGGGTTGTGTAAAGGGTAAAAAGGAGGGGGCCCAGGACAGAACCCTGAGGCACACCATACGGAAGTGAGAACACATCTGAAAAGCTATTTCCTAATTTAACCTTCTGTTTCCGGTTTGAGAGATAGGATCTGATCCACCTCAACACAGTGCCATCAACCCCAAACCAATCTCTTAGGGAATTAAAAAGAATGTCATGGTCGATAGTGTCGAATGCCGCTGAGAGGTCTAGCAGTGTGAGTGCAACAGCCTTACCAGAGTCCAACGAAGCAGCAATGTCATTCTGGATTTTCAACAGCGCTGTTTCTGTGGAATGGAGTCTCCTGTAAGCGGATTGGTTGACATTGGAGAGCCCCTCGCTATCGATATAATTAGTTTGGGAAACTCCCTTCAGTTTGGGAAACTCCCTTCTTTGAGTGAATAGTTTATAATATTGGTGATTGGAGTGACCAAAATGTCCGCACACTCTTTGACTAGTGCGGTAGGGATTGGGTCCAGGTCGGATGATTTGGTATTGGATGACCTTAGGATTTTGAGGATGTCATCCTCAGATACAGGCTCAAAAGAGGTCAGGGCACTGCTATTACTCTTCGGTATTGTGAGGGAAACAGGCACTGATGACTCTAAAGCAACTCTGATTTTCACAATTTTGTCACTGAAAAAATGACCGAAAGTGTTAGCTAAATCAGTAGGACTAATATGATCGGGTAGGATGATAGTTGAGGTTTTGTGCAAGATTTTCTTGAAAGTGTTCCACAGAGCCTTGGGGTTACCATTATTTTCAGCAATGACAGTGGAATAGTGCCTGCGTCTTGATTGTTCCAGTAGGAAATTGTAGCGATTTACAGCAGCTCGATATCTTCTCCGGTTGATTGCAGAGTTGTTACTGCGCCATACTCGCTCACACTTGCGCTTCAGACGCTTTGCTGAGAGGATGTCTGAATTCACAAAGCCTTTGTCGGGGTGCACTGGAGCCATTTTCCTCTTTATTGGGGCATGCTTGTCTAGAATGCTGCGCAAGGTGTTGAAATATTGGTGACTGAGCAAACTGGCTGTTCTGTGAGGATGCTTGATTAGATCAGAATTCAGGATGTCCTCTTTAAAATCCGTGATGTTTATCTTGTGAATTTTCCGGGTATTAACTTGTCTAAATTTGCAGGGAACCTCAATAGGTATATTGACCGAAAAAGTGATGGCAAAATGGTCAGATAGCCCAACTATAACCTTAGCGCAGATTGCCTTTGAAAAGGTGTCCCTCACACATATGACATCTAATATATGGCCATGAATGTGTGTTGGGGAATCAATAATTTGGGTGAAATTATATTGGCAGAGGGAATCATTGAATTTCTGCGACCAACCGTCCTGTTTATCCAGGTGTAGATTTAAATCACCTAATATTACATTTTCACAACATGATAAGGCAGCACCTTCGACAAAGGAACTGAAATCCTCAATGAAATTGGCTTTGGAAACATTGGGAGGCCTATACACAGTATGGAAAACAATATCCTGAGCATTGCCTGTGGATAGGTGAACAGATATGGACTCGAAGGTATTGAAACACGGTTGAGGCAGAACCTTAAAATCGATATCATCACGGATGAAAAACCCGACACCACCACCTCTCCCCTGCTGGCGTGGAACATGAGTACATTTATAGCCCGGAGGAGTGACACTTGCTATAAAGCTGTCTGTGTCGTCTGGTCGAAGCCAGGTTTCAGTGACCGCAATAATATCAGACTTATTGCTATTGATAAATTCTGCAAGAGCAACAGACTTGTTTCTAATGGATCTAATGTTTATTAGACTCCCAGTTAGAAGGCTAGTATTTGGGCCAGGATTTATACTGACATCCCCTGAGAGGATCAACAAGATGGACACCCATGGGCTGACATGTTTATATGAATGTGTTACCCTACGAATATGTCCTTGTATAGCCAAAAAGGCATAATTGACCCCATTGAGACATGGGTGAATGCCAGAAGCAAAAAATATGGTTGAATAGGTGGGGAAAGAAAAAGGCAGACTTGAGGCAACAGGAATTGGTGTTGTAGAAGGGTTGTCAGTGGTGGTATTGGTTGCTCGAGCAACCAGCAAAAAGTAAAGACAGAGCCAGAAAGTGCAATGCATGTCCAAAAGAAATACCAAAAAAAAAGCAAAAGAAAACTAGAAAAAGATGAACCTACCTTTCCTGTGTACCCACCTGTCTAAACAGCAAACCATAGATAAGTAAGTTTAAGAACACTAAAGATTGGTGCAGGATTAGTATGGACAAGGTGTGATATTGTTTGGTTGTAATTTTATTTAAGTTATTGGGTTAACTAGTTATGGTAAGAAATGGACAAGGTGTGATATTATTTGGTTGTAATTTTATTTAAGTTATTGGGTTAACTAGTTATAGTGAGAAATGTTGAAACAATGTGTGAGAATCCGCGGGAAATGTCCGTTGAGCGATAATACCCGATAGAGCACTATTTACAATTTTACCAAGTTGAAGGAGGTAATATGTGCAAGCAGTGAATGTTAAACAACTAAATATTTTATAAAATGACAATAAAAACAGATACAGACCAGCAAGCTGTATAAAAACGAGAATATTAGTACCGGTCCGTTATGACAATATAAAAACACGTCTCGCCTGGCGAACGCTAAACCCCATTTAGTTCCAACTAAGGCTGTGATAGGTTACCCGGTTACCCGAAAACGGTCCAAATTCCTTATGAAACCGGTTACAAACTGACAAAGCGCATAACCGAAAAAAATATTAAATATAGTGTAAATCAATGAAATACTCGGCTAAACCTTAGTATTCTGTCAGATTTCTTTAATCACTGTTAGTTTTTTCACGTAATTTTCCTTATTTATACAGATATTTAACATTATTTTTCGTAACGTTTTGTTTACATCATCCGCCATGTTTGCTTCTCTATCACTTCCACTGGGTGACAACTAAGACACGGTTACCTAATGTTGAAGACGGTAAACCGGAAACCTATTTGCCGACCGAAACACAGTGATCCGGTTACGTTTCGTTTTCTTCTAGCCAAAACCGGTTTCATCACATATTTCATTATTTTAACTTAAGTTTTCTAAAATATTGAACTACAACAAATATTTCCCAGTATTTTATAATATTCTATTGATATATCAGACGTTTTGTCCTCGAAAGTCTTAAAAAAGTCCCTTGTGGTTCTTATTTATATACAAGTTAAAGCTCATGTACGCGTTTCGAAAACTTATTTCTTTATAAATCAAACGTACCCGGTTTTTCGCTGAATTTCTGCTTTCGGAAACCGGTTCCAAAATTCGCATTCAACCACAACACTACAGTTACCCGAATTCGGATCGATTCTTTCGAGGCGAATACCCGGTGTTGTTACCCGAAGTCACAACCTTAGTTCTAATAGTACTTTATAATGCTTAATCGTTATCTAAAGACAGATTTAGGCACATAAAACAGAGATCGATAATCCTATAACCACAGGCATGGGCTTCAGCACCGCAGAGAAAGAGTTGCTATTTTTTCTACAGAGACTACTGTTGTTGAAGAGATCAGGTACAAACAGTACTCATACACATAAATAACTCACTGTAGAACCCAAAACAAGATGGAAGACAGCCATGGACTTCAAGACTATTTTGATATTTTTGTAATTTGTTTTTCACTTTTACAAAACTCGTGACATTCCCTTCCTGTAGTCTAATATCAGTGTACCACATTAACACCTACCTCTTTGTCTGAGACTGGTAACTATTCACATGGTTTTGTTTATAGTCTTTATACTCTATTGTTATAGATAACACTTATAAAAGTGATAAAAATTGAATGAAACAGGATTTTGACCTGGAACGATAACTTTCCCCTTTGATGTTAACCCTTTCGCTACCATCTATGACGACTAGCAGTCAACATTAATGTGTAATATTGATTTCTTCTTTCCCTTCAGTATACTGCAATACATTTTCTTTGGTTCATCAGTATTTAAACGATTGCTTGAGTAAAACATATGTAAGTTATGCATTATATTTTTAAAAAATCACCATTTTTACCTATTTTAACTGGTTTCTGAAGATATTGCCGTATTTACCGCATATAGCTGCATATTGTTTTCTTGTGGTTATATTTATTTGGGGGATTTCCTGGAGTTTCCTCATTCGACATTTCATCAATTCTTAATGAAATATGCCGAAAAATACCACAAATAAAGTGTATAAGGTAGGGAGTTAATATTTTACTTCATTGGCATTTCTGATGTGATATGACATCATATGGCTACAGTCCAGTGGAATAATGTTCCTTCAGTAGCGAAAGGGTTAATGTTATTTAAATGAAAGCAGAACACAATTAGCAACCAGGTAAAACTTACACGTCTCTGTGCAGCCTCCAGTTTATCTTTGGCTTCTTCTAAATCTTTCTGTAACTTTGTGACATGTTTGTTCATCTTTTTAATGGTTGAATGCATGATCTCCCACACATAAAAGCTAAGAGAAACAACAATACAGAGGTACAATATCTAAGGACATTAATAGCTTTATCAAGGACAATTATGTGCAACATAAGATTACTTCCAAATAATTATCTATTTCCAAATGATTGTAAAAGCTGTTCAGTAATTCTTGATGTAACATTGGAAATATTTCCCAGCATTTATCTTGTCCAAAAGTCAAAACACCTGTTTCAATGATACAAGCTTCTGAATATTTTTACACACCAAACTGCATAAGTCTGAAAACATTCAGACCACAAATTGGGTTGGATCAGACGGCGCACTGGTCACATGTACTAGGTCTGAAAGAATACTCTAGCACATATTACAGAACAGAATACTAAATTATTTAGAGAGTAAAATTTTGAAAAACATTTCTTCACTATTTTTTTGTTTAATATCATATTCTGCAGCTTAACTTACAAATAAGGTGAGTTTTGATCTTTTTTTGTCAAAAAGAGTAACCTTTAAACTGCCTCTTTCTGCCCTAAAATATGGAGAAATAGGAATATGGAAAACCAGTAGTTAAATAGCATTACCAACTCCTCTCTGTACTCATACTTGAAACATAAAGGTTAAAGTCACCCAGTATCTTGCTTACTCTGACTGAACTTCAAAAGTTAATACAGTTGATTTTGGTCTAGGTCAAAGTTGCAAAATGTTAGCCCTGTACTTCTTCTTTTGGCAGCTTGTAGTTGTACCATTTTGAGAAATATAAAGTTTTTAAGATATGAGGTAATTTAACTATCTTTTGATGCCTTCTCTTGTGTAATCAATTTAGTGAAGGTAATCGATTTTTTTTGGTGTTCAGAGTGTCAAGATTTTAAAACTTCTGTAGACACAGTAACTTAAGGGTCAACTTGGACCTGGTTATTTCCATTGAAAAGTTATACTTGGTGCATCAAATAACATTCCAGTTTCCAATGATGGCTGCTTTCTGTCTAATGATACTTATTTTAAGCACTAAAATGGTCAGATCTTACAAACTACTTTTAATTATTGCATTAAAAACTGTCCGATTCAGAAATTACATTACCTTTATTGCAATATTCTAATTTTGGCAGCTCTAATTCTAGTAAAAGTACCATATTACTGATGCCCACAAAAATCAGATAATTTATTTAATTACCTTGAAAAATCTTGCTCCATTTCAGAGGAAAAGATCCAATTGGCCACAGCTGAGCATTCTACAATTTGTGTTTTTAAAAGTTTGTCCACCAATACCACCAGCATCTACAAATAATATCACTTAAGTCTCAAAATTCTACATTGGCCAACGTGATTGTTGAAAATCTGTAACACGATTCTTTATAAATAATAGCGGGGCTATAATAGGTTAGAGGGCTATATGACTTGTAATGGCATTACAATGAAGAACTGTGATTACCATTCTTTTAGTTGAAAATTGGCCTAATTTTTTTTTAAAATATCTGCATGACATGTACAAAATGGGCATCATTTAAACACCATAACGAGTTGAATTAAGTTGTATAATTCTCGTACAAAGTGTGCAAGCACTGAAGAACAGATCTTATGCTGTTTTATCACCTTTGAGATCTGTCCTAGGGCTCTAAATCTTGATACAACCCGCTGAAAAATCCTATACTCTGTAAATATACTGTCATTATCACAAATATATCTATGTAAAACCCAGAAAAAGTCAAATATGCAAACATCACTTCAAATTTCCTTTGCACTGTGTTAAATATTAAGTATACAATCTCAAACAATTGAAATACTTAGACAACCACATGGTTGAGACCATACAGACCTGCTGATGATTTTTCCATAAGTCATAGATAGACCTCAGCATGACAATCTGAGCTTCCTCAGTTTCAGCCAAAGCCTTCAACACTTGGTGAAACCTTCAAAACAATAAGTCTTATTTCATATACAAAAAAAAAAAAAAAAAAATTGGGGTTTACCTGCAGTAAAAAATTCGGGCACAATGAATCAACTTTCACAGTAAACAAATACAGGAACACACATCTATATGTTACAGTGAATATGTGTAATCAGGGAATACGCGTATTCCCTGAAATTTTCAGTGAATACGCGTATTCTCTAAAGTGGTCAGGGAATAGGCGTATTCCCTGAAAATTTTAGGGAATACGCGTATTCACTGGTTTTGTCAAGTAATAGCTTCACATATTCACTGAACTGAAATCAGTGAATATGTGTAATGGGTCATCTGTTTTTAGTGCTTTTAAATATTGAACTTTTGTGTAGAGATTATATGCAAATTGCTTTTTAAAATAATTAACCTTTGGGTAGAGATTATATGAATGTTGTGATTTAAATTTCATGTTTATATATCCTGCTCAAAAAGTCTTAACTTTTAGTTTGACACAGTTGTCTATTTTAGAATATTTGAAATAGACGGTTGCTTTGAATTAATAGAATTTTTAGTTATGGATCCCTGACAAATATTTTTGACACAAAACACATATTTACTTGCAGACTGAATGGCTTCCCTTGAATTTATAATAACAAAGTGATTATTTCTTTAACTTTACCCACCTGTTTGACCACTGTAGAATGGATGACTTCTCTGTAATTGAAAGTATTAAAGATCAAAGAGCAAAATAAAGACAAATCACAGGACTGGGAAGCCAATTGGATTAACTGAGATTGTTTAATTAATACTTTAATTTTGAGAGAAAACTGCTATGACAAGTTGGTGTCTAATAAATTATAAGCATTGATATTGTTTAATAAATAAATATGTAGTATTGTGAATAGTCAGCTTCTTGTATTATATTTTGTCAAAATATATTTAAATTTTAAATTCAGTACCAAGCTACGTTGCTTCCCCCGACTCTCAACACAATCATCATTATTGGCTATTATTGACCTGTATACTGGACATTTATACAGTTAAATCAAAGGACTAGGAAACCAAACAGATTGAGATGTGTCATTTTCTAACCTATTAAAACATCATTTAATATTTACAAAATAATACACTGTTCTTGAAAATCTTTCTTTAGCTTTTTTTAAACCAGTTGCAGTTTGTCTTGTCTTCACAACTACATAAAAGTTAGTTGCAGAGCTCAATGTTAACAGACATGAATACTGCCTTTTGACAGTAAAAGTTATGTAAAATCACGGTGGGATATTTTAATGGTTATAGTACATAAACACACAAGAGTCCATAGCAAAAGTTATTTTTTATATATTATAAGAATAAAAAGCTGCATTCTCAACAATTTCTAGTTAGGGATTACACGTATTCCCTGGTCATCAAAACCAGGAAATACACGTATTCCCTAAAATTGTTGGGAAAACGCGTATTCCCTGACCACTTAATTTACAGTGAAAATTTCAGTGAATACGCGTATTCCCTGATTACACATATTCACTGTAACATATATACCATGAAAACTTTTAAATGTACTCTCTAGCAGTTTATGGCAAAGTGGGGATCAAATTTTTAAAAATTTTATGTCACAAGGTCATTTATAAACGGTCACTGGTACAAGTATTTACATTATGATGGAAAATACTGTGTCAAAATGTCAGTAAAAATAGTATAAACTTGCTTATAAATTAAGTGTAAATGGCCAAGTACTTACTTTGCTACGGCAGCAAATGAATGGCTGAATGATTTGGCTCCTAAATACAGTAACGTCTGAGTAAATACCTCTACTTTCAGTCTGTTGAAATGAGGATCCAACCCACCTAAAAATTCACAGAGTTTTTACTTCAATTTATATTCTATTTCAGAAATTCTTATTCTCAGATTCTTTTTCAGAAAATTGATATTACAAAATTCAATGTACCCTTAATTTCAATGAGCAGAAATGACTTTGTGAGTAATTTTTAAAGGTTTTGGAATGTCAATGTCAAAAATATTTGCATGTGGCTGACGACTAATCCAATAGATACTGTCAGCCCAATAAGGCCCCCAACCCAATAAGCCTCCATACCAAATTTGCCTGAGATATGTAAAATATTTTTCTAGTGGGGTCAACATTAAAGTAATCATTAATCTAAAACTGAACACAATAAAATAGCATAGATGAATACGGTATTATATAGTATAGGAATAAAAGACATATTCACGTGCTTTATGATGGTTTTAAACTATCGAGCGGCTGTATTAAAGCCACGAAGCCTGAAAATTGTAAAATGGTTACACTAATATTTTGGTCAAAATAAGCAGTAAATCTTACACAAAATTCAAAACAAATCCAGCGCCATGTTGGCTGTTCCATTAACTAAACATGCTTAGTGATGGATGTGCAAACAGCCTTTTGGTTAAAATCCCCCACAGAATTCTGTAATGTCATATTAATGAGTAGTCGATCTTTGAATGAAATATTGTAAAAATCCCCACTGAATTATTTAACTTTATATTTGCTGCATATAATTTACGTTTTATTTTACCGTGAGTTGTTTGTTTACATTTGTACGCGAAGGGATGATGAAGAATTCAACAGCATTACTTTATTTACCGTTCTATATACGCGATTTCTGAATTGCGCAAAACATGTGTCCAAGGTCACTGCGCAGCCTACCATTTTAGAATATTCAATAAATGATCACTGTTTCAATAACAACCAGGGACCTTTGTTGCCCAAAGAATTCATTTGGCATCACTTTGTTTCAATCTACCTTCAGCACCAGGATTGGGACAACCTCTGAGAATGTCCACAGTGTCTTCAGGGGAACACTTCTGTTTGATAGCTTGCATCAACTGGTGTGCCACCATAGTTCCAGGCAACTTCCCTGTCAATGAGAGATAAAAGGGAATTTGGTATCTCTATTATCTCAACATCTCGGGATGTGGCTATGAACTGGCATAATAGTAAGTTATTAAAATAGACAAGTTATATCAATCTAAAACAGTAGCAACAAAGTATAATTTCGGAGAGCTGAAAAAAAGTGCATGAAAGTGACTGTTTGGATGATATAATTTTATTGAATCATGCTGTTTGACTTTGTGGCTTTTCAACATATGGCATAGGTCATACAAGAATTTCTATCTCTATATAAGTAGGAATAGTAGAGGGGTTTGGGAAAAAGTTATAAATGCAGTTTTGTGTCCCTTTCAAACCCAAATTTAACTTACAACTACAGAGTCAAGAGCCAAGTTACCAAAAACTCCAACTTGGTGACTTCTGTACAAGGAAGACATGCAAACAAACTATTTTGCTTAAAAAAAAAAAAAAAAAAAAAAAAAAAAATAATTAACAGAAATATATTATAGGCTGAAGAGAAAACTAGTAATTTCAGCAAGCATAAAAGGTCACAAATATTTGGCTCGTCAAGCATGCATATTAGGAGGTCTGGTGTCAATGACCCTTGTACAAATAACAAGTCTGATATTTGAGCTAACTATCTGAGCTAACACCATTTAAATGCCAAACTTGTTGACCACAAAACCATTTATACCTCCTAGGGCATGGGGGTTGGTTTTTTCATCTGTATCTTCAAGTATAGGCTATCATACCTGATCCTTCTTTGTCATATTTCCACCTTGGGGATGGTTTTACAGGCAACAACGGTGCAAAGTCTGTGGGGACAATATCTACAAGGCGCTGGTGATAGGACAGTCTGCAAAAAAAAAAAAAAAAAAAAAATTATCCACTTGACACTTTTTAAGAAAACTACATTAAATATATTGATGTACCAAAAACAACTTGGAAATAAACTATAAAGTATTAAAGCATAGAAGATATCTGTTTCTGGAACTGCACTATTAGAGCAGCACTACATTTTGAGTGCTATGAACGGCAATTCTATCTAACTTACTGGTCCCTTTTAATCTGGGTCCTTGGGGTTTGACCATACCTTAAATGTACAACATATAAAAATCTCACCTCATACATTTCAGTAAAACTTCTCCAACAAATTTTGCTTTGGGCGACAAGTTGTCCTGCTGTAAACACTCACTCCAGTCTTCCCAGCTCCAGCGGAACTGGAAGTTACTCAGGTGGTAACTAAACCAATTCACCAACCTGTATGTACAGGTAAAAAACAAGTCACTTTATAAGTTACAGTTCTTTATTAGTAGAATCATTGGATTTATTTAGTCAGGTTACTAATCGATTTACAACAAAACTTGTCCACAGGCAAAACAAACAACTCCATGAATTACTTACTTTCTGGTAGGTACATTTACTTCAGTTACTCGGGTGGTAACTCATTCAATTCACTTACCAAGAAGTAAAGGGAAACTTAAGGTTACATTTAGGTATGGTTTATTAGGTTCAGTTACTTGAGATATAAATGTACCATTTTAATGAGATATTTCTAAATAGAACAAGCATTATTTTTTGACAATTACTTTTCAAAATTAAGTCTAAACCATAAACTAGAGTTAGAAAAAAAGATTACAAATGAAGTTGGCTCTGAAATTTCTCAACAGTATCAAGCAAGCTGTTAAAATAACACAAATATCAGCATTTAAGTATTTTTTAAGGAGATTTACAATCAGACAGTGGAAACTACAGTAAACATGTATTCTAACAACACAAAATGAAAGTTTGCAATTAATCACAAATGTTTTCCAAAATTTGATGTGAGCCGTTGCCTGATGTATAATTACATTAAGATTGCAGTTTCTAAAACAAACTTGCAAATTGGAGATAAAACATAAAATAGTAATATACAGTTCACTTTCATTTTTATTTATATGCACAAGCAAGGCTGTATTTACATATAAGTACACTTGCCTGTCTATACAGCTTGCATTCATGGTGTCCAGTCTTTCAAAGAAAAGTTCTGTGGCTTGAGCCAGCTATAAAAACCCTAGTTAAGGCACATGATTATTCAACTCGAACTCAAATGAGAATATTTGTAGACATAAACATGCTCATTTTATAGATTATGTTGGGTTCATTTTAGGGCTGTGGCAGGCACTAACAAAAGGCCATCTTTATTGAAAACAGAGTTCAAAAACTACTTAACCAGGTATCCCTAAAACTATTACAACATTACTTATTTCCATGGCTAAATCCCAATAATTCAACCAGATTTGTCCATATTATATTCCTTTAGCATATACTGTACAACTTTCACACTACAGGCAGTGTACCCTGTGGTTGCAAATTTTACTTGGCGGTGGAACAGTAGAACAGCCTCTATACCAAGACACACGGCCTTCCAACCCATCCCTAGTTACAACTAAAACACAGGTACCAGCTTCAGCACAATTACTGCATTATGGATAACCAGCCCTGGTTTTTGCCCTAGCTTACACGCACAGTTTATTTCCAACCATTCTAAAGACATTTTCATATATCTTGTGATCACTTGATCAACAGTTGTGGTCATACTATCATAATTGAACAAAGTCGATAATAAAAACTGCTACATCAGTGCACACACTTCTCTACAAATTGTATATCACAGGAGGGCAGAGTCATGATACAACTTATGGTCTAAAGGATACAACTTGTGGCATGGATCCAGGTTGTAGCTTGCACAGTTCTATGAGAAGAGAGCCAAGAAAAATCTCCAAATATGGTGTTCTAGGTAACAGCAGCAACTGGCTAAATACCACCTGAAAACACAAATTAGCAACTAGAAGATACAAATGAAAGTAGGGATGGGTCGGTATGAAAAATATGTAAATCAGGAGGTCGCCAATGCAAAACCGTACCGAATTCGGGACTCCGCGTTTTAGTACACCCCAAACAAACATGGACATTTCCTCAACGATGTCGCAATAAAAGCTCATAAATGCACAAAATATGCGATTAAAAATGTATAATATCTTCATATTTCTGGTTTCTGTCCAATATTTTAAGTTTTCCTTCATTTATATGAGTTGACAAGCGAAATTGGGGTTATAAAGTGTCGTAACCAAAACATGGCAGTTCTGCTCAACGTATCGCTTATAAAAGTCTGCAAATGGACGAAAATATGGGATAAAAGCTTATTATATCTTCAGATTTGGGGTATCTTTCTAATATTTTAACTCTTCCTTCCATTATATGTGTTGGCTAGCGAAGTGGCAGTTTTAAAATCTCGTCACGGTATTTCACTAAAATGCTCTCGATACCGAGATACCAGACCTACCGACCCATCCCTAAATACCACTCTCTCAAAATAAAACTACAGAAGAGTGCATCCCATTCTTTGAAGCTCTTCTCTACTTACTGGAGGCAGAGAGGTCAATGTCAAAGTGAAAGTTGGATTTAGCATCCTTTTTGGCACAACCATTCATATTTGTTATTACATATTGTTGCTGGTACCCTTTTGACAACTATGGTCAGAATGGGACAAACCAATAGTATTTAGTACATGTTGTCATTAATGCTGCAAATTCTATGGCAAAAAAAAACAACCATTGGATCGAAATGGGATATTTTTGGTATATTCCCAGATCACACAGGAATTAAATGTCAAAGACTTGTTAACACAAGTGTTTTACTTCATTTCATGTATCATCTTGTTGGATATAGATGTTACAGTGAATTTGTGTAATCAGGGAATTTGCAAATTTCCTGATTACACAAATTCACTGTAACATATAAACAGTTTCTGTAAATACTAGAGTAAGAAGTCTAAAATTCGCCAGGCATTTTAAATTCGTCACCTCTAAAACCTTAATTAATTTTATGAAGAAAATGATGTTTTTTGTCTAAAAATTGGTATTTTTCAGTTCAAAAAGCCATAATTTACTATATTCAAATCTCACCACAATTCATTTATTTTATTAGTATTTTCACATGTGGCGAATTTCAGATATGTGGCGAATTTTAGATTTCTTACTCTAGGTGATTTTAAAGGTAGGATTTATATTCAATTGTAAATTCAGGAGTTATACTTTGCTGAAAACTCTTCAATTCCAATTAACACAGTGCACTAACGCACAGCTTAATGGTAACATGTTAGACTGAAGCCCACACCCACAGGTGTTAATCTGTTGTTATTACGTAGAACTATTAATTATGGTTTCCAGTATTTGTTGCTAACCATGAATTCTCTAAAATTGTTGCATAAAGTTACTATGACATAAAAATGTAACCATCCAATTAAATGTAATTAGAATCTTAACAACTGATTGCAAAATGTAACATACCTCAACTATCATATAGTTTAATGGGATTTTACTTTTTACTGGAATACTCAGCAATTGGGCTGCGCTGAAATGTAATAAAAAAGATCTGCATGAATATTTTACATACTAAAAACAAGAATACATCAGATAAAACCATGAAATGGCAAATCAAATATCTACTATTCTGGTCTAATGAGCAAATGTAAGCAAGATCTTTTTGATATTAAGTCCATAGAATATAACTGATGGAAATAGGATTCAGTAAAATAATATTTAAAAATAGCTTCAGAGATGCCCGTACCCCAGACCCTGGGGAAATAGTTTTCAACATCAAGAGATATAGAAGTGGTGAAACAGTACAAAGATCGGGATACTTTCAGAGCAGTGTCAGTTATTTTAAGGTCTAAATGATGTTTAAGTATCCTGTTTAAGAGAAAATAACATCTAAGAGAAACTAGATTGGGCCAACTCGGCGCCAACATATCCCCAGACAGGTCATCACTCACGCCACAGGTTTTGATCGGGAATTTTTAAAAACATAATTACCCATTATTATATGAACTTCAGCACATCAATCTACTCTGTTTATATCTTCCAAGGAAGATGGTGTATCCCCAGACGCCGAATACATTACTCAAATTATATTTTCAATCTTCCTGCAATGATAACTCTAAACCTATTTTCAAAGTATTTAAATGATTGATGATTGAATGTCCATTCTAAAATAATAATCCCAAAAGAGCATATCTGTTTCTATATTTGTTGACAAATAAAATATTATTTTTAACTCAACTCATCATACTTTTCAATCTTCCTTCAAAGTATTTAAATGATTGATGATTCAATGTCCATTCTAAAATTCATAATCCCAAAAGTGCATATCTGTTTCTATATTTGTTCACAAATAAAATATTATTTAAAAAAGAATTATTTATATTATTATTTTATTATATTATTTTTAGAATTTGCAAATTGTTTTCAGTTATTCATTTCCTCTATACCTGTATATGTGGTCCATATATATGCAACCTAAATATGTGACACAATCTCAGTTCTGACTCCCCTTTGTGTTATATGTAATGAAGCCCACCACCTCCCACCCCCACCCCTCTCCCCTTCTCCACACCTCTCTCACTATTACACAAGATCTGCAACCCCATTGAGGTCTTTGTTTCTCATCTGATATCATTAAATACCTTTGTTTATTTAGTGTCACTCAATATAGCTGGAGGTCCCAGAGGTGGGTGGGGGGAATCCGGGTGGGGGATGTGGGTTGGGACTTAGTTTAGTTTATTAGTTTATTATAGTGACATGTATTATGATGACAAGGATTATACAAAAACTATTGAAGTAATACCCAGCCCTATATGGGCTTATAAGTCACTTTAAATAGAGAGTTAATAACAAGCAGAGCAAACATATTTTGAGGTAAGATACAGTAAATAAAGACAGCAATTAAATACATAAAAATTAACAATATAATTTACTTTTTCTTTCTTGCCACAAATCAAAAATAAAATTAATAACCATATTGACATTCATATGAGTTAATACCCTTGATAATTGATCTATTAATAATTCAGATTTATCTATATTTAAAATTTTGAAATATTTCATACGAATCAGCTCTAAAGCTGGACAAACACAAACAAAATGTATCTCATCTTCTACATCTTTTTTACACAGTTTACATGTTCTCTCAAAGAGATGGAGTGCTACAGCATAAATGGTAAACAAACAATCTATATAAAAGGGGTACTCAAATACAAAAAGAATTGAGAATTTTAAGTATGTGATTATCAACTGAAATGAGTTCATAACTGTAGGAGCTGTGTCAAAATTAACTGAGGCAAGTTGAATAAAACTGGGCTAGTTGAGGGTTAAAAATCCCCTAGTTTTACTACATACGGATATAATTTCATTAATATTGGGACTTAAAGCTCACTTAAAGTGTCCATTTTGTCTACTTGAATATGTTTAACCGGCGTTTAACCAGTTTCATTTTAAAAAGTTAAAAACTCAGCAAGCAGAGGTATAACACACAAAAATAAGTTCTTAAAAGACTAAGATAGCCATAACATTATTAATATTCAAAATTTAAATAGACAGGCATTTCCTTTTAAAAATTCAAAGATTTCAGCTCTATAACCCACATAGTTTGACAGTTACTGGGCTTTAAAGTGGCATATGTCCATAAATTGGGTTTCTGTGGGCATTTTACAATTGTTAAAGAGACCTTAGCAATTAAACTACAGATCTGAAACTTTTTGGGGGACATACATAACAAACAAAAATTATATATAATACAGTTTAAGACTTGTCACACTAAGCATTTCCAAATAACAGGGCAAAATACGGAAAAAATGTCAAAAAAGGCACTTGGGCGAGTGTCTATGGCCCTCATACACAGGTTAAATGTCTACTAAAAACCTTGATTTTCGCCATATGTAAAAAGGACATAATAATGCATTCCCAGATGGGATTTCAGCTCCATCAATCACATAGTTTAACAGTTACAGGGCTTAAAGGTGGCAAAAAGTCCAAATATTGGGTCTCTGTGGGCCTTTTAGAGATCTCGATGTGGCTTTCAAATTAAAGCTTCAGACTTAAAATTTGTTACATACTAAGATTACACATAGAATATGTATCTAATAAAGTTTGAAACTTCTCAGACTTACCATTTCCAAGTTACAGAGCAAAATATGTGAAAAATGTCTTAAAAGGGTCACTCAGGTGGGTGTTTAAGGTCCTTATAAACAGGTTAAATGTCTACTTGAAGCCTTGATTTTTGGCACATGTAAAAAGAACATAATAATGTATTCCCAGATGAGATTTCAGCTCTATCAGTCACATAGTTTAACAGTCACAGGCCTTAAAATTGGCAAAAAGTACAAATACTGGGTCTTTATGGGGCCTTCTAGAGACCTAAATGTGGCCTTCAAATTAAAGCTTCAGACTTAAAATTTGTCACATACTAAGATTACACATAGAATATGCATCTAATACAGTTTGAAACTTCTTAGACTTACCATTTCCAAGTTACAGGGCAAAATATGTGAAAAATGTCTAAAAATGGTCACTCGGGTGGGGATTTATGGTCCTCATACACAGGTTAAATGTCTTCTTAAAGCCTTAATTTTTGGCACATATATAAATAACATACTAATATCTTCCCAGATAGGATTTGAGCTCTATCAGTCACATAGTTTGACAGTCACAGGGCTTAAAAGTAGCCAAAAGTCCAAATATTGGGTCTTTGGGAGCCTTTTAGAGACCTCAATTTGACCTTCAAAATTAAAGCTTCAGACTTAAAATCTGTTACATACTAAGATTACACACAGAATATTTATCTAATACAGTTTGAAACTTCTCAGACTTACCATTTCCAAGTTACAGGGAAAAAGATGTGAAAAATGTCTTATAAGGGTCACTCGGGTGGGTGTTTATGGTCCTGATACACAGGTTAACTGTCTATTAAAGGCCTAAATGTTGGGGCACATATAAGAAAACACATAGATATATTCCCAGATGATATTTAACTTAGATGAGAGACATAGTTTGAAAGCTACAGTGCTTGAAAGTGGCAAAAAGTGCATAAATTGGGTCTCTGTGGGCACTTTTGAGACCTTAAGTCGACCCCTTTGGGTAAACCTACAGCTCTAAAATTTTCTACAGACAAGGATTACATATCAAAGTTATACCTAGCACAGTTTGAGACTCATCAGAATTACCACTTCCAAATTATAGGGCAAAATATGTGAAAAGTATAGCAAAAAATCCCTAAGTGGGGGTATTTATGGGCCTCAAAGACAATTTTCTCCTCAACTTAAAGTCGTGATTTTCGGCACATGTACTAAGAACATATTAATGTGTTGTCAGGTAAAATTTCAGCCAGCTGAGCATCATAGTTTGTGACCTACAGGGCTCTAAGTGGCCAAAAGTCCAATTTCTGACCTTAAGGTGGCCATAAGTTCTTTTTTACTGGGAGTTTAAGGTCACCTTAAAATAGGGATCTTCCTTTGGGCACCCTTAACATGTGTACCAAGTTTGAAAAAAAAATGTTAATTTGTTTTTGAGTTATCGCGTCCACAAGGAAATTTCTACGGCGGCGGCGGCGCGACGGACCTGAATCCAATATATCCCCGACTTTCGTCTGGGGATATAACAAAATGTATGCAAAGATAAAGTATTAAAACAAGACAATTCAATAGCAAGATGACAGCATTAATCAGTAAACTAAAAACTATGATGCTCACCTACAACCCCTAAGCAATGTCTCTACCAACTATCAACTTCCTACACTTTACAGTTTCCGAGATATTGCCTGGACAAAATTTTAAAGGTCAAGGTCACTACGGCAAGGTCAAATGTCAAATCAAGGTCACAACATGACATTGCACACCTACAACCCCCAGCCAATGTCCCTACTAAGTATCAACTTCCAACACCTTATGCTTTCTGAGATATAGCCCACACAAGATTTTATAGGTCAAGGTCACTAGGGTAAGCTCAAAGGTCAAATCAAGGCCACACCATGATGTTGCACACCTACACCCGCTAACCAATGTCCCTACCAAGTATCAACTTTCTACACCTTACAGTTTCTGAGATATAGCCCGGACAAGCTTTTATAGGTTAAGATCACTACAGCAAGGACAAAGGTCAAATCAAGGTCACATCACGATGTTGCACACCTACATCCACTAACCAATGTGCCTATCAAGTATCAACTTCCTACACCGTACGGTTTCCGAGATATAGCCCAGACAAGATTTTATACGTCAAGGTCATTACGGCAAGGTCAAAGGTCAAATCAAGGTCACATCATGACGATGCACACCTACAACCACAAACCAATGTCCCTACCAAGTATCAACTTCCTACACCTTACAGTTTCTGAGATACAGGCCGGACAAATTTTTCCCGCCGCCCACCCATCCGGACACCATGGGTGAAAACAATACCCCAACAACGCTTAATGGCTGTGGGGTAAAACATTATTGTGGATATCTTATCATTGACTCCCGAGTAGTATTACAAGTCACAACACTGAAATACACACACAGTTTCAATACAATAATATTGTCTCTTACCAATCTTTTCTTTCTAGGTGGTAAGTTTTAACAATCTGACAAAGCTGGTCCTCAAGCAGGTACCTCTCTATTGCATGACTACCTGGTAATACTGGACCCTGGAAGCAAAAACACCGAATTCAAGCTGTAAACTCTGGCTCATCTATATAGTCAAATATTTAACACAGTCTAGTTTTTGCTAAAGCTTTTACTCCCTTAAAGTTTCACCAGAAATATATCAGCTTGAAAACAACTTGAGCCTTACCTAGTGCTGCGATGAAGTTTGCAAAACTTCTGTATTATCATATATCTGATAATACATATATCTGCTATTGAGCAGTATCAGAAATATTCCAAGCCTTACTACTGATACATCAGAACACTCAAGTCTCCCATCTAATACATTAGAACAATCTAAGTCTCACCCTTTATATATCAGTGACATATCCTGAACACAATAATCAAGGCAAGATGATTTTAATCCATGTTACAGCATTTCAACAACTAAAGATTCACCTCTGGCACATCAGTGTAGTCAAACATCCTGAACACAGTAGAAGGCAGGGGGTAGTCAGACTCCTCCGTATGTACTGGAGGCATGACCTGAGGGGCGGTGTGCTGCAGTGCTTCACACAGAATGCCCTCAAATGCTAGGTATGGCCGTAGAATCTGTTTTTCCACCCACTCATTGTTCTTCAGCTGCTGGATCTGAGCCCACAGGCAGTCTAAGTACTGAGGAAAAAATTATAACTTCACATGAATTTAACAATACTCAATGATAAGCAGGGATGTCACGACTCTAAATACTTCATGTCGGCTAATCGCTACGTACTATTCATGTCGACACCGAATAACCGTCGAATTTATAAAACAACCAAAAAGCTTAAGTTTCATATTGTAAAAATCAGTGAAAATGATAAATATGTGAAATAAAATGAAAATATATGTATATAATCTGTAAAATGTAATAAATTTGCTGTTTTCCTGCAACTTCAGGGCCCCTATTCACGAAAGGTCTTAGACTTAGCCAGGTCTTAGGCTTAAATCCAGTCTTAAAGTTAAGACTTTGTCTCAGCTAAGTTTTGTCTTAAAACTGTATTCACAAAGGGTGACTTAGCTAAGTCCAAGATTATCAAATAACCACAGTGGTTTTCTGTGTCATGTGACCTTTCTTTTCTATTCAAACTATACTATTGGTGACATATATCCTTCATTTAATGCATTTTATCTAAGGAAAGTGCTTTTTTGAAATGAAAAACCTTATTACCACATATAAACTTCCCAAAGACTGCTTTAGTGAGGTGTTCTGTATAACTAGAAATAGGACGCCCTGTTGATAGTAGATGCGAATAGAAACAGGATAGCATAGAAGAACACACATTATCATGTGTAATGTCCACCCCATGAACGTTTTGCCAAAATTGTACAGTAGTCTTACAAGACCCTGTTTCATTTGTAAAATATATCAATGATGCTTAAATATTTATTAGTGTAGATGTAAATTATTTCAGCTTCATGCCTTTTTGCATTGGTTGGGTCGAAAATTTTGACAAAATCACTCTATCTTGCACGGTTAAGAAGATAGAAGCAAATTCCTGTTTTTCTATTTTTAGCAAAAATTCGAAAAATCAAAATGGCCGCCATTTTTGGGGAGGGGAAAATTTTTTGAAAATTGCAACGATACATTCCTTACATACCCTGTGGGTTGAAAATTTCGACGAAATCGCTCTATCTCGCACGGTTAAGGAGATAGAAGCAAATTTGTGTTTTGCCATTTTTGGCAAAAATTCGAAAATTCAAAATGGCCGCCATTTTTGGGGAGGGGAAAATTTTTTGAAAATTGCAAAGAGTACATTCCTTAGATACCCTGTGGGTCGAAAATTTCGACGAAATCGCTCTATCTCGCACAGTTAAGGAGATAGAAGGAAATTTGTGTTTTGCCATTTTTGGCAAAAATTCGAAAATTCAAAATGGCCGCCATTTTTGGGGAGGGGAAAATTTTTTGAAAATTGCAAAGAGTACATTCCTTAGATACCCTGTGGGTCGAAAATTTCGACGAAATCGCTCTATCTCGCACAGTTAAGGAGATAGAAGGAAATTTGTGTTTTGCCATTTTGGGCAAAAATTCGAAAATTCAAAATGGCCGCCATTTTTGGGGAGGGGAAAATTTTTGGAAAATTGCAAAGATTACTTTCTTTAGATACCCTGTGGGTCGAAAATTTTGACGAAATCACTCTATCTCGCACGGTTAAGGAGATAGAAGCAAATTTGTGTTTTGCCATTTTTGGCAAAAATTCGAAAAATCAAAATGGCCGCCATTTTTGGGGAGGGGAAAATTTTTTGAAAATTGCAAAGAGTACATTCCTTAGGTACCCTGTGGTCGAAAATTTCGACGAAATCGCTCTATCTCGCACGGTTAAGGAGATAGAAGCAAATTTGTGTTTTGCCATTTTTGGCAAAAATTCGAAAATTCAAAATGGCCGCCATTTTTGGGGAGGGGAAATTTTTTTGAAAATTGCAAAGAATACATTCCTTAGATACCCTGTGGGTCGAAAATTTCGACGAAATCGCTCTATCTCGCACGGTTAAGGAGATGGAAGCAAATTTGTGTTTTGCCATTTTTGGCAAAAATTTGAAAATTCAAAATGGCCGCCATTTTTGGGGAGGGGAAAATTTTTTGAAAATTGCAAAGATTACATTCCTTAAATACCCTGTGGGTCGAAAATTTCGACGAAATCGCTCTATCTCGCACGGTTAAGGAGATAGAAGGAAAAATCGAAAATTCAAAATGGCCGCCATTTTTGGGGAGGGGAAAATTTTTTGAAAATTGCAAAGAGTACATTCCTTAGATACCCTGTGGGTCGAAAATTTCGACGAAATCGCTCTATCTCGCACGGTTTAGGAGATATGAGCACATTTGCCTTTTTCAGTATTCAAAATAGCTAATTACTCATTTATTTAATTAATTACTCACTCATCTATGAAGCAATTCCATACAAGCTATTAACCCAATGAACTTCCATACCAAATTTCAGAAAGCTAGGCTTAATAGCATTCCTTAAAATGTCTGGAAACCAAAGAGCTACTCAAAAGTAGCAAAGTAGCTATTACTCAGTTAGCTATAGAGCTATCATCACCAAAAGCAATCCCATACAAGCTATTAACCCAATAAACCTGCATGCCAAATTTGGTAAAGATAGGATAAGAACTGTTGCCTCAAATGTCTGGAAACCAAGTGGGACACCGGACGCCGGAAAAAGCAAAAATAATATGTCCACCCCCCAGTGGGGTGGACATAATTATACTTTATTTACAGCCATTTCAAATTTTGAAGTGGAGAAAAGTTTATGGTGGCCATATTTAAGTCCTCTTTACAAAATTTAAGCCCACTACTAACCAGTCTTACAGTTGAGCCCTTGGCTAAGCCTAAGACCAGTCTTAAATTCTTTGTGAATACCACTAAGGCTAAGACAAAAGTCTTAGCAGGTTTTGGGCATAAACTTGAGACAAAAGTCTCAACTTTAATCCTAAGCCCTGGCTAAGACCTTTCGTGAATACGGGCCCTGCTTCGTTTATTTCAGACAGGAAGTGGGCGATATAAGATGTATATGGTACTTCCGGTTTTACGTGAATGCAAAAACAGTACAGAAAACATGGCTGTTTTTGGATTTTAGCTTATTTTACGTGACAATATGGACATATTTTACTGATTCAGACGTTCTGCCATCTTTTGCACCACATTGAGCGATTATTCCGACTTTAAAATATGATCCGGTAAATAGCACTATTCTAACCGTTGTCAATTAGTCGTGACGGCCCTAATGACAAGAAGAAAAATAATAAAAGATGCCTATTGTATTTTACTTGTACTCAATATCTCTACATCAGTATCGCTGTAGTCCTGAAGACATTATTTCAAACATCCCAACTGAACAAGTACAGCCCAAGTTCCAGTGACTGACATTCCTCTAACTGAAAGACAGAGCCTCAGGGATAAACTTCCCTGAGGTTCTTTAGCCCGCCACTAAGGATAGGATTCAATGAGAAAGGACTGTTATTTTTAGTAGTCATCCACCATCTTACCTGGGGTCCTTTGTTCCTCTTTAAGTATGTCACCCACTAGGCCACAGTGGTTTATAATGTCCATTACTCATTAAGCTTGGTTAATTATCACTTTGCTGCCAACTTTGAAACATAAATATGACAATAGAATTGGATCTAATTAGGGCTGTGAACGAGTACTCGAGCCTCGATAGACGGGTCGATCTTTGCTGGTACTCGAGTCCATTTTAAATCCTCGGTTACTCGCGAGGTATTGTATTATCGCCCACGTAATGAACCGCTTGTGTAAAATATGCCACATTTCAGCATTTCCGTCACATAATATCAATTAAAGTTGTTGTTTTCGCTTGAAAACATATCATTTACTCCATATTCTATAATATCTGGTCAAATAGAAGACGTTTTTCTTCAAAAGTTTCGTTTCCGGAACCGACTATTTGTTTACAGAAGACTTCTAGTGGTAGCTACTAAATCTTGCGGTTACTCGAATTCGGGCCAGTTGTGAGATGGCGAGTACTCGATGCCATTTTTCAGCACCCGTCCCAGCCCTAGATTTAATTGGGAAAAGTTTTATCTAAAAAAGTATATTCCTATGAATTTGATACTGAAGGGCTACCTTACTTTTCCAAACGTTACAATAAATAAGCTGTACAACAAGGTTTTACAAATTCTTACTAAAATCTACATGTACTGTGTAAGTTTACCTCTTCCTGTGGATGAGGGTCATCTGACAACCATACTCTAAGAATGGGTGTGTGGATCTTCTGTCTCTTTCTACAATGAATATATTGATTCAGTTGGCTATCAACAAAACATTACATAGTTCACATCAATATGGGTAGCTGAGTGGGGTGGAGGACCCAATAAATACTTGTTGCTCAAGGTTCTGTACTGTAAACCATTAACTGTCAGTAAGTAACTATGGTTTCTTCTGCCCCGAATTCATAAATAACAGCTACCAGAGCTGTATCACTGGTATTTCTTTATATAACTGGAATCTACAATATTCACATGAATCGGTTCAGATTTCGAGTGACTCCCACTAATAACTGGAAAAAATGGCACCTTTACTTCTGTATTTAATAGGTAATTGAACTGAAATTTCAACATTATTTCTTCCAAAAAAAATGAACTATTGAGTTTGTTTTAAATAACACATGAATTAAATTATCTCTCTTATTCTTGTTTTAAATTTAAACTCTAATATTGTTTCTCATTGGTAACAGTGTTCAATCTTCCTTCCAATGTTTAGATATGGAAAAACGTTATCATCTTAATTAAAATACCTACCGAGTTTGACGTATAGTTGGAACTTGGAATTTGAAAAGTCATTAAATTTTTTTTTTTTTTTTTAGGGGTGGGGGTGGGGGGGTGGGTGTTTAAATATCAAACTAACATCAGTTCATCAGTTTTGAATCAACTCCCGATCTTGCATTGTCAGATCACAGGACTTGACTATACTGTGAGATGAGAATGTTATTTCTTCTATATCAATATACATACACAATGTAGTTCCCGACTGTTGACAAGAGTCTGTCAAACTCGACATCTTTTTTCTCATACAATTCTCTCCCAACCCAGGGTAAGGCAGATAATACTGCATACACAAACCAATCTGAGCGAACCTGAAAAATGAAACAGGATATCCATGCATTAAATTTAAATCCACACAAGTGTTAAGCTCAGATATTCAGAACTCCCTTTATCCCTTTTGCGACCATGTCAATTTACCACTAACTTTCAACTTATACGCGTATTCACTGACCATTTTATGGAATACGCATATTTCCTGATTAAACATATTCACTTTAACATATGCATATTATTGCATATACGACTATGTGTACTACATTTGTTGATACAGTACACACCAACAAGTATATCAACGGAGTTTCTTCAGTAATTCTGCTGCACAATTTGTCTGGTATATGGCCAATATGGGTGATGTGTGCTTGTTTTTTGATATAGTGACATCATTTTTACCAGATTTTATATAGTTTTTAAGGTTTCCATGTGTTTTGCAATATCGTTTTTACTGCATTTTGTCATGGTGTTGTAAACGTTCACACAGCAATACACAGGGAACATTTTTGGTTGCTATAAGCTACGTTTCCATGTATGCGGGTCGGGTCGTGATTTCCGCCTGCCGCCTGGGGGTCACGGAAAAAATCGGTCAGGGAGCGATTAACAATAATGGGCTCTGAAATCTGCAGACCGCTATCTGCACCCGCGGAATTGGAAACACTTCTGACCATTTGTGTAGGTTTGATTTTTACCACTATATGGAAACATGGCTTAACTGTTTGTTATTTGTGAAAATGGCAAGGTATAGCTCATCAAAAATTAAAGAAAGGGTTATTTTATATGAAAATATTTTAGGTTTGCTAAAAACATAATAATCAGAATATTGAGTTTACAGATTAATATAAATGTAAATGTAATTGATATAATCCTTTAAAAATTTTACTGCACATTAACACTGCAATATTTTTCATGCAGTAAACTTAAATAACATTTGTAGCATACTACAAAAATATTCACACGCTACTATTGGCCGACTGATTGTGGTTCAACATTATGTTAAAAGCAGTACATACTAGAGGTCAATGTTCTGCACAGAAAAATATTGGGCAATGGCAAACAACTCAAGGGTGAACAGAACTGCTTTGCATTAGAGGCGAGACGAGTCCATGTATCTGATCACTGACGACCCGTTAGTTGGACCCGACCATTTCAGGAGACTTAAAAATAGCATCAGAGATGCCCGTACCCCACAGCCTAGGGAAATATTTTCAACACCATGAGATACAGAAGTACTGTATCAGTATAAACTTTAGGATACTTTCAGAGCACTGTCAGTTATATAAAGGTCCAAATAATGTTTAAAAGAAAGATCATGCATATAAAGATGAAGTATTAAAACAAGATAATTCAATAACAAGATGACAGCATTAATCAGCAAACTAAAATTCAACCCTCTTTATCTACATCTGCATGGCCAAATTATGGTTTAGATGGTTTGAATATTACCATGCATATAGAAGTGGTAATACATTTAATGAATGCTTATGTGTGGTGTTGGAGCAAAATCTGTGGCTCACTTGATGAAATTCTATCTCTTACAATGGGAAGTTATGAAAGTAAAATTCTTAATAAATTCTAATATGACTTTAACAGTGCTTAATCTGCATCAAAAGAGAGACCCAAAGGTGCAACAAGATTTTATAGGTCAAGGTCACTAGGACAAGGTCAAAGGTCAAATTAAGGTGACACCATGATAATACACACCTACAGCCCCTAACCAATGTCCCTACCAAGTATCAACTTCCTCAACCCTACGGTTTCCAAGATATAGCCCGGACAAGATTTTATAGGTCAAGGTCACTATGCCAAGGTCAAAGGTCAAATCAAGGTCAGACCATGACGTTGCACAACTATATCCCCTAACCAATGTCCCTACCAAGTATCAACTTCCTACACCTTACGGTTTCCGAGATATAGCCCAGACAAGATTTTTAAACTCAAGGTCACTATGGCAAGGTCAAAGGTCAAATCCTGGTCAGACCATGACGTTGCACACCTACACACCCTAACCAATGTCCCTACCAAGTACCAACTTCCTACACCTTACGGTTTCCGAGATATAGCCCGGACAACATTTTATAGGTCAAGGTCACTATGGCAAGGTCAAAGGTTAAATCAAGGTCAGACCATGACATTGCACACCTACACCCCCTAACCAATATCCCTACCAAGTATCAACTTCCTACACCTTACGGTTTCTGAGATATAGCCCGGACAAGATTTTATAGGTCAAGGCCACTACAGCAAGGTCAAAGGTCAAATCAAGGTCAGGCCATGATACTGCACACCTACACCCCCTAGCAAATGTCCCTACCAAATATCAACTTCCTACACCTTACGGTTTCCGAGATATAGCCCGAACAAGATTTTATAGGTCAAGGCCACTATGGCAAGGTCAAAGGTCAAATCAAGGTCAGACCATGACGTTGCACACCTACACCCCCTAACCAATATCCCTAATAAGTATTAACTTCCTACACCTTACGGTTTCTGAGATATAGCCTGGACAAGATTTTATAGGTCAAGGTCACTACGGCAAGGTCAAAGGTCAAATCAAGGTCACACCATGACGTTGCACACCTACACCCCCTAACCAATGTCCCTACCAAATATCAACTTCCTATACCTTACAGTTTCCGAGATATAGCCTGGACAAGAATTTATAGGTCAAGGTCACTACGGCAAGGTCAAAGGTCAAATCAAGGTCACACCATGACGTTGCACAACTACACCCCCTAACCAATGTCCCTACCAAGTATCAACTTCCTACACCTTACGGGTTCCGAGATATAGCCCGGACAATATTTTATAGGTCAAGGTCACTACGGCAAGGTCAAAGGTCAAATCAAGGTCACACCATGACGTTGCACAACTAAACCCCCTAACCAATGTCCCTACCAAGTATCAACTTCCTTCACCTTACGGTTTCCGAGATATAGCCCGGACAATATTTTATAGGTCAAGGTCACTACGGCAAGGTCAAAGGTCAAATCAAGGTCAGACCATGACGTTGCACAACTACACCCCCTAACCAATGTCCCTACCAAGTATCAACTTCCTACACCTTACGGTTTCCGAGATACAGCCCGGACAAGATTTTCAAACTCAAGGTCACTACGGCAAGGTCAAAGGTCAAATCAAGGTCAGACCATGACGTTGCACAACTACACCCCCTAACCAATGTCCCTACCAAGTATCAACTTCCTACACCTTACGGTTTCCGAGATACAGCCCGGACAAGATTTTCAAACTCAAGGTCACTACGGCAAGGTCAAAGGTCAAATCAAGGTCAGACCATGACGTTGCACACCTACACCCCCTAACCAATGTCCCTACCAAGTATCAACTTCCTACACCTTACGGTTTCTGAGATACAGCCCGGACAAACTATTTCCCGCCGCCCGCCACCCGCCCGCCCACCCATCTAGACACCATAGGTGAATACAATACCCCGTAAAAACTACTGTATAAAGCATTGAAAACACAAATATCCTAAAATATATAAACTTTCCAGGACAAAAGAAGCAAAACAAGTCAATAATTTGACATTATGCAGCACTTTATGGTCCCCAAGAAATGATAAGCTGATCATTTACATTTGCTAGAGAAAGAAGGAGTGGTTATGAAAGCCAGGCTGAATAAAGATGCATTACAGATATTAGGGCAGGGTCAGTAACACCGGTATCTTGTTATCTTGGAAAATCTGATACTGATCCTGCCCTAACTGTTATTGTACCAAACTATATTGTAGCCACATGGAAAGCTATCCTGGACTGTAATTCACTATTTACTTGAGGAAATTTCCTAGAAAACATCAACAAATGTCAGTGCCCTGTCTCACCCCTAGTACAGTACAACCTTGATTATTCGAACCTAATGGGGGACATACAATTGGGTCGGATAATTGAGGCTTCAGATAGATGAAGAAACCCGAAATTCACTGTCTATGGGTTACCAAGTGGGTGATAATTGAAGAAAGATGGTTTTTATACAATAAATATAAATGTGGGTGGTCACTGATGAAATACTTTAATATACAGTGGATTTGGTCATACTCAAAATTGCAAAATGTCAGCCATTTACTTCTACTTATGGCAACTTCTAGTAATAGCCACTTTAAGAAACATATGAAATACAAAAGATAATATTCAATTTAACTTTCTTGCAATAATTAATACTTGTGTGATCACTTTATTGGGCAATTTGTTGGTTTGGTGTTCAGACTTAATAACTCAATAATAAGGAATCAGGTACAGAGTGACACAATGGTCTTATTTTGTCACCTCTTTTTTTTTTTTATTTTTACACTTGTGTACACACAGGATTTATAGGTTCCACTTGCACTTTATTATTCTGATTGAAAAGTAACACTTTGTGCATGGTATGTTTTAAAATATGTGAAATCCTGTGTAAAATCCTGTATCCTGTATTATCACTCACACTAGACAGTGCATTATATGTAGGGAAACAACATTTAGGTTCAGTTAATCTGGAGATCTGGATAATAGAAGACCAGATAATCGAGGTTCTGTGTTTAGGGTACACACTATTTACAAAAAGATGAAATTTGCAGTTTTTGTGTTTAGGGTGCACCCTATTTACAAAAAGAGTAAATTTGAAGTTTCCATGTTTAGGGCACACCCTATTTACAAAATAGTAAATTTGCAGTTTCCCTGTTTAGGGCACACCCTATTGACAAAAAGATGAAAATTAGGGTACACCCTTTTCCAGGTGGATATATGCTGTTTTTCAGATGGTACTGGTGATTTTTTTCACTTATGTCATTTTGACAAATGTCTCAAATGGTGCAAATTTTTGCATAAAACTGCCATATTTCATGAAAATATTTCTAAATTTGCACCTAAACCCTGTATATTGCAAAATTTACGGTCTAAAAAGGACAGGTCTTGCTTTTCCCTTTTAAATCTGACAGCGCTTTACTGCATTTACATCAGAATGTACAACCTGTGGGATGTTATCTTCCAGTGTGACTTCCACAAAGTTGTCAAACATTGAGAGGACTGAGGACACAACAACAACATGACAGTTGACTAAATCCGCAAAGAAACGCACCTGCAATAGAAAAAAAAACTAGAAATCGGCCGCCCTGTTGATAGTAGATGCGAATAGAAACAGGATAGCATAGAAGAACACACATTATCATGTGTAATGTCCACCCATGAACCTTTTGCCCAAATTGTACAGTAGTCTTACAAGACCCTGTTTCATTTGTAAAATATATCAATGATGCTTAAATATTTGTTAGTGTAGATGCAAATTATTTCAGCTTCATGCCTTTTTGCATTGGTTGGGTTGAAAATTTTGACAAAATCACTCTATCTGGCATGGTTAAGAAGATAGAAGCAAATTCCTGTTTTTCTATTTTTGGCAAAAATTTGAAAATTCAAAATGGCCGCCATTTTTGGGAAAAGGAAATTTTTTTGAAAATTGCAAGAGTACATTTTCTAGATACCCTATGGGTCGAAAATTTCAACGAAATAACTCTATTTGGCACGGTTAAGGCCAGTTTGTGTTTTTCCATTTTGGGCAAAAATTCGAAAATTCAAAATGGCTGCCATTTTTGGGGAGGGGAAAATTTTTTGAAAATTGCAAAGATTACATTCCTTAGATACCCCGTGGGTTGAAAATTTCGACGAAATCGCTCTATCTCGCATGGTTAAGGAGATAGAAGCAAATTTGTGTTTTGCCATTTTTGACAAAAATTTGAAAATTCAAAATGGCCGCCATTTTAGGGGACGGGGAATTTTTTTTTAAATTGCCAAGAATACAATGCTGAAATACCTGTGGGTCGAAAATTTTGACGAAATCGCTCTATCTCGCACGGTTAAGGAGATAGAAGCAAATTTGTGTTTTGCCATTTTTGGCAAAAATTCGAAAATTCAAAATGGCCGCCATTTTTGGGGAGGGGAAAATTTTTGGAAAATTGCAAAGATTGCATTCCTTAGATACCCTGTGGGTCGAAAATTTCGACGAAATCACTCTATCTCGCACGGTTAAGGAGATAGAAGCAAATTAGTGTTTTGCCATTTTTGGCAAAAATTCGAAAATTCAAAATGGCCGCCATTTTTGGGGAGGGGAAAATTTTTTAAAAATTACCAAGAGTACAATGCTCAGATACCCTGTGGGTCGAAAATTTTGACGAAATCACTCTATCTGGCACGGTTAAGGAGATAGAAGGAAATTTGTGTTTTGCCATTTTTGGCAAAAATTCGAAAATTCAAAATGGCCGCCATTTTGGGGGAGGGGAAAATTTTTGGAAAATTGCAAAGATTGCATTCCTTAGATACCCTGTGGGTCGAAAATTTCGACGAAATCGCTCTATCTCGCACGGTTAAGGAGATAGAAGCAAATTTGTGTTTTGCCATTTTTGGCAAAAATTCGAAAATTCAAAATGGCCGCCATTTTTGGGGAGGGGAAAATTTTTGGAAAATTGCAAAGATTACATTCCTTAGATACCCTGTGGGTCGAAAATTTCGACGAAATCGCTCTATCTCGCACGGTTAAGGAGATAGAAGCAAATTAGTGTTTTGCCATTTTTGGCAAAAATTCGAAAATTCAAAATGGCCGCCATTTTTGGGGAGGGGAAAATTTTTGGAAAAATTACCAAGAGCACAATGCTCAGATACCCTGTGGGTCGAAAATTTTGACGAAATCGCTCTATCTGGCACGGTTAAGGAGATAGAAGCAAATTGGTGTTTTGCCATTTTTGGCAAAAATTCGAAAATTCAAAATGGCCGCCATTTTTGGGGAGGGGAAAATTTTTGGAAAATTGCAAAGATTGCATTCCTTAGATACCCTGTGGGTCGAAAATTTCGACGAAATCGCTCTATCTCGTACGGTTAAGGAGATAGAAGCAAATTAGTGTTTTGCCATTTTTGGCAAAAATTCGAAAATTCAAAATGGCCGCCATTTTTGGGGAGGGGAAAATTTTTTAAAAATTACCAAGAGTACAATGCTCAGATACCCTGTGGGTCGAAAATTTTGACGAAATCACTCTATCTGGCACGGTTAAGGAGATAGAAGGAAATTTGTGTTTTGCCATTTTTGGCAAAAATTCGAAAATTCAAAATGGCCGCCATTTTGGGGGAGGGGAAAATTTTTGGAAAATTGCAAAGATTGCATTCCTTAGATACCCTGTGGGTCGAAAATTTCGACGAAATCGCTCTATCTCGCACGGTTAAGGAGATAGAAGGAAATTTGTGTTTTGCCATTTTTGGCAAAAATTCGAAAATTCAAAATGGCCGCCATTTTTGGGGAGGGGAAAATTTTTGGAAAATTGCAAAGATTACATTCCTTAAATACCCTGTGGGTCGAAAATTTCGACGAAATCGCTCTATCTCGCACGGTTAAGGAGATAGAAGCAAATTAGTGTTTTGCCATTTTTGGCAAAAATTCGAAAATTCAAAATGGCCGCCATTTTTGGGGAGGGGAAAATTTTTGGAAAAATTACCAAGAGCACAATGCTCAGATACCCTGTGGGTCGAAAATTTTGACGAAATCGCTCTATCTGGCACGGTTAAGGAGATAGAAGCAAATTGGTGTTTTGCCATTTTTGGCAAAAATTCGAAAATTCAAAATGGCCGCCATTTTTGGGGAGGGGAAAATTTTTTGAAAATTGCAAAGATTGCATTCCTTAGATACCCTGTGGGTCGAAAATTTCGACGAAATCGCTCTATCTCGCACGGTTAAGGAGATAGAAGCAAATTAGTGTTTTGCCATTTTTGGCAAAAATTCGAAAATTCAAAATGGCCGCCATTTTTGGGGAGGGGAAATTTTTTTAAAAATTACCAAGAGTACAATGCTCAGATACCCAGTGGGTCGAAAATTTTGACGAAATCGCTCTATCTGGCACGGTTAAGGAGATAGAAGCAAATTAGTGTTTTGCCATTTTTGGCAAAAATTCGAAAATTCAAAATGGCCGCCATTTTTGGGGAGGGGAAAATTTTGTTAAAATTACCAAGAGCACAATGCTCAGATACCCTGTGGGTCGAAAATTTTGACGAAATCGCTCTATCTGGCACGGTTAAGGAGATAGAAGCAAATTTGTGTTTTGCCATTTTTGGCAAAAATTCGAAAATTCAAAATGGCCGCCATTTTTGGGGAGGGGAAAATTTTTGGAAAATTGCAAAGATTGCATTCCTTAGATACCCTGTGGGTCGAAAATTTCGACGAAATCACTCTATCTCGCACGGTTAAGGAGATAGAAGCAAATTAGTGTTTTGCCATTTTTGGCAAAAATTCGAAAATTCAAAATGGCCGCCATTTTTGGGGAGGGGAAAATTTTTTAAAAATTACCAAGAGTACAATGCTCAGATACCCTGTGGGTCGAAAATTTTGACGAAATCACTCTATCTGGCACGGTTAAGGAGATAGAAGGAAATTTGTGTTTTGCCATTTTTGGCAAAAATTCGAAAATTCAAAATGGCCGCCATTTTGGGGGAGGGGAAAATTTTTGGAAAATTGCAAAGATTGCATTCCTTAGATACCCTGTGGGTCGAAAATTTCGACGAAATCGCTCTATCTCGCACGGTTAAGGAGATAGAAGGAAATTTGTGTTTTGCCATTTTTGGCAAAAATTCGAAAATTCAAAATGGCCGCCATTTTTGGGGAGGGGAAAATTTTTGGAAAATTGCAAAGATTACATTCCTTAGATACCCTGTGGGTCGAAAATTTCGACGAAATCGCTCTATCTCGCACGGTTAAGGAGATAGAAGCAAATTAGTGTTTTGCCATTTTTGGCAAAAATTC
The DNA here is from genome assembly GCA_964017235.1 of Sabellastarte sp. h YS-2021. NCBI lineage: Eukaryota > Metazoa > Annelida > Polychaeta > Sabellida > Sabellidae > Sabellastarte > Sabellastarte sp. h YS-2021. Next base: position 44,497,389 of record OZ024928.1, read on the forward strand.
GAAAATTCAAAATGGCCGCCATTTTTGGGGAGGGGAAAATTTTTTGAAAATTGCAAAGATTGCATTCCTTACATACCCTGTGGGTCGAAAATTTCGACGAAATCGCTCTATCTCGCACGGTTAAAGAGATAGAAGCAAATTTGTGTTTTGCCATTTTTGGCAAAAATTCGAAAATTCAAAATGGCCGCCATTTTTGGGGAGGGGAAAATTTTTTGAAAATTGCAAAGATTGCATTCCTTAGATACCCTGTGCGTCGAAAATTTTACTGAAATCGCTCTATCTCGCACGGTTAAGGAGATAGAAGCAAATTAGTGTTTTGCCATTTTTGGCAAAAATTCGAAAATTCAAAATGGCTGCCATTTTTGGGGAGGGGAAAATTTTTCTAAAAATTACTAAGAGTACAATTTCGACGAAATCGCTCTATCTCGCACGGTTAAGGAGATAGAAGCAAATTTGTGTTTTGCCATTTTTGGCAAAAATTCGAAAATTCAAAATGGCCGCCATTTTTGGGGAGGGGAAAATTTTTGGAAAATTGCAAATATTACATTCCTTAGATACCCTGTGGGTCGAAAATTTCGACGAAATCGCTCTATCTCGCACGGTTAAGGAGATAGAAGCAAATTAGTGTTTTGCCATTTTTGGCAAAAATTCGAAAATTCAAAATGGCTGCCATTTTTGGGGAGGGGAAAATTTTTTAAAAATTACTAAGAGTACAATGCTCAGATACCCTGTGGGTCGAAAATTTTGACGAAATCGCTCTATCACGCACGGTTAAGGAGATAGAAGCAAATTTGTGTTTTGCCATTTTTGGCAAAAATTCGAAAATTCAAAATGGCCGCCCTTTTTGGGGAGGGGAAAATTTTTTGAAAATTGCAAAGATTGCATTCCTTAGATACCCTGTGGGTCGAAAATTTCGACGAAATCGCTCTATCTCGCACGGTTAAGGAGATAGAAGCAAATTTGTGTTTTGCCATTTTTGGCAAAAATTCGAAAATTCAAAATGGCCGCCATTTTTGGGGAGGGGAAAATTTTTTGAAAATTGCAAATATTACATTCCTTAGATACCCTGTGGGTCGAAAATTTCGACGAAATCGCTCTATCTCGCACGGTTAAGGAGATAGAAGCAAATTTGTGTTTTGCCATTTTTGGCAAAAATTCGAAAATTCAAAATGGCCGCCATTTTTGGGGAGGGGAAAATTTTTGGAAAATTGCAAAGATTGCATTCCTTAGATACCCTGTGGGTCGAAAATTTCGACGAAATCGCTCTATCTCGCACGGTTAAGGAGATAGAAGCAAATTGTGTTTTGCCATTTTTGGCAAAAATTCGAAAATTCAAAATGGCCGCCATTTTTGGGGAGGGGAAAATTTTTTTTTAATTACCAAGAGTACAATGCTCAGATACCCTGTGGGTCGAAAATTTCGACGAAATCGCTCTATCTCGCACGGTTAAGGAGATAGAAGCAAATTAGTGTTTTGCCATTTTTGGCAAAAATTCGAAAATTCAAAATGGCTGCCATTTTTGGGGAGGGGAAAATTTTTTAAAAATTACTAAGAGTACAATGCTCAGATACCCTGTGGGTCGAAAATTTTGACGAAATCGCTCTATCTCGCACGGTTAAGGAGATAGAAGCAAATTTGTGTTTTGCCATTTTTGGCAAAAATTCAAAATGGCCGCCCTTTTTGGGGAGGGGAAATTTTTTTGAAAATTGCAAAGATTGCATTCGTTAGATACCCTGTGGGTCGAAAATTTCGACGAAATCGCTCTATCTCGCACGGTTAAGGAGATAGAAGCAAATTTGTGTTTTGCCATTTTGGGCAAAAATTCGAAAATTCAAAATGGCCGCCATTTTTGGGGAGGGGAAAATTTTTTAAAAATTACCAAGAGTACAATGCTCAGATACCCTGTGGGTCGAAAATTTTGACGAAATCGCTCTATCTCGCACGGTTAAGGAGATAGAAGCAGATTGGTGTTTTGCCATTTTTGGCAAAAATTCGAAAACTCAAAATGGCCGCCATTTTTGGGGAGGGGAAAATTTTTTTAAAACTAGAAATAGGACGTCCTGTTGATAGTAGATGCGAATAGAAACAGGATAGCATAGAAGAACACACATTATCATGTGTGATGTCCACCCCATGAACCTTTTGCCAAAATTGTGCAGTAGTCTTACAAGACCCTGTTTCATTTGTAAAATATATCAATGATGCTTAAATATTTATTAGTGTAGATGTAAATTATTTCAGCTTCATGCCTTTTTGCATTGGTTGGGTCGAAAATTTTGACGAAATCACTCTATCTTGCACGGTTAAGAAGATAGAAGCAAATTCCTGTTTTTCTATTTTTGGCAAAAATTCGAAAAATCAAAATGGCCGCCATTTTTTGGGGAGGGGAAAATTTTTTGAAAATTGCAAAGAGTACATTCCTTAGATACCCTGTGGGTTGAAAATTTCGACGAAATCGCTCTATCTCGCACAGTTAAGAAGATAGATGCAAATTTGTGTTTTGCCATTTTGGGCAAAAATTCGAAAATTCAAAATGGCCGCCATTTTTGGGGAGGGGAAATTTTTTTGAAAATTGCAAAGATTACATTCCTTAGATACCCTGTGGGTCGAAAATTTCGACGAAATCGCTCTATCTCGCACGGTTTAGGAGATATGAGCACATTTGCCTTTTTCAGTATTCAAAATAGCTACTTACTCATTTATTTAATTAATTACTCACTCATCTATGAAGCAATTCCCCCCAAAAGCAATCCCATACAAGCTATTAACCCAATGAACCTCCATACCAAATTTCAGAAAGCTAGGCTTAATAGCATTCCTTAAAATGTCTGGAAACCAAAGAGCTACTCAAAAGTAGCAAAGTAGCTATTACTCAGTTAGCTATAGAGCTATCATCACCAAAAGCAATCCCATACAAGCTATTAACCCAATAAACCGGCATGCCAAATTTGGTAAAGATAGGATAAGAACTGTTGCCTAAAATGTCTGGAAACCAAGTGGGACGCCGGACGCCGGAAAAAGCAAAAATAATATGTCCACCCCCCAGTGGGGTGGACATAATAATTAATACTAGAAATCGGCCGCCCTGTTGATAGTAGATGCGAATAGAAACAGGATAGCATAGAAGAACACACATTATCATGTGTAATGTCCACCCATGAACCTTTTGCCCAAATTGTACAGTAGTCTTACAAGACCCTGTTTCATTTGTAAAATATATCAATGATGCTTAAATATTTGTTAGTGTAGATGCAAATTATTTCAGCTTCATGCCTTTTTGCATTGGTTGGGTTGAAAATTTTGACAAAATCACTCTATCTGGCATGGTTAAGAAGATAGAAGCAAATTCCTGTTTTTCTATTTTTGGCAAAAATTTGAAAATTCAAAATGGCCGCCATTTTTGGGAAAAGGAAATTTTTTTGAAAATTGCCAAGAGTACATTTTCTAGATACCCTATGGGTCGAAAATTTCAACGAAATAACTCTATTTGGCACGGTTAAGGCCAGTTTGTGTTTTTCCATTTTGGGCAAAAATTCGAAAATTCAAAATGGCTGCCATTTTTGGGGAGGGGAAAATTTTTTGAAAATTGCAAAGATTACATTCCTTAGATACCCCGTGGGTTGAAAATTTCGACGAAATCGCTCTATCTCGCATGGTTAAGGAGATAGAAGCAAATTTGTGTTTTGCCATTTTTGACAAAAATTTGAAAATTCAAAATGGCCGCCATTTTAGGGGACGGGGAATTTTTTTTTAAATTGCCAAGAATACAATGCTGAAATACCTGTGGGTCGAAAATTTTGACGAAATCGCTCTATCTCGCACGGTTAAGGAGATAGAAGCAAATTTGTGTTTTGCCATTTTTGGCAAAAATTCGAAAATTCAAAATGGCCGCCATTTTTGGGGAGGGGAAAATTTTTGGAAAATTGCAAAGATTGCATTCCTTAGATACCCTGTGGGTCGAAAATTTCGACGAAATCACTCTATCTCGCACGGTTAAGGAGATAGAAGCAAATTAGTGTTTTGCCATTTTTGGCAAAAATTCGAAAATTCAAAATGGCCGCCATTTTTGGGGAGGGGAAAATTTTTTAAAAATTACCAAGAGTACAATGCTCAGATACCCTGTGGGTCGAAAATTTTGACGAAATCACTCTATCTGGCACGGTTAAGGAGATAGAAGGAAATTTGTGTTTTGCCATTTTTGGCAAAAATTCGAAAATTCAAAATGGCCGCCATTTTGGGGGAGGGGAAAATTTTTGGAAAATTGCAAAGATTGCATTCCTTAGATACCCTGTGGGTCGAAAATTTCGACGAAATCGCTCTATCTCGCACGGTTAAGGAGATAGAAGGAAATTTGTGTTTTGCCATTTTTGGCAAAAATTCGAAAATTCAAAATGGCCGCCATTTTTGGGGAGGGGAAAATTTTTGGAAAATTGCAAAGATTACATTCCTTAGATACCCTGTGGGTCGAAAATTTCGACGAAATCGCTCTATCTCGCACGGTTAAGGAGATAGAAGCAAATTAGTGTTTTGCCATTTTTGGCAAAAATTCGAAAATTCAAAATGGCCGCCATTTTTGGGGAGGGGAAAATTTTTGGAAAAATTACCAAGAGCACAATGCTCAGATACCCTGTGGGTCGAAAATTTTGACGAAATCGCTCTATCTGGCACGGTTAAGGAGATAGAAGCAAATTGGTGTTTTGCCATTTTTGGCAAAAATTCGAAAATTCAAAATGGCCGCCATTTTTGGGGAGGGGAAAATTTTTGGAAAATTGCAAAGATTGCATTCCTTAGATACCCTGTGGGTCGAAAATTTCGACGAAATCGCTCTATCTCGTACGGTTAAGGAGATAGAAGCAAATTAGTGTTTTGCCATTTTTGGCAAAAATTCGAAAATTCAAAATGGCCGCCATTTTTGGGGAGGGGAAAATTTTTTAAAAATTACCAAGAGTACAATGCTCAGATACCCTGTGGGTCGAAAATTTTGACGAAATCACTCTATCTGGCACGGTTAAGGAGATAGAAGGAAATTTGTGTTTTGCCATTTTTGGCAAAAATTCGAAAATTCAAAATGGCCGCCATTTTGGGGGAGGGGAAAATTTTTGGAAAATTGCAAAGATTGCATTCCTTAGATACCCTGTGGGTCGAAAATTTCGACGAAATCGCTCTATCTCGCACGGTTAAGGAGATAGAAGGAAATTTGTGTTTTGCCATTTTTGGCAAAAATTCGAAAATTCAAAATGGCCGCCATTTTTGGGGAGGGGAAAATTTTTGGAAAATTGCAAAGATTACATTCCTTAAATACCCTGTGGGTCGAAAATTTCGACGAAATCGCTCTATCTCGCACGGTTAAGGAGATAGAAGCAAATTAGTGTTTTGCCATTTTTGGCAAAAATTCGAAAATTCAAAATGGCCGCCATTTTTGGGGAGGGGAAAATTTTTGGAAAAATTACCAAGAGCACAATGCTCAGATACCCTGTGGGTCGAAAATTTTGACGAAATCGCTCTATCTGGCACGGTTAAGGAGATAGAAGCAAATTGGTGTTTTGCCATTTTTGGCAAAAATTCGAAAATTCAAAATGGCCGCCATTTTTGGGGAGGGGAAAATTTTTTGAAAATTGCAAAGATTGCATTCCTTAGATACCCTGTGGGTCGAAAATTTCGACGAAATCGCTCTATCTCGCACGGTTAAGGAGATAGAAGCAAATTAGTGTTTTGCCATTTTTGGCAAAAATTCGAAAATTCAAAATGGCCGCCATTTTTGGGGAGGGGAAAATTTTTTAAAAATTACCAAGAGTACAATGCTCAGATACCCAGTGGGTCGAAAATTTTGACGAAATCGCTCTATCTGGCACGGTTAAGGAGATAGAAGCAAATTAGTGTTTTGCCATTTTTGGCAAAAATTCGAAAATTCAAAATGGCCGCCATTTTTGGGGAGGGGAAAATTTTGTTAAAATTACCAAGAGCACAATGCTCAGATACCCTGTGGGTCGAAAATTTTGACGAAATCGCTCTATCTGGCACGGTTATGGAGATAGAAGCAAATTTGTGTTTTGCCATTTTTGGCAAAAATTCGAAAATTCAAAATGGCCGCCATTTTTGGGGAGGGGAAAATTTTGTTAAAATTACCAAGAGCACAATGCTCAGATACCCTGTGGGTCGAAAATTTTGACGAAATCGCTCTATCTGGCACGGTTAAGGAGATAGAAGCAAATTTGTGTTTTGCCATTTTTGGCAAAAATTCGAAAATTCAAAATGGCCGCCATTTTTGGGGAGGGGAAAATTTTTTGAAAATTGCAAAGATTGCATTCCTTAGATACCCTGTGGGTCGAAAATTTCGACGAAATCACTCTATCTCGCACGGTTAAGGAGATAGAAGCAAATTAGTGTTTTGCCATTTTTGGCAAAAATTCGAAAATTCAAAATGGCCGCCATTTTTGGGGAGGGGAAAATTTTTTAAAAATTACCAAGAGTACAATGCTCAGATACCCTGTGGGTCGAAAATTTTGACGAAATCACTCTATCTGGCACGGTTAAGGAGATAGAAGGAAATTTGTGTTTTGCCATTTTTGGCAAAAATTCGAAAATTCAAAATGGCCGCCATTTTGGGGGAGGGGAAAATTTTTGGAAAATTGCAAAGATTGCATTCCTTAGATACCCTGTGGGTCGAAAATTTCGACGAAATCGCTCTATCTCGCACGGTTAAGGAGATAGAAGGAAATTTGTGTTTTGCCATTTTTGGCAAAAATTCGAAAATTCAAAATGGCCGCCATTTTTGGGGAGGGGAAAATTTTTGGAAAATTGCAAAGATTACATTCCTTAGATACCCTGTGGGTCGAAAATTTCGACGAAATCGCTCTATCTCGCACGGTTAAGGAGATAGAAGCAAATTAGTGTTTTGCCATTTTTGGCAAAAATTCGAAAATTCAAAATGGCCGCCATTTTTGGGGAGGGGAAAATTTTTGGAAAAATTACCAAGAGCACAATGCTCAGATACCCTGTGGGTCGAAAATTTTGACGAAATCGCTCTATCTGGCACGGTTAAGGAGATAGAAGCAAATTGGTGTTTTGCCATTTTTGGCAAAAATTCGAAAATTCAAAATGGCCGCCATTTTTGGGGAGGGGAAAATTTTTTGAAAATTGCAAAGATTACATTCCTTAGATACCCTGTGGGTCGAAAATTTCGACGAAATCGCTCTATCTCGCACGGTTAAGGAGATAGAAGCAAATTAGTGTTTTGCCATTTTTGGCAAAAATTCGAAAATTCAAAATGGCCGCCATTTTTGGGGAGGGGAAAATTTTTTGAAAATTGCAAAGATTGCATTCCTTAGATACCCTGTGGGTCGAAAATTTCGACGAAATCGCTCTATCTCGCACGGTTAAGGAGATAGAAGCAAATTTGTGTCTTGCCATTTTTGGCAAAAATTCGAAAATTCAAAATGGCCGCCATTTTTGGGGAGGGGAAAATTTTTTGAAAATTGCAAATATTACATTCCTTAGATACCCTGTGGGTTGAAAATTTCGACGAAATCGCTCTATCTCGCACGGTTAAGGAGATAGAAGCAAATTAGTGTTTTGCCATTTTTGGCAAAAATTCGAAAATTCAAAATGGCCGCCATTTTTGGGGAGGGGAAAATTTTTTAAAAATTACCAAGAGTACAATGCTCAGATACCCAGTGGGTCGAAAATTTTGACGAAATCGCTCTATCTGGCACGGTTAAGGAGATAGAAGCAAATTTGTGTTTTGCCATTTTTGGCGAAAATTCAAAATGGCCGCCATTTTTGGGGAGGGGAAAATTTTTGGAAAATTGCAAAGATTGCATTCCTTAGATACCCTGTGGGTCGAAAATTTCGACGAAATCACTCTATCTCGCACGGTTAAGGAGATAGAAGCAAATTAGTGTTTTGCCATTTTTGGCAAAAATTCGAAAATTCAAAATGGCCGCCATTTTTGGGGAGGGGAAAATTTTTGGAAAATTGTAGATTGCATTCCTTAAATACCCTGTGGGTCGAAAATTTCGACGAAATCGCTCTATCTCACACGGTTAAGGAGATAGAAGCAAATTTGTGTTTTGCCATTTTTGGCAAAAATTCGAAAATTCAAAATGGCCGCCATTTTTGGGGAGGGGAAAATTTTTTGAAAATTGCAAATATTACATTCCTTAGATACCCTGTGGGTCGAAAATTTCGACGAAATCGCTCTATCTCTTACGGTTTCTGAGATATTAGCAAATTACTCAAAAGTAGTACTGAAAATACACAATGAAGTACCTAAATGGCTATTACTCATGTACTGACAAAGCTATCAGTCCCAAATGCAATACCAAGCGAGCTATGGACATAACAATCTTGTATTCAAAATTGTAGTAAAATATCTTTAATTATTTTGGCTTAAATGCACGGAAACCAATGGGTACTGAAAATAGCTGTACTTAAGTATTACTCAGTAAGCAAAAGAGGTACAACAGCCAAAAGCAATCCCAAGCAAGCTACTGACCCAATAAGCCTGCATACCAAATTTGGTGACAATAGCTCTAATACTTTTCCTTTAAATGAGCGGAAACCATGCGTGACGCCGGACATCGGACGCCGGACGCCGGACATCGGACGGCGAAAAAAGCAAAAATAATATATCCACCCCCCAGGGGGGTGGACATAATCATACTGAAATGACTTGTACAGATCACTTTAGTTACACATATATAGTGTTAGTGTTGCGACAATGTTTGAAGAAGTTTGATAGTTCGCTCGGTTACTGCCCCGATTTCGGAGTTCGGTTCAAACGTCTAAAATTCAGACTTTGCAAAACGTTTAGAAATACCCCAATGTCACACCACATCCCAAAGGATCCTATTTTCGCCCATCTATAAAATTGTTTCTTTTGTTGAAAATATGGCGGAATTTATTTAAAATATATATGGATTTTACATTTTTGCTATATTTTCAATAAAGTGACAAGATTTTATGTGAGATTTCTGTGTTTTAACTGGGTTTGAAAACGTTGTTTCGAAGATCGAACTAGATCAACGTTCGCTAGCTTATACAGATACCAAACGTTGAACCCGATATTCGAAGCGATTTCACAGCACTAATATATGTATGTATTTACTGTTAATAAATTTCAGCCATTAGAGGTACAACAGTGATATATTTATCACACATTAAAAAAATAGCATCAGAGATGCCCGTACCCCACAGCCTGGGGAAATATTTTTCAACACCATGAGATATAGAAGTAGTATAACAGTACAAAGTTTAAGATACTTTCAGAGCAGTGTCAGTTATATTAAGGTCCAAATAATGCTTAAGTAGAGAAAATAATATCTAAGGAAAAGAAATGTATGTAAAGATAAAGTATTAAAACAAAACAATTCAATAATAAAATGACAGCACTTATCAGTAAACCAAAAACGGCCGGATTATGGTTTGGATGTTTTGAATATTACCCATGCATACAGAAGTGGCAATACATTCAATGAATGCTTATGTGTGGTGTTGGAGAAAAGCCTGTGGCTCACTTGATGAAATTCCATCTGTTACAATGGGAACTTGCAAACGGAAATTCTTAATGAATTCTAATATGACTTTAACAGTGCTTAATCTGCATCAACAGACAGACCCAAAGGTGCAACAAGATTTTAAAGGTCACTACAGCAATGTCAAAGGTCAATCAGTGTAACACCATGACGTGGCACACCTAAAACCCTCAACCAATGTCCCTACCAAGTATAAACTTCCTACACCTTACAGTCTCTGAGATATAGCCTAGGCAAGATTTTATAGGTCAAGGTCATTACAGCAAGGTCAAAGGTCAAATCAAGGTCACACTATGACGTACCACACCTACACCCCCTAACCAATGTCCCTACCAAGTATCAAGTTCCTACACCATACGGTTTCCAAGATATAGCCCGGACCAGGTTTTGTAGGTCAAGTTCACTACGGCAAGGTCAAATGTCAAATCAAGGTCACACTATGACGTTGCACATCTACACCCCCTAACCAATGTCCCTACCAAGTATCGACTTCCTACACCTTACAGTTGCTGAGATATAGCCCGGACAAGGTTTTACAGGTCAAAGTCACTACGGCAAGGTCAGACCATGATGTTGCACACCTACAACTCCTAACCAATGTTCCTACCAAGTATCAACTTCCTACACCTCACGGTTTCCGAGATATAGCCCGGACAAGATTTTATAGGTCAGGGTCACTACGGCAAGGTCAAAGGTCAAATCAAGGTCAGACCATGACGTTGCACACCTACAAGCCCTAACTAATGTCCCTGCCAAGTATCAACTTCTTACACCTTATGGTTGCCGAGATATAGCCCGGACAAGATTTTCAAACTCAAGGTCACTACGGCAAGGTCAAATCAAGGTCAGACCATGACGTTGCACACCTACACCCCCCAACCAATGTCCCTGCCAAGTATGAACTTCTTACACCTTACGGTTTCTGAGATACAGCCCGGACAAACTATTTCCCGCCGCCCGCCCGCCCATCCGGACACCATGGGTGAAAACAATACCCCGACAGCCCTTAAGGGCTGTGGGGTAATAACTAAATTTATTTATCCTTATTAAATGTGGTTTCCCAGCTTAAATGTTTTACAGTTAAGAAAACCCCATTGCAGATAAAAATAATATGTTTAGTTTCCTGCTCATACTGTATCACTATCAGAGGATCGCTTGCAAAACAATGGCAAAAACAAAGCGTCCCGAAATGGAGAAATAATAGCAGCTTAATCCTGCGGCTCAAAAATTTCACCGAAATCGCTCCATCTAGCACGGTTTTTGTGATACAAGCATTTTTGAAAAAAATTTGAAAATTCCAAATGGCCGCCTTTTTTGGCGAGTGAAAAATTCATTAAAACTTGGAATGGCAAGTCGTCACAGACCCCCTGTGAATAAAAAATTTTGACAAAATCGCTCTATGTCGCACTGTTTTCGAGATACAAGCATTTTTTGTGTTTTGCAATTTTTTTTTTTTTGGCAAAAAATTCTAAACTTCAAAATGGCCGCCATTTTTCAGGGGACAAAATTTTTTTAAAAATTGGGTCAGCTACTCAGCTGAGTTATCCTGCGGGTCGAAAATTTTGTTTGAGATAGAAGCATTTTTTGTGTTTTGCAATAAAATTCCAAAAAATTCATTAAAACTTGGAATGGCAAGTTGTCACAGACCCCCTGTGAATAAAAAATTTTGACAAAATCGCTCTATGTCGCACTGTTTTCGAGATACAAGCATTTTTTGTGTTTTGGGTCAGCTACTCAGCTGAGTTATCCTGCGGGTCGAAAATTTTGTTTGAGATACAAGCATTTTTTGTGTTTTGCAATAAAATTCCAATAAAATGTCGTCACAGACCCCCTGTGAATAAAAACTTTTGACAAAATCGCTCTATGTCGCACTATTTTTGAGATACAAGCATTTTTTGTGTTTTGGGTCAGCTACTCAGCTGACTTATCCTGCGGGTCGAAAATTTTGTTTGAGATACAAGCATTTTTTGTGTTTTGCAATAAAATTCCAAAAAATTCATTAAAACTTGGAATGGCAAGTCGTCACAGACCCCCTGTGAATAAAAAATTTTGACAAAATCGCTCTATGTCGCACTGTTTTCGAGATACAAGCATTTTTTGTGTTTTGCAATTTTTTTTTTTTTGGCGAAAAATTCTAAACTTCAAAATGGCCACCATTTTTCAGTGGACAAAATTTTTTTAAAAATTGGGTCAGCTACTCAGCTGAGTTATCTTGTGGGTCGAAAATTTTGTTTTGAGATACAAGCATTTTTTGTGTTTTGCAATAAAATTCCAAACTTCAAAATGGCCGCCATTTTTGACGGGACCAAATTTTTTTGAAAATTGAGTCAGCTACTCGGCAATTATCCTGCGGGTCAAAAATTTTGTCGAAATCTCTCTATCTAGCACGGTTTTCAAGATACAAGCATTTTTGTGATTTGCATTTTAAAAAAAAAAAAAATTCAAAATGGCTGCCATTTTTGGAGAGTGAAATATTCGTTGAAACTTGGAAAGGCTAGTGTTCACAGATACCCTGTGGGTCAAAAATTTGCCGAATTCGCTCTATCTGGCACGGTTTTCGAGATACAAGCATTTTTGGGTTTTTTTCGCGATTTTTGCAAAAAATTCGAAAAATTAAAATGGCCGCCATTTTTGGTGGGACAAAATTTTTTTTGAAAATTTGGTCAGCTACTCAACACATTTTACCCTGTGGGTCAAAAATTTCTTCGAAATCGCTCTATCTAGCACGGTTTTTGAGATACAAGCATTTTTGTGTTTTGCGATTTTTGCCAAAAATTCAAAACGGCCGCCATTTTTGGCAAGAGAAAAAGTTTTTTTTGAGAACTGGGTGAGTTACTTAGCCTGTTGCTCCAAAATTTCGATGAAATCGCTCTATCTAGCATGGTTTTCGAGATACAAACATTTTCGTGTTTTGCATTTTTGAAAAAAAAAATATTTATTTGTTGAAATATTTGTTGAAACTTGGAAAGGCTAGTCTTCACAGATATCCTGTGGGTCAAAAATCCCACTAGTAAATTTTATTTTTATGAAGAAAATGGTTTCCAAAAGTACTCATATATCACTAGTATTGTTCTATATGTGTACCTTATGAGCCTATATTTCCAATTTTTTGTTTTGCATTTTTTGTCAAATATTCGAAAATTGAATATGACCCCCATTTTTGGGGAGCAGAAATTTTTTTTTTTTGAAAATTGGAGAGAACAGTTTGTTAAGATACCCTGTGGGTCGAAAATTTCGACATTTCTTAACCTATTCCTGCCAAAATTTAATGTCGCCCAGATCTTTATATGAGGAAGGTATTTGCTAAACTTCAGGTGGATAGATAAAATGCTTCGTAAGTTATCATCCGGACAAGGACACCCTTCCAAAAAATAGCATCAGAGATGCCCGTACCCCACAGCCTGGGGAAATATTTTTCAACACCATGGGATATAGAAGTAGTGAAACAGTACAAAGTTCAAGATACTTTCAGAGCAGTGTCAGTTATATTAAGGTCCAAATAATGCTTAAGTAGAGAAAATAATATCTAAGGAAAAGAAATGTATGTAAAGATGAAGTATTAAAACAAGACAATTCAATAATAAAATGACAGCATTTATCAGTAAACCAAAAATGGCCGAATTATGGTTTGGATGTTTTGAATATTACCTATGTATACAGAAGTGGCAATACATACAATGAATGCTTATGTGTGGTGTTGGAGAAAAGCCTGTGGCTCACTTGATGAAATTCCATCTGTTACAATGGGAACTTGCAAAAGGAAATTCTTAATGAATTCTAATATGACTTTAACAGTGCTTAATCTGCATCAACAGACAGACCCAAAGGTGCAACAAGATTTTAAAGGTCACTACAGCAATGTCAAAGGTCAAATCAAGGTCACACTAAGATGTAGCACACCTACACCCCCTAACCAATGTCCCTACCAAGTATCAACTTCCTACACCTCTTACGGTTTCCAAGATATAGCCCGGACCAGAATTTATAGGTCTGTGGGCTAAAAATGCATTTTTGGTTATGTCACCTCTCTGATTGGTGAAAATGTCATTGCAACATATTCAGAAAAATTTTCCTGGGCTACTGCATACACCTGCCAAATATGAAAAGAATCCGCCTTATGGCTGCAAAGCTATTGCGAAAAGAAAAGGTGGATCCCGTGGAGTCACTTCTCCCGTATATAAAACAAGCGTCCATCGCGGGACGCTTAATAACTCAGCAGGGTCATTACCAAAGAGACACAGTTGTGACAGGCTATGGCGGATAGGCTATTGTAAATAGGTCAGTTTCAAGCTTTTCCCTGAAGGAAGCAATAGACACGGCACAACATACATCATCAGGAAGGTCATTCCAAATCTTGGGAGCATCAAAAGCAAAACTAAAGCCAAAGTTTTTGGATTAGTTTGGAGAGTGGAAGGGGGGTGGGAACTGTCAAATATTGACGATCAGGATTAACCTCTCAACTACCGATTCCTCTGGCTACATTATTGGAAATGTAGGATTAAACTAACCCACAGCTCTCCCTCCTTGTGACACATTAATAAGTAAAAAATTTGGAAAGTTGTTTTCAATCATGAATATTTTTCCTGTTAATTTTTCTTTTTCACTGTATTGTGAGAACAATCCTATGAAACTAGGACAATATATCAAGATGACCAGATCGTACAACAATAAATGTTTTACTCTGCTCAGTGCGAGACTGAACAGACATAAAAGACTAAATAAATCTTTTAGACAGTGGAAGAATATACACTTATATCAAATTAATTAGAGAATCTAATGCTTCATGGTGACCAATTATTTACATTGACAATTTTTGAAGCTCAACCAAACAACTCTATACTATTAAGATAAGCAGTTCACTAATGAGAGACTGACAAATCTTAAAATGGCTAAGGGAAAACATCTCACCATGATCCGGGCATTTTCAAACTCATTTGTCTTCATTGCTTCTTTGATTTCTCTGACGAGAACTTCAACAAACTACAAAACATTTCATAATTAAGACAGCCACAAACAATAAAATACAAAATTATACATACTTTACAAAAAGTGTATCACAGAATATGTTAAAAACAGTTCCAAAGTCATGTGTGAGTATACTGTGTATCCTTCACAAGAATAATTGGTTTTGCAAACTACATTACGTGTCAAACAATATTGCTCTAACGTTTGGTAATACTGCAATTAAATAAAATTCTGAAACAGCAAACCTGGGGGGGGGGGGGGGGGGGGGGGGGGGGGGGGGGATTTTACCACTGTTATCAGTTCTGATTTAACTGGGATTTCTTTGAAATTTTTACATGCAATATACTAGGGATGTATCGGTAAGAAAAATGTGTAGATCAAAAAGTTGTCAATGCAAAACTGTTCCGATTCCTGGACTGTGCATTTTAATACACCCCAGGTGACAGGAAGAGAAACATGTAAAACCAAAATATGGTAGTTTCCTCTCAATAAATCACCATAAAAGTCGTCAAATGCACAAAACTATAGGACAAACAGTGTGCAATTGCTTCAGATTTCTGATTGTTTCCAATAGTTTTAAGTTTTCCTTGAGTTTTATGAGTTAACAAGTGGGATGGAGTTTATAAAATGTTGTCACTTATTTTCCAAAACATGTCAGCTTTACTCAATAAAATTACTATAAAATGCTGCAAATACAAAAAAATTGGGGATAAAAAGAGTGCTATTTTTTTCAGATTTGGGTTTGTTTCCAAATATTCTAAGTTTTTCTTCAATAATATGGGTTAGCAAGGAAGATGGCGGTTGTAAAATCGCATGGTATTTCACTAAAATGCTCTTGATACTGAGACACTGGAGCTAATGATGCATCCATTATAGCCATCTACACATTTGCACAAAAATCTTATTAAAAATCTCTCAATTTTAAGAATACAAACTATAAAGTTGCTCAAAGCTCTATGATATGCAACCAGCAATGGAATAACTAGACATAGCACATTAGTTTTCTGATACATTTCTGTATCCACAAAAAAAAGGACAAAGAGTTCTAGAGGTTCAAAATATGAAGCAAACCTATAGGGAATCATGGGCTGGAAGTCTTTTGATGTACTCACATTTGACCTTAGGCGTAATCCGGTGGATAGAGTAACAAGTACAAAATCAGCAATTCAATAACACCAGTCTAGTTTGCTAGGCACAGTCTCCTTTTCCACTGTTTACAGCAGAAAACTTCACACCATTCAACTTGACAGCTGCACACGCTGGGTATTATTATGTTCATCTACTTTGTGTGGCTGTTTGTCATTGTTTTGGGCTGTGTGTAAAATCATTTCAAGCTTTTGCCACTTTGTTTTACACACATTAAAACAGGTGGCCCTATGCGAACAAACTGACCATTTCCACTGACAAACATTTTGTGCATAGTGAACAAACAACACATAAAGTGACATACACAGTCACTATGAAAAGGTCAACAGTGGCTTTTTAATAAGTTCACATCAACACTCGGTATATTTTATACTGACAGTACCGCAAACTGATACACTATACTAGATTTTAATGTATTTATTGTGATTTCTTTGAGAAAAAGTGCCGTGATTTTGGTTTACAGGAAATCACTTCCTCTTTGTGGGTCTACTCGATCGGGGAAATATTGAAACATAAACTTTTTCAGTATCCCGGAATCAGGGGGGTTTTACATTGGCAGAATCCTGAACTAAATCTGGTACCGTCACACCCCTTGTCGCAATCATGTGCTGAAGACAACTATGTTAACTAAAACACCCACCTCTCCTCCAGCATTGTAATTTTTGGCATTCAGAAGCCCAACAAGGGTTGTGTAAACAGTCAGTTTCTCTGGCATGCGTACAATGCTACAAGAAAAGAGAACATCATCAATTGTATTAGCAACACCACTGCCATGGCAGTTATCTCCCACAGAGTATTTCCCATGGTCTGGTTGAGTATAATAATATTCTATCTCACACTGCTCCAGAACAGAGAAATCACATGAGAAGGCTTGCACTTGTCAGAGCTCACTTGTGTTTGCTGCTTTGAAGAGTTCACATGTGAAAAGTTTTTCTCTAGCATTCTAAATATATTAGCCTTTTTGCTGGCTCCATTAGAATACTTTGTGCATCTTAAAATTATTTGGATAAAAAATCTTTATACGATTAACATTTCCTGTGTCATACATGGGGGGTAATATTATCCATTACAGTGACAGCCTTAAATTCAATAGAATAAAGTTCTCTTTAGGACTTTCATGTTAGATGTAATCATAAAGCGGATATCTTACTGCACTGCAGTACATACGTATAACAAGACCACTGCCGCGGTATGTATCTCCCGCCGAGTACCGCAGGGGAAGAAATACTACATTGAAATTTTTCCCCTTTGCATAGGACACTGTTGTACCATCCTGCAGGTCGAAAATTTGCTTGAAATCGCTCTATCTGTTACGCTTTTCGAGATATTGACACTTTTCCATTTTCAGCAAAAATCCAAGATGGCCGCCGAAAGTGGCGAAAAATGAAATTTTTCCCCTTTGGACAGGACACTCTTGTATCACCCTGCGGGTCAAAAATTCGCTCGAAATCGCTCGATCTCTTACGGTTTTCGAGATATTGACACTTTTTCATTTTCCGCAAAAATCTAAGATGGCCGCCAAAAGTGGCGAAAATTGAAATTTTCCCCCTTTGCACAGGAGACTCTTGTACCACCCTGCAGGTCAAAAATTTGCTCGAAATCGCTCTATCTCTTACGGTTTTCGAGATATTGACACTTTTCTATTTTCCGCAAAAATCCAAAATGGCCGCCAAAAGTGGCGAAAATTGATATTTTTCCCCTTTGCACAGGACACTCTTGTGCTACCCTTCTGGTCAAAAATTCGCTTGAAATCGCTCTATCTCTTACGGTTTTAGAGATATTCACACTTTTCCATTTTCCGCAAAAATCCAAGATGGCTGCCAAAAGTGGTGAAAATTGAAATTTTACCCCTTTGCACAGGACATTCTTGTACTACCTTGCAGGTCAAAAATTCGCTCGAAATCGCTCTATTTCTTATGGTTTTCGAGATATTCACACTTTTTCATTTTTTCCCGCTAAAATCCAAGATGGCCGCCAAAAGTGGCGAAAATTGAAATCTTTCCGCTTTGCATAGGACACTTTTGTACTACCCTGAAGGTCTAAATGCAATAGTTTTCAAGTTACAAGTGATTTCACTCATGATGGAAGTTAGTGAAAAATCCAAAAGTAGCTATTACTCACTTATCTATTGAGATAGACACCCAAGTTACTCACCATGTTGTTGCTGTGGGAAAAAGTAGGTGAATAACATATTTTAACAAAATGCTCTAAATACAATAAGCTATAATCGATTGAGTGCATGATTTCATTAATTTTAATGCATTAAAAATTATTTTAATAATTCATAAAAAAACTTTAGCATGTGAAATATCTCCAAAATCTAGGTGAATGAGTTATTTGAGAAATACTGGCTATCTGCAATAGTTTTAGTGATAATAGGCAATTACTCATTTTGAGTAGGTGAGTAATTAGATATGGATCTGAAAATTCACTAATTGAAAGTTCTCCCAAAATATAGGTGAAGTGAGTTTTTGAAAAATACTGGCTATCTGCAATACCTTTAGAGATAATTTGCATTTACTCATTTTGAGTAAGTGAGTAATTAGCTACGGGTCTGAAACTTCACCAAGTGAAAGCTCTCCCAAAAGTAGGTGAATGAGTTATTTGAGAAAAATTGGCTATCTGCAATACTTTTAGAGAGAATTCGCATTTACTCATTTTGAGTAGGCGAGTAATTAGCTATGGGTCTGAAACTTCACCATGTGAAAGCTCTTCCAAAAGTAGATGAATGAGTTATTTGAGAAAAATTGGCTATCTGCAATACTTTTAGAGATAATTCGCATTTACTCATTTTGAGGAGGCGAGTAATTAGCTATGGGTCTGAAACTTCACCATGTGAAAGCTCTCCCAAAAGTAGATGAGTTATTCGAGAAAAATTGGCTATCTGCAATACTTTTAGAGATAAATAGCATTTACTCATTTTGAGTAGGTGAGTAATTAGCTACGGGTCTGAAACTTCACCAAGTGAAAGCTCTCCCAAAAGTAGGTGAATGAGTTATTTGAGAAAAATTGGCTATCTGCAATACTTTTAGAGAGAATTCGCATTTACTCATTTTGAGTAGGCGAGTAATTAGCTATGGGTCTGAAACTTCACCATGTGAAAGCTCTTCCAAAAGTAGATGAATGAGTTATTTGAGAAAAATTGGCTATCTGCAATACTTTTAGAGATAATTCGCATTTACTCATTTTGAGTAGGCGAGTAATTAGCTATGGGTCTGAAACTTCACCATGTGAAAGCTCTTCCAAAAGTAAATGAAGGAGTTATTTGAGAAAAATTGGCTATCTGCAATACTTTTCGAGATATTTAGCATTTACTCATTTTGAGTAGGTGAGAAATTAGCTACAGGTCTGACACTTCACCATGTGAAAGCTCTCCCAAAAGTAGATGAATGAGTTATTTGAGAAAAATTGGCTATCTGCAATACTTTTAGAGATAATTAGCATTTACTCATTTTGAGTAGGTGAGTAATTAGCTACGGGTCTGAAACTTCACCAAGTGAAAGCTCTTCCAAAAGTAGGTGAATGAGTTATTTGAGAAAAATTGGCTATCTGCAATACTTTTAGAGAGAATTCGCATTTACTCATTTTGAGTAGGCGAGTAATTACCTACAGGTTTGGAACTTCACCATGTGAAAGCTCTTCCAAAAGTAGATGAATGAGTTATTTGATAAAAATTGGGTACCCACAATACTTTTAGAGATAATTAGCATTTACTCATTTTGAGTAGGTGAGTTATTACCTACGGGTCTGAAACTTCACCATATGAAAGCTCTTTCAAAAGTAGATGAATGAGTTATTTGAGAAAAATTGGCTATCCGCAATACTTTTAGAGATAATTCTCATTTACTCATTTTGAGTAGGTGAGTAATTAGCTATGGGTCTGAAACTTCACCATGTGACAGCTCTTCCAAAAGTAGATGAATGAGTTATTTGAGAAAAATTGACTATCTGCAATACTTTCAGAGATAATTCGCATTTACTCATTTTGAGTAGGTGAGTAATTAGCTACAGGTCTGAAACTTCACCAACTGAAAGCTCTCCTAAAAGTACATGAATGAGTTATTTGAGAAAAATTGGCTATCTGCAATACTTTTAGAGATAATTCGCATTTACTCATTTTGAGTAGGTGAGTAATTAGCTACAGGTCTGAAACTTCACCATGTGAAAGCTCTCCCAAAAGTAGATGAATGAGTTATTTGAAAAAAATTGGCTATCTGCAATACTTTTAGAGAGAATTCGCATTTACTCATTTTGAGTAGGTGAGTAATTAGCTATGGGTCTGAAACTTCACCATGTGAAAGCTCTTCCAAAAGTAGATGAATGAGTTATTTGAGAAAAATTGGCTATCTGCAATACTTTTAGAGATAATTAGCATTTACTCATTTTGAGTAGGTGAGTAATTAGCTACGGGTCTGAAACTTCACCAAGTGAAAGCTCTCCCAAAAGTAGGTGAATGAGTTATTTCAGAAAAATTGGCTATCTGCAATACTGTTAAGAATTCGCATTTACTCATTTTGAGTAGGTGAGTAATTAGCTATGGGTCTGAAACTTCACCATGTGAAAGCTCTTCCAAAAGTAGATGAATGAGTTATTTGAGAAAAATTGGCTATCTGCAATACTTTTGAAGATATAAGCCATTTACTCATTATGGTTATCATTAAAAATTGAAAAAGTAGCTATTACTCACTTAGCTATGGAGATACACTTGCAAACTACGTACCATGTTGTAGCTGTGGAGAAAGTAGCTGAACAACATATTGGAACAAAATTGTGTAGCTGCAATACTTATGAAGATATAAGCCATTTACTCATTATGGTTATAATTAAAAATTGACAAAGTAGCTATTACTCACTTAGCTATGGAGATACACTTCCAAACTACTGACCATGTTGTAGCTGTGGAGAAAGTAGCTGAACAACATATTAGAACAAAATACTGTAAATGCAATAGTTTCAGAGTTATAAGCCATATAATTATATTAGCTAAAATAGCTATTACTCACTCAAAAGTAGGCCAAAGTTCACCAAACCCCAAAAATATTGAAGAGCAAAAAAATTCATTAGGACTTGTGATTTACCAAAAATGTGTAACTGTAGTAGTTTCAGAGAAAACTGCGTGACACACGCACGCACGCATGCACACACGCACATGGTGCAAATTATAATCTCCCTCCGGTGAGCCGGGCGGGAGATAATAAACGATATCCACCAAGTAGTTTCAGCGTAATTTCTTCATAAGAAAAATGTATGCACGCATGCACAGACTGCATTTAAAAATTTCTCACCAGGTGATCAGCAGGAAATCTTTAAAATTAACTGTAAGTCATGCACCATTTAAAAGATACACAGAAATAAATGGAAGCATTTTCACTCACCAAGCGCACAAAATCTTGATTATTTTATGCTTGTAGTTATTCAAGTCAGCCTCTAAAACTGTAGCTAAACCTTCCAAATTGCTCTCCAGTGAAGACGTACTCTGAAGAACAGCACCAAAAAAACTTGAACAAAAAGAAAACTTCATTAATTATTAACCCCTTGGGAGTTATGTGATGGTTCACACCTGGCAGATAGTGTTATAGTAAACCGCCTGTATGCTGAATCTGATCTGGCAAAAAGATACAGTATTTACGATGTTCTGTGGCCATGTGTATGACATTTTTGAAAAGCTTTTGAACTACATATTAAATAAACATACATGGGACCTCCTTATAAATTTTAATTGTTATATTACAATACTATTCCCTGATGTATACTACACATCTAGAAGCTACCGTTCAGTTGTAGATGTAATTTGCAAAATGTTTTGTTGTATTTTACAGACAAAAAAAAAGATAATTTTTACTTACCAAAATTTAAATATAAAAACTGATAGGAAATACTTTTTTTTGTGTGTGTAATTTTTGTTTTCTATTATTTTCAAAAACAGATTGTCAAACATTGTACAAGAACAACTTTCATGAGATTCGAATTTATCAATTCTGTTTTTACTGTACTATTTTGATTAAAATTATTAAAATAAGCTTACGAAAATCATCGAAATATTTGCTTTCTTGAGCTTCAGATACCAATGTTAGGTTTATGACTTCATGCATTTTGATAAAATTAATTATAGCATCAGAGAAACTGTATTGAAAATGGAAAAGATCAGCAATTATCATGGCGCCCAGGTGAATGTGTAAGCTGGCAAGTAAAGAGTTAAAATTGATTAATAAGATAATTTTATTGCTTTAATTACAAATTGAACTTTAAGTTGTTTTTTTGTTTTTTTTTTGAACCACTGCATAAAATAACAGCAGTGTTGGAAATAACAAGCAAATCTTTGTCCAAAAATAAAACTACAAATTATTAGGACTGGGACGGATGCTTCAAAACAGCGCCTAGTACCCGTACTCTGACAACCGTCCTGAATTCGAGTAATCGCGAGATTTAGTAACTACCATTAGAAGTCTTCTGTAAACAAATGGTAGCGAAACTTTTGAAGAAAAACGTCTTCTATTTAACCAGGTATTATAACATGTGGAGTCAATTATATGTTTTTAAGCCAAAATCACAACTTTAATTGATATTATATTGTGGAAATGCAGAGATGTAGCATATTTCACACTTACGTTTCATTTCGCGGGCGATAATATAATACGCTGTCAGTACTAGAGTAGCTAAAATGGACTCAAGTCCCAGTAAAGACCTACTCATCTATCGAGGCTGGAATAACCATTCACAGCCCTTCTAATTATAGTAATAAGTTGATATATTACCACAGAAACCATATGTTTCAACTGGGATAAAGGAGGGACAACTGTAGAACATCAACTAATACTGACAAATTTTACATGAGGTAAGTAATAGTAGTATTACTACTGTAGTAAATATACTAAATGTAAACTAAAGCTATCATATTATATTACTCTTTCTAGGGAAATGGTTGGGCAAGACTAACCTTTTCTCCAACTCTTGTTATCAGAGATTCAAGTCTGTCTTCTATGTCAATAGTCTCTGATGTTCTCCTTCGCTTTTGTCTTGAATGACCTAAAAATAAACAAAGTTATATCTGTGACGATCTGCAATCATGGTAGCGATAAATTTCTTGGTGAACTTGGCAGTCAGAGAGAGACAACCAACCAGCAAACACCATTTGCTGAGCTCTGATTCATCCAGCATACCATAAGATGAACTACCTATAGTCTACTAGGTGAGGTTTGCTTAGTGATAGACCACTGTGCTTTTTCAGCCTGAAGTGAAGTATCATCCTTCCTACAGTAGACTTGATAGATTCAACTTTGGTCCTTTAAAATTTATTTCTCCATAGTTCCTACATTTAATAGTTTGGGTTTTCTTTTTTCAAAGTCCTATGACTTCAATTCAGTAATAGTGAGTTTAGTTTATTGATTGCTACCTGTGGAAACTTGGTTATGTCTTAAAGTGTCTCTGCTGTCTGCCAAATATGTACATAGGTAAATTTTAAAAAGGTTTCTAGTGTTAGTTAAGTTTTAGTGTGGAATCACTACTAATTATTCTTTCAGTGAGGAAATTATTCATGAATTACCATTTTTATTCTCTAATGTTTAGGACCTTCATTTTCTGACTCACAGCAGTTGGTTATTCACCTAAGGATTATCATCACCTGAACTATTTCACGAACCTATTTTAAATGTTGATTCCTCTGGAACGCTACATATCTATTTGAATTCTGTCTGGTAGTGGTGTGAACGGTAAACCGGTATACCGCATTTCGTTTCGTTTAGGTAGAAATGACGAAATCCGCAAAGAATATTTAAGTACCGGTTATTGAAAATGTGATTATTTTAGGCTTTCTACTGCTTAATGTTTCGTCAAAACAATAAAGAACATATATATTTCAGGAAAGAACTTACATTTTTGCTTTATATTCATGGTAAAAGAAGTTTACAAACTTCAAATATCTCGCGAATCCATATTTCCTATTGAGAATGTAGCTCATGTACCCTCGCGTAAAACTTTTTATCATATCTCTGTAAACTTTCGAAATCCCGGATTTTGTTTGGTTTCAGATCCCCGAAAACCGGTTTTCATTTTTAGAACCGGTCCGACCACTACTGCCTGGCGATAATTGGTAGCAAGGTAGACATGGTTACCTCGGCTCTACTTTACTTGCGTGTAGAGCCGTGGCACGACCCAACCTAGAACTGGAGATTTGCTTAAAACACAAATATCATACAAATGTGGACACATAACTGTTCCCACAACAATTTTGTTTCATTTTCTTCAACATTCAATCAACATGCAAACATGTTTGACAAAAAAGAAATGACATATTTCCTGATTTTCCAGGGTTTTTGGACCATATCTCCAAAATTTGAAAATGTTCTTTTTATTATAAAATCTGTATTAAACAGGATATATTTTGTACAAGTATTGTATTTGTTGTGTCCCTGGCTAAATATCAACTGGTTCTAATTATATTAAACCATTTTTTTTCAAGTTTTATTCACCAGAAAAAGATTTTTTGCAAATCTCCAGTTCTATGTGGGGTCGTGCCACGGCTCTACATGCAAGTAAAGTAGAGCCGAGGTAACCACGGCTAGTAGCGACTACTAGCGAGGCAGTATATATTGTATGAATTATTATTTTAAATAGATGAATAAATTTGGGAATAAATTATTTAGTTTTGTTTTACCTTACTGAGGCACCCTACTTCAAAGTAGGTCACTTATGATGCATTACCGGACAGAAAAATGGTACGTACATAATGCTGAACACATTTTTGTTATCAATAACTGACAATTCACTGACAATATTTTCACAAGAAAAGAAATACTAATAATTTAGTGGTTGTGGACCAATTCACACCTGTGTACCTATTCACGCCCACCCTCAATTTTCTTAAAGATTCATAGTTTTTCATAGAAAAGATGTTTACCACATGATAGATAATTATCAAATTGATCGTGTACATTTGTAATTTATTGTGTAACTGTGATTGTTTTGGAGAAATTAGGGGTGGGCTTGAATGGGTACACGGGCGTGAACTGGTCCACCACCACTAATAATTTAATCTGTGATCGAGTATTGATTTTGAGTAGCACCATATTTCACCAGGACACTTTACACCGTATGCAACTCATGTTCATGTTTGTCAGGGATGGGGTCAAATACACGAAGTATTTGTATTTGAAGTATTTAAATACTTTTTTCAAAGTAATTGAAAGTATTTCAAATACATTGAGGAAAAAAGTATTTGTATTTGTAATTAAATACATTACTAAAGTATTTGAAATTTCAAATACTTTCAAATACATTTAATAAGCTGCTACTATACACTTTAAATGATGTTTTCAATTCAAATCTTTCAATTCATATGCATTAAATCACCAAGCTAAGTTTTAACTGTTCTTGTAAAAAATCCAAGAACAAGTTATGTACTCTGTTCTGCATATATAATATTGTTTCTATCTTTTACATAATATATACATGTATGTATCACAGTAAAATTGGGGGTGGTTAGTACTTATCAAAATCATATATATTGTCATTCAGATCCCAAAGACACTCATTAAAACCTATCAGATTGGGGAAACTATTCAATAAAAAAGGGTCAGCAGCTATTGTGTTCACAATGACATTGGCTTGTGTGCCTTTTACAGTATGTGTGAGTCAAAAGGGTCTATTGTTAGGAAGGCAGTCTACTGAGAATCCCTGAAAAGTTCCCACCCGGTAAAGTTCCCACCCGGAAAAGTTCCCACCCAAAAGTGCCCACCTGGAAAAGTTCCCACCCCAAAAATTTAAGGGGGGAAAATTTCCCACATTAATAAATAATTAATTATGGTATGATAGAGAAATGAAGTTGATGTTTTTATTAATCTTTAGTTTTCTTGGGTATATTCCTTTGAAGTTTGGAGTTTTAGAGTCTTAGTTCAGCTGACTTACAGAATTATCCAAAAGTCAAACATTCTCAAGTTACTGTTGTCTCTGTTATTTTTGTGGAAGTCTCTTCTAAAGTAAACTATAAGAAGCCATGCTAAATGTGACAGCTCATTCCAGAGTAACTGTTGTTTGTTCTTTTTTGTGGTAGTCTCTTCTAAAATCAAACATAAGAAGCCATGCTAAAGGTGATAATTCATTCCAGAGTAACTGTTGTCTATCTATTCTTTTTGTGAAAGTCTCTTTCAGAGTCAGTTACAAGAATCCACTCTGAAGATCAGAGCTCATTACAAAGTAACTGTTTGGTCTTTTTTTCTTTTTGTGGCAGTTCCTTCTAAGATCAATCCCATGAAGCCATATGATGAAGGTCATTGCAAAGTAACTGTTTTTTCTTTGATGTCTTGAAAGCTAAACTTTCAATTCCAATCCATATACATTGTGTCTGCAAATACATTTTTATCCCCTTTCTGTAATCTGCATGATTTTAACTGCAGTTTGATTCTAACAATTAAGGAAAGTGTTGGCCATAAAACAAGATACATTTGAACTTTTGCTTTTAACCTCTATGTTCTTTAGTATATTATGTGTATATATGTTTGAGTAGTGGTGGTTTTACTTGTATGTGGTTTTGCATGTCTCTGTATTTAAAAATAAATTTTGTATGAAAAAAAATTTTTTAAATGTGGGAACTTTTCCACCATTTGAACTTTTGGGGTGGGAACTGTTCCAGGTGGGCACTTCTGGGTGGGAACATTTCCGGGTGGGAATTTTACCGGGTGGGAACTTTTCCGTACACCGTCTACTGAGCCCCTTGCTCTATGCATATTTGTTTTGGTCACCCTTTGTCTTACACAAGTATCTCTTTAGGAGAGACTAGGGTGGGCTCAGTATTCATCTGCTTCCCTGGGTTGGGGGAAGCTCTTTTTCAGTGAAATCTCAGTTTTGTCTAGACTGATGTAATGTGCCTTAATTAAAATGAGCACATATTAGGGGTGGGACGAGTACAAATAATTCGGGTCGATTACTCGCAGACAAAAACTCGACTCGACATCGAGCCCTCACGACATTTAGTATCCACCATAACAAGAAACGACATCCAATATGGCGGCTCCCGTAAACAAAAAAAAATACAAAGATAAAAGCTTTGAATCGCTTGAATTAGCTATTGTCAGCACATAATATCAATAATATTATGTTACAAATGGTGGATTATGCGATTTGATGAAAGTAAGGTATGTTACTTATGTTTTATTAACTAAAAAACGTAACCGGTTCTATAGGTTGTGATATGTACACGAGCACTCGACTCCAACAATTGGGATCGAATTTTCGTGAAATTCGCCTCGCTCGGCGAGTGTCGACTGCTCGGTCGCACCCCTAGCACATATTTGCATTAAGTTATCCTTTTGGGGAATAATATTTTAATTGGCTTGAGCAGGTAAAAATATTCATCTCCTGAATACCATTTTCAATAAAGTTATCCATCTAGGGATTAACATCAGTGGCTTGAGCAGGTAAAAATGTTCCACTCCTGAGTACCAGTCTCAATAAAGTTATCCTTCATTTGACATCATTTCAGTTACTTAGGTGTATGTGTAGCATAACAAAGTTTACTGTTCAATTAACATGTTAAATAAATATAAATTTAAATGATGTCCTTTTATTTTAACCCTCATAAGTCGCAAATAAAAAAGTATTTCAAATACTTTGTCAAAAAGTATTTGAAAGTATTTCAAATACACTCACAAAAAAGTATTTGTATTTGTATTTAAATACATTTACATGTATTTGACCCCATCCCTGATGTTTGTGTCGTCTATTACCGACGGTCGTCCCTTATCGACGGCTGCGCATTAATACATTGTAGTTCTGTACACGTGCTTTTATTGTCGGTAAAAAATGATATAAATAAATAAAATGACCTTATTTTAAAATATATTACAAGATCCCGATTTTGTTAGGTGAAATATAATATGAATGTTCAAAGCAAAATAAAATATGGTTGTCATTGGTAACACTCATAAATTTCCGTGAAATATGCAAATTTCATCCCGTTAAAATACTGTTGTAACATATTTTGTAAAAGACAAATAGATTTATAGGATTTTATTTTTAAAAATAAAATGCCATATTTTTTTAATTATTAACCTTTATCTCATGCTTTAGTTCAGAAGCAAATATAAGAAAAACGTGCAATAAAATATTTTGATTTTTGGATGCTATAATAAAATAAACCATGCCCATGCTCATTAACATAAAATTACGTGCTTTGTCTTGACACAAAATGGAAGAAACAGTCTTCAAAGCCAACTTTAAAGTTTAATGATGTAATAGTCAACGAAAATAATTTTATGTCCACACATTCAAGAAAGAATGTTATTTGAAATTTTTATGATATAATTGCAACAATTATTCCGTTTATTTGCTAAATTATCATTTTACAGAGGACAATGTAGAAACTAAAAAGTTTAGAATATATTGTGAATACCATTAATATGGACTTTATTTTAACGTCGATAACCGACAACCATTTGTAAAATAAAAACACTATACACAGAGAAATTGAATCAAATTTTTAAAAAAAATTAATTAAAATATTTAACCCATTATATTTGTTCTCGCCACTTAAACAGCATATTTTTAAATTTAAGTTTAAAATACCGCAGGGACTGATGAAAGAAACGAAAATGGATTAAAATGCGTAAGACCGTCGAAAACCGGCAACGCAAGGATACCCTGTATTATCGCCCCAAAACAAACCTTCATCATCGTCGTCGCTGCTGCCACTGTATGCTCTTCGCCTAGATGGCCTCGGCATATTTGATGATTATTTTAGGATCCTTATTTTATGCTGGTATAATTCTCCCCTAATGCATGATGCACATTTAAACTTGTGAGCTTGTAAGCTTGCACGACTGTTAAACTTCCGCTTCGAAATTTGTGGAGCAAACTAAACAAAAAATCGCATTCTGTATGAACGACGGTGACTGGTTGAATTTATTTTTAAATGTGTTACAGAAGTTGACCAACGTATGTACATGGTAGGTATTGTGAAATTGTTGCAATTGATAAAAAACATGTCAATCACTTAAATAGTCCTCATTGAACCGTTTTCAATTGTTAAGTTTAAAATTTAATCACCTTACATGTATGTTGTTCGCTTAGATGGCCTCGGCATTTAAATTTTTAAATCAGTGGCAATTGAATATGAGTACTAGTGACACAGGCGTATATTATGCATTTTGCCTTCATAACATCCAGCCTTAAATTGAGAAAAACAAGGCAATTGTAAATCATTACCCCTTTTTAATATAGAAAATTTTAACAACTTTGAGGTTAAAGATATTAATATTTTAATCTTGTTAAGAGGTATTTTTTAAAGTTTAAATATTGGTTTACCCATTGTGAGTTTGTTCTTATAATGATTTACAGTTCTCTAGTTCTATAACTGTGTTGATATGAGAAGAAAAGAATAACAAGTGTCAGTTTTCTGATTTTGAAGTTTTTCTGACACTAGTCTTCAGACACTGACAAGTTATAATAAGAAGTCTAGCTCAGTGTATAATTAACATAGTCAATGTCAAAATTGGTACTTAGATTCCCTTTCACTGGCTAAGGCCATATCAAGATAAACACTCAGTAAATCATTATTCCAAGTCACAACCACAGAAGAATACCCCTACAAATGTGGAATCAATATGTGTATTCGAGTCACAATGATTTAAGTGATTAATGTGATCCAAAGTGATCTTTTCTGTTCGATTGGGGCCTCTCATGTAACTAAAATCATTACACCAAGTGATCCTTTGTGGGAGACTGATCACTTAGATCATGATTCAAGTGGACGAAGTGATCCTAATGGAATATGCGTAATGTCAAACAGCATTAATACCAGACAAGTGCTCATTATCTTGTCCCATTTTTTTCAATTTCCTAAGAAATCTCAAGAAAGGCAATAAATGTACCCTAATTTATATATACCAATGTATTTTTATCCCATAAAAAATATGCTTGCCTATTTTGTGCCATTGCCCAACATTAATACCGTCTAACATTAGTAACAGGGGTGTACTTGATTTAGTAGCAACCATCTTTACTATGAGCGATACTCACACGTGATTGGTTGAAAGGAACTGGCGTGGTCGGTTTGTTGAACGTGTACTTTAACAACTGTTGTGTAAATAAAAATATAAAATATTCATTAGAATAATATTACGGGTGGAAAATATTTTAAAATCTGCAGATATATCTAATGTTTAAAGGTATGTTCTAGTGATATTTTAACATGAAAGATTTATAAAGTCTGCTGTGTACTGAGTACAGTAGAAACGATTGAGTGTTCAGAGCTACTGTAGAGGAAGTCATGCATGCATGGCTTCATGACCCCCATATTCCCCATCCTCCCCTATCCTCAACGGTTTATACTGTTTAAAATTGTAGTGGCATTCTACCAGTAAACGCCATGCTGAAGTTAATCGACTTAATTTAAATTATAGTAACAGCTTCTGTCACCAGATGATCAAGTGATAAACACCACAATAAATAATTGAGGTGCATGTTGTTACATTTGTTTCATAGTTTTACTGCTTCTAGGCATAAGTTGGCCGCCATCACCAAATCTTGAAATTGCTACAAATTTAAAAGCTCATTGCAATCGTAAATGGTCCATTATTAATACATTTATGCTTTTTATTCGTTTTAAACACTATACAAAGACTTATTTGTCTGTTTGGCCCAATTAAATTAGTGGCGGCCAACTTATGACTGCGGCCAACTTATGCCTAGAAGCAGTATATTTTAATAATTTAACTCTGTTATCGGCTGTTTTTATCGCAAATCAGGGCCCGTATTCTTCAACAATACTTAGACTGTCGCTAACTTGGATTCTAAGTTTTTCTCAAGCCTTTACTAACTTAGATCAAAATGGTATTTATCAACATTCCTAACTCTAAGGTCACCTTAGACCTCTACTTAGATTTCAAGTTGTCGGCAGAGGTACCTTAGAGAATAGAATGTTTTTAAAATATGCAATTATTGCAGGAAATATTGTGTTTTATTGATATTAAACTGTGACACAATATTAAAACAGCATTTTCCCTCAAGAAAATGAGCTTTTTCACCATTTTTAACAAAGCAGATGATTCAGTAAAAAACAAAGTACACCTTACGTAAGAATTGTTTTGGAATAAGACTCTTCCTAACTAAGATATACTGGTTTCCAAGTTAACAGTTACAGTACAAAGTATATGAAGTTTTTCTAACTTAGAATCTAAGTAATACTTAACAAAGTAGAAGTTGATGAATACGAAATCTAAGTAATACTTTGGTAAGTGGAAAACCATTCCTAACTTGGATATAAGGTGACCTTGGCAAAGTATTGTTGAAGAATATGGCCCCAGAAATCCCATTGAATGCCTATTTTGCAGATGAACAGAAGCATTTGCCCTATAAAGCTAGACCGATTAATCTGTCTCTCAGCCAATTTTTAAAAGATTGATGTATTGGCGAGAGACAGATGGCATTAGTATGCAAAAAACATAAACGTCCTGAAGGGCAACAAGTAGCACACATCCTGACATTAAACATTTACTAGGCTACCACCTTGAGTATCAAGCATGTGCCCCGCATTAAAAGAAATAAACTTTTTGCCTAGTTAATGGATATATTTACCAAAATATATTTCACTTTTATCATTGTTTATACAAACAGGAAGTGCAGAAAAAGTGTCTATATTACTGCAAACACAGAAAATTGTGTTCCTGCATCTAAATGCTTTATACTGTTAATACATATAAGTGCATATTTTAAAGTTTAAAGGGACAGTAATTTTCAGATATTAATTGAAGTTTTTTGTGTAGCGAGGAACTCTGTCCCAAAATGCCATCCATCAGTTTTAAAAAGGCATATTTTGGGACAGAAAACTCGGTCTATATAAAGCGGACGTTCACTTGTAGGCAGGCGTCCGCTGGTAGAGAGCCACTATAAATTAAGCCACCATACACTTTTTACCCCACAGCCCTTAAGGGCTGTTGGGGTATTGTTTTCACCCATGGTGTCTGGATGGGCGGGCGGGAAATAGTTTGTCCGGGCTGTATCCCAGAAACCGTAAGGTGTAGGAAGTTGATACTTGGTAGGGACATTGGTTAGGGGGTGTAGCTGTGCAACGTCATGGTCTGACCTTGATTTGACCTTTGACCTTGCCGTAGTGACCTTGAGTTTGAAAATCTTGTCCGGGCTGTATCTCGGAAACCGTAAGGTGTAGGAAGTTGATACTTGGTAGGGACATTGGTTAGGGGGTGTAGGTGTGCAACGTCATGGTCTGACCTTGATTTGACCTTTGACCTTGCCGTAGTGACCTTGAGTTTGAAAATCTTGTCCGGGCTATATCTCGGAAACTGTAAGGTGTAGGAAGTTGATACTTGGTAGGGACATTGGTTAGGGGGTGTAGTTGTGCAACGTCATAGTCTGACCTTGATTTGACCTTGCTGTAGTGACCGTGACCTATAAAATCTTGTCCGGGCTATATCTCGGAAACTGTAAGGTGTAGGAAGTTGATACTTGGTAGGGATATTGGTTAGGGGGTGTAGGTGTGCAACGTCATGGTCTGACCTTGATTTGACCTTTGACCTTGCCGTAGTGACCTTGACCTATAAAATATTGTCCGGGCTATATCTCGGAAACTGTAAGGCTTGGGAAGTTGATATTTGGTAGGGACATTGGTTAGGGGGTGTAGGTGTGCAACGTCATGGTGTGACCTTGATTTGACCTTTGACCTTGCCGTAGTGACCTTGACCTATAAAATGTTGTCCGGGCTATATCTCAGAAACTGTAAGGTGTAGGAAGTTGATACGTGGTACGGATATTGGTTAGAGGGTGTAGGTGTGCAACGTCATGGTGTGACCTTGATTTGACCTTTGACCTTGCCGTAGTGGCCTTGACCTATAAAATCTTGTCCAGGCTATATCTCAGAAACCGTAAGGTGTAGGAAGTTGATACTTGGTAGGGATATTGCTTAGGGGGTGTAGGTGTGCAGCGTCATGGTCTGACCTTGATTTGACCTTTGACCTTGCCGTAGTGACCTTGACCTATAAAATGTTGTCTGGGCTATATCTCAGAAACCGTAAGGTGTAGGAAGTTGATACTTGGTAGGGATATTGATTAGGGGGTGTAGGTGTGCAACGTCATGGTCTGACCTTGATTTGACCTTTAACCTTGCCATAGTGACCTTGACCTATAAAATATTGTCTGGGCTTTATCTCGGAAACTGTTAGGTGTAGGAAGTTGATATTTGGTAGAGACATTGGCTAGGGGGTGTAGGTGTGCAGCATCATGGTGTGACCTTGATTTGACCTTTGACCTTGCCGTAGGGACCTTGACCTATAAAATCGTCAGGGCTGTATCTCGGAAACCGTAAGGTGTAGGAAGTTGATACTTGGTAGGGACATTGGTTATTGGCTATAGGTGTGTATTTTCATGGTGTGACCTTAATTTGGCCTTTTACCTTGCCGTAGTGACCTTGACCTTTAAAATCTTGTTGCACCTTTGGGTCTGTCTTTTGATGCAGATTAAGCAAAAGTCATATTAGAATTTATTAAGAATTTTACTTTCATAACTTCCCATTGTAAGAGATAGAATTTCATCAAGTGAGCTGCAGATTTTACTCCAACACCACACATAAGCATTCATTAAATGTATTACAACTTCTGTATGCATGGTAATATTCAAACCATCTAAACCATAATTCGGAAATGCAGATGTATATAAAGAGTGTTGAATTTTAGTTTACTGATTAATGCTGTCATCTTGTCATTGAATTATCTTGTTTTAATACTTCATCTTTATGCGCATTATCTTTCTTTTAAACATTATTTCTCCATTTAAACATTGTTTGGACCTTTATATATAACTGACAGTGCTCTGAAAGCATCCTGAAGTTTGTACTGGTACAGTACTTCTATATCTCATGGTTTTGAAAATATTTCCCAAGGCTGTGGGGTACGGGCATCTCTGATGCTATTTTTTTGCAATGACATGTGGCTTTTAGACACACCAGTGCCAGAAAAGCTGTAATAATGACTGAGCCTCTAAATAATGAGATGTTCAATTTACTTTCATTCACAGATTATTTATTTAAACATTTTAAACAGTAACTGATAAAATACACCTGTCTACATTCCTGTGTCCGTATTTATATCTGCACCTATGATCCTCTAGATGTGGTTACCTCAGCTCTGTGTGTAGAGCGATGTCACGGCCCCAGACAGAACTGGAGATTTGCATAAAATAACAAATATCATACAAATGTGTACACACAACTGTTCCCACAACTATTTGGTTACATTTCTTTCAACAGCCCATTGAAAACATGCAAACATAGTTGACTAGAAATAAATGACACTTCATTTTCAGTGTTTTTTTTACCATTTCTCTAAGAAAGTGAAAATGTTCTTATTATAAAAACTGTAAAATAGCATATATTTATTCGCATATTGTATTTGCTGTGTCCTTGGCTTAATATCAAATGTTTTAACTATCTGTTGATTTTATGCAAATCTCCAGTTTTATGTAAGTAACCATGTCTAGTGATCGTCTAGATATTTTTGCATACAAAAAGTGAATTATTGTTCACATCGGCAAAGTAACAAATTTGTTCCCTTTTTTGCTCCTACAGATGATGGTGTACTGTTTTTAAGCCTCGATAGAGCTCGCGCTTCTACAGATCACTTTTTTTTTTGTCTCCGGACTTTGATGAAATTTACCTGTGCATTCTGAATTTCCCTTTCTTGCCCTCCAATAGCTAAAAGGACACATGTCTCTTTGCCTTTTGCCCATACATATGTCCTTTTGTCTCCGGAATTTGATGACATTGACAACACTGCAATACTTAAAAGGACATATGTCCTTTCGGCTTTTACCCATACATATGTCCTTTTGTCTCCAGACTTTGATAACATTGACAACACCTGGCTGTGCACTCTGAATTTCCGTCTTTGCTCTCCAATACCTAAAAGGACACATGTCCTTTGGCCTTTCCCCCATACATATGTCCTTCTTGCATCTTACTTTCAGAAATTGTGGC
Source organism: Sabellastarte sp. h YS-2021 (assembly GCA_964017235.1). Taxonomy (NCBI): domain Eukaryota; kingdom Metazoa; phylum Annelida; class Polychaeta; order Sabellida; family Sabellidae; genus Sabellastarte; species Sabellastarte sp. h YS-2021. Next base: position 44,532,009 of record OZ024928.1, read on the forward strand.
ACAGAGTGATGACTATTTGTCTGCTCATTGAAGTTAAGTGGCAATGGGCTATGTTAGTACTTGGATGGGTGACCGTCTCAGTTCGGGACAAGCTGTGGGATGTATCTAAGTTGGAATTTCCTTCTGTCATGAGACTTTTGTAAATTCTAGGGCACTACTCGTGTCTCTGATGGCTTTGCGCATGCGCTAGGGGACCAAAACAACATTTGGCCTTGTTTTTTCAAAATATCTAGTTTTGGGCTAGTTCACACCCTTGTACCTATTCATACCAACCCCTAAATTACTTAGACAATCACAGTAACAATTACCAATAGATATGATCGGTTTTATAATTATCTTCCGCCTAGCTGTGGCCAAAGGCCATGGTCAGGAGATTATAAAATGCTGTCCATTCGTGGATCCATCCATTCATCACGTTTTTGCATAAACCTTAATATCTCATTGATTTATAAAGATATCAAATTTGCAGGGAATGCTCTAAAGGTGTTCTAAATCTAGAAATATTCCAGCTAGCTTCTTCAAATTTGCACAAAAGCTATATGGCTAGAAAAACTACAGAGATGTTGCCAAACTGCGCGATTGCGAGAATCTCGCAATTTTTGTGAAATCTTACACAATCTCGAAAATACGGCTCAGTATATTAGACGTTTACTACATGCAAATTCAATGACCCAGTGTGTGAAGAAAATAGCTTTAAGCTTACACTACCTTAACATACACTAAATAATTGCTGTATTATCGCTCGATGACATAAAGATTTGTCAATACGCATGCGTGAACTCAACTGTAAGGAATTTTTCTATTGGTCGAGACGTGACGTGTTTTCTAATTCTCGTCCAATCAGAATCGAGGACACAGACGTCTTTATTAGCAGACAAAAATGTTGTGGTTATATGGTAGGCATTTTAAATGTGGATGCAAACGAAATTAAAATAAAATGGAAGATACGTTAAGGTAATACAGCCATTAGTGATTTCTTCAAACCCAGGGTGTGCAACACAGATGGAAACAATAATGCTAGCAGTTCAGTAATCAGTAAGGACTCTGAAAACGGTAAAGGCAATGACAGTAACCAATGCACTCTGCCTCCTGTTGTCAATAGTTTTCCGGACTGTATCTCAGAAACCGTAAGGTGTAGGAAGTTCATACTTGGCAGGGACATTGGTTGGGGGGGTGTAGGTGTGCAACGTCATGGTCTGACCTTGATTTGACCTTGTCGTAGTGACCTTGAATTTGAAAATCTTGTCCGGACTATATCTCGACAACCATAAGGTGTAGGAAGTTGATACTTGGTAGGGACATTGGTTAGGAGGTGTGGGTGTGCAACATCATGGTCTGACCTTGATTTGACCTTTGACCTTGCCGTGGTGACCTTGAGTTTGAAAATCTTGTTCGGGCTATATCTCGGAAACCGTAAGGTGTAGGAAGTTGATACTTGGTAGGGAAATTTGTTAGGGGTTGTAGGTGTGCAACGTCATGGTCTGACCTTGATTTGACCTTTGACCTTGCTGTAGTGACCTTGACCTTTTAAATCTTGTCTGGGCTATATCTCTAAACCGTAAGGTGTAGGAAGTTGATACTTGGTAGAGACATTGGTTAGGGGGTGTAGGTGTGCAACGTCATGGTCTGACCTTGATTTGACCTTGTCGTAGTGACCTTGAATTTGAAAATCTTGTCCGGACTATATCTCGACAACCATAAGGTGTAGGAAGTTGATACTTGGTAGGGACATTGGTTAGGAGGGGTGGGTGTGCAACATCATGGTCTGACCTTGATTTGACCTTTGACCTTGCCGTGGTGACCTTGAGTTTGAAAATCTTGTTCGGGCTATATCTCGGAAACCGTAAGGTGTAGGAAGTTGATACTTGGTAGGGAAATTTGCTAGGGGTTGTAGGTGTGCAACGTCATGGTCTGACCTTGATTTGACCTTTGACCTTGCTGTAGTGACCTTGACCTTTTAAATCTTGTCCAGGCTATATCTCTAAACCGTAAGGTGTAGGAAGTTGATACTTGGTAGAGACATTGGTTAGGGGGTGTAGGTGTGCAACGTCATGGTCTGACCTTGATTTGACCTTTGACCTTGCTGTAGTGACCTTGACCTATAAAATCTTGTCCGGGCTATATCTCGGAAACCATAAGGTGTAGGAAGTTGATACTTGGTAGGGACATTGGTTAGGAGTTGTAGGTGTGCAACATCATGGTGTGACCTTGATTTGACCTTTGACCTTGCCGTAGGGACCTTGACCTATAAAATCTTGTCCGGGCTATATCTCAGCAACTGTAAGGTGTAGGAAGTTGATACTTACTAGGGACGTTGGTTAGGGGGTGTAGGTGTGCAACGTCATGGTCTGACCTTGATTTGACGTTGCTGTAGTGATCTTGACCTATAAAAACTTGTCCGGGCTATATCTCAGAAACCGTAAGGTGTAGGAAGTTGATACTTGGTAGGAACATTGGTTAGGAGTTGTAGGTGTGCAACATCATGGTCTGACCTTGATTTGACCTTTGACCTTGCCGTAGTGACCTTGACTGATAAAACATTGTCTGGGCTATATCTCAGTAACTGTAAGGTGTAGGAAGTTGATACTTGGTAGGGACATTGGTTAGGAGTTGTAGGTGTGCAACATCATGGTGTGACCTTGATTTGACCTTTGACCTTGCCGTAGGGACCTTGACCTATAAAACCTTGTCCGGGCTATATCTTAGCAACTGTAAGGTGTAGGAAGTTGATACTTACTAGGGACGTTGGTTAGGGGGCGTAGGTGTGCAACGTCATGGTCTGACCTTGATTTGACCTTTGACGTTGCTGTAGTGATCTTGACCTATAAAATCTTGTCCGGGCTATATCTCGGAAACCGTAAGGTGTAGGAAGCTGATACTTGGTAGGAACATTGGTTAGGAGTTGTAGGTGTGCAACGTCATGGTGTGACTTTGATTTGACCTTTGTACTTGCCGTAGTGAACTTGATCTATAATACCTGGTCTGGGCTATATCTTGGAAACCGTAAGGTGTAGGAAGTTGATACTTGTTAGGGACATTGGTTAGGGGGTGTAGGTGTTCTACGTCATGTGACCTTGATTTGACCTTGCTGTAGCGATCTTGACCTATAAAATCTTGTCCAGGTTATATCTCAAAGATTGTAAGGTGTAGGAAGTTTATACTTAGTAGGGACATTGGTTGAGGGTTTTATGTGTGCCACGTCATGGTGTGACACTGATTGACCTTTGACCTTGCTGTATTGACCTTTAAAATCTTGTTGCACCTTTGGGTGTGTCTGTTGATGCAGATTAATCACTGTTAAAGTCATATTAGAATTGATTAAGAATTTCCATTTGCAAGTTCCCATTGTAACAGATGGAATTTCATCAAGTGAGCCACAGGCTTTTCTCCAACACCACACATAAGCATTCAATGTATTGCCACTTCTGTATGCATGGGTAATATTCAAAACATCCAAACCATAATTCAGCCATTTTTGGTTTACTGATAAATGCTGTCATTAAGCGTCCCGCAAGGGACGCTTGTTTGTGTATGGGAGAGCTTCAGGCTCCGCCGGCTCCGCCGGCTCCGCCGGCTCCGCATTTTGTTTTCCTTATAACTCTGTAACCGTTAGGCGGATTCTTTTCAAATTTGGCAGGTTTAGGCAGTAGCCTTGGGGAATTTTTTTGAATATACTGCAGTGACATTTCAACCAATCAGAGAGGTCACATGACCAAAAATGTCTTTTTTCGATGGGGAAGCTTGTCCGGATGATAACTTGAAAGGAATTTTATCAATTCACCTGAAACTTGGCAAATACATTCATTCTATTAAAATCTGGAAATCATTAGATTTTGGCATTGATTGGTCAAGAAATGGCCGAGTAATTAATGATTAATTAATCATTACGAATTTTCCAAATAAGGAAAACACAAAAATGCTTATATCTCGAAAACCGTGCTAGATAGAGCGATTTCGACGAAATTTTTGACCCACAGGGTATCTCTGCAGAGTAGTTTTCCCAATTTTCAAAAAATTTTTCTCTCGCCCAAAATGGCGGCCATTTTGAATTTTCGAAATTTTCGCAAAAATTGCAAAACACAAAAATGCTTATATCTCGAAAACCGTGCTAGATAGAGCGATTTCGACGAAATTTTTTACCCGCAGGGTATCTCTGCAGAGTAGTTATCCCAATTTTGAAAAAATTTTTGTCTCGCCAAAAATGGCGGCCATTTTGAATTTTCGAAATTTTTGCAAAAATTGCAAAACACAAAAATGCTTGTATCTCGAAAACCGTGCTAGATAGAGCGATTTCGACGAAATTTTTGACCCGCAGGGTATCTCTGCAGAGTAGTTATCCCAATTTTGAAAAAAAATTTGTCTCGCCAAAAATGGCGGCCATTTTGAATTTTCGAATTTTTCGCAAAAATTGCAAAACATAAAAATGCTTATATCTCGAAAACCCTGCTAGATAGAGCGATTTCGACGAAATTTTTGACCCACAGGGTATATCTGCAGAGTAGCCATGCCAATTTTCAAAAAAAATTTGTCTCGCCAAAAATGGCGGCCATTTTGAATTTTCGAATTTTTCGCAAAAATTGCAAAACATAAAAATGCTTATATCTCGAAAACCCTGCTAGATAGAGCGATTTCGACGAAATTTTTGACCTGCAGGGTATCTCTGCAGAGTAGCCATGCCAATTTTCAAACAAAAAATTTCTCGCAAAAAATGGCGGCCATTTTGAATTTTCGAATTTTCAGACCCATAGCTAATTACTCACCTACTCAAAATGAGTAAATGCGAATTATCTCTAAAAGTATTGCAGATAGCCAATTTTTCTCAAATAAATCATTCACCTACTTTTGGGAGAGCTTTCACTTGGTGAAGTTTCAGACCCATAGCTAATTACTCACCTACTCAAAATGAGTAAATGCGAATTATCTCTAAAAGTATTGCAGATAGCCAATTTTTCTCAAATAACTCATTCACCTACTTTAGGGAGAGCTTTCACTTGGTGAAGTTTCAGACCCATAGCTAATTACTCACCTACTCAAAATGAGTAAATGCGAATTATCTCTAAAAGTATTGCAGATAGCCAATTTTTGTCAAATTAATCATTCACCTACTTTTGGGAGAGCTTTCACTTGGTGAAGTTTCAGACCCATAGCTAATTACTCACCTACTCAAAATGAGTAAATGAGAATTATCTCTAAAAGTATTGCAGATAGCCAATTTTTCTCAAATAACTCATTCACCTACTTTTGGGAGAGCTTTCACTCTGTGAAGTTTCAGACCCATAGCTAATTACTCACCTACTCAAAATGAGTAAATGCGAATTATCTCTAAAAGTATTGCAGATAGCCAATTTTTCTCAAATAACTCATTCACCTACTTTTGGCAGAGCTTTCACTTGGTGAAGTTTCAGACCCATAGCTAATTACTCACCTACTGAAAATGAGTAAATGCGAATTATCTCTAAAAGTATTGCAGATAGCCAATTTTTCTCAAATAACTCATTCACCTACTTTTGGGAGAGCTTTCACTTGGTGAAGTTTCAGACCCATAGCTAATTACTCACCTACTCAAAATGAGTAAATGCGAATTATCTCTAAAAGTATTGCAGATAGCCAATTTTTCTCAAATAACTCATTCACCTACTTTTGGCAGAGCTTTCACTTGGTGAAGTTTCAGACCCATAGCTAATTACTCACCTACTCAAAATGAGTAAATGCCAAATATCTCTAAAAGTATTGCAGATAGCCAATTTTTCTCAAATAACTCATTCACCTACTTTTGGGAGAGCTTTCACTTGGTGAAGTTTCAGACCCATAGCTAATTACTCACCTACTCAAAATGAGTAAATGCGAATTATCTCTAAAAGTATTGCAGATAGCCAATTTTTGTCAAATTAATCATTCACCTACTTTTGGGAGAGCTTTCACTTGGTGAAGTTTCAGACCCATAGCTAATTACTCACCTACTCAAAATGAGTAAATGCGAATTATCTCTAAAAGTATTGCAGATAGCCAATTTTTCTCAAATAACTCATTCACCTACTTTTGGGAGAGCTTTCACTCTGTGAAGTTTCAGACCCATAGCTAATTACTCACCTACTCAAAATGAGTAAATGCGAATTATCTCTAAAAGTATTGCAGATAGCCAATTTTTCTCAAATTAATCATTCACCTACTTTTGGGAGAGCTTTCACTTGGTGAAGTTTCAGACCCATAGCTAATTACTCACCTACTCAAAATGAGTAAATGCGAATTATCTCTAAAAGTATTGCAGATAGCCAATTTTTCTCAAATAACTCATTCACCTACTTTTGGGAGAGCTTTCACTTGGTGAAGTTTCAGACCCATAGCTAATTACTCACCTACTCAAAATGAGTAAATGCGAATTATCTCTAAAAGTATTGCAGATAGCCAATTTTTCTCAAATAACTCATTCACCTACTTTTGGCAGAGCTTTCACTTGGTGAAGTTTCAGACCCATAGCTAATTACTCACCTACTGAAAATGAGTAAATGCGAATTATCTCTAAAAGTATTGCAGATAGCCAATTTTTCTCAAATAACTCATTCACCTACTTTTGGGAGAGCTTTCACTCTGTGAAGTTTCAGACCCATAGCTAATTACTCACCTACTCAAAATGAGTAAATGCGAATTATCTCTAAAAGTATTGCAGATAGCCAATTTTTCTCAAATTAATCATTCACCTACTTTTGGGAGAGCTTTCACTTGGTGAAGTTTCAGACCCATAGCTAATTACTCACCTACTCAAAATGAGTAAATGCGAATTATCTCTAAAAGTATTGCAGATAGCCAATTTTTCTCAAATAACTCATTCACCTACTTTTGGGAGAGCTTTCACTTGGTGAAGTTTCAGACCCATAGCTAATTACTCACCTACTCAAAATGAGTAAATGCGAATTATCTCTAAAAGTATTGCAGATAGCCAATTTTTCTCAAATAACTCATTCACCTACTTTTGGCAGAGCTTTCACTTGGTGAAGTTTCAGACCCATAGCTAATTACTCACCTACTGAAAATGAGTAAATGCGAATTATCTCTAAAAGTATTGCAGATAGCCAATTTTTCTCAAATAACTCATTCACCTACTTTTGGGAGAGCTTTCACTCTGTGAAGTTTCAGACCCATAGCTAATTACTCACCTACTCAAAATGAGTAAATGCGAATTATCTCTAAAAGTATTGCAGATAGCCAATTTTTCTCAAATAACTCATTCACCTACTTTTGGCAGAGCTTTCACTTGGTGAAGTTTCAGACCCATAGCTAATTATTCACCTACTCAAAATGAGTAAATGCGAATTATCTCTAAAAGTATTGCAGATAGCCAATTTTTCTCAAATAACTCATTCACCTACTTTTGGGAGAGCTTTCACTATGTGAAGTTTCAGACCCATAGCTATTTATTCACCTACTCAAAATGAGTAAATGCTAATTATCTGTAAAAGTATTGCGGATACCCAATTTTTATCAAATACTCATTCATCTACTTGTGGGAGAGCTTTCACATGGTGAAGTTTCAGACCCATAGCTAATTACTCACCTACTCAAAATGAGTAAATGCGAATTATCTCTAAAAGTATTGCAGATAGCCAATTTTTCTCAAATAACTCATTCACCTACTTTTGGGAGAGCTTTCACTTGGTGAAGTTTCAGACCCATAGATAATTATTCACCTACTCAAAATGAGTAAATGTGAATTATCTCTTAATAGTATTGCAGATAGCCAATTTTTCTCAAATAACTCATTCACCTACTTTTGGAAGAGCTTTCACACACGAAAATGAAAAATTGTGAATATCTCGGAAAAGCTATTTCTTCTGCTTTAATGCTCGGCGGGAGATACACACCGCGGCAGTGGTCTTGACAAAAATTTTTGTCTCCCCAAAAATGGTGGCCATTTTGAATTTTCAAAGTTTTTGCAAAACACAAAAATGCTTATATCTCGAAAACCGTGCTATATGGAGCGAACTCAACAAAAATTTGGACCTGCTGGGTATCTCCAATTTTCAAAATATTTTTGTCTCGCCAAATATAGTGGACATTTTAAATTTTTTTATTTTTTGCAAAACACAAAAATGCTTATATCTTGAAAACCGTGCTAGATAGAGCAGACTGCGCTGACTTTGGTTGCCACAACAGTATAAGGCTAGAAACGAAGCATTTTCTTAATACTTTAGCACTCACCTTTATATCCTTTTCGGGACGCTTTGTTTTTGCTATGCAAAAACATTATCTTTTTTTTTTGCGAGCGATCCTCTAGTTTTATTATTGAATTGTCTTGTTTTAATATTTCATCTTTATATACATTTCTTTTCCTTAGATATTATTTTCTCTACTTAAGCATTATTTGGACCTTAATATAACTTACACTGCTCTAAAAGTATCTTGAACTTTGTACTGTTACACTACTTCTATATCTCATGGTGTTGAAAAATATTTCCCCAGGCTGTGGGGCATGGGCATCTCTGATGCTATTTTTATTATAGAAATTAGGGCTGCGAACGAGTACTCGAGCCTCGGTGTACGAGGTGATCTTGGCTTGTACACGAGTCCATCTTATGTACGTGGTTACTCACGATGTATTGTATTATCGCCCACGTAATGAAACGTTTGTGTAAAATATGCTGCATTTCAGCATTTCCGTCACATAACATCAATTAAAGTTGTTGTTTTCGCTTGAAAACCTATAATTTACTCCATAATCTATAATATCTGGTTAAATAGGAGACGTTTTTCTTCAAAAGTTTTGTTTCCGGAATCGACCATTTGTTTACAGAAGACTTGTAATGGTGGGAACTAAATCTTTCGGTTACTTGAATTCGGGTCAGTTTTCAGAGGGCGAGTACTCGATGCCGTTCTTTTGTACCCGTCACAGCCCTAATTGAAATCCCCCTTTTTATGTCAGCTGACTTGTCAGTCAGCTGACATTATGTCATCACTCTGCGGCGTGGGCGTACGCGTGAACAACTTCTTCTCCAAAACTACAAGGCCTAGAGACATGCTGTACCTTATCTATCGAGGATGAAAAATTGTTCAAGGCATGCAAATCTGTGTGTTCGTCTGTTTGCTAGAGACATTACAAGGGGGGTACCCCCACCAAAAGTGTGAAAATTTCAACTTTTTATCACAATTTTCTCAGTGACTATTGCAGGGATTTCTCTCATATCTTGCATATATGTACTAGGCCAGAGGTAGATTCTCTTATGTGAGTATGAGACTTGGATCTGTCTTACTTTTTTTTTAATAAATTTTTTTAAGAATTTTTAATGCATTAAAATTCATGAAATCATGCACTAAATCACTTTTAACTTCAAAAGTGTTGCATTTACAGCATTTTGTGAAAATATGTTGTTCAGCTACTTTTTTCATAGCTACAATATGGTAGGTAAGTTGGGTGTCTGTCTCAATAGCTAAGTGAGTAATAGCTAACATAGTGAAATTTCAGACCTGTAGCTCATGGCATAGCTGAGTAATAGCTACTTTTTGGTTATCACTGTTGAGTAAATCGCTTATAACTTGAAAACTATTGCATTTAGAGAATTTCGTATAAATATGTTATTCAGCTACTTTTGGGTCAGCTATAACATAGTAAAATTTCAGACCTGTAGCCCATGGCATAGCTGAGTAATAGCTACTTTTAGGTTATCACTGTTGAGTAAATCACTTATAACTTGAAAAGTGTTGCATTTAGAGCATTTTGTTAAAATATGTTATTCAGCTACTTTTTTCATAGCTACAATATGGTGAGTAAGTTGGGTGTCTGTCTCAATAGCTAAGTGAGTAATAGCTACTTTTGGGCTTTTCAGTAACTTCCATCATGAGTAAAATCTCTTGTAACTTAAAAACTATTGCATTTAGAGAATTTCGTATAAGTATGTTATTCAGCTACTTTTGGGTCAGCTATAACATAGTAAAATTTCAGACCTGTAGCTCATGGCATAGCTGAGTAATAGCTACTTTTAGGTTATCACTGTTGAGTAAATCACTTATAACTTGAAAACTATTGCATTTAGAGTATTTTGTTTTAATATGTTATTCACATATTTTGGGGTCAGCTATAATATAGTGAAGTTTCAGACCTGTGGCTCATTTCATAGCTGAGTAATAGCTACTTTGAAGTTCTCACTGTTGAGTAAATCAGTTATAATTGGAAAACTATTGCATTTACAGAAATTTGTGCAAATATGTTATTCAGCTACTTTTGGGTCAGCTATAACATAGTGAAATTATAGACCTATAGCTCATGGCACAACTGAGCAATAGCTATTCTCAGGTACTGACTGTTGAGTAAATCAGCTATAACTTGAAAAATATTGTATTTGGAGTATTTTGTTAAAATATATTGTTCACCTACTTTTGGGTCAGCTATAACATAGTGAAATTACAGACCTATAGCTCATGGCATAGCGGAGCAATAGCTATTTTCAGGTTCTCACTATTGAGTAAATCAGTTGTAGCTTGAAAACTATTGCATTTACAGTAGTTTGCTTAAATATGTTGTTCACCTACTTTTGGGTTAGCTATAACATAGTAAAATTTCAGACATGTAGCTCATTGCATAGCTGAGTAATAGTTCCTTTGAGGTTCTCACTGTTGAGTAAATCAGTTGTAACTTGAAAACTATTACATTTAGAGTAATTTGTTAAATATGTTATTCACAGAATTTTTGGTCAGCTATAACATAGTGAAATTGCAGACCTCTATGTCATGGCATAGCTGAGCAATAGCTACTTTCAGGTTCTCACTGTTGAGTAAATCATTGTATCCACTGGATAGCCGCAGTGTGTAGAGAGAGATTTCACCATTACTGCTCTGATGAAAAAAAATATTATAGCTAGCTTTCTTAAGTTTGCAGTATATATTAATAACCATAAAATGTTGTCTGGGAATATTTTTGGCCTCATTTTGAGAAACAAGATGGCCGCCACAGGTGTTTTTTGTCATTCATGAAAAGTGCTTATATCTCCCTTATTATTGATCCTAGAGGTTTGGGATGATAAACCAACCTGTAGGAAATCATGGGGTGGGAATCTTTTGGTGTGGTCAGATTTGACCTTCAATGACCCCTCCTTCAAGGTCAAACAAGGATAGCCAAACTTAAAAGTGCTTATAACTCGCTTATTATTGGTCCCAGAGGTTTGGGATGGTAAAAAGACAGGAAATCATGGGCTGTGAATCTGTTGATATGGCCCGATTTGACCTTGGAACCCTCCTTCAAGGTCAAATGAGGATAGCGAAAATTGAAAGTGCCTACAACTCGCTTATTATTGGTGACAGAGATTCCCATAGGAAATCATTGGCTCGGAATCTTTTGGTATGGTCAGATTTGACCTTTGGACCCCTCCTTCAAGGTCAAATGAGGACAGCCAAGCTTAAAAGTGCTTATAACTCATTTATAATTGGTCCTAGAGGTTTGGAATGGTAAACCATAGGAAATCATGGGCTGGGAATGTATTTGTGTGGTTAGATTTGACCTTGGACCCCTTCTTCAAGGTCGAACGAGGATATTGCATTTGTAGTATTTCTTTAAATATGTTTTAACCTATTTTTTACACTTAAACAATTACCTTGTTATTTTCCTTCATAATACCATTTACAGGGCACAACTTTTTTATCCTTTTCTTCTGTCAGCTTCGGAATTTCTTTCGAACTTGCTGTTCAGTTACCATTTACTGTATTTCTGTACAGCCCTTTTCCTGATAATTATTCTGTCCTCTAATCACCTTCACAAATCAAAAACACTCAGTCAGCTGACACAGTGCCCGTTCACGGGCACTCTCCTCTTGTTTTAGACTAAGGGGGAAATTCCCCCCCCCCCCCTTTCATCAAAAGCTGGCAACATCTCTGAAGCTAGCCTGATAGTAGTTTTGGCCTAGTTCAAAAAACAAAATGGCCACCATATCATATGTTTAATGTCAGACGGGGTTATCCTATTAAAAAGGCCTTGTATCTCCCCACATATTGCTGCTAGAGGTTCAGAATATGAAAACAACTTGTAGGAAGTAATGGCCTGGGCATCTTTTCCAGGTGTTGAATTTGACCTTTCACCCCTGCTTCAAGGTTCAATGTGGTTGTCACACCAAAATGTACTTATTTCTCCCTTATTATTGGTTCTATGGCTTCAGAATATAAAGAGAGACCATCAAAAGTCCTGGCCTTCAAATGTTTTGACTGAGAAAAAGTTTGGCCTGAAAAACAGAATGGCTGCCATAGCCAATTATTTAAAAATCAGACAGATGCTCTAAAACTTGAAATATTGTAGCCAGGTTCATCAAATATGTGCAAAATATATATGACTAGGGAAGTTAGCCTGATAGTAATTTAGCCCAGTTTTGAAAACAAAAATGGTCATCATATCACATGTTAAATGGGATTATCTTATTAAAGGCCTTATATATTCCTCATCACTGCTACTAGGGGTTCCAAATGTGAAAACAACTTAAAGGAAGTCAAGGCCTGAGACTCTTTTCCAGTTGCTGACTTTTACCTTTGACCCCTTCTTCAATGTCAAGTGGGGTTACCTTACTACAAAGGCCTTATATCTCCTTTAGTTCTCCATTAGTACTGATTCTAAGCCAGGAGATAACCACTGCGGCAGTGGCCTTGTTATCTCCCGCCGGGCTTTAGCCCGGGAGGGAGATTATGAAATGATGCCTGTGCGTGCGTGCGTTAGTTAGTCACGCAGATTTCTCCAAAACTACTACAGCTACAGATTTTTTGTAAATTAATTGTCCCAATGAATTTTCACGCCCTCGAAAATTTTTTTGGTTTTATGGACTTAGGCCTAAAGATAAGTGAGTAATAGCAATCTTAGCTACTTGGAGTAAAGGGCTCATAACTCAAAAACTATTGCAGTTACAACTTTTTCTTCAAATATGTTGTTCAGCTACTTTGTCCTTAGCTATAAGATGGTACATAGTTTGGGGTCCCATTGCATGCCATAAGTGAGTAATAGCTATTTTCTTATTTGTAGCAAAATAATGACATGAGTAAATGTCAAATATCTTCAAAAGTATTAAAGTTAGGGAATTCTTTTCAAATATGTTGTTCATCTACTTTTTGATAAGCTATCACATAGTAAAGTTTCAGATCTGTTGCACATTGGATAGCTGAGTAATAGCTACTTTGAAATTCTACAGTTGAGTAAATCCATTGTAACTCCAAAACTAGTGCAGTTAGAGTATTTTCCTAAGATATGTTGTTCAGCTACTTTGTCCTTAATTATAAGATGTCATATAGTTTGGGGTTCTATTGCATGCCATAAGTGAGTAATAGCTATTTTCTTATTTGAAACAAAATAGTGACATGAGTAAATTTCAAATATCTTCAAAGGTATTAAAATTAGGGAATTCTTTTCAAATATGTTATTCATCTAGTTTTTGGTAAGGTATCACATACTAAAGTTTGAGAACTGTTGCACATTGGATAGCTGAGTAATAGCTACTTTGAAATTGTGACTGTTGAGTAAATCCATTGTAACTCCAAAACTAGTGCAGTCAGAGTATTTTCCAAAAATATGTTATTCAGCTGCTTTTTCCTTCTCTATAAGATGGCATATAGTTTGGGGTTCTGTTGCATGCCATAAGTGAGTAATAGCTATTTTCTTATTTGTAGCAAAATAACAACATAAGTAAATTTCAAATATCTTCAAAAGTAGTAAAGTTAGGGAAATATTTTCAAATATGTTATTCATCTAGTTTTTGATGAGCTATCAGATAGTAAAGCTGCAAACCTGTTGCACACTGGACAGCTGAGTAATAGCTACTTTGAAATTGTGACTGTTGAGTAAATCCATTGTAACTCAAAAACTACTGCAGTTACAGGATTTTCCTAAAATAATTTGTTCAGCTACTTTTTCCTTAACTATAAGATGGCATATCGTTTGGGGTTCCATTGCATGTCATAAGTGAGCAATAGCTATTTTCTTATTTGTAGTAAAATTATGATGGAAATAAATGTCAAATACCTTCACAAGTACCAAAGTTAGGCAAATCTTTTCATTTGTTATTCATCTAGCTTTTCAAAAGCTTACTTTCCTGTGTCCTTTATATTTTTGTTGCTTTTGCAGATGTAGGTCAATAGCTAAGTGAGTAGATAGCTGAGCAAGAGCTACTAAAGTGAGTAAATGTCTTTTATCTCTAAAAGTATTATAGGTAGGCAATTTCTTCTAAATAAGTCATTCACCTACTTTTGGTGATCTACCACATAGTGAAGTTGCAGAACTGTAGCTCTTTGGATAGCTGAGTAATAGCTACCAAAATGAGTAATTGTCTTTTATCTCTAAAAATATTACACATAGGCAATTTCTTCTAAATAAGTCATTCACCTACTTTTGTGTGATCTACCACATAGTGAAGTTGCAGAACTGTAGCTGTTTGGATAACTGAATAATAGCTACTAAAATGAGCAAATGTCTTTTATCTCTAAAAGTATTACAGGTAGGCAATTTCTTCTAAATAAGTCATTCACCTACTTTTGGGTGATCTATGACATATTGAAGTTGCAGAACTGTAGCTCTTTGGATAGCTGAGTAATAGCTACTAAAATGAGTAAATGTCTTTTATCTCTAAAAGTATTACAGGTAGGCAATTTCTTCTAAATAAATCATTCACCTACTTTTGGGTGATCTACCACATAGTGAAGTTGCAGAACTGTAGCTCTTTGGATAGCTGAGTAATAGCTACTAAAATGGGTTAAATGTATTTTATCTCTAAAAGTATTACAGGTAGGCAGTTTCTTTTTTCACTCTATACTACTCCACTGAGTAAAGTCATACAGAATCATCCTGGTATTAGTTTCCAGTTCTACGCTGATGACACACAATTGTATGTACACCTCACACATAAAAATGTTGCCTCGGCCCTTGATAAGCTGTCACACTGCCTTGAAGACGTAAAGAGATGGCTCTCTACAAATAAGCTCAAGCTAAATCCAGATAAGACCGAATTCATTGTGTTTGGCTCAAAGTCTCAGCGCGAAAAACTTAATCAGTCCTTCCCGGTCAACATACTTGGTAATCTCATATCACCAACAGATGCAGTTAGGAACCTTGGTGTCTGGTTTGATTCTGATTTCTCATTCTCTTGCCGTGTTAGGAAGGTCTGCAAGGCTTGTTTTGCTCATGTCCGGGATCTTAAGCGACTCCGAGGACATCTGACACATGAAGCTACTCTTATGGCTGCCAATGCTCTGGTCGGAAGTCAACTAGATTACTGTAACTCTCTGTTCAGAGGTCTCTCAGCTCTAGATCTGCGCAAACTTCAATGTGTTCAGAATAGCCTGGCCAGAATTGTTGCCAACACCACCAAGTACTCACACATCACTCCAGTTAGAAAAGCACTACATTGGTTGCCAATTAAGTACCGTTCTATCTTTAAGACTGCCATGTTGGTATATAAGTTCCTACACAGTGGTAACCCCAAATACTTTGAACCCTTCCTCATTCCCAGACATAGTGCATATAACACTCGTCGAAGTCAATCTGATGGCATATTTCTTGAGGTTCCCCACTTTGGTTCAATTTTCAAGTCTCGAAAACATTTTGGACTCAGTTTTGCGTATGACGCACCTATGATTTGGAATGACCTTCCTGATGAGGTCCGCTCTGCAAACTCACTTGCCTCTTTCAGGTCAAAGTTGAAGTCATACCTCTTTGGAAAAGCATACCCACCCTAAATTTCCAATTTCCTTTCTGCTTTCTCCGCGGTGCTGACCCCTGCAATGTCTCTGGTTTTTGAATATTGAACAATGTTTTTGTGTGATACGCCTTAGAGTCTGTCTTTTGACAGAGATTAAGCGCTATAAAAGTGCTATTAGAATTAGAATTAGAATTCTTCTAAATAACTCATTCACCTACTTTTGGGTGATCTACCACATAGTGAAGTTGCAGAACTGTGGCTCTTTGGATGGCAGAGTAATAGCCAATAAAATAAATAAATATCTTTTATCTCTAAAAGTCTTACAGATAGGCAATTTCTTCTAAATACGTCCTTACCTACTTTGGGTTGATCTACTGCATAATAAAGTTGCAGAACTGTAGCTGTTTGGATGGCAGAGTAATAGCTACTAAAGTGAGTAAATGCCTTTTGTCTTTAAAAGTATTGCAATCTAACACTTCTGCATGTGCCTCCATCTCACAAGAAAATTTATATTCCACTATCTTTAGTACATTTAATTTATACGGCGGGAGATAAATGCATGCGTCAGAAAGCTTGTTATCTCGGAAGTGGTAAACATATTATACCAAGTTTCTGTCACATCGTGCATTGCTGTTGATAGTTCTGATTGTACCTTTATGTACCATCAGTATATCAATAGTAGTGGTGATGGCAGTGACGGGACATAAACTCAGTCTGTCAAAAAGTATAAGGGTGGGTGACATGGATGTAGATACGGCTAGTGCTGGGACAATTTTTGCAAATTCGGTATTTGTCGCTTGCTGTCTCATTGCCGAGCAATGATCGATAAAATTTAAATACAGCCAATAGCTTCTAAAGTCATTTCTGTGTAGCCTTTTTGTCACAAAAATGATATTATGTGAACATTTTGTACATGCACCAATTAAAATTCAAAATTAGTCATAAAGGCAAGTTAGTTGTCCTTTTACAGTGGATACGTCTTGCATCTGGCCACAGATGCGTCCTTGGTCTAAAAAATACATCATGGGCTGGGAATCTTTTGATGTAGTCAATTTGACCTTGGGGGCCCCTCCTTCAAGGTCATACGCGGATAGCCAAACTTAAAAGTGCTTTATAATTTCCTTATTATTGGTCCTAGAGGTTTGCAATGTGAAACCAACTTGCAGGATATTGTGAGCTGGGAATTTTCTGATGTCAGATTTGACCTTTGCCTCTCCTTCAAGGTCAAACGATGGTTCACTGGCTTTGGTGAGTTGTCTTTCCGGTGGATACAGATTTGTTCAGATACAGATCAGTTCACCGATGCGTAGGTCTAGTTCTGAATTAAACGTCCCACAAGAGACGCTTGTTTGTGTATGGGAAGACCTTCAGGCTCCGCCGGCTCCGCATTTTGTTTTCCTTATAACTCTGTAACCGTTAGGCAGATTCTTTTCAAATTTGGCAGGTTCATGCAGTAGCCTTGGGGAATTTTTTTGAATATGCTGCAGTGACATTTCAACCAATCAGAGAGGTCACATGACCAAAAATGTCTTTCAATGGGGATGCTTGTCCGGATGATAACTTGAAAGGGATTTAATCAATTCACCTGAAACTTGGCAAATACATTCATTCTATTAAAATCTGGAAATCATTAGATTTTATCATTGATTGGTTAAGAAATGGCCGAGTAATTAATGATTAATTAATCATTATGAATTTTCCAAATAAGGAAAACACAAAAATGCTTATATTTCGAAAACCATGCTAGATAGAGCGATTTCGACAAAATTTTTGACCCGCAGAGTAGATATCCCAATTATGGAAAAAATTTTCTCTTGCCAAAAATGGCGGCCATTTTGAATTTTTTGCGAAAGTTGCAAAACATAAAAATGCTTATATCTCGAAAACCGTGCTAGATAGAGTGATTTCGACGAAATTTTTGACCCACAGGGTACCTCTGCAGAGTAGCTATCCCAATTATGAAAAAATTTTTGTCTCGCCAAAAATGGCGGCCATTTTGAATTTTCGAATTTTACGCAAAAATTGCAAAACACAAAAATGCTAATATCTCGAAAACTGTGCTATACGATGAATTATCTCTTAAAAGTATTGCAGATAGCCAATTTTTCTCAAATAATTCATTCACCTACTTTTGGAAGAGCTTTCACATGGTGAAGTTTCAGACCCATAGCTAGTTACTCACCTACTCAAAATGAGTAAATGCGAATTATCTCTAAAAGTATTGCGGATACCCAATTTTTCTCAAATAACTCATTCACCTACTTTGGGGAGAGCTTTTACATGGTGAAGTTTCAGACCTGTAGCTAATTATTCACCTACTCAAAATGAGTAAATGCTAATTATCTGTAAAACTATTGCGGATACCCAATTTTTATCAAATAACTGATTCATCTACTTTTGGGAGAGCTTTCACATGGTGAAGTTTCAGGCCCGTTGGTAATTACTCACCTACTCAAAATAAGTAAATGCGAATTACCTCTAAAAGTATTGCAGATACCCAATTTTTATCAAATAACTTATTATCTACTTTTGGGAGAGCTTTCACATGGTGAAGTTCCAGATCCGTAGGTAATTACCTACTCAAAATGAGTAAATGCTAATTATCTGTAAAAGTATTGCGGATACCCAATTTTTATCAAATAACTCATTCACCTACTTTTGGGAGACCTTTCACTTGGTGAAGTTTCAGACCCATAGCTAATTATTCACCTACTCAAAATAAGTAAATGCTAATTATCTCTAAAAGTATTGCAGATACCCAATTTTTCTCAAAATGAGTAAATGTTAATTAAGCGTCCCGCAAGGGACGCTTGTTTGTGTATGGGAGAGCTTCAGGCTCCGCCGGCTCCGCCGGCTCCGGCGGCTCCGCCGGCTCCGCATTTTGTTTTCCTTATAACTCTGTAACCGTTAGGCGGATTCTTTTCAAATTTGGCAGGTTTAGGCAGTAGCCTTGGGGAATTTTTTTGAATATACTGCAGTGACATTTCAACCAATCAGAGAGGTCACATGACCAAAAATGTCTTTTTTCGATGGGGAAGCTTGTCCGGATGATAACTTGAAAGGAATTTTATCAATTCACCTGAAACTTGGCAAATACATTCATTCTATTAAAATCTGGAAATCATTAGATTTTGGCATTGATTGGTCAAGAAATGGCCGAGTAATTAATGATTAATTAATCATTACGAATTTTCCAAATAAGGAAAACACAAAAATGCTTATATCTCGAAAACCGTGCTAGATAGAGCGATTTCGACGAAATTTTTGACCTGCAGGGTATCTCTGCAGAGTAGTTATCCCAATTTTAAAAAAATTTTTGTCTCGCCAAAAATGGCGGCCATTTTGAATTTTCGAATTTTTCGCAAAAATTGCAAAACATAAAAATGGTTATATCTCGAAAACCCTGCTAGATAGAGCGATTTCGACGAAATTTTTGACCCACAGGGTATCTCTGCAGAGTAGTTTTCCCAATTTTCAAAAAATTTTTCTCTCGCCCAAAATGGCGGCCATTTTGAATTTTCGAAATTTTCGCAAAAATTGCAAAACACAAAAATGCTTATATCTCGAAAACCGTGCTAGATAGAGCGATTTCGACGAAATTTTTGACCTGCAGGGTATCTCTGCAGAGTAGTTATCCCAATTTTGAAAAAATTTTTGTCTCGCCAAAAATGGCGGCCATTTTGAATTTTCGAAATTTTTGCAAAAATTGCAAAACACAAAAATGCTTGTATCTCGAAAACCGTGCTAGATAGAGCGATTTCGACGAAATTTTTGACCCGCAGGGTATCTCTGCAGAGTAGTTATCCCAATTTTGAAAAAAAATTTGTCTCGCCAAAAATGGCGGCCATTTTGAATTTTCGAATTTTTCGCAAAAATTGCAAAACATAAAAATGCTTATATCTCGAAAACCCTGCTAGATAGAGCGATTTCGACGAAATTTTTGACCCACAGGGTATATCTGCAGAGTAGCCATGCCAATTTTCAAAAAAAATTTGTCTCGCCAAAAATGGCGGCCATTTTGAATTTTCGAATTTTTCGCAAAAATTGCAAAACATAAAAATGTTTATATCTCGAAAACCCTGCTAGATAGAGCGATTTCGACGAAATTTTTGACCTGCAGGGTATCTCTGCAGAGTAGCCATGCCAATTTTCAAACAAAAAATTTCTCGCAAAAAATGGCGGCCATTTTGAATTTTCGAATTTTCAGACCCATAGCTAATTACTCACCTACTCAAAATGAGTAAATGCGAATTATCTCTAAAAGTATTGCAGATAGCCAATTTTTCTCAAATAAATCATTCACCTACTTTTGGGAGAGCTTTCACTTGGTGAAGTTTCAGACCCATAGCTAATTACTCACCTACTCAAAATGAGTAAATGCGAATTATCTGTAAAAGTATTGCAGATAGCCAATTTTTCTCAAATAACTCATTCACCTACTTTTGGGAGAGCTTTCACTTGGTGAAGTTTCAGACCCATAGCTAATTACTCACCTACTCAAAATGAGTAAATGCGAATTATCTCTAAAAGTATTGCAGATAGCCAATTTTTGTCAAATTAATCATTCACCTACTTTTGGGAGAGCTTTCACTTGGTGAAGTTTCAGACCCATAGCTAATTACTCACCTACTCAAAATGAGTAAATGCGAATTATCTCTAAAAGTATTGCAGATAGCCAATTTTTATCAAATAACTCATTCACCTACTTTTGGGAGAGCTTTCACTCTGTGAAGTTTCAGACCCATAGCTAATTACTCACCTACTCAAAATGAGTAAATGCGAATTATCTCTAAAAGTATTGCAGATAGCCAATTTTTCTCAAATAACTCATTCACCTACTTTTGGCAGAGCTTTCACTTGGTGAAGTTTCAGACCCATAGCTAATTACTCACCTACTGAAAATGAGTAAATGCGAATTATCTCTAAAAGTATTGCAGATAGCCAATTTTTCTCAAATAACTCATTCACCTACTTTTGGGAGAGCTTTCACTTGGTGAAGTTTCAGACCCATAGCTAATTACTCACCTACTCAAAATGAGTAAATGCGAATTATCTCTAAAAGTATTGCAGATAGCCAATTTTTCTCAAATAACTCATTCACCTACTTTTTTGAGAGCTTTCACTTGGTGAAGTTTCAGACCCATAGCTAATTACTCACCTACTCAAAATGAGTAAATGCCAAATATCTCTAAAAGTATTGCAGATAGCCAATTTTTCTCAAATAACTCATTCACCTACTTTTGGGACAGCTTTCACTTGGTGAAGTTTCAGACCCATAGCTAATTACTCACCTACTCAAAATGAGTAAATGCGAATTATCTCTAAAAGTATTGCAGATAGCCAATTTTGGTCAAATTAATCATTCACCTACTTTTGGGAGAGCTTTCACTTGGTGAAGTTTCAGACCCATAGCTAATTACTCACCTACTCAAAATGAGTAAATGCGAATTATCTCTAAAAGTATTGCAGATAGCCAATTTTTCTCAAATAACTCATTCACCTACTTTTGGGAGAGCTTTCACTCTGTGAAGTTTCAGACCCATAGCTAATTACTCACCTACTCAAAATGAGTAAATGCGAATTATCTCTAAAAGTATTGCAGATAGCCAATTTTTCTCAAATTAATCATTCACCTACTTTTGGGAGAGCTTTCACTTGGTGAAGTTTCAGACCCATAGCTAATTACTCACCTACTCAAAATGAGTAAATGCGAATTATCTCTAAAAGTATTGCAGATAGCCAATTTTTCTCAAATAACTCATTCACCTACTTTTGGGAGAGCTTTCACTTGGTGAAGTTTCAGACCCATAGCTAATTACTCACCTACTCAAAATGAGTAAATGCGAATTATCTCTAAAAGTATTGCAGATAGCCAATTTTTCTCAAATAACTCATTCACCTACTTTTGGCAGAGCTTTCACTTGGTGAAGTTTCAGACCCATAGCTAATTATTCACCTACTCAAAATGAGTAAATGCGAATTATCTCTAAAAGTATTGCAGATAGCCAATTTTTCTCAAATAACTCATTCACCTACTTTTGGGAGAGCTTTCACTATGTGAAGTTTCAGACCCATAGCTATTTATTCACCTACTCAAAATGAGTAAATGCTAATTATCTGTAAAAGTATTGCGGATACCCAATTTTTATCAAATACTCATTCATCTACTTGTGGGAGAGCTTTCACATGGTGAAGTTTCAGACCCATAGCTAATTACTCACCTACTCAAAATGAGTAAATGCGAATTATCTCTAAAAGTATTGCAGATAGCCAATTTTTCTCAAATAACTCATTCACCTACTTTTGGCAGAGCTTTCACTTGGTGAAGTTTCAGACCCATAGATAATTATTCACCTACTCAAAATGAGTAAATGTGAATTATCTCTTAATAGTATTGCAGATAGCCAATTTTTCTCAAATAACTCATTCACCTACTTTTGGAAGAGCTTTCACACACGAAAATGAAAAATTGTGAATATCTCGGAAAAGCTATTTCTTCTGCTTTAATGCTCGGCGGGAGATACACACCGCGGCAGTGGTCTTGACAAAAATTTTTGTCTCCCCAAAAATGGTGGCCATTTTGAATTTTCAAAGTTTTTGCAAAACACAAAAATGCTTATATCTCGAAAACCGTGCTATATGGAGCGAACTCAACAAAAATTTGGACCTGCTGGGTATCTCCAATTTTCAAAATATTTTTGTCTCGCCAAATATAGCGGACATTTTAAATTTTTTTATTTTTTGCAAAACACAAAAATGCTTATATCTTGAAAACCGTGCTAGATAGAGCAGACTGCGCTGACTTTGGTTGCCACAACAGTATAAGGCTAGAAACGAAGCATTTTCTTAATACTTTAGCACTCACCTTTATATCCTTTTCGGGACGCTTTGTTTTTGCTATGCAAAAACATTATCTTTTTTTTTTGCGAGCGATCCTCTAGTTATCTATAGAAGTATTGCAGATAGCCAATTTTTCTCAAATAACTCATTCACCTACTTTTGGAAGAGCTTTCACATGGTGAAGTTTCACACCCATAGCTAATTACTCGCCTACTCAAAATGAGTAAATGCGAATTATCTCTAAAAGTATTGCAGATAGCCAATTTTTCTCAAATAACTCATTCACCTACTTTTGGGAGAGCTTTCACTTGAAGTTCCAGACCCGTAGGTAATTACTCACCTACTCAAAATGAGTAAATGCGAATTATCTCTTAAAAGTATTGCAGATAGCCAATTTTTCTCAAATAACTCATTCACCTACGTTTGGAAGAGCTTTCACACACGAAAATGAAGAATTGTGAATATCTCGGAAAAGCTATTTCTTCTCCTTTAATGCGCGGCGGGAGATACACACCTTGGCAGTGGTGTTGTTTTTAAAAATTTTTGTCTCACCAAAAATGGTGGTGATTTTGAATTTTCGAAGTTTTTGCAAAACACAAAAATGCTTATATCTCAAAAACCGTACTAGATGGAGCAAATTCAACAAAATTTTTGATCTGCTGGATATCTCTGCAGAGTAGCCATGCCAATTTTCAAAATATTTTTGTCTCACCAAATATAGCGGCCATTTTGAATTTTTTGCAAAATTTGCAAAACACAAAAAATGCTTATATCTTGAAAATTGTGCTAGATAGATCAGACTGCGCTGACTTTGGTTGCCACAACAATATAAGGCTAGAAACGGAGCATTTTCTTAATACTTTAGCACTCACCTTTATATCCTTTTCGGGACGCTTTGTTTTTGCTATGCAAAAACATTATCTTTTTTGCGAGCTATCCTCTAGTTTAATTCTGCCTCTTTCAAAAGGCAATAATTATTGAGGATCAGAAAAATTAGGAAATGACATTAAATGTGACTTAATTTTTACCCCACAGCCCTTAAGGGCTGTTGGGGTATTGTTTTCACC
The DNA here is from genome assembly GCA_964017235.1 of Sabellastarte sp. h YS-2021. Classification (NCBI taxonomy): domain Eukaryota; kingdom Metazoa; phylum Annelida; class Polychaeta; order Sabellida; family Sabellidae; genus Sabellastarte; species Sabellastarte sp. h YS-2021. Next base: position 44,555,566 of record OZ024928.1, read on the forward strand.
CATGGTGTCCGGATGGGCAGGCGGCGGGAAAAAGTTTGTCCAGGCTGTATCTCAGCAACTGTAAGGTGTAGGAAGTTGATGCTTGGTAGGGACATTAGTTAGGGGGTGTAGGTGTGTAACGTCATGGTCTGACCTTGATTTGACCTTGCCATAGTGACCTTGACCTATAAAATCTTGTCCAGGCTATATCTCGGAAACCGTAAGATGTAGGAAGTTGATACTTGGTAGAGACATTGGTTAGGGGGTGTAGGTGTGCAACGTCATGGTCTGACCTTGATTTGACCTTTGACCTTGCTGTAGTGACCTTGACCTGTAAAACCTTGTCTGGGCTATATCTCGGGAAACCGTAAGGTGTAGGAAGTTGATACGTGGTAGGGACATTGGTTAGGGGATGTAGGTGTGCAACGTCATGGTCGAACCTTGAAGTTGATTTGACCTTTGACCTTGACCTATAAAATCGCGCGTTTCCGCTGAACAAATGTGGAAGTGACAACAGAAATAATTTAAATATCTTCGGCAATTTCCGTATGCAAATTGTGCCAATTTGAGGCGCTGATTTCATGTAGAAATTATATTATCGTTCATTAAAAACGCGTGTAAAAGGTTAATTATTTTGATTTTATGTCAGTAAAATACTTTTATAACTTGCACTTGTGTCAATACATATTTTAATAAAAAGAAATCCACGTAACTACACTCAAAACAAGAAAAAAATAAGGCATTTGTGTTCAAGTTGTGCCAAGTTATGGCGGGAGGCAGTATATAATTGACAGTGCTCTGAAAGTATCCTGAACTTTGTACTGATACAGTAATTCTATATCTCATGGTGTTAAAAATATTTCCCTAGGCTGTGGGGTACGGGCATCTCTGATGCTATTTTACAACTTCCGATTGTAACAGATAGAATTTCATCAAGTGAGCCACAGACTTTGTTCCAACACCACACATAAGCATTCATTGAATGTATTGCCACTTCTGTATGCATGGTAATATTCAAAACATCGAAACCATAATTCGGCCATGCCAGATGTAGATAAAGAATGTTGTGATGTTCAGTTTACTGATTAATGCTGTCACCTCAAACAGTTAGTCAATAAACCTACTCATCTACATGGTCACATATTGGACCTGATTTTATCTCCCTGTGATCAGGACACCATTGCTGATGTTAAAATTTGTGACTTTGTTTCCGATCACGCATTAGTCAAATGTTCAGTTGCCTTCCCTTGTCAAGTGTCTCATACTCCAAATGTAGTTCAATATAGAAGGTTCCACCGTATCAATATGTCTGAGTTCCGCTCAGATCTCAAAAATACGTCCTTCGTCAAGTCTCCAGCTGATGCTGTTGTCGATCTGTATGATCAATATGTACATGATTTGAGTGATGTTCTGGATAGGCATGCACCTCTTATATCTAAATTGACGAAAAAGGAGTCCGCCGATTGGATGTCTGATGATTATCGACGTGCAAAGTCCCTTAGGCGCCAATTTGAGAGAACCTGGCGTAGGGCTAAAAGTACACTTAACAGGAGTAGGCTTCGTCGCCAGATTGCTCGGTGTAATGCACTTGTAAATAAAGATAAATCAGACTACTATAGCAAACTGATCTCAGACAATAGTCATGACTCTCGAAAACTTTGGCGTGAGCTGCATAAGACCCTGAACAGGGTTTCTGATGCCACACTTCCATCTCATGAGTCCGAAAAGTCATTGGCTGACCAGTTTGCCTCCTTCTTCACCAACAAAATCAAGAAGATTAGAGATAATTTTGCTTCTTCTGGCACTGAATATGATGTTAACCCTCCTTCAGATCCTCCCCAAATTACTGTCTTTAGGCAAGTTTCTGAAGATGCTGTTGATAAAATAATTAAAGCATCACCAACAAAATCATGCCTGTTGGACCCTCTGCCGACATTCCTGATTAAGGAATGCATTGATATATTGCTACCATCCCTTACAAAGCTGGTCAACTGCTCACTCATGGAGGGATGTGTTCCTGATGCCTTCAAATCTGCTGTGGTCACTCCACTTATTAAAAAGCCAAATCTTCCCTCAAATGACCTTAAGAATTATCGCCCTGTATCAGGTCTCAGTTTTATATCTAAATTGGTAGAACGTGTGGTTGCTAAGCAGCTGTTAGAACATATTAATGCCAATAACTTAGACAACCCGTACCAGTCGGCATATAAGGCGGGCCATTCAACTGAGACTGCTCTTCTCTACATAAAAAATGAGGTTCACTTATCATTGTCAAGAGGTGAATCCACGGCCTTGGTATTGCTTGACTTGTCTGCTGCCTTCGACACCATTGATCACTCTACTCTTCTAGGTTGCCTCCAAAACTGGTTTGGGGTCAGTGGCTCCGTTCTGAAATGGTTCACATCCTACCTAATGGACCGTTACCAATCAGTAAAAATTGGTTCTACTTTGTCAGAGGTTTGCAAACTCCTATTTGGTGTTCCCCAAGGTTCTGTCCTGGGTCCTTTGTTGTTCTCATTGTACACTACCCCCCTCAGTTCCATTATCAGTAAACATAATGGAATAAAGTTTCATTTCTATGCAGATGATAGCCAACTTCATATACATTTATCCCAGAAGAATGCATCTGCTGCCTTTGAAAAGCTAAATAAGTGCCTAAATGATGTTAAAGAGTGGATGACAACTAGTAAGCTCAAACTGAATCCTGATAAGACTGAGTTTATCATCTTTGGTTCGAAGAGGCAAAGGGATAAGTTGAAAGCATGTTTTCCAATTGATATCCTGGGCAACTCACTCTGCCCTGCAGATTCAGTAAAAAATCTGGGTGTGTGGCTTGATTCAGATTTCTCTTTGTCCAAGCATGTTCAGAATGTCTGCAAAAGTTGTTTTGTTAAACTCCGTGACTTCAGACATGTCAGGCGGTTTCTTACTCATGATGTTTCTGTGCTTGTAGCCAACGCTCTTGTTAGTAGTCGGTTGGATTACTGCAACTCACTTTTCAGGAGCCTGTCCAAGTTCAATCTACGCAAATTACAGTGCATCCAAAATAGTGCAGCTAGAATTGTATCAAACACCAGTCGATACACCAGCATAACTCCTGTGCTAAAGAAACTGCATTGGCTTCCTGTTGAACAGCGCATTGTGTTCAAGACAGTCACACTTGTTTATAAGTATCTTCACACAGGTTTTCCCAGGTATTTTTCACCACATCTTTCTTCCTACAGCAGTTCTTATAGTACCAGGCGCAGTGAAAGTGGTGGTAATTTCCTAGTTATTCCAAAGTTCTGCCCCTCTGTTCATAAATCTGTCAAACAGTTTGGTAATAGTTTTGCGTTTGATGCTCCTACTGTGTGGAATACTCTCCCTGATGTGATTCGTGCCTCTCCATCCCTGGCCTCCTTCAGAAAACAGCTTAAAACCTACCTGTACACCAAAGCATATCCACCCTAGCCTGAATCATCCTCCTGGCGTTCTCCGTGGTGTTCGACCCCTGTTATGTCCCTGGACACAGAATTTTGTTGACTGCTTTTTGTTTTGTTGCGCCTTAGAGTCCTCTTGTTTGGGGAGATTAAGCGCTATAAAAGTCCAATTAGAATTAGAATCTTATTATTGAATTGTCTTGTTTTAATACTTCATCTTTACATGCATTATCTTTCTCTTAGACATTATTTTCTCTATTTAAACATTGTTTGGACCTTTATGTAACTGACAGTGCTCTGAAAGCATCCTGCACTTTGTACTGATACACTACTTCTATATCGCATGGTGTTGAAAAATATTTCCCCAGGCTGTGGGGTACGGGCATCTCTCATGCTATTTTTATTACTTACAAAATTTTGTACCAAGAAGTTTGGTATTCAAAGTAATGTTTGACCATGTCAACTGTGGCTATAGCGTACAAATTCTTGAGAGTCATTATCCCTACCAAATGAATATGAAATTAAAAATGCTGTTAATTGCGTGTAAATTGTGAAAGATGTGTATGTAGAATTTTGAGAATACAAAAGATATGATGAAAGATTTATACAACATCCATTCTTTACAATTACAACAAGATATTTAACTGACCTCTGAAAAAAAGGGGAAAAAAATTTTCAGACTGATAAATTTCTACTTTTCTTTGTTTTCAGTTGTGTATCATGTGACAGATTTGAACTAGTAAATAGGTCACACGTAGACCCCAAGGTTCAGTTTTTCTGGACCATTTTCCAAGACTTTTGTTGTTTTTCCTGTTATTAAACTGCTTGAAATATAATTGCAAAACAAATAGGCTTCCTTAAAATAGAAGGATATATGGCCTTGTTTTTAAAAGGTAAACCATTCTGTTTAAGCGTGTTAGCGACTGTCTTTGTCATTTGAAAATCTGCCTTTTTTAAAAAAAAACAGTAAACCACACTGGATCTTCATGTTTATGTGTTGCTGAACATATCTTTGTCAGCTGAAATCTGACAAGTCATTCATGCGGGATGAGCCTGACAGCTTATAAGTGAAAACAGTCAGGAACACACTTCTATTGAGTTTGGCATCACATGCTAGAAATTTATGTTTACTATTTTAATGGAAAGGCTTCATTTCTACGTCTAAGAGTAAGAAATATATCGAAACTGTTTTGTCCTTTTCTAGAAACCTTTTGTAAAACCTAGGATCCTTTTGCACAAAATCCAGTTGTTTTGCAATTGCCTCATCATGCTATTCATTTGTACTGGTTGGGAATAAAATTGAATGAAAAGGAAACTTTGAAATAAAAGAATTCAAAAAAAAAAAACACATTGTGGACAGATGCATAGAAAAAGTCCCACATAAAGCAATTCATGTAAACAAATGGGATGTAAGTTATGATGATTTATTAATACAAATGAGCTCATTGAGCTGTATGTTCTAGTGCTGGGTGTTTTATAACACACTTGGTTACTGGCTGTTACAGCTCATACATGGAGTACAAGTGCACTAAAGGTTGAAGCTGCTTGTAGTCATAGCATCAGCTGATTCCAGTAGCTCCTCGCCAGACTGGGCTGGTGTCATGTGCTTTTCCCTCCCCCTATTTATATTGATTTGCACACTCTTTGCAAGGACAATATACTCATACATGGGGGCTTGAAATGTAACACATTTTATTTGAACTCATGGGTTATCTATCTGTTCTTCAATTATTAACTAGATATAATCTTAAAGTTAGTAGGTCTAGTGATCTGCATATATAATGTGCAATCAATAGAGCTTTATTTCTCCCCACTTTAAACTAAAATATCAATGATTTGTGCCGTGATATTGCAATTGTGGGTGGCTGGGAGCTTGTGATATAAAATGCACATCGAACATTTCTGCTTTCTTTTTTCTGGAGTGTAAGAGCTTAGACATTTTGTGGTAAACTTTAACCAGATTGCTTTCCTTATTGTATTCAGATATTGTCTAGCCAGTAATAATCATTTTCCTTTTGTTTAATAAATTTTTTAGTGAAAGTCTGAAACGGAATAGAGGTGTGAAGTTCTAGTGTTGTGACATTCAAGCAATTCTTTAACTTACATTCCAGATGGATACTAAAGACGATTTACCTAGCCCAAGTGGAGATAGTGGGTGAGTACTGTCAAAACATGCTTGCTTATCACTGGTTTTTAATCGCTACCAGTTATCGTCCTAGTGATAAACTTATTAATGTGGCTTTAAGTTGGTTTCATGGATAAGTTGTATCAAGCAGTTAAAACAAATATGAAATTTTCAGTGTTAACCATTAGTATTCCCTGAGAAATATGGTATATATTATCTAATGTAAAGGATGTACGTGTGCACTCCTTTGTATTTCCACATGTATGTATTTCGTCTTTAATCATTACATAACCATTGTAATAATTAACCACAGCCTTTGATTTAAGACCGATTCTTCTTTTCTGGCTTTGATCATATTGTTGTCTGGGCCTAGAGTTAAGATTTGATATGTGATTTTTTTTGGCTTTATCAGTTTCATCAGTCACATTGATAAAAAAGGACAAAGATTAAAACATCTTGAAGTTTGAGCGTTTTTTTTAGATTAACTGATGTTTATAAATATTCTAAAATTCGTCGGGACAGGCTATTCTGTTTACTATTTTGTCACAAGGTGTATGGGCACTTTTGGTGGTAAGTTTAATTTTTTATTCTGTGAGCAATGAATTTGTTTCATGATACTCGATATTTAAGTATGCACTTAGAGGGACTGTTAATAATGCTACACAGTTTTTCAAGGGTTTCCCAGGGGTCATTTAACGGGCTGTAAGAGAGTGTCATATAAACTTTGTCAGTGGCCATAAAGTCAGTGAAATCAAGTTTGCCAAAAAAAAAAATAAATAAAGGGAAAACTTGTTTTGCTTATTACAAGGTTTGTGCAGATTAATATATTGTAACCTTTTCAGCCAATTTGTATATCAACTTTGTCACCCATGTTTAATGGTTATATTTGTCACTCTTCTGCATTAGTAATTCAATAGAAGTGCTGTAACTTGTACGCCTGTTGACTGTATGTAGAAATCAGTTGTGCACCTGTTGTGTAAATTATTCATAGAAAATTAATGCATTTGTAAGTTTATGAATATGTCATTGGTTTGGTTTTTTTTCTTCAGTGTAGAAGTGTTTAAAATATGGACTATGTACCCTACAAGTGTGCACAGAGCATACACTTTAGTAATTTTTGTCTGAATAATGAAAGGATGTAATCCATATCTGGGGGTCAGTGTACGACAAGAACTTACCAGTTGGCAATTGAGACATTTTTTCTGTTCTGGTGGGCATGAATAAATATCTGTCAATAGTTTACACTTATAGTTCTTTGTGACATGAATTCTTCTCTGGATTAATTGGTCTCAAGGCCAAAGTTAAACATGTTTATTACAGCCTTTATAATACCAAGATGATTGAGCAAAGGAATATTGATCTTAAGAAAGGAAGCATGATTTATGCTTTTTTTATTCAGATTATTTGCTTTGAAGGTGGAAGACCATGTCAATATTGATGATAATAATAGCAGTAGCCTTAAGATAATAAATCTGCTTATATATATCAGTGTTTGATAAAACTAATTTCAAACTCTTGTGTAAACCAGTGAAAAATTAGTTAAAAATTAATTACACATTAGTTAACATTATCGGAAAGTAATAGCTTATAAGTTATGGCTGAGGATTAAACAGACATTATTATAAGACAACATACTGATCAATGTTGGTGTAAAGCAACTAATGTGAACATTAAGAAATAAAAGTTTAAGCAGTGCAACAAAATAACCATGGTATATTAAAACATCAACATAGTCTAAAGAGGGTTTAATAATCTTGAAACAAATGAAGACATGAAGGATTTCTACTGTGGATGAATATTAATATTTTATAACACAATTAAGGGGAAAAAATGTCTTGTTGTAAAAGTGTAAAAGTAGCAGACTCTTCTCAAACAAGTAAATATGGGTAAGTACTTTGCTATTCTGTGCTGTAAAGATTGATTATTGATTCCAAATAGGAGAGAGGTGAAGGATGTAAGTCGAGGATATTACTGTCATGTATAAATATTCAATCATGTACATTTTCCTGGCATGGTTGATTTTCCTTATTCCAAAGTACACCAGGGGTGTGGCACGATAACATGACCCAAAAGTGTTCACTGGAGGTGAAATTTTAAAGTCTTTGGGAGATTAAACCTAACTGTTTATTTAGATACTACTATGACCCTAGTATCTACTTCCAATAATGAAAAGATAACTTTTTGTCGTTTTGTATATTTTAACTTGAAGAATATAAAGGTGTGTCTGGAAACTCTTCAGATGTGACACATCATGAAATTCTCATTTTTAATAATTTTAAGACTTAATAACAAAGCATATTTTGTGTTTTGCCAATACTATACTGAGCACCCTAACATATATGAATGAAGTTAACAATGTATGGAAACTTGGTTAAATTTTTTGACAGCTTTCCATTTTTGCATATTTAGCACCTATTGAAAAAACACATTTCGTTTCTTGTAAAAAGAAAAGTACTATATCCAAAAAGTTGAAACTTTTTGCAGGTGTTAACCTAAAGGTGGTCTACCTCTAAAAGAACCAATGTTAGGATGATTGTACAGGTTTCACATATATAGGTCTCCAAAGCAAACTCTTCAGATGTGACACATGCTCTTCAGATGTGACTTATAGCTCTTCAGATGTGACTTTTTAAAAATTTTAGTGTTTATTTTCTTGTCAAAGCTTAGAAAGGTTTATATTGCACCAAGAAAGTAATAAATAATTATAACTTGCAACATGGAAGTCATTTTTAGATGAAATAAAAGTGGCTCTTCAGATGTGACATACTTCCTTCCTGTCTAGTCAGTGTGACGTCACATCATCTTTTCCATGTTGTACGTGTACTGGTTTGCGGATTTGAACTTTAATTTCATATTTTCTACGTATTGTGATTGTTACTTCTTAACATGGTATCACCGGGACAGAAAAGAGGGACATGAGATCACAATGCCAACCTTTAATAGTAACAACCCACTGTGTATGTTATCGTGACAAGGGTAAGGGCAGCAACCATTGTGTTTTGAAAGAAGACTGTTCTCGCAGTAATATCCTAACCACTGATCAGCGAGCATAACTGTTCTTACAAACTGAAGAAAGAAAAACAAGATGGCAAGTCTGACACATCTGCTGCTGCTGCTGATACTAAGTTAGACCCTAATATATTCAACTGTAGTCTCAGAATACATTGGCCAAAGACAAGGATAAGACCAAAAAGCATTCAAGGCCTTGTAAGTCTTCCAAGCTGTCAACTAACAATAAATTAGAAGCTCTAGATCAGAAATGGTCAGAACATTTCTCAGGGCTGGAGGCAATGTTGTTGGCCAGAAGCTTTCTACCGTAACTGACCTTTTCAGAGGAGCAAAGCTATAGAGAGACAATGAGAGAGGCATTAGACTCCTTCATGGGTTGAAAGCATATCCCCGACCTGGATACAGCCACTTCAGAGGCTGATGACCTCCCCTTTGCAGGGCCAAAACTGCAACCAGTTGGAAAGATTTCAGTCAACATGCAGGGGGCTCAGTGGTGTAGTGGTTAGAATGCTCACCTTTAACCTCTGAGGTCATCGGTTCGAATCTCAGCCCAGGTACTTCATGTTGGAAAGTTGATAGTTACTTACCAATGCTCGGTGGTTTACAGAGCATAATCTTGACCAACTAGCATGACCCTGGCTGTTGAACATGATGTAAAATAAAAAATAAATCTAAATTCAGTCAACATACCGACAGATGACTGGTTATGTAAGAAGTTGGATAAACTGAACCTCACACTAGTTGAAGGCTACCCTTCTAGGAGTTTGGAGGCTACTGATTTGCAATGTAACCAGTACACCGGGACTGCCAAGTCTCAGGATTGGATATAGTTTACACACCAGCAAAGACAAGGATTCCAGTTCAATTTCCTATTGGGATTATAAATCTGCCAGACTGAACATTTTCACATCCAGGGTCAGTCCCAGCAGTTCACAACACCCATGGAATTTACAGTAGTGATGAAGGTCAAATTGATGGTTTTACACAGGGTATAAGAATCTACCAGTACTTAGATGACTGGTTGGTCAGAGCCAGATCCCACCAAACCTGTCTCCAGCATAAACATACTCTAGCAGCTCTGTGTCAGGAGCTAGGTTGGTAAACAGGAAAAAATCAGAACTGGACCCCAAACCACTTAAGCAAGTGTTCAACCTCAAACATTACCAGTTAAACCTCAAGGAGGGCAAGGTCAGACCCTGTCGCCCACAGTGCTGGAAAACCCTGAATGCAAAGATTCAGAAACTGCTCTAAAAACCAACATGTCAGGTCAAGCAGCTGATGTCCCTGATAAGGGCTACTGAAAGCTACAGAAAAACAGGTCCACCTGTGATGGCTACATATGAGACCTATACAGTGGCACCTGAAAAGGAATTGGAAGATTCCAGAATCGCTAGAAAAGGTGGTCCCTATCCCCAGGTCACTCCCTCCTCAGCTAAAGTGATGACCATATGAAGAAAATGTTCTTCAAGGTCTACCACTACACTCAGGTGTGCTCTGCCAATCTTCAAAAGAAGGGTGGGGCACTAACTTAGGAGAGCACACTATAAGAGGAACCTGCTCCCTCCCAGAAAGCAGGTTGCACTGGTCTGCTGTGGAAGGATCTGGACCCTCATGCCTTCCCACCAGTAGCCATCTTGGGCAAAGTGCTGGAGAAGTTTCAGGACTCTCTGTGCAACAGAATTATTCTGATTGCTCCAGGGTGGCCCACCATGCCCTGGTTTTGGGACCTAGTGACCATGTCAGGTCAAATTCCACTGTACCTGCCCAATCTGCTAACCCAGCCATTCAGTCACTTCCCTCACAGGATTCTACCAAACCTAAATCTCAATGTCTGGCTCCTGGAGCCTCAGTTATCAATGAGCGAGGTTTGTCTGAGGTAGTGGCAGCACGAATTGAAGCTCCTCAGAGAGTCTCAACCAAAGCAGTCTATGAGGCTAAGTGAACCATTTTTACAAAGTGGTGCCACAGTAATCAGGTGAACTTCAAGGCAAAGGTTGGTGACTTCCTGTTGAATCTATTCCAGCACAGGAAGTTGCGGCCAAGTACAGTTGATGGCAACAGGTCAGCCATTGCAGACAAACTTGGAAATGCACCCATCTATAGTAGTAAAGATGAGAATCTCACTTGTCTCTTGGTTAGTTTCCACAGAGACAGACTTAGGGGTCGGAGAGGCATCCCCTCCTGGAACATCCTGTTGGTGGAAACACAGAATGACTTTGTTTGGTGGGCCAGTGTTGCCAACTGCATTAGCAATTGTCCAATTGGTTAGAGCTCTTCAGATGTGACATGTTAAATAAGGTCAACATTTCAGAGTCCTGTTTATTCTAATATGTGACAACATATTGGAAATTGCGGACATTTGTATAAAGGATTTGCACAAGGTAAAGAATGGGGAAAACGTTGAGACAAAACTATTTAATGTCACATCTGAAGAGCAATATGTCACATCTGAAGAGCATTTGGTCACATCTGAAGAGTTCCATTGGTGTCAAACTATTCTAGAAGTGATCTTCCAATAGCCTTTTTTCTGAACTGGATTACAACTAAGTGCATTTGACTTTCATGGTAAGTCATAATAATGATCATTGATTTCATCTATCCATGTCACTGGATGTAAAATCTACATTTTGTGAAGAAAGTGTAAATTTTTAAAAGTAGGCATCCTCATTTGTATATTAGGGACTTTTTCCAATAAACTTTCATGTCTGTACACAGTTTTATATTCCCTAAAACAAAATAATATAAAATAAAGCTGAAATATTGCTTTTAAAACTATCAATCATGAAAATACATCATCATAGGTTAAACTAAACCTCTTCAGATGTGACATTTTCTGTTTCGGACAGAAACTTTTGCCTGTCATTCTGTTGAAGAAAACCATTAAAGGTTTATATTTTCAGGCATTATAATGTACATGTTGTTCCTTCTAAACAGCATCTTTGTTTGATTCTGCAGCTCCTGGTTTTTTTTTAAAGGTGGCCTCTTCAGATGTGACAGGGCGTTTCGGACAACAGAATTTAATATTTTAATTCAAATATACTCAGAGATGCATTGGGATAATGACTTTAAATCTTGATCACATTTAACCAAAGACTTTAGGCTATCATTTGACTAAAAATGTCAGTAAAAGACAAAAAAATGTTATAGTAGTGGGTGCTCCAACAAAGTCACCCAATTTTCAAACCTAAATTTGCATATCCACCAGCACATACTCAAGAGCTTGTAGTTTAAAAAGTATTGAAGGTAGGTTCGAGTTTTATATACCAAATCAAACGTGAGATAATATGCTTTCATAAAAATATTGTTTTTTAGCATTTATTAAGAGATTTATATGCAATATACACATTTTAAAACTTTGCTTTTTTCAGAGTGAACAAATTTTTGTGAAAAAATGGTGAATTTTGGTAACATATTCCTTTCTCATAAAAAAACGGCTAATCCAGTTGACCTGAAGTTGAACCATTTCATTTTATATGCTTTGGTTGGCAAGCTTGACTCAAGTTTTTGAGGGTAGGTACAAATGGGTCATGTTATCATGCCACACCCCACCAGCATTTATACGTAATTGTGTGTTAGCCTCACTATGTGGCAGAACACCTAAAAGTAGGTGAATCACTTATTTAGAAGAAATTGCCTATCTGTAATACGTTTAAAGATAAAGGGTATTGACTCATTTTAGTAGCTATTACTCAGTTATGCAAAGAGGTACAGTTGTGTAACTTCACAATGTGGTAGATCACCCAAAAGTAGGTGAATGACTTATTTAGAAGAAATTGCCTATCTGTAACACTTTTAGAGATAAAAGGCATTTGCTCATTTTAGTAGCTATTACTCAGGTATCCAAAGAGCCACAGTTTTGCAACTTTACTATGTGGTAGATCACCCAAAAGTAGGTGAATGACTTATTTAGAAGAAATTTCCTATTTGTAATACTTTTAAAGATCAAGAGTAGTGACTCATTGTAGTAGCTATTACTCAGTTATGCAAAGTTATTAGCTATCAGTTATCTTCATATTTCTGGTTTCTGTCCAATATTTTAAGTTTTCCTTCATTTATATGAGTTGACAAGCGAAATTGAGGTTATAAAGTGTCTTAACCAAAACATGGCAGTTCTGCTCAACGTATCGCTATAAAAGTCTGTAAATGGACGCAAATATGGGATAAAAGCTTGTAATTTTCTTCAGATTTGGGGTATGTTTCTAATATTTTAACTCTTCATTCCATTATATGTGTTGACAAGCAAAGAGGCGGTTTTAAAATCTCATCACAGTATTTCAGTAAAATGCTCTCGATACCGGGCCTACCGACCTGTCCCTAATAATTTCACATTTCAAAACTGGATTGCACTGCACTGCACTGCCAATATTACATTTTACAGCATGAAGCAATATGATAAGTTGAATATATTACAAGTAATTATTAACACTACAGACTACAGAGTGAGAAAAGAAAAAATTCTCCTAGTGACCTCCCTCAGTTTACTTGACCTGTGGCAAATATTCTTACACAGTTGTGATTTTCATGACTGCGTTAGGCCTAAAGGATGGGTTGGTAGGCTTGGTATCAAGATTATTTTACTGACATAACGTGTTGAGATTTTACAACCGCCACTTCACTTGTGAATCAGTTACACATATAATGGAAGTAAGAGATAAAATATTAGAAACATACCCAAAATCTGAAGAAATTATCAGCTTTTTTCCATATTTTCCCTAATTATTAAGGCCACTGGTCTATCCTGACAAATAAATTGCAAAAGAAACTTTGATTATTTCACCTTGCAAAGTTAGATTTTTACACCTTTGAGTCATATTTGGGACAGGACTATGGTGTTGCTCCTTGTGGGAACAGACACACAAACAGAGCTGACAGCCTGTTAGTTTATTACTGCAAACTTAGCCAACCGCTAGGTCTCTGAAGAAGAACTAACATGAACTTGCTGTTGCCTCTTCAGTTTTGTTATTGTAGTATTATTCAAGGGGGAATACATTATTTAACGAGCAACTGTAGATATATTTGGTATTTAGATTAACATGTTGGGACAAGGGAAGATAGAGGCACTACTCAGAAAAATGATGGAAGGTCTCCCCCATTTTCAGTATTTTGTCTGCTACCACCCAAAATAATTTTCTTATTTTTTACTTTACAATGTTAGGCTTTGTGATGATATGTAAAGACATTCACATGCAAAATGTTTTGATGACATGTAAAGACATTCACATACAAAATGTAAGGCTGCATCTGGCATTCTGTCAAATAGTTTGTGGGTCATGCATGATGTGCAAGAATGTCTCATACCTTACCACCCCACCTGTTTATGAAAAGTTTTAAAATGTACCCTTGTGTCATTTCTCACAATTCTCATTGGCATTCCTATACTCAGTTACAAAGTAAAAAGTTTCTGCTGTTAAACCGGTGTCGCTTTGTATGTGGGTAAATATTCCAGCTTTTCCAATTTGAGGTTATGTCCTTGGTATATAAAAGCTCAAGTATGATTGTAGAAAGCCATTGAGGAAAAATTATGGTTGTCCGTTCAAAGAAAAATCATTGAGTTAGCTGGAATGTGTCCAAACTTTGATCAGGCCACTAAATTGTAGACCATATGAGGATCAGTAGAAGGGCATTACTTATATTATTCACATAGTGGAGTCTTTTCACAAACTATTAAAAAGATTGTTTGTAATATTGGTGTATAGTTTAGAAGTTTATTGGGTTCATACTTGAGATGAGTTTTTAAACTCTAATGTGTCTGTTTCTATTTTGATGGATATCAAATAATTATATCTAAATTTGGATGAAAAAAAAGGATAGACACACTGGTTCAGTTTGTTGTTTCAGTGTTTGAAAGATCCATCTTTGGTTAGTATTAGATTTAGTACTTTGGTGTTTTCTTTTTCACACACCTGACATCTTTTTCACACACCTGACATCTGCCTTTGGAATGTAAAATATATCTCTTTTAGGCGGAGTTGGATAAAATAAAAACACTATTTCTCAGAGACATTAGGTGTGGATATGAGAAAATTGGAGTGTTAAAAGTCTAATTTAAAGTACTGAGAAAGGTGTAATATTGTACCAACAGTAAATATAAAAAATAATATCTAAACTCTATTTCCTATACAGTAGTTGTAAAGTTAATTTGACTCTGTATAACTTAAACTTCGTTTATCCAAAGGATGTAGTTCCAGTAAGCAATTTCTAAAATGTTATGGTTCAACTGGACCCATTTGAAGAATATTTTAGTTGTGACTCACAACTTATGATTTATCATAGCTTTCATGCTCCCTTGTTTCACTTTTCTTTCAAAGTTTTGTAGAACAGAAATATTTTTACAGAAGAGAATACTAAGATTATCTTCCTGTTTAGTGTAGCAGGATGCTTTGCAGAAAAAAGTCAGTTACTATAAAACCAGTTCTATATTTTGCATCATTTTGCCGTAATATCTTATATTAACAGAGTGATATTGGAATCCCCTGCCACCACACCAGCAGAAGAACAAGCTCCCAGTAAACCCGTCAGTAAACCTACAGGCATGGCTAGTGGTAAGTCTCTTCCCTAATTATTTGCTGTTGGTTCAATTAATTTAAAACACCCAGCCCATCCCTCACAGTATCTAGAAAATAATACCCTCTTGAGGTTTGGAATTGAAGTACCATAATTTCTGTAATATAGTGGGGCATTTATACAATAACAAAAATCCCTGGTGTAAGATTTTTACATTAGTTACAGGGGAAAGTTTTTGTCCTGGGACAAACATGTCATTAATTTTCACTCTTGGTATATTTATAAGTGTTATCTAGAAGAAACAAGACTGAAAGTTGTTTCTATCCAATAACGCGAGCGCAAAGCTATCAGACACACAGTTAGTGCACTTGGACACATCTCACAGCTGGTCTAGAACTCAGACGGTCACCCATCCAAGTAATAACGTAGCCCATTGCCACTTAACTTCAGTGAGCAGACAAATACTCATAACGCTGCACCACAATTCATGAAAGTCCAAAGACAAAATAAAACAAAAAAACAGGGGGAAAAAAGAAAATAAAAAGAGTGATTCGTAGAAGCGTGAGCTCTACTGAGGCTCACGCTTAAAGACAAAACTCAACATATCATCTTCCTGACAGTGAAATCCTATCTAAACGTTTATATTCATAACAGTGTTACAGCTTTGATATGTACCGTATATTCATTGTCAGGCACTTGCCATGTATATGGTAAGATGCTTACTTTTAAATTAGCATCATATTTGACTGAGGAATGACTGATTTTAAGTGCCCTTTGACTGCTCAACTTTGGGCTTTAAACAACCACCTTAAAATGTTTAATTAATTCGATCTCTCTATTACTTTTTTTTCGACTAACTTCCTGTTTGTGCCACAGGTAACAAACATGATTGATAGATTAATAATTCAAGGTGTTTACTACATACCCCGGCATTGGCTTCTGCTATTGTAAAAGACAGTCTCTGAGTGGGCTTTTAACTGGCAGATAGGAGATTTTCGATTGCAGATTTTCCGTTTCAGTATCCCGCAATGTAAAATTGTCCGGATTATGGGATAGTAGTGGTCGGACCGGTTCTGAAAATAAAAACCGGTTTCCGGGGCTTTGAAACTGAACAAAATCCGGTATTTCGAAAGCGTGCAGAGATATGGCAACAAATTTTATGCGAGCGTACATGAGCAATATTTCTCAAGAGGAAAAATGGATTCGCCAGATATTTTGAAGTTTGTAAACTTCATTTACCATGAATATAAAATAAAAATGTAAGCTGTTTCCTCAAATATATACATTCTTTATTGTTTTGACAAAGTATTAACCAGTAGAAAGCCTAATATAATGACATTTTCAATAACCGGTTCTTAAATATTCTTTGCGGATTTCGTCATTTCTACCAAACAAAACGAAATGCGGTATACCGGATTACCGTTCACACCACTATGGGATAGTGTTGGGTAAATCATTTATCGATACTGATGAATGGCGATATTTATTGTTTTGGGACAGGATTGCTTATACTGATGTGCCAAGAAGTGTATCAATATTGTAGTTTTATGAAAAACTATAAACTTTTACTGCGTATATTTGATATAAGTTTGTCTTGAATCCCATTGTTTTTATCTCAAACTTGTTATAATTTTCTTTTCACTTCCTTCAATAACCATCTAATACAAGTGTTTGTATTAAACAGACTGTTTCTAGAAACAGAATTGCAAAGGAAATTGACCACATTATTAGTAGTTAATTCAGTTCACATTGACAGCACACAATTGAACAATTTCATTAAAAAATGCATTAAGAGTTTGACTTAGCATCTACAAAATGAGTAAAAATGCTCAAAACAGTGTCCAGAACAATTATCCACTGCTGAGTGCTGACGTTAGTGATGACTTGAGAAAAACCAATCACAGAATGCCTTATCATTCATTTGATGTTGACACACCAACATATCACATGTACGTAATTTTAAAGTTAGTTATTCCATTGAATTGGCCATTTGGTTAACTGATGTCACATTTTTTCAAAGCTCAGGTGACATTTATATTTAGTAAGAAACAGTGTCATCTCTTAATTATCTGCAGCAACATCGGTTTTCTGCAGTGCTGGACTGTTGCCTGTAATTAACATTCCAGGAAAATAATCAATAGGGGAAAAAGTCAATTTGTGATGGTAATTCATGGCAGAGCTTGTGTTGTGCGCTAATTATAAACACTCCAGATGGGTTCTCTATTTACAAGGAGGTAGCTGATTGGACAATGTAGGAGATATGGTGAGGGATGATTTGTAACACGGCAACTGATTGGCTGATGGGGAGGCTAGTCTGGAGGTGTGGCATTGAGAAAACTGGCTGAGGTCCAGTTTTTTTCACATATTGATTGCTGTTCATCCAGTATTTTTGTTTTGCTCAGGTCATTGCTGACGTCAGTAGTAAACACCAGTGCTGCTGTTTTATGCATTTTTACTGTTCTTGTGGTTTGATAAGTTAATCTCTTACGGTGTTTTTGTCCCAATTGCAATAATAAATAATAAAATATCATAAACTGAGGAAGTATCAAGATTAAACTGTACATTTGGACAGAATTGTGTTGGTGAAATGTTGTAGTAGCCCATTATAATTGAAGACCATTATCACTGCTGCCTTGTTGGTAGGACAGTGTATCTTATTCCACAGTTTATATTCAGAAGTAGAGCAGAAATATCTTTATAGGGATCTAGGATATTTTATACTCTAAAGTGTTTAGTAGGATTTGTTGAATTGATCACAAGTAATCATGTCAAAATGTGAGTCCATACGAGGTGAGTTAGTGGAATAATCTTTTTTTTTTCTCATTCTAGTAAAGCAAATTAATATAAAAAATTGTGCAGTGTGTTTGTATTATTGTACTGATATGGCTAATATAATATGTATATCCAGATAGATTTGTACCAGTATTTTGTGAATAGGGTATTTAATACTATTTATAATCTTGTCTGCAGGGTCATGAGGATTGCTACAAACCAAGCATGTAGCACTTGATTTATAAATAGTAACACAGTTAATTTACTGAAATGCAGTTCATAGTAGATAGAAATCTCTCATTTTAACCTTTTAGCAAAACAAGGTCTCCAGGCAGATAGACAGCTATAGTTTTTGGAGTCAATATAATTTATTCACTGCCTGGTCCTGAGCCTCCCTCTCAATTTGTAAATTTAAACACATTTCAAGACAACTTAGCAGTGTGGGGTTAACACACCTCTTAAGGTTGTAGATTCCAGTTGTTGCCCTGTAGTATAAAGTAAAACATTGTTAGTTGCTACATAATCTGTTAGCTTGCTGATGCTTGATGGTTTACAATTTACATTGTAGAATCTTTATCAAGTAGCTTAGACTGCAGTTTCTGTGTCTATGATATATTTATATGAAAATTAACTGCAAATCTGTGTTTGCACTTGCACTTTTGTGCATTTATTCCCAATTTAAGAAGATCATGGGGTACTGCATTTTTTAGGACTGTGGATATAAGATTATTAAGTTGCATATTTCAATAACAGGAGTTTAGATAGCTTCAGACATGTACATAGATTAATATATAATTTTGAATTTTTCACATATGATTGTTCAGGTCCAGATAAAGTTGTAGCTACTGACAAGCTGATGACGTGGACCCGTGATGATGCAGTTAAGGTCAGATCACAGTCCAGCGGGCCCCTCTCATACGAGATCATCTCCGTACCCACAGCATTTGCCAGAACTGTCCAGAAATTACCCAACAGTCCAGCCATGGGTAAGAACTGTCTGAAGCTCATAATACAAGTGACTATATGAGAGATCCGAAATTAAATACACAGTACAGCATATATAAATTATAATTTTAATAAAACTATTAATAATATGAATTATTAATATATAATACAGTAACTTAGAAACTATTTTGATCTAATGATGAAATATCATGGTTTTCTGTCTTGTTTTTCTAGGTGCCATAAAGTAATTTTTGTATCATTTCAAATGGAGTGTGTAAGTAGTAAGAATGAACTAAGGATAATTTGTAAAGGTTCAGTTGTTATGTCATGTGAAAGTTGAATCTTATAATCTTTTTTTCACCTCGAAATGGATGCTCAATTTTTGTTCTACCTACAAGATAATCAGTCCCTCTCAGTTTCAGATAGGTCTTTTCCATATCCATTATCCAGTAATTTTCTCAACTTTCTGGACTGGGTTGGGTTTTCCTTTTAGCTACTAGTATTCTGTAATATCAGCTTTTAATTGTATCCACCGGATAGCATCCGGTGGATACTATGGATTTGACTTCGTTACGCCTACGCCGCCGCCGCCGCAGTGTGTAGAGAGATTTCACCGTTACCGCTCTAACGAAAAAAATATTATAGCTAGCCTTCTCAAATTTGCAGGATATATTCATAGCCATAAAATCTTGCCTGGGAATATTTTTGGCCTCATTTTGAAAAACAAGATGGCCGCCATGGGCGTTTTTCGACTTTAAACAAGGACTTTTGGTGGCCCTCTAGAGCAAAGGGTATTATAGGCAGAGATCTCAAATTCGCAGGATATGTTCCTCATTATGAAATCTTGACTGGGAATATTTTTGGCCTCATTTTGAAAAACAAGATGGCCGCCACAGGCGTTTCTTTGCAGTCATGAAAAGTGCTTATATCTCCCTTATTATTGGTCCTAGAGGTTTGGGATAGTAAACCAACCTATAGGAAATCATGGGCTGGGAATCTTTTGGTGTGGTCAGATTTGACCTTGGACCCCTCCTTCAAGGTCAAACGAGGATAGCCAAACTTAAAAGTGCTTATAACTCGCTTATTATTGGTCGTAGAGGTTTGGGATGGTAAACCAACCTATAGGAAATCATGGGCTGGGTAACTTCTGAGGTGGTCGGATTTGACCTTGGACCCCTCCTTCAAGGTCAAATGAGGATAGCCAAACTTAAAAGTGCTTATAACTCGCTTATTATTGGTCCTAGAGGTTTGGGATGGTAAACCAACCTATAGGAAATCATGGGCTGGGAATCTTTTGGTGTGGTCAGATTTGACCTTGGACCCCTCCTTCAAGGTCAAACGAGCATAGCCAAACTTAAAAGTGCTTATAACTCACTTATTATTGGTCGTAGAGGTTTGGGATGGTAAACCAACCTATAGGAAATCATGGGCTGGGAATCTTTTGGTGTGGTCGGATTTGACCTTGGACCCCTCCTTCAAGGTCAAACTAGCATAGCCAAACTTAAAAATGCTTATAACTCGCTTATTATTGGTCCTAGAGGTTTGGGATGGTAAACTAACCTATAGGAAATCATGGGCTGGGAATCTTTTGGTGTGGTCGGATTTGACCTTGGACCCCTCCTTCAAGGTCAAACAAGCATAGCCAAACTTAAAAGTGCTTATAACTCGCTTATTATTGGTCGTAGAGGTTTAGGATGGTAAACCAACCTATAGGAAATCATGGGCTGGGAATCTTTTGGTGTGGTCAGATTTGACCTTGGACCCCTCCTTCAAGGTCAAACGAGCATAGCCAAACTTAAAAGTGCTTATAACTCGCTTATTATTGGTCCTAGAGGTTTGGTATGGTAAACCAACATATAGGAAATCATGGGCTGGGAATCTATTGCTGTGGTCGGATTTGACCTTGGACCCCTCCAAGGTCAAACGAGGATAGTACACAAAATCATGTGCTGGGAATCTATTGCTGTGGTCGGATTTGACCTTGGACCCTCCATCAAGGTCAAGCGAGGATAGCCAAACTTAAAAGTGCTTATAACTCGCTTATTATTGGTCCTAGAGCTTTGGAATGGTAAACCAAAATCTAGGAAATCATGGGCTGGGAATCTTTTGGTGTGATCGGATTTGACCTTTGGCCCCTCTTTCAAGGTCAAATGAGGATTGCCAAAATTAGTGTTTATATCTTGCTTATTCGTATTCCTAGAGGTTTGCAGTGTCACACCAACCTATAGGAAATCATGGGCTAAGAATCTTTTGATATGATCAGATTTCACCTTGGGCTTCTCCTTCAAGGTTAAGCGATGTTAGAATGGCTTTGGTGAGTTTTCTTCTGGTGGATACAATTTGCATCGGTTCTCCGATGCGATAGGTCTAGTTGTACTTGGTTGTGTGATTGGTTCCTTGAAAATATTTAGTTCTTACTTTAGACAGTTTGTATAACACTCCCTCAGGCCTGGGGCGAGTACAAGTACTTGTACTTGCAATTTAAAAGTACTTGTACTTGAGTCTTGAGACCAGTACTTGTACTTGTATAACACTCACAGTCACTCAGGCCTGGGGTGAGTACAAGTACTTGTACTTGCAATTTAAAAGTACTTGTACTTGAGTCCTGAGACCAGTACTTGTACTTGCAACTTATCAATATACTTGTATTTGGCTCCATGTACTTGATCCCTGCACTCCATACCTTCAAACTTGAATTAAAACATTTATACAAGAAAATTAGTCCCAAAACACACCTGGACCAGTCTTATACATGTATTAGGATAATTTAAAACATTATGCAGATGGTTTTCATAATGGTTGTAAAATGTTTTTGGTATACGTTTGACACATAAGGTGATCAGGAGCCTAAGAAAAATTATTCTGATGAGACGGGTTGATTATATAATGAAGTAGGAGTATCTTTTAGCTCAGACAACCAAATGGTAATCTGAAAAATTGAAAATAATAATACAGAATTCCAGTCTGACGAACTTCGATTCACCTGTTTTATTTTATATTATACATATTTAAAATAAGTAATAATTTAAATAATTTATAAAATTCACTCCCATAACATTACAGTAGATACTGTGAGAGTATAGCCAGTTTGAGTGAAATTGAGATTTAATTGAACCAGCTTGAAGTTTGAACATCAGAAAATACTCTGTTTTGTATGTTTAAATGGAAGTTGGCCATTACCAGAAGAATTTCCTGTGGTTATTGAAGGTTTTATAAATTTAAAATTAATTTATATAATATCCACATGAAATAGAGTATAATACACACTATAATAGTTTCTGTATTTCCTTCAAGAGAGTTTTGGATCATAGAATGTTATACTTTTTTTTAAATATCCTATTAAAAATAAACTCTGAAGTCCAAAATGCAAATGCTTATAAGCTCAAGAGGAGAAGAAAACAATTCCTGCAGGAATATTACACTTCCAATATTCCCTGTGGGATATTTTGCTCAATTATTTCTTTTCAGCTGTAAAGCGTGGTGGAGAATGGAAGAAATGGACATACCAACAGTATGCAGATGATGTGAACACTGCATCCAAGTCCTTCATCAAGGTGAGACAGTGCACTGTTATATAGAGTAAGAAATAAAAAATTCGCCACATATCTGAAATTCACCGCAAGTGAAAATAATAATAAAATAAACGAATTGAAGCAGGGATGTCACGACTCCAAATATTTCATGTCGGCTAATCGCCAAGCGCTATTCGTGTCGACACCGAATAACCGTCGAATTTATAAAACAACCAAAAATCTTAAGTTTCATATTGTAAAAAGCATTGAAAACGATAAATACATTAAGTAAAATGAAAATGTATGTATATAATCTGTAAAATTAAATAAATTTGCCATTTTCCTGCAACTTTTACTTCGTTTATTTCAGACAGGAAGTGGGCGATATAAGAGGTATAAGGTACTTCTGGTTTTACGTGAATGCATAAACAATGTACAAAATGTGGCTGTTTTTAGATTTTAGCTTATTTTATGTGACAATGTGGGCATATTTTATGGATTCAAACCTTCTGCCATCTTTTACACTACATTGAGCGATTATTCTGACTTTAAAATATGAACCGCTAAATAGCACTATTCTAACCGTTGTCGATTAGCCGGCTAGTTGTGATGACCCTAAATTGAAGTGAGATTTGTTAAATGTTAGTAGATTAAGGCTTTGTGAACTGAAAAAATACCAAGTTTAAGCCAAAATATCATCTCTTTTTTTTTCTTCATAGAATTAAGTAAGGTTTTAGAGGTGGCGAATTTTAGATTTCTGGGTAATTTTAGATTCCTTAGTCTAATGGTTTGTTTGTTATATATGCACTTCAGAGATATAGTAAGGTTAGGATATTAACTGATTTCATTCTTAACTAGAAAGCATTGATAGAACACAGACCTCTACTAGGGCAGACAAGTTTCCCCGTATTACAATTTTACCCAAATAATGAAATTGGGACTGTTGAGAATTTGGGATTTTTTATTATTATTATTTTATTTTTTAAAATTATTTTTGTATCCAGAACACCATGAAATGTAAATCTATAAGCAATAAACATTGAAACAGTAATTGTTCATGATTAAATCCTTGTAGTCTGTGTGCATTAATCCCTTTACTCTTTTTATTACACATATAATAATTGTGGATAATCATTAAGCCTCATTCTGACATGAAGAGAAATCCCAGAGAACGAAATTAATGCATTGATAAGTATTGATATTCCTCCCCTCCAATCAGGCATGTCATTTCATAATGAGCAGAATAAAGCTCTCGACTAATCATTCATATGCAGAAATCAATCACGTTCTGTAGGTAAGTATAAAAGCTAGCCAAAATTCCTTAAGTTTTGATGACCTTAGATTTGTACAGTAGATTTATCAGATTTAGACTGTAATCCACTTCCTTTCTCTGTATTCTGTAACTGCCCTTATTGATAGTTTTTACCCCACAGCCCTTAAGGGCTGTCAGGGTATTGTTTTCACTGATGGTGTCTGCGTGGGCTGGCGGGCGGCGGGATAAAGTTTGTCCGGGCTATATCTCAGAAACCGTAAGGTGTAAGAAGTTGATACTTGGTAGGGACATTGGTTAGGAGGTGTAGGTGTGCAGCATCATAGTCTGACCTTGATTTGACCTTTGACCTTGCCGTAGTGACCTTGAACTATACAATCTTGTCCGGGCTATATCTCAGAAACCGTAAGGTGTAGGAAGTTGATACTTGGTAGGAACATTGGTTAGGGGGTGTAGGTGTGCAACATCATAATCTGCCCTTGATTTGACCTTAGACCTTGCCGTAGTGACCTTGACCTTTAAAATTTTGTCCAGGCTATATCTTGGAACCGGTAAGGTGTAGGAAGTTGACCTTGACCTACGAAATCATGTCTGTGCTATTTCTTACAAATGATAAAAAATATATGATTATGATACAACCAAAGCTTAGTATATTAGCTATAGAATGTGATGCAATAACAAGCCCAAATGAAAAAGGTAAATTTGCTGCATCATTTGAGGATTTGTAAATTTTGTCTTGACACTTGATAGGGACATTGGGGGGCCATGGTGGCAGAGTGGTAACACTCTCGCCTCCCACCTCTGAGGCCGGGGTTCGATCCCTGTGACGGCCTTAAGTGGGAAAGCTGGTAGTTGCTTGCCGTTGGTCGGCAGTTTGCAGTACACAACCCTAGCGAACTATATGTACTGGTTTCCTCTGCCCTTCCAACTACCCGTCGTGATATGACCTGTACAGTGTTGAAAGCGACGTAAAACCCCAAATAAATAAATTGATAGGGACATTGGTTAAGGGGTGTATGTAAATGTATGTGTGCATCATGGTGCAACCATTTTGCTCTGCCAAAGTGTGTTCAGCTGCCATATTGAAGACATCTTTCTCTTATGACAAGGATATATGGATTGCGGTGACTGATTATTATGTGCAATTTTACATAATTATGCTATTTCCATTGACAGCTATTTCCAATTAATAAATTTTACAGCTTCATATTTTTAGTTTACTGATTAATGCTGTCATCTTGCTATTGAATTGTCTTGTTTTAGTACTTTATCTTTACGTACATTTTCTTTCTCTTAGATGTTATTTTCTCTTCTTAAACATTATTTAGATCTTTATATAAGTGACACTGTGCTGAAAGTATTCCGGTCTTTGTACTGTTTCACTACTATATGTCGTGGTTTGGAAAACTATTTCCCCAGGCTGTGGGGTACGGGCATCTTTGATGCTATTTTGTTTTCTTTCAATATTTGTGGAATGTACATGACACTAAATATAAATTTAGGCATCATCATGACAAAAGTGGCATAGTTACATTACAATATCACCAAATGTTTTTGTGATAAACAAACCGCTAATATTATTTCAGTGTTATGAGGCATCGGTGACTCATTGTAACCAAAGATTACATGGAAGTTTAGAATATAAACTTTCTTTTAAAATAAAACAAAATGATATTTTAATAAAATTTGGCACATTTTGCCATTGGAAAAACTGTAAATTTTAATACAAACCAGAAATCCATATTTTTGTGTATTTGGGGACATTTATTGCAATTTCATAGAGAGGAAATGTCCATTTTGATTGGGGGGTACTAAAACGTGGAGTCCTGGAATCAGATGGTTTTGCATTGGTGACCTCCCATTGTACACATTATTGCTACTAACCTATCCCCAGTTAGAAGTTATATTACTCCTGTTGTAGCCTTGCTTGAGACTCAAATTTGCATGATATCTTTTCAAACATGCACACAGATATTTGTTATTCATAAAGCACTCATACATATTAAGAGATAGAAGCTAATAAAGACTGTATATCACTCTAATAGTACATGTATGAGTACATTATAGAAACTCATTATCTGAACTGAAAACTTTCCCTAACTGCAAAGAAACTTAAGCCTTCAGCAAGGCTACTCCTGTTTTAATTTGGAAGCCAAAACAGCATGCCCATTGTGTGTTTAATTTTCTAAGTGGCAGGATGGCAGAATTGGAAATTTGTCATTTGTAGTCCACTTTCTCGCACTGATTTAGTCCTGGTGACTCTGTAAATTAATTCCCGAATTCGGTATCTGGATGTGGGAGTTTGTCTAAGTATTCTTTAAAATTGCCAATTATTGAGGCTTTGTAGAGGTTTGAACTCTTGAGTATTCTTGAAGATATTTTCTGTTTTTTTTGCAGCTTGGTTTGGAACCCTACCATGGTGTTGCTATCATTGGTTTCAACAGTCCAGAATGGTTCATCTCTGATCTTGCTGCTATACATTCAGGGTGGGTAACTTCAAATTTAGCCTGACTATAGAACTAGAATCTCTGTAAACCAACTTTCTATTATCTGAATATTCCATTATTTGAACTCGGCTCTAACGTCCGTGTTGTTTAATACTCGAGTAACTCTTCCATTTCAGGAGCCTTTCATTATCCAAGCACGATCCCACTTTCCCCCTGCATTCAAATAATAGACGTTCTACTGTAATATTGGTGGCCACAGTAGCAGAGTGGTAGCCCTCTTGCCTCCCACCTCCGAGATTAGAGTAGGAATCCCGGCCTGACCTCAAGTGGGAAAGCTGGTAGTTGCTTGCCGTTGGTCGACAGCTTACAGTACAGAAACTTGACCAACTGTATGTACTGGTTTCCTTTGCTCATAAAACTGTCTGTCGTGATATGACCTTTACAATGTGCTGAAAGCGACATTAAAATTCAAATAAATAAATACTGCAATATTGTTGAAAGAAATTTTTAAAAAATAAATTAAGTATAAGACAGTTTCCATATTGTTTCTGCAGCTCTCATATCAAACAGTTTAGCTACTGTGTATATAGAATCCTTTTTGTAACAGTCAGAGACAGCAATTAAGGTTTCTACAGGTAAATACTTTATGTGTGGAATTTGGAAACCAAGTTAATATGTCCATTACTCAGATTGGAAGACAGTTTATGCCAAGTATATCACAGAATATAATGGCAGGGACTCGGAAATTTGTCTTCTGTTTTCAACTTTTGAAGTTCTGGGGAGTACACACCTGACAGCCTGATCACCAACACTGCACATTGAGACTGAAGTGGTTGGAAATCTGAAAAGGAGGATTTTGTTTGTCAATAAAAAAACCAAACTAATTATTTGCCCTATACAACAAGGCATTTTGTTTTTTTACCTTATGAGCACAACTTAATCCAAATAAGTTTACAAACTGACACCTGTTGCAGTTTTTCTGGGCCTGAGTCACACACCTAATTTGATTGTATAGAGGTTATTATTTGCAGTATCAAATTTGTTATATTTGCTTTACTTTCATAGGAAATACTGTATTTAGTTCTGTAATTAATTCTCAGATGAAGACTTCATTTTTGGCTCTTCTTTTGCTATATAGTCTTATATTTTTATGAATTGGTACACTTATGCCAAAAGATTTGGATTTCTGGATTATTCAGTCAATTTAGACATACTTGTTGAGGTGGATGCATGAGATAATAAAAGAAATGGTTCTCAAATTTTAAAAAGTGACTCGTCTTAATTTATTGTATTTAGCATTATTATATTCACAAATGGCAGATTTTTGTGCATAGCCAACCATATAAGATCATGTATAATGGCTTTTATTATGGTTATGAACAGCTTAAAAATAAGTATTTTATTTGAGTGGATATTTACATAGATGTGATAAGTTATCGATGTGTGTATTGTACTTAAATTTGGGTTTTGTCCAGTAGTACATAAAGACTTGGCTCACTTTGACATCTGATCATATAGTTTCAGACGAGTTGTTAAATCTCTGTTTATCAGCCGCTTATAGAAGTTATATTGTATGTATAAATACATATTGCCGCAAAGAAACACTACCTGTTAAAAGTAAATTGTCCATACAGGGATATTGATTTCCTTAAAAATAGCTCTACTAAAGCCAATATTTTCTTTTTATAGTTTCACACATACACAAATTGTTTGCTGGCAAATTAAGCTGTTGGTCAAATAGTACAGTTCATCAAAAGTAACCGTCATAATAATAAACCATGAAATACTGCATTTTTGTAAGCTATAGAACAGGAAAATAAGTTCGAGTTGTGCATATTTTTATATTTATCACAAGAAAAAAAAAAAAACAATGGGATTGTGTATTTTGTCTTTTAAGGTGACATATAATTTAAAAATATTCTTCACAAGGGTTATCGTACATGTATTATCCGCCATTTTGTATAAATAATTAGTATTATAAGTCCATCTTTACAAAAAGAAAGTAAATTAAAAGCTGTGAAATACATGTATATCCACGTTAATATGCACCAGTGAATGCAGAAGCTTCAATTTAACTTGAGATTTCTCTGCCATTTTTATATGGATTTCAAAGCAACAAAACAAACAGAATTTGTGTTAAATTACTAAATATTACAAATAACGGTATCCTAAAATCAAATTTTACCCCACAGCCCTTAAGGGCTGTCGGGTTATTGTTTTCACCCATGGTGTCCGGATGGGCGGGTGGCGGGAAAAAGTTTGTCCGGGCTGTATCTCAGAAACCGTAAGATGTAGGAAGTTGATACTTGGTAGGAACATTGGTTAGGAGGTGTAGGTGTGCAACGTCATGGTCTGACCTTGATTTGACCTTGCCGTAGTGACCTTGAGTTTGAAAATCTTGTCCGGGCTATATCTTGGAAACCGTAAGGTTTAGGAAGTTGATACTTGGTAGGGATATTGGTTAGGGGGTGTAGGTGTGCAACATCATTGTCTGACCTTGATTTGACCTTTGACCTTGCCATAGTGACCTTGACCTATAAAATCTTGTCCGGGCTATATCTCAGATACTGTAAGGTGTAGGAAGTTGATACTTAGTAGGGACATTGGTTAGGGGGTGTAGGTGTGCAACGTCATGGTCTGACCTTGATTTGACCTTGCCGTAGTGACCTTGACCTATAAAATCTTGTCCGGGCTATATCTCGGAAACCGTAGGAAGTTGATACTTGGTAGGGATATTGGTTAAAGGGTGTAGGTGTGCAACGTCATGGTCTGACCTTGATTTGACTTTTGACCTTGCCGTAGTGACCTTGACCTATAAAATCTTGTCCTGGGTATATCTCGGAAACCGTAAGGTGTAGGAAGTTGATACTGAGTAGGGACATTGGCAAGGGTGTGTAGATGTAAAACGTCATGGTGTGACCTTATTTGACCTTGCCGTAGTGACCTTGACCTATAATGCCTTGTCAGGGCTATATCTGGGAAACCGTAAGGTGTAGGAAGTTGATACTTGGTAGGGACATTGGTTAGGGGGTGTAGGTGTGCAACGTCATGGCATGACCTTGATTTGACCTTGCCGTAGTGACCTTGACCTATAAAATCTTGTCCGGGGTATATCTCAGAAACCGTAAGGTGTAGGAAGTTGATACTTGGTAGGGATATTGGCTAGGGTGTGTAGATGTAAAACATCATGGTGTGACCTTGATTTGACCTTGCCGTAGTGACCTTGACCTATAATGCCTTGTTTGGGCTATATTTTGGAAACCATAAGGTGTAGGAAGTTGATATTTGGTAGGGACATTGTTCAAGGGTTATATGTGTGCAACGTCATGGTGTGACCTTGATTTGACCTTTGATCTTGCATATCTGATGCTATTTTTTGTCTCTACGAGGATATCTGATACTATTTATCTCTCTTATATCTATGTTATATCTTTTTACTTGAATCTTGGTTGTTGCACCTTGGGTGTCTTTTGGTGTAGATTAAGCACGGTTAAAGTCATATTAGAAGTCATTAACTGTTTTATTTTTGCAACTTCCCATTGTAACAGATGGTATTGCATCAAGTGAGCCACAGGTTTTGCCCCAATTCCACATAAAAGCATGTATTGCTACATCTGTATGTATGGGTAATATTCAAAACATCCAAACTATAATTCGACCATACAAATGAAAATCAAAATGGGAGAAGTCTTAAAGCTTCATAATTTTTAGTTTACTGAATTGGCTTGTGTTAATACCTATTCTTTACATACAATTTCTTTCTCTTAGATGTTATTTTCTCTACTTAAACATTATTTGGACACTGACACTGCTCTGAAAGTATCCCAATCTGTGTACTGTTTCACTATTTCTATATCTCATGGTAATGCTGGGAGATCGCTTGGATTTTACCTGTCGATGTTCGTATCGGCAACTTGTAAACAAAGTTCGAACATTTCCGATCATGGAGTCGAAAGTGTAAACCAGACAGAAAAATAAAATATTAAATTATAAACCAGAAAATACACACACAGTACCACAAATATAGCTGTAATATAACCTAAAAGCCATTCACAGACGTCTCTTTACTAACAGACCAGGCTTGATGTATCTTGACTTTTGATTGGCTAATTTTATGATTACCTTGACAACGGTGGGAAAACCCAAAGGTATTTCTATTTACGTTATTCATGGCTAGTTCTGTGATTTTAACTAGAATATTTCAGATTTTTACAAAATATTATTAAGGTTAGCATTATATTGTGATCAAAAGGCTTCAAAGAAATGAATTAAGCAATCATCGGTTGTACTTAAAGTTTACCGATCATTGATTGGCATTGAGCCAGCGAGCGATAATACCGAAGTTTGCAAACATCGTCCCAGCACTATCTCATGGTGTTGAAAACTATTTTCCCAGGCTGTGGGGTACGGGCATCGCTGATGATATTTTTAAACCTAGTGTTTAAATGTTATTAACATCTATTTTTCAGATAATTTTTGTTTCTCTCATGCATATTTGACTGGTATATATAATTTTTTCTAACAACAGTTAAACCATTTTAAGTCTGAAATCAGGGCAGAAAAAATACTATAGCGAATTAACCTGAAATTCCAGGTTACATTGTAAATTTCAATGGAACTTATCCTCCAATGACCCGATACTTTCTTCTATGTAAAAGAGATTCTTCTTATCAGATTTGTATTCATAATAATTTGACTGTATAATTCTGGTTGGACCATTTCCAGAAATCTAAACCGATTTCCCTGGAAATTTCTTGTATTTTTCCACATTTCCTGCTGGTGTAGTAAAACCTTACATGTAGTTTAAAAAAAGCAACTGAGAAATTTGATGCTTAAAAAAGTCCATTTATATCCTATATGACATCAGAATCTGAAATATATCATTCAACTTTTGCAGTTTTTATCTGGAATTTTTTTAGATAGAAAATTGGAGCATGGTACTGGTCCAGAGAGTATTTATAGTACATTTCTTGTACATTTTAACCAGAGTGACAAGCTGTCCAGGCCATGTTTGTTAACAAAAATCAGGTGAAAACTAGATACTCCAGCAACCATTAATTATTGTGTATTTCCCTTAACACGTGGGTCGGGTTTTCCAAATCTGTGTTTTAAACATAATTTTCAAAGATTTTAATGTTTTGATTTGATAAATTTGTTACACCAGCCCCCAGACATTTACTTTAATGCTACTTAAAGTTGGTAACAACTTAAATATGGGTTCTCTCATTCAGGTCAGTTGTTGCACAATAGACACCAGGATCCTTTATTCTTCCTGAGTCATGCCTCTAAAAAGGATCCGAATAGTTTCCGAACTTTCCTTGTTGAGAGTCTTAAATGAAGTCTCCAGATGTCTATGCTCTGTCAGCAAATGTGAGTCATATTCCTAATGCATGTTTGATATTGCGCGTAACATTACTAGTGTCCCATATAATTTTTTAGGGGCTTTGCAGTAGGTGTCTACACCACTAACTCACCAGAAGCCTGTGAGTACGTCCTGGCAAACTGTGAAGCCAACATTTGTGTGGTGGAAAATGACCAACAGCTGCAGAAAATACTCAAAGTGAAGGAGAGACTGCCCCACCTAAAGGCAATAATTCAGTATGATGGAGCTTTAAAGGACAAATACCCCAATGCTTATACAGTAAGTAGCTGGTGGAAGAATTTTGGGGCTTGTTGCTTATGAAATATACTAAATGTATGTGTCAGTTTGGTATAGTAAGAAATCTAAAATTAGCCGGAATCCTAAAATTTGCCACCTAACACCTCAGTTAATTCTATGAAGTAAATGATGCTTTGCCTTAAACTTGGCATATTTCTGTTCAAAAAGCCTTGTTTTACTATACATTCAACAAATCTGACCTCAGTTCATCCTTTGTATTTGTGTTTCCACATGTGGCGAATTTCAGATATGTGGCGAATTTTAGATTTCTTACTCTTAAGAATTAGAGTTGTATGACAAGTGAAAACAAAACAGAAAGTAGTGATAAAGTTTGAGAATGAAAACATACATGTTACGGCCCATTCACTCTATTCTGTGTGGTTGTAACAACTTGTATAGTGTAACCTCTATTGTCCGATCCGCTTAGGAGAGTAACAATTTGGTCGGATAATAGAAAGGTTGGATAATAGGAAGGTCAAAATAACAGCTTTAAATGGAATTGAGAGAGTGGGCTTGAGGTTGAATAACTGAATATTCAGATAGAGGGTTGGATAATAGAGGTTCTACTGTATTTGAATTTGGGTTCACAATCTTATCCTTATTGTTTCACAGATGGACGTCGTGTGTGGGTAGTGCAAATTTAAAAATGAGACACAACACCCCACCCCCTCCCATAGAGCAATACTCATCCCCAACCACCCTTCATGCCTGCCTGCTTGTATATTTTAAAACAGCTTGTGTGAGATTATAACTACTATTTCAAACATTTAAAAAAAAATCTGTTGGACGCATTTAGGGACATCACGATTACAAATATTTCATGTCGGCTAATCACTTAGTACTATTCGTGTCAACACTGAATAACTGTCAAATTTATAAAACAACCGAAAAACTTTAGTTTCATATTGTAAAAAGCGTTCAAAACGATAAATATGTGAATTCAA
The DNA here is from genome assembly GCA_964017235.1 of Sabellastarte sp. h YS-2021. Taxonomy (NCBI): domain Eukaryota; kingdom Metazoa; phylum Annelida; class Polychaeta; order Sabellida; family Sabellidae; genus Sabellastarte; species Sabellastarte sp. h YS-2021. The sequence goes on from OZ024928.1 coordinate 44,588,151, forward strand.
AATTAATGAAAATATATGTATGTAATCTGTAAAATTAAATAAATTTGCTGTTTTCCTGCAACTTCTGCTTCTTTTATTTGAGACAGAAAGTGGGCGATATAAGTTGTAATGGTACTTCCGTTTTATGTGAATGCATAAACAATACAGAAAACGTGGCTGTTTTGGGGTTTGAGTGGAACTTAAACAATACAGAAAACGTGGCTGTTTTTGGGGTTTGAATGGAACATAAACAATACAGAAATGTGGCTGTTTTGGGGTTTGAATGGAACATAAAAGGTTTTAGCTTATTTTATGTGACAACATGGACATATTTTATGGATTCAGACCTTCTGCCATCTTTTTGAAAATATGAATCGATAAATAGCACTATTCTAACTGTTGTCAATTAGTCGGCTAGTCGTGACGGCCGTTGACGCATCCTACCTTAATATGATTCCCAACTTATTTACATTTATAAAACCTATTGGATACTTCTAAAACAGGAAATGCATCATGCCATAAATGAACTCCGATAAATTAAATATTTTGTTCTAGTGTTGTGGTTGAATGCGAATTTTAGAACCAGTTACCAAAAGTGAAAATTCGGCGAAAAATCAGATGTGTTTGATTTAGTAAACACAAAGACAACTTTTCAAATATGTACCTGATCTATAACTCGCATATAAATATGAACTGTGAAGTGCTTATTGGAGAGCTGTGAGGACAAAACGTCTGATAGGTTGACAGAATATTATAAAATACATGCAAAATATTTGTTGTTGTTTAATATTTTAGTAAACCTGTGTTAAATTAATGAATATATGTGGAAACCGGCTTTGATTAGAAGAAAAATGAACGTAACCGAATCTGTCTTTCGGTCGACAAATAGGTTTCCAGTTTCCCATGTTCAACTCCATTTTGCACTCGTGTAGCTCATGAGCAGTGTGACCTAGGTATAAAGTACATGAACATAAGCTTGTATGTATGGAAAAGTAATATATTCACATTGATCAGTTGATTATTTGAAATTATTGGATGCCACATTGTCAACAACAAATCTATTGTGTCCATCCCACATCTGCTATTAAATCTGTTCAATATTAACTGACATGTGGACAAAAATTGGTTCTGAAATTTAAAAAGACATAAGACTATTTTGTCGACGGTGAAATTTACACAAAATGTTTTTGATACTTTATCAGATGTGTGGTGAACAACATAGTATATGTTGTAAATGCACAAAGTGAAATACACTGTACATCAGAGAGACTTGAAAAGAATATAGTAAAAGGATAAATAAACAGATAGTTTCAGCTACAAATACAGACAACAGACCCACCCCAGTCTCCAGATACATGTATTGCCATATTAAATTCTTAGAACTCTAGCGGAGCACTCCAAAGTTTAAACCAAAATGAGACAGTAAAATGGAGAACACAGGAACTGCCTTGAATCCCCAAAAGTCAAAATACACCCTCTAGCACCACTAGGTATCAAGTAACACGTTTCCCACTTTTGAGTTATTGGTTTGAGTCCTGGCCCGACATGAAATGGGAGAACTTGTGGTTGTTTACTGTAGGGGTGTTGCGGTAGCGATTTTTTCCTTCCGGTTTAACGTCTGGCACTTCCCGGTCGGTTACCGGTTAACCGTCTCTTATTCAACAAAACATGAGAACCAAATAGTTTCCATACTTTAATCAGGAATTCTGCTAACATGATACAGATGTGTCCTCGATTCTGATTGGCTAATCGACAAACTATGTGGTTTGCTTTGAATTATCGCTCATTATGGTTGTTATTTTACTGTAAAAAGCAAAGAAAAGCGGATTATGACATTTATTTTGTGTGTGAGGTTAGTAAAATTACTTTACATTGACCTTTAAGCGGAAAACCGGTAGCTGAATTTATGACGGTTTGCAGTGATTTATTTACCGGTACTACCGCAACACCCCTAGTTTACTGTTGGTCAGCAGTTTAAAGTACAGAACCTTGATGAACTGTATGTGCTGGTTCCCCCCACACTTCAGCTACCCATCACAATATGACTGATACAAAAGTACTAGGTGTGACGTAAAACACTAAATGACTAAATAAATCAGCCAACATGTTTGAGTTGTGGCCATATTCTGCTAGCCTTTGTACTTGGGCTTGCACCATCCAGAAACCTTATCAAACCTAGCCTTATCTACAAATGACAATCTTGTTTTGAAAATTTATTGTCTTGGGATGCATTGCATCTAATAAACAAAGAACTTCTCATCACACAAGTCCCATTGACCTTTTGTGCAGTTGCCTTCCCATAATAATATATAATCTTTCATAATAATCTTTTTTTAAGAAAACCAATAAAATTATGCTCTCTCTTTTATTGAATACTTAAGATAGTTATTTTTTCAGCACTTGTGTTATCGGTAAATGTAACATATCTTATCATTATGGTAATTTATCGTTTTAATACATCATAGTATTTTTGTGACTATTTTGACAGTTAATAATAAGTTATCAACAAATCCTAAAGGTACCTAAAAATAATTAAGGTTTATAAATTTATGTTACTTGTCAAGATAGTTGCACTTGAGATAGATATGATAAATGTACTTGATAATGGACTCCTGTCAGTGTTAATATGCAACATGATTTGCCATTAACACAGTTTTCAATTGACACAAACCTTGGGTCCTGTATTAGTAGACACAGTTTGTGAGAAAGCTCCACAGCCAATTAAAATAATTTTAATATCTACCTGCATATAAGAAAACAGTATATATTCAGAGGTCATTCAATGAAATAATGAAAAACAATAGCACTCAGACAGTGCATACCTCCGCTAAGGCGGGGAAATCTAAATTTTTTTTTTATCCAGACGGTTATGCAGACCACTCTCAAAATTTAATGGGATCTAACTTTGACCAAGACCCATCTTCTGATTTTTTCATGAAGTTCAAACCAGTAGTATTTATGTAGTCCTGCTCACAAACAGTCAGTCATGAAAGTAATACCTCCTTGGCGGAAGTAATTATCAAATATCTTTAATTTGGATGATGATGTAATGTTAATCTGCTAAAATAACTATTTAATTGACTTTGGTAATATTAGTATTTACCTAAATACCATAAAATTATCAAAGGTTGGACTGGTTCTGAAAATCAAAAACAGTTTCCGGGGCTTTGAAATCAAACGAAATCCGGGATTTCAAATGCTGCACTGATATGGCGAAATTTACCATGAGCATACATGAGCCATAACTTGAACAGGAAAGATGTATTCGCGAGATATTTTGATGTTCAAAAACTTCATTTACAATGGATATAAAGTGAAAACATAAGATAATTCTTCAAGTTTATATGTTTTTTATTGACAAAATGTTGATGTTTTGATTAGTGGTCCTACGATTAGACGGGAAATCGATTAATCGTCTATTTAAAACTTTCGATGTAGAAAATCGATTCTCATTTTAAGAATCGATTGTGAATCGAAAGTAAGACTTATAAACCACCTAATTTTCCCTTTTTCTACAGATGTTTAACATTTTATTTTCGTAACATTTGTTTACATTATCTGCCATGTTTCTTTCACTGGTATCTACTTCCTGTTGATTACAACTAAAACTCAAAATTTCTGTAGGTATTTAGAAGATCTTTTAATACAATAAACTAAGTTCAACCTAATTAAATTTAACTTTCACTGCTTCACACACAACATGTATGCTCCCTATAAATGGGGAATAATAACCTTGGCCATAAATCAAGTGGCGAGAGATCACACTACTGTAATACTTCAGCAGTCTGCCATGAATATTTTTGACAAATTTTGTTGAACAAGAAAACTAAAATGTTTACTACATTGCCATACTTAGAATTTTACAGTATCTAAGAAATTATAACTATATGAAATGAATAGGTCATGAAGATCTGCTTAAAAAACGAAATTCATGGAATATTGTTTTCAGGATAAGAGTCAGATTTTCCAGACCCCATCCAATACACATAAACTTGAGTGACAATGCTGAAATACATGTTCACTTGTGCCAAACTGTTTCATATAACCTAGTATATATTACAAAACATCAATATTGACCAGAAACAATAAAAGTCACTCTTCCATTTGATTAATGAAAGTAGCATGTCTTTGAAAAGTGTCCTGAGTTAAAAATGGAAGGAAATTTCCATGAACACATGTCTATGTATTGTTTAGTTCCCAAAGAAGCATTTTATTCAGGATAATTTTCAGAAGCTGCTTGGCAGTCACTGTTCTTGACATATGATAATGATAAGCAGATATTCTATTCTTCTTTGTTGCATATATACAAAGTGTCCTGAGTTCACAACACAGGTGTACCACATGGTGATGTTGAACAAAAGGGGTTGAAATAGACTTGCACCAAGTCTTTGTATTTCTCATCCCACTAAATCTGACATAGATGAAAACATTATACATCCACTTAAGGAGGGAAAAATCCTTCTCTATGCTGAAACAGTACTGTTGTCAGCCCCACATTCTAGTATAAAGTCATACAGTCCTCATATAATACCTTAGAAAAAAGGACTTGAAGAAAGTCTAGGGTTGAAATATTGTTTATTTTAAGCATGATTGGTTGCTAATCTGCTGATGTTACATTCAAACACTGTAAATGATTTAGCTGATGAAAAGGGAGAATGAAAATAAATATTATTTTGTAACTGTTAAGGCCATCTTAATAGATTATTATATTATTGCTGATACACATACTTGTTGACTCTTCAACCTACTGGTTTCCTAACATACCCCCTTCCCTACCCCAAAATGTAAACAAATAACCTAGATTTTTTTCACCACTGACCTATCGGAAGACTACTGTTATTATATTTGGTAAAAAAGAATATTCTGTCTTTCTTACAAAGCAAGCAGAAAAACGATTATAATCGATAATCGATTGCTCAGAGTTACCGATTAATCGATTCTGATTTTTTAGACCGATTCCTAACACTAGTTTTGATGAAATATTAACCATTAATCCATTTGGCATAATCAAAAATTTGTTTGTGAAATACTTCTAAAAAGATAAAACAGTAGAATTTGTAGTGTCATATTTAGCCCAAATTGCTTGAAAAATCAGTAATTCGTAGCTTCTTACCTCGTGGATTTTGCAATAGTATTTACTGTAAAAATCTGGTTTGAAAATTTCAGGTATATGGCGAATTTTAGATTTCTTACTCTAACTGACCCACTTTCATATCTATTTCTGGGAGTAGAATATTGCAGTTCAGCATTTATTTATTCCGTGTTCTCGTTACAGTGGGCAGAGTTTATGCAAGTGGGAAAAGACCTGCCAGATTCAGCAGTACAGGACCGTCTGAAGATGCAGGCACCGAACAAATGCTGTACTCTGATCTACACCTCCGGCACCACAGGTACACCCAAAGGGGTGATGCTCAGTCATGACAATGTGAGTATGATAGTAAAAATACACTGTATATATTTATCAGTTGCAGATTGGAAAATTTATGTCAGTTTCCCAGACTTTAAAATGAACAAAATCTGGTAATTCATACACTTGTCACTGATAGGGTGAAACTTAACTGCAGGTGTATATGAGTCATAAGACTAGAAATGTCTTTTAAAGTTATTATGTTGTATAAATTAAAAATGTAAGATATTTAACCTTTTAAGATTCGTGACCATTGAAATGCCGATGTTATTTTTGTGTCATGAAGTATTTTAAGACTACAATGTGTTCATAAAATGCAATCTTGACAATAGAATAATCTAGTAGAAAGCATTTGCACAGATTTCCATAAGATTTGGCATGTGTTGTTAAAGGTTTAAGTGTCTGTGTACTCATTAGTTACAATACAGCAGGGAAAGATTGGTATCAAAAATGTGTAGATCAGGAGGCTGCCAGCACAGTACTGTTCAATTCTGGGATTCTGTGTTTTATTAGACCTCCCAAATCAAATATGCCACTGATCAAAACTTGGCAGTTTCCTCTCAGAACCGCAGTTAAAACACCCAAATGTACAAAAATATGAGATAAAAGATTGTAATTTTCTTCAGATTTTTATTCTGTTTCCAATGTTTTAAGTATTTACCCCTCATGGTAAAGGCTGTCGGGGTGTGGTTTTCAACCATGGTGTACGGATGGGCGGGCGGCGGGAAAAAGTTTATCCGGCCTGTATCTCAGAAACCGTAAGGTGTAGGAAGTTGATACTTGGTAGGGACATTGGTTAGGGGGTGTAGGTGTGCAACGTCATGGTGTGATTTTGATTTGACCTTTGATCTTGTCGCAGTGACCTTGAGTTTTAAAATCTTGTCCGGGCTATATCTCAGCAGCCGAAAGGTGTAGGAAGTTAATACTTGGTTGGGACATTGGTTACAGGATGTAGGTGTGCAGCATCATAGTGTGACCTTGATTTGACCTTTGACCTTACTGTAGTGACCTTGACCTATAAAATGTTGTCCGTGCTATATCTCAGAAACTATAAGGAGCTTTATTTGGAGCTTTCTATAACTGACACTGCTCTGAAAGTATTAAGATCTTTGTACTGTTTCACTACTTCTATATCTCTTGGTGTTGAAAACTCTTTCCCAGGGTGTGGGGTACAGGCATCTCTGATGCTATTTTCCTTTAATTATGTCCACCCCCCTGGGGGTGGATATATTATTTTTGCTTTTTTCGGCGTCCGGCGTCTGATGTCCGGCGTCACGCATGGTTTCCGCTCATTTAAAGGAAAAGTATTAGAGCTATTGTCACCAAATTTGGTATGCAGGCTTATTGGGTCAGTAGCTTGCTTGGGATTGCTTTTGGCTGTTGTACCTCTTTTGCTTACTGAGTAATACTTAAGTACAGATATTTTCAGTACCCATTGGTTTCCGTGCATTTAAGCCAAAATAATTAAAGATATTTTACTACAATTTTGAATACAAGATTGTTATGTCCATAGCTCGCTTGGTATTGCATTTGGGACTGATAGCTTTGTCAGTACATGAGTAATAGCCATTTAGGTACTTCATTGTGTATTTTCAGTACTACTTTTGAGTAATTTGCTAATATCTCAGAAACCGTAAGAGATAGAGCGATTTCGTCGAAATTTTCGACCCACAGGGTATCTAAGGAATGTAATATTTGCAATTTTCAAAAAATTTTCCCCTCCCCAAAAATGGCGGCCATTTTGAATTTTCGAATTTTTGCCAAAATTGGCAAAACACTAATTTCCTTCTATCTCCTTAACCGTGCGAGATAGAGTGATTTCGTCGAAATTTTCGACCCACAGGGTATCTAAGGAATGCAATCTTTGCAATTTTCCAAAAATTTTCCCCTCCCCAAAAATGGCGGCCATTTTGAATTTTCGAATTTTTGCCAAAAATGGCAAAACACCAATCTGCTTCTATCTCCTTAACCGTGCGAGATAGAGCGATTTCGTCAAAATTTTCGACCCACAGATTATCTAAGGAATGCAATATCTGCAATTTTCCAAAAATTTTCCCCTCCCCAAAAATGGCGGCCATTTTGAATTTTCGAATTTTTGCCCAAAATGGCAAAACACCAATCTGCTTCTATCTCCTTAACCGTGCGAGATAGAGCGATTTCGTCAAAATTTTCGACCCACAGGGTATCTGAGCATTGTACTCTTGGTAATTTTTACAAAATTTTGCCCTCCCCAAAAATGGCGGCCATTTTGAATTTTCGAATTTTTGCCAAAAATGGCAAAACACAAATTTGCTTCTATCTCCTTAACCGTGCGAGATAGAGCGATTTCGTCGAAATTTTCGACCCACAGGGTATCTAAGGAATGCAATCTTTGCTATTTTCAAAAAATTTTCCCCTCCCCAAAAATGGCGGCCATTTTGAATTTTCGAATTTTTGCCAAAAATGGCAAAACACAAATTTGCTTCTATCTCCTTAACCGTGCCAGATAGAGCGATTTCGTCGAAATTTTCGACCCACAGGGTATCTGAGCATTGTACTCTTGGTAATTAAAAAAAAATTTTCCCCTCCCCAAAAATGGCGGCCATTTTGAATTTTCAAATTTTTGTCAAAAATGGCAAAACACAAATTTGCTTCTATCTCCTTAACCATGCGAGATAGAGCGATTTCGTCGAAATTTTCAACCCACAGGGTATCTAAGGAATGTAATCTTTGCAATTTTCAAAAAATTTTCCCCTCCCCAAAAATGGCAGCCATTTTGAATTTTCGAATTTTTGCCCAAAATGGAAAAACACAAACTGGCCTTAACCGTGCAAAATAGAGTTATTTCGTTGAAATTTTCGACCCATAGGGTATCTAAGAAATGTACTCTTGGCAATTTTCAAAAAAATTTCCTTTTCCCAAAAATGGCGGCCATTTTGAATTTTCAAATTTTTGCCAAAAATAGAAAAACAGGAATTTGCTTCTATCTTCTTAACCGTGCAAGATAGAGTGATTTCGTCAAAATTTTCAACCCAACCAATGCAAAAAGGCATGAAGCTGAAATAATTTACATCTACACTAACAAATATTTAAGCATCATTGATATATTTTACAAATGAAACAGGGTCTTGTAAGACTACTGTACAATTTGGGCAAAAGGTTCATGGGTGGACATTACACATGATAATGTGTGTTCTTCTATGCTATCATGTTTCTATTCGCATCTACTATCAACAGGGCGGCCTATTTCTAGTTATATGTGTTGACAAGTGAGATGGCAGTTGTAAAATCTCATCAAGGTATTTCAGTAAAATGCTCATAATACCAAGATACCGGGGCTACTAACCCATCCCTAGTGTCAACAATTTAAAGTGTCTTGCGATAATGAGAACAAAACAGGAACACCACATGTATTGAGAAAGTGCAGAAAAAGAGCCTATCTATAACAGTCTCTGGTCACTATTAAACAGGAATGTTGGGAAGTTCAGTTCATGTTCAAGTGATAAACTTCCTGTCTTAAGATAAATTATTAACTCCCTGTCTGACGTGCTGTAAAATTTATTGTAAATTGTGAAATCCTGTAGATTTTCTGCTTCTGAGATAAATAAATGAAATCTGATGATTTGTATTTAAGTTCAATTAACTTATAATTAGGGGCGAGTCATATGTGCTGGTATCTCAATATCAAGAGGTTTTTACAGAAATACCATGACAGGATTTTAAAACTGCCACCTTGCTTGTCAACATGTATAATTGAAGGAGAACTTGACACAAACCCTAAATCTGCAGAAATTGTAAACTTTTTATTAACGATCTACACATTTTTTATACTGACCCATCGCTAATTGTGATGATATTAAGATATGACGTCACTGTATTTTACCCTGTGTCTGTCTTTGTGTAGTTGGTGTGGACTGCCAGAACATGTATTGACGCGGCCACACTGAGTTTTGGGTCGGATGTGCTGGTCAGTTACTTGCCACTGAGTCACGTGGCTGCACAACTACTGGATCTCTACATCCCCTTCCTGTGTGGAGGATTGGTCTACTTCGCTCAACCTGATGCATTGAAGGTTAGTCGTGTTAAAATGTACAGTTGGTACGTGTATGAGGGGTGCAACTCGGGATGAACAATGTGGCTGGATAGCAGAATTTCGAGAACCAACCCGAATCTAGTGTAATGAGTGTACACTAAGTGGAAATAAAAATATTTAAAGAAAAAAATGAGGTGGAGTAATAAAAGGTGCTTATGAAAGTTCCCACTATGAACAAAATGTGGGATATATGTTTATGGACTTGTCCTTGTGCGACCTTAGCTGCTCGTAATGATGTGAAAAACCCAATAGTGCCTCACAGTGAGGGCACCTTTGAGTTAATATTTCAGTTGGCACACAGACTCTTTTGCAAAATTATAAGGGATAACAATACCAGATTGCTTAACAATTACAACCACTGCTCTGTCCCTGCATTAAAAAAAAAAAAAAAAAAATTCTAGAAAAATACATTGAAGGTGTGGAGGTACCTCATTTGGAACTGCTGTGACAAATAGATAAATGGACCCATATGCCTACCAGGTTTTTCTTTTTATACCATGTTCACATGTTATTCTAACATGACACGCTTGTGTCCGCGATTCTGATTGGTCAATCTCAGTGGTAAAACTGAGCATAACCTCACGGCCAGTTTTTCATGTGTGGGCGATAATCCCGCTTCAGTTTTTAAAAGTCAAATTACAAAGAATATACACTACAAATCTTTATCAAAACAGTAAGAAGACAAGAAATAAATGTGAAAAATGAAGTGTCATGTTAGAATAGCAATAACACACTCCAAGCGTGGGGTTATGCAGGGTTTTACAACTCATAGCGCATTAGAAACACTCAGGCTTCGCCTTCGTGTTACTAATATCGCTATTCGTTGTAAAACCCTGCATAACCCCACGCTAGTCGTGTGTTATTTCTACATTAGACAAAATAATCGACACCTCAGTGGGAAACTGTATTGAATGATCTGTTTTAGTATTGAATCTGTTTTAGTATTGATATTGTAATTCTAGAGTACTTGATATGCGAAATGTTGTAAGGTTTAGTATCCCCCCCCCCCAAAAGCATTTTGGTATATTAAGTGCATTCGGTAGAACATGTGGTCCTGTATGTTAACTAAATCATTTCATTGCCTTTCATTTTTCAATGGAAAAGACTATATTCAATTGATTTTTGTCTAAAAATGCTATTTCACACTATGGTCCATTTTATCCTTCATTGAATATGAATGAGAAAGGTTCCCATCAATTTGATGAGCCTCACATTTTTCAGAAATGGAAAAGAGGGAGAACTGGCCCCAGATTTTAACATTAATTAGAACCACAAGCAAGAGTTTTCATGTTCTCTGTATTGTACAGGGCTCACTGGGTTTCGATGTTCTCCATATTGTACAGGGCTCACTGGGTTTCTATGTTCTTCATATTGTACAGGGCTCACTGGGCGAAACCCTGAAAGAAGCCAGGCCCACTGCTTTCCTTGGTGTGCCCAGAGTGTGGGAGAAGATGCAGGAAAAGATGATCTCCATTTCCAAACAGAACGGCAAATTCAAAAAGGCCATCGCGCGCTGGGCTAAAGGTGTGGGACTGCAGGGCAACATGAACAGAATGAATGGGTGAGTGATGGACAGAAATCACTGGGGTTTGTTTTGGTCTCCAGTAGATTGGGTAGTTTTAATTGATTATAATAAACTAGTCTGTAATTCTACTTTAGGATACCTTTATTAGCCAAGTAGTTGACAAGTTAAGATTTGGTCAGTTAGCCTTCACATTTTAGGTTTTGGATTTGGAACCAGGTAATGCTAACGTGTAGCATTCATTGATAGTCTATTATTAGGACTATGACCCGTTCAAACAATTCGGGTCAAATGCACAAATTGGCTCGAGCTCTAGTGAAGTTTAATATGTACCTTGACAGGAAATAACTCGCCAATATAGCAGCTCACATAAACAAAAATAAAAAAGATAAAGTCCTTGAATCATTGGAATTAGCTGATGTCACTCTATAAAAGAGTGAATATCATGTCGAAAATGGTGTATTGTATGGTTTAATGTAAGTAAGGTGTGATATTAATATTGCTTATTTATTATGTTAAAAACATAACCAAATCAATGGTATTTTATATACACGCAAACACTCAACCCTTACAGTTTAGCGTCAAATTTTCATAAAATTCAGCTTGTTTATCAAGCATCCTTATCTATAAACTTACAATATCTTTTCTATTCACTGATTTGTGACGTATGTGTTTGTTTACAGAATGGTATCTGAGTCTTATTTTGGATGCCCTTAATATTAGACTGAATTTTATATTTCTTTCCTTCGTGCAACACTATCACTACTTTAAACAAATAATTCTATTAATATATGAACATATTTTGTTAAAAGGCATGAATAATGATAGAAATTATAGTAATATATAAAAAGAGTATTTTTACAAGAGTGTTAAAACCAGTTTTTCTTCTTTAAACTTCAGGGGCAAGAAGAAAAGGTATAGAACTTTGTGTTAACTGTATTTAAGATATTTTAAAAGGTTATGTTTGCATTTAATGTTTGCTTCTATAGTATTTGCTTTTACTTGTTTTTGACTTTCTTGCAAGTGACACAATATGTTGTTATTTATCAATTAAATGACGGAGTAGTTTTTGTGAATAAAAGCAACACCTCTATACTGACTTAAAATTAAAATAAAATTCCAATGTGTAGACTTGTTTTCACAAATTTTGGATTTCCTTGAAACAGGCAATGTTGCTGTACTTGGTACTTTCAATTATCTGTTTCTAGGTATTACCACATTTTATTTTGTACTTTTTGAGTGTCAATGATATGAAATATGTTTACTTGTTTTACAATCCACAAAATTGATCTACCTTTCAAAGTGTCCCTTATGCTGTTCAACCACTATTTTTAGCCATTTTGCAACTTTTTCCAGTCTTTCTGTTACTATATCTGGGGTACATTTTTACTATAGAGTCATTTTCCACTTTTTTTAGCCACTTGTACAGATTCTAGAATATTTTATTAAAATTACCTGTTAGTGATAAAGACAGCAAACCGGATAGTCAGTTTCTATTCCATTCTTATAAACATAAACAAAATCTGCTTACAGACATTCAAGAACCTGTTCCCAAAAGGCTGCATATTTCACATTAAAAGTATAAAATATTGCAGAAAAACTCTGAATAATGTGTACTTGTATTAGATTTTGTCAATGAATGAATGTCGAAATGCTACTTTTAACCTAAAGTAAACCTCATGACATGCTACTAATTCAGGGAAGATTGTTTCATGTACACGCATAGAAGATTTTACCGTTTTGTGTGTACTGTTTCGAAGGAATTTGGTTTTCGTTGAATTTCTCTGTTTCAGGACCTGGTTTCTAAATTTACTTTAGATCGCAACACTACCACCTGGATAATCTTACTTCTTCCCATTCCACTTTAAAGGTGCTTTATTACTTGTTTGTCATACCTTAGTCTCTACTGTGAAAAAAAAATACATTTGCTGTCCTCCTGTAGACACAATATGTTCGGAAACCTCGGCTGTCGCGGACAAAAGTGCCGCAGGTTCCTGAGTAGTAATAAATGATAACAAGTCATTATTATTGTGATATAGCCATGTCACTTTTTTGTAACCATGCGCTGACTTAACAATTGAAACCCATCTGGAATTGAGAGTTTGGGCAGCTCCAAATATTTGGTGTATCCAGGGCTTGCTTCCGCTCAAAACAGCTAATGGCTACTTGGGCAGTAAGAGAATCCATTGTGTCATCGTATGAACCTCCCTACTTTTATACAACATGCAAAGATGGCGAATACTAACCCTTGATTAAATATTATAAATAGTATGTACCAACTATTTTCATAAGCATTAAGCAATACATGTAGTTTTGAAGCAGTTAGGCAAAATCAAGAAGGATTTTGTAAAGCCTTGTTTCTCAAACATCTGTTTACAAATGAAAATGGAACTGTTTTCAATGTAATATATGTTTTACGGCATGTGTGGTTTTGGTTCTCCTTCTTCATTTTACAGACAGTGAATAAGTCATTACTTGCTAGTAATTCAGGGAACATACTTGAGTTATGTAACTGAAGGTTTAAAAAGCTGTTTTCAGGCAATGTTAGGTGACACAGTGACTATAGGGCATGCAGTTCTTTTTGAGGCACCATTATTTGGCCCTGTGTGGAAAGAAGTGTCTTTCAGAGATTGGTTTATTGTAACAATGCATGAAATTTTGTTCTGCTTGGCCATCTCTTTATGAGAAATGGACTGGGTATTTGTTTTGAAATATAGATGTGAAACTGTGCTTTCAGTGGGTTATTTTGCATTTATCTGAAGACATTGTCGTAGTATTAAATAACCATGCTGCTGTCACAAGTATCTTGAGGCTGCTTAACTGCATTGTCAGGGAAAAGCAGTACTGTGATTTTTTACCCTTGTCACTTATGCCAACACTGAGGTGGTTTGCAAACTTAATTTGATGTTATTGTGTATAAATGATAATTTCTGAAGGAGTAATCATGCAAGGTTTCACCAACAGTCAATTGAAGTTACTAAATCATTAGTCTATACATTTTGACAAGATAGTTTAAACCTCAACCCAACTCAATGGGTGTTAGAGTTTTGTCTTATTTTCTCTGTCACCAGAGGGAGTGTGCCTTTTGGCTGGTCCATAGCCAATAGCTTGGTCTTCAAGAAGGTGCGGTTGGGCCTAGGTCTAGACAGGTGCAGATACTGCTTTACTGGAGCAGCCCCCATCATGAGGGACACACTAGATTTCTTTCTAAGTCTGGACATACCTCTGCTGGAACTCTATGGCATGAGTGAGAGTTCAGGTGAGTTGGTTCGGGTCTCCAGTATTTCGTGGCATGGTGTCAGTGTTGATGTAGTCAAGGGACGTCATTGTGTACCGTGATATCATCATATCGCCGATACATCCTAATACACTATTATTGTGAGCATTTTACTTGCAAACTCTCAGTCTCTCAATATTGGTTCATTCTGCCCCATCTTTTGACTTGGAACTCAGATAAATGCTGAAAAAACTACTTATTTTACTGAAGTTTTCCACCTTAATCTCCACATTAATTGATTGGTTCTTTTCCTGGCTGTTGAACTCGTTACAAAACCCAGACTTTGATTTTGTCCTATATTATTTACTTGCAAAGTTTTATAACCTTGAATATTGTATGATTATGAAGTATTGATTTATACTCAATTCGCAGCTCCACACACAATTTCTATGAATGACAAGTTCCGTATCTCCAGTGTTGGGGTAGAATTGCCTGGAGCATCCACTAAACTCGACAGTGCTGATAATGAAGGCAATGGAGAGGTGAGTGACCAATGAAAAGGAGGTCTGGAAATAGTAGTCGAGTACTTGTTCTAGAGTACATGGGTTAAAATGGGTTTACTTATTTTAAGTGTTGCATAAAAAAAAATACACAGAAACTTGATATTTTGCAGACAGGTAGAACAAAGTAATAGCAAAAATGATTACAAAATCAATCCTGTTTTAATGTTAAGGTGTTATATTTATTCAGTCCTGGGTCAAGTGCAAGTACTTGTACTAGGTACTAGTGCTGTGAGATCGCCATGATTTTTTACCTGTCAATGTTTGAATCGGAATAATGTGAACAAAGATCGATCATTGCCGATCATGAAGTCAAATGTGTAAACCAGATTAAAAATAATTAAGTATTAAATAAAAATCCTTGCATGTGATTGGCTGATTTTAATATCACCTTGACTACAGAGAAAACCCCCAAGGTGATTTCTGTTACTATGTATTTTTGCTGGTTTTGTGATTTTAACTGTTAAATCTTTATAATTTTCACAAAATATTATTCCAGTTAGTGTTTTATTGCGCCAAAAAGGCTACAATGAAATGAGTTAAGTAAATATCGGTTGTACTTAAATTTACGGATAATACTGAAGTTTGCAAACATTATTCCAGTACTACTAGGTACTTGTACATGATTACTCATTTTCGAGTACTTGTACTTGACAGTTAAAATTATTTTTTTGTCCTTGGCTAAAATATCCAAGTTCCTGAGAAATGTTTACACACACACAAAAAAGAAGAAAATATTAATACATTAATAAAAAAAATTTGTTCATGGTGTCATTGTATCTGGGTTATTTCTAACCGATGATAAGGACAAAATTATTAATTAAATATCTTGTTACTGAATTTTACAGATATTGAATCTACAAAAACTGATATGCTTACCTCACTTTATATTGCGAATCATTCGTCCAATTTTTAGGCGGGTTGCGTGTAACCAACCCGCCTATTAGATTGATGTGTCCGACGTCCGTCTGTCCATCTACATTTTTCGTTTCCGGACTCTAACTCAAAAACGGTTTGTCTGATGGAATTCAAACTTGACAGGGACATAGATCAACATCATAGCTAGGTTCCTTTCGATATTGGTGAAATTCTATCTGTTCGTTTGTCCGTTTTTCGTCCGTTTGTCCATCCTTCTGTCCACATTTTCGTTTCCGGACTCTAACTCCAAAACGGTATGACCAATTGAATTCAAACTTGACAGGTAGATAGATCACCATCATAGCCAAGTTCCTTTCGAAATTGGTGAAATTCCGTCTGTTTGTTTGTCCGTTTTCCTGTCCGTTTGTCTGTTTTTTGTCCATTTTTCTGTCCATCCGTCTGTCTGTCCACATTTTCGTTTCTGGACTCTAACTCGAAAACGCTTTGTCCAGTCGAATTCAAACTTGACAGGGAGATGCATCACCATCATAGCTAAGTTGCTAAGTTGGTGTAATTCCGCCCTTTCGTTTGTCCGTTTATAGCATAGATACAATTATGTAACCTAGATTACAAGTTTTACGTTTCTTAGCACGTCTTACACATTCACCTTAACTGGGTAACCTAACATTTCTTTCCTTCTTTTCTAAATGTAATTACTGCAGTTGCTAATCTTATTTCTGCCTGCGCAACCCACCTTTTGGGGCATCTGTGACCCTCTTGTTTAGATACTGGTATGCATCATTTTGTTAATTGCATGCAAATTCCTAAAGACGTCGACCCACTTCATAAATCCATCCACTTCTTGCTAATCATGTAGCGAATTATTCAGGATGCGAAATATACTTTGTGTAGGATTTCACTTGATAATACCTTAACTGGATTTTATAGTTACATTAGACCAAGATTCATTTTGAGAGATTTTGAGTGAGTCTTAAGTTTAATATTATGTGAGATTTTTTGGTAAATAAATGTATTTATGAAACTAAAATTTGGCATTATTGAGTAAAATTCTTCCCAAAGTGTATGCTGAAACACAAACTTGAGATTAAAATCAAATGTAAGATTTAAGTGTGAGATTTATTACATTTTTATATAAATAACAGCGATATATTTCCTTCTGCTTGAAAATAAATTCCACCAAACAGAAGTCTACTAAAATGGGGTTTGACTGGATAAAGGAATGGGTGTTTAGCCCTGACGGAAACCCCTTGTGTTTACTTTTAAAGGGTGCACACCCCCCACCCCCCCTTATCCTGCAGTGTCAAATTTCACATAATTTAGAGAATTTCACCAGTCTTCCTATATACTGTGTGACTTGGTGTATTTTTGTAGATCTGTATGAACGGCCGCCATGTGTTCATGGGATACCTGAACATGGAAGAGAAGACCAAAGAGGCACTAGATGAGGAGGGATGGCTACACTCTGGTGACATCGGCAAAAAGGACAAAGACGGCTTCCTGTATATCACTGGCAGAATCAAGGGTAAGTCTGTCTTAAACTCTTCAACAGTCATTAATAACTGACAACTGACGGGTACTGTTGTAGTTTTGAATACAACTGATGTGTAAAAAAAATGGAAAATGTTCTCTATACATATTAAATTACCAATTATAATTTTGTTTCTAGCAGTTCAGAAGGAAGTAATTTTAAAATGTTTTAGTTTATCAGTATTTTATATTTCGCTAATCTATGTTTATATGTTACTGTATTTATCCTGTGATATTGCATGACATTTAATTGCTGTTGTAGCCAGCTCACAGTTAATTTGTGATCAGATTTAAATGTGTTCTGTGTTAACGATTTATGTGCAACTCATGGCTGTGAGAACTCGCCACCGCTAACTGGTACCCACAACTCGTACACAAATACAAGGCAATATGAGCAACTCCCTTGTGTTTTCTAACAATATTTTAGAATGATGAAAATTAAGTCTACTTGAATATCTAATACATAAACCAAGCTCATTAATATCAGTGAAGAAGTACAAGGTCACAGAATTCGGTACTTCCAGGGTATATGGACACGGCCGTTTACGATGTCAGCACGCACTTTTCCACTAAAATGTGGCTACATTTCAGAAGTGTGGCTACAAATATGTCCTATAAGGTTTGTAGCCACATTTCAGTTGAAAAGTACATAACAATGTCGTGAACGGCTGTGTCCATATACCCTGGAAGTACCCAGAATTCCACGGGGGTTTTCCGACAATATAGTGAAAAGGTTGCTTGAAGAACAATTACCAAATTGAATGTAATTACTTCTAATTTGCGTCCCAACTCATTAATATTTATGTGGAAAATATGAAGTTATCCAATTCCGTTGGGTTTCCCAACAGTGTCTTATAAATCAAAATGCTAATTGCAGATCAAGTATTTTACTTGGAAGGTATAAAGGGTCCAAAATAATATCTTGGGTATGAGTTGTGGTTACGAGTTGTTTGTCACGATCGGCCATGGTCAAGGGATGCTGTTACTATGTGGGGGATAACTGAGGGATCAAATAATGCTTTTTTTTCCTGAAACAAAATATCACAATAGAATTTGATATTAATATGTAAATGCCATTTTAAGCCCTACACTGCTAAAAAATATTATTCTAGAAGGACTTTTGAGGTGTCAGTATTTGATTTTACTGTGCTGCTACAGAAGAATTTAAACAGTCAAGTTTCCTATTCATACTCTGCAGTATTATACTCCTTTTGTACACAGAACTGATCATAACCGCCGGAGGAGAGAACGTGGCTCCAGTGCCAATTGAAGACGTGGTGAAAGAGGAGCTCCCTATCATCTCAAACTGCCAGCTCATCGGTGACAAGAAGAAGTTCCTGGCCATGCTTCTCACTCTCAAGGTACACCTTGAAATACTGGTCGTATAATTCATGAAAATTAAAATTGGATTGCAGCAGTATAAATTAGAGAAAAAACAACAGTTTTGCCATCCCAGTATTAGAACATACTGTAATTTAGAACGTGTAACTGGTGATTTGGAACTAATTCTTGTGGACATTGGAGGTTCTTGTACCATCTTCTGTGTAGTAAAAGGTACCTTTCCATTGAAATTAACCATGTCTTGTATAAAAGTCCACAGTGGAAGTTTCTTGTCCTGTGGGGAATGGTTGAATCTCAACCATTGAATGAAGGCCTATCGACTACAGTTACCTTTAAAATAGGGATGAGGTGGTAGTACAAGTACCACAGGGTCAAGACAACTTTATGATATTCCGAAATGTCATGTCCTGCATGTCGATTGTCAACACCTGAAAAATGTTGGGGAAAACTTGAATGTTTACCAGTTATAAGAATTTCAAAAAATGGTCTGACTACAAAGGTGAAACACAAGAACAATGTTCTGAATGTAGAGGTGATTAGTTTCCTTGACTATTTTCCACACTTAAGATGATAAAAAGGAAATGATTAAAACTGAATTCTTGGGCCACAGTTGAAAGTATCAAAACTGTCTCCTTTTACAAACCTGAAACTTGTACAAGAACTTCAAGTATATTTGTAATTAAACTGGAGTCAGTGAATCAAATTTAAAATCAAGTAAAACAATTTTGAGTGATCTTTTGAGTTTACTCTAAGAAAAAAGTGTCATCCTCAAGATCATGTAAAACATGAGTAAAATGGCATTAGATGAGTGACTTGTTCTGTTTAGACGGAAGTCAACGAGGATACAGGCATGCCTACTGCAGACTTGTCAGCACCCGCACTAGAGTGGTGCCAACAGGTTGGAAGTAAAGTCAAGACAGTTACAGAAATCTTGGACACCAAGGATAAGGCAGTACTGGAGAACATTCAGAAAGGCATCGACAGAGCCAACGCCAAGTCTGTGTCCAGAGCACAGAAAGTACAGAAGTGGTCAATACTGCCCAGAGACTTCTCAATAGCAGGAGGGGAACTGGGTAAGCCAGCAAGTTTTAGACCCGTGTCTTGTGATTTGACAGGTTTTACCTTTTTTTATGGGTGACGGGAATCATTTGCAAAATGTTTATATCCGATTGAGAACTGAATGGTTTAGTTATCACCTGTAGGGTTAGAACTGGTATTTCTAACAAATTTCAAAGGTCAGTGTTGTTGGGGTTTTATATCCGGTTCAACAGCCAAGGTCATACTGTGACAGATCATCAGCATTGTCACGAACCCACAAAAAGGTGACGGCTTGTTATTAGATCCCAAACCTGCAAACCCAATATGTCACAGAGGACCATAAAAAATTTCAAGCTCAAACTCAGTCTCGGTTATTTTCAGTTTGTATATACAGAGTTGAGGAGTAACTCTAGTGCTGTAACGAGTGGACTGATACTCGAGTCGTAACTTGGTGGGCGATATTTGGGGATAACATCGATTTACGCAATTTAAACTCGAGTTTTTAAGACATAAATTATGATATACTAATCTTGTTACAAACCAGCACTTTTGCAATTTATCTAACCATAAAGACATTAAAAATCAATGAGTAACGGTCGTTTTTTTATTTCCCTTATTTACGTGACTGTTCCATAAAGTGCTCATACATATCTGCACAATTTAACCGGCAACAAAATATATTTCCTTGCAATAAAATGGTAGTAAACACATTAATGGCGGATCCCTTGATGACAATATTTGGACATTGTTATTTTATTTATATTTGTGTCATTTACTCGAGTTCAACTCGCATCTAACAGGCGATCGTCGATCTACAGAAATCGCTAATGATAACAGCTCTAAGTAACTCCATTGTTTGTCTGATTTTAGTTCACATTGTCCCGTTTTATCTTGGTACTCTATGTCTGATTAAGTGTATGTGTTTCACAATCAAATCCCCAAATTACGTCATATAGATTTATATTGTTTACACAATGTTTGTAATTTTAGGTCCCACCTTGAAACTGAAGCGGCCAGTGGTGTCAAATATGTACACAAACACAATAGATGCCTTCTATGCAGAATAAAACTCCTCTTTCAGAAGATTGAATAAGAGAAAAGCTTGGAAAACTTCCCTGTGGAATAAATAAATCAGCTGAGAAAGTTGCTGGCATATATTGTCATAGTCTTGTGGCGTTGGTGTCCTCATCATCGGCTTCGCCAAAACTGTAACAGCTGCAGAGATGCTGGTAGTTTCATCTGTCAGCTTATTTTATTCACTCTGGCAAATGTTCCCAGCATTGGGATAAAATTTTTAAATGCATATATATGCGATGTTATAATGGGAAATTGCATTGTAACATAAATGTGTGAATATAACGTAGGGACATCATTGTGCAGAAGTTTGCTGTCTCGATACACGTGAACAAAACAGTAGGCGATATCTCGGTATTAATCACTAAGTTAATATCTACATTTCAACTTTATATTTTTTATTCAAAACATTAGAAACCCTGTAAATTTTCCGAAATAACATAGATTTTTACTTTATTAAGGGTAGAATTCAAGAATCTTCACTTTAGAATAAACTCGAGAGCCATCTCCAGTTAGGAGTTCAGGCTCATGTACGCCCGCGTATTTCATTTTCACTAACGTGGTAATTAAACCCCGGAAATCGAGTAATAAAAACAAGGCTCGATGTCGTGTGCAGACTTGAACCATCAGTGATATGATATCACGGTACATGATGACGTCCCTAATATAACGGTAAGATAAAGAGCAGTTTCATCTCTACTGCATCCTCAGAAGTTCTGAGAGTCATTAATCAAAGAGAGTGGCTGTGCTACTGTCAGTGACCGATTTACAACTCTGTATCTAGGTTACCCGCAGCAGTAATCATGGTAATCAGGGCCCAGTTTCACAAAGGCCTACTAAATATAGCAGATAATATGCTACTACATGTTCACCTTAGTGGGTTCCTAGTAGGAGCTACCAAGGTGCTCCATTGAGCTCATACTAAGGCCCTTCTAAATTCATGATTTTATTGCGTTAATACATCCTATCCAATGGACAATTGCTTTACCGGTCGGCGCGACCGGTCCCGCCAAACGCCAGAAAAAGACGTCCTGTATATAATACCAGCAGGACCGGTCAGTAGTGTGCATTCGCTAGGTGGCGCATCATACTTGCTTCCTGTCTAGACAGAGTGACGTCAGTTCATCTTTTTCGTTTGGCGCGTGTAGTGTGCAGACGCGTTTTGAAGTTATCTCCAAGTTTGAAGAAAACGCGGTTTATTCTACGAATTTACAGCTTATTTTCATCTGAAAATATTTATTTTGTGTTACTTACATATCATGGCCTCTCCAGGACTTAAACGAGGCATTATCCAGCATTTTATAGCCAGTTTTTGAAGTTTTTCCTTCTTCTTGTCGTCGAGACGAGTCGTGGGTGGAAGCTCGTGTGTCGTCCCTGCAGCATTCCTTCTTCTAATCAAGCGTATATTTTCCACGATTCACCCTCCATTTAATTCTACTTAGTCGAGTAAACACGGAGTGTATGTCGACGAGAAGAAATTAGAAGGAAAGAAGAATGCATCGTCTGACGTCATCACTTCCAGCTTATGCTGGTCACGTGACACAGACCTGGTCACGTGATACGCATTCAACTATGGAGGTCACGTGATGCGCTTTTAACAATGGAGGAATCGTGTTTTTTCAACAGAAGTTTTCATCAGAAGACGACCATTTATAAATCAACACCCATTTTTAACTGGCAAGAAGAAATCCAGCAACTAGTCTGTTGGTGTGAGGAAATTAGATGACATTTGGTCACAGCAATCTGGGTGTTTTTGAAGTGCCGGTCATGTGACTTCACAGATCTCCATACACGACCGGCAAGGCTAGCAGAAGAAATTGTGGCTCCACAGATCCCCAAGTGTGACCGGTTCAGCTAGCAAGAAGAAGATGACCCCTTGTGCTGAATTTTACCGGTACCAGCTCTGCTCAGACTACCGGTGGGGTCTCCAGCTAGCCCTCTCCCCCCCCTTTGGCCCTACCTTGGTACGGGTACTGGGGCAGGTTGAGAGTAAGAAGATCTACCAACCGGTTACAGAGGATGGGCCTACCGGGAACCGGTTATAAAAGTTGCTCCAGCTAGCTATCCAGGCCACTGAGTTGATGCTGCCTACAATACCGGTTACAGAGCCCACACACTAGGTGCCGGCTACACAGCCTTCTTTGACCAGTGTGCTTTCCATGGGCTGGTTACAGAGCCCACCAGACCGGTTTACAGGCAGAAAATACAGGTGAATTAGCCAGACTGACCCTGGGCTCTTCAAGAATCTGGTTACAGAGAGAATTTACCGGTTACAGAGAGATCTGCTGCTCCCACCATCCCAGTGCTGACAGCAGGCTCACTGGTTACAGAGTTTACCGGTTACAGAGAGAATTTACCGGTTACAGAGAGATCTGCTGCTCCCACCATCCCAGTGCTGACAGCAGGCTCACTGGTTACAGAGTTTACCGGTTACCAGTTACTGAGATATCTGCTGCTCCCACCATCCCGGTGCTGACAGCAGACTCACCGGTTACAGAGAAATCAGTTGTTCCCATGGGCAGAAGGCAACTTAAGTCAACAAGTCCATTGAGGACAACAGGGTCACCAGTTACAGAGATTTGCCAGTGACAGTCAGATAGACAGGAAGTTCTTCAGTAAATTGCCTCAACCAACTGGTTACAGAACCGACCGACCGGGTTCTGGCTTACACAACCATGGACCAGTAGCTTCATACCAAGCCGGTTACAGAGTCTACTGGTCTGGCTTATAGACAGAGAAATTCCGGTGAAGAAACCTGAAACTGGAACACCAGCTTACCGGATTGACAGATCCACCAAGTGATCAAATTATGATACAGACCTGTGGCTGTCTGAATTCTTGGTTACAGAGAAGCACCAGTTTACCGGTTTTTTACCAGTTAAGTGGCTTACCGGTTAAAACCTGAAAGAAAACCTGAAGATTCCACCATTACAGACAGGAAAAGGCAGTTCTTTCAGATAAGCCTACCCCTGCTGAGACGTAGTCGCCCAGTTTTGCCAGCTCAAATGAGTTTTTTCGCAGAACTGTGGATCCACCAGGAACCGGTTACAGAGCATTGCTTAACCTATAACCGGTTAGGCCCTGGTACTGGGCAGGCCCACAGGACTGGCTAACAGACCAGCAAAAGTGTTTTAAGGGTCCAAATGGCCATCTTAGACCAACCAGTTGCTGCCTGAGGAATCTGGTTACAGAGAAATTCTTAGACCAGTCACTCGTCCTGGTGAGATGGCTGTCTCAACCTGCCGGACCAGTCAGCCAGCCTACTGTCAGGACCTCCTAGCTGGTTCAAGTGACTAGATATAAAAAAAAAAAAAAAAAAAAAAAAAAAAAAAAAAAATTCTTGTACAACTACCTGTCGGCCTTATCAGATCCACACCAGCCAGTTACTCTTGCCAGTGAGATGCGGAACTCAACCAGACTGGTTAGACTACTGCCAACAAGAAGTCTGCTGTACCAGTTATTCTAGAGGTTCATCAGTTTTTGTTGCTAGTTCCAGTGAGATACCATTGATCCAGCCTCCGAATCTGGCAAACCCAGCTTGCCTTTTACCCAGCTT
Organism: Sabellastarte sp. h YS-2021; assembly: GCA_964017235.1. NCBI lineage: Eukaryota > Metazoa > Annelida > Polychaeta > Sabellida > Sabellidae > Sabellastarte > Sabellastarte sp. h YS-2021. The sequence continues at coordinate 44,612,323 of OZ024928.1, forward strand.
GTGACCAGTGTCAGCTGACACCAGGGGCCTGAGTTTGCAAACTCAAGCTTTCCCTCAAGATTACAACCCTTTTCCGGTTTGTTTCACAACTCAGACAATGTGAAATTTATCTGTTAATCGGACCGGAGGTCACAGTGTTCATAAATGTATTTCTACAGTGGGGTTCTGTGGAAATGACCTTAGGTCACAGATCCCCTTTGGATGGTTTCCTACTGTGTGGATCAGTGGACCTGTCGCCAGTGTTGACACTGGTATTTTTGCACCAACCTGCCTGTTCAAACTTGGGCCGCCCTAGGGGCCAGCCCCAAGTTTTATATGAACCTCGCAGGAAGGCTACACCCTCCCCTTCCGGAAACAACCAGTTTGACCAGTTCTCCAGGCAGGTTTTTGGTTCAGTATCCTAAATGATTCAGATGGAATTTCACGAACCACAGGAACCTCTCTTCAGCCAGAGGAGTGGCTAACCTCAAGGTGCATACTCCCTCGCCCCTTTCAACCAACAAGGAAATGCCAGTTCCCACCAAACTGGTCTCCAACGTACACAATCTCTAGTAGCTTTGTGTCAGGAGAAAGTTTGAATGGTATCATGGAAAATTAGAACTGGACCTCGAGCAAGCCTTCGACTTGAGAGGCTACCAGTTCAGCCGGAAAGAGGGCAAGGTGAGACCCACCCTAGAGCATTTGCAGACGTTATCTGCAATCCAGAAACTTCTCTCCGGACAAACATGCCCGGTCCAGCGGCTCATGCCCCTGATAGCATTACTGACAGCCATAGCAAAGCCCGTCCACATAGGTGGCCTTCCTTATCAGGCCGATACAGTGGCACTTGATAAAAAAGCTGGAGAGTACCTGAATCACCAAAAGGTGATCCCAGTTCACTCCACCCTCAGTTAAAATGGTGGCTGCAGGAAGACCATGTGCTTCAAGGTCAACCATTACACCTATTGAATATGCTCTGCAAATCCTTATAGGTGCATTAAGAAGGGTGGGGTGCTCACTTAAGGGAACACGCTGCAAGGGGAACCTGGCCCCTTCCGAAGCAAGTTACACTTTAATATCTGGAATTAAAGGTGGTCTTTTAGCCCTAAAGAGTTCCAAAACCTGTGCTTGAACAATATTGCTGTTGTAGCTACAGACAACCCCATGGTGGTTTTCTGTATAAAGGGGGGGATGAAATCCGACCCTCTTTAGGCCCTCTTGTGGAGAATTCTGACCTGGTGTACCAAACACAGGTGACTGAACCCGACACATCCACAGCCGGCTATCCAGGCTAGGACAGACCATTCAAACAAAATGGTCCCTCCATCCAGAGGTATTCAAGCAATATGCTCCCGGTGGCAGCATCCTCAAGTGGACCTGTTTGCCACCAGGTTCAATAACTACATCTCTGTCTCACCAGTTCCAGATCCACAAGCCTGGGCAGTAGATGCCCTCAGTCTACCTTGGGAGGATCTGGACCCATATGCCTTCCCACCAGTAGCTATCTTGGGCAAAGTGGTGGGAAAGTTGCAAGACCACCCGTGCAACAAACTCATTCTGATTGCACCAGGGTGGTCCAACACGCCTTGGTTCTGGGACCTGGTAACCATGTCCAGTCAGATCCCACTGTGTATGCATTTTCTGCCTGACCTTTGATTCAGCTACTCAACCAGACCCTTCACAGGAACCTGGTAAATCTGAATCTACATGCCTGGCCCCTAGAGCCCCAGCTACCAAGGAAGCAGGGCTTCCCTGGGGCAGTGGCAGCTCGAATTGAGGCTCCTCAAGAGGATTAACCAGATCAGTCTATGAGGCAAAGTGGACCATATGTTTTACAAGTGGTACCTCAGTAATCAGGTGGACTTCTGGGCACCACCTTTTTAAAAGCCATAGCTGACTTCCTTCTGTACCTTTTTTCAAGACAGGAAGTTACAGCCGGGCACCATTGATGGCTATAGACCAGCCATTGTTTACAATTGGGAAATTTGCCCATTAATGTCAGCAAGAAAAATCTCACTCATCTGGATAGTCCACAGAGACAGATCCAAGGGAAGAGGGGCATCCTCTCTTGGAACCTTTCCCTGGTTCTCCAGCTAACAAGGCTCCTTTTGAACCCTTTAAGGAGGCCTCCATGAAGCACTTGACTATCAAGACTGTCTTCCTGTTGGCCTTGGGTTCAGGCAAGCGAAGAGTGAGATCCATGCTTGGCTGCATAACAACCTCAGACACCAGACTGGTCCATGGTGTCTTTCTAGCCCTCAGCCAGCCTCCCTCCCAAGAATCAGCTGGCCAAAGAGAGTCCAGACAGTGTGGCCCCTTGGTTAATGGAGCCCTGATCCCCACTCTGGATAAGTCACAGGTCCTTGTGTCCAGTCAGAGCCCTGTGTTACCATCTTGGGCATAACAAGGAGCTGGTCATTGTCTCCTTCCAAGAAAGGTTTCGACAAGGACATCTCTTCTGCCACCATCTCGTGGATCAAGCTACTGTGATCCTATGCTATGAGCTCTCTGACCAGCAAGCCCTCACCTTACATCAGGTAAAAGCCCTTTGCTGCTTCTAAGGCATCCCAGTCAGGAGTCTCCTTAGAACAGTCCTCTCAGCCTTCCACTGTAAGTTATATATCACCTTCACACAGTTCTGAAGGATGTGGCTAGGGCTGATTTAGAGCCTCTTTACTTGGGCCTAGTAGTGGCTGCTCAGCAGATCCACAAATAGCCCTTATATTGAGATTTGTATACATGTACATATACATGTAAATAGCTCAGGAATCTAATTGACATGCTTCCTTCGGGAGGTTTATTTGCCTTCTGGGACTGAACTCATCCCTCTCTTCCCCTACCTCAGAGCAGGTCTGTAAAAGGGGGGGGGGGGCAATGCTGGTATAGCCCCGTCAACCGGGCTCTGGTAACCACCATGGACCTATAGGTGTCCTGACTAAGTCAGCCTAGACCGTAGGGTAAAATTTTGTTACCATTTATGAGTTCATTCTAAGTCCCTAGTAACTTACCCGCCGACCAAGCGGTAGTTATTCAGCAATTGTCCATTGGATAGGATGTATTAACGCAATAAAATTGCAAATTTAATAAGTAAATTAAATTTTTATAAGTTAATACCCTATCCAATGGACAGGCAAGGCCCTCCCAACCGACCCCGCTATCAGCTTACTAGGGGTCTAAACCTGTTTAGACAACGAAAAAGATGAACTGACGTCACTCTGTCTAGACAGGAAGCAAGTATGATGCGCCACCTAGCGAATGCACACTACTGACCGGTCCTGCTGGTATTATATACAGGACGTCTTTTTCTGGCGTTTGGCGGGACCGGTCGCGCCGACCGGTAAAGCAATTGTCCATTGGATAGGGTATTAACTTATAAAAATTTAATTTACTTATTAAATTTGCAAGATAGTAGGGTTTCTAGTTGGGAGACCACAATAGCAGACATTTACCAAAAATATCTACTAAGTTTTGAATAGCCTAGAATAGAAAGACTACTAAATTTTATTGGTAATTTAGTAGCCAAATTAGTATAAAATGCCTTTCTGAAACCCCACATATAGTAAAATACTAGTTAAAGAATACTGTTTAAAATTTCGTAGTCTACTTTGAGTTTAGAAGTCTACTTATTCAGAATCCTACTGAGAAGGTTCTTCTAAATATTTAGTAGAATACTATCTTGGTGAAACACTTAGTACAGACTTAGTAGACTATAGTATTTACAAGCCTACTAGTAGGCCTTTATGAAACTAGGCCCAGACATTTTTATTGAAAGTAAAATTCTGAAGTATTTCTGAAGTATTTAAAACAGTACTTGGTTACCCTTCAGGGCTCTAATTTTGAGTATATTCTTGAGTTCTATCAATACAAACAAAATGTTCAAGCTGTTTCAAAGAATTATCAGCTGACACAGTGCTCATCGGGCACCCAGTATTTGAGGATACTAACCCAAACAAAAAGTGTTTTGAAGTTTTAGTTTAGTTTGAGGGTGAAGTGGACAAATTATGTACCAGCTGTATAGTTATTGAAAACAGCTGCAGACAGTCTGTACTTGTTATGGTTGACTTATAATAGACCTAGGTGAATTTGACTTCATTGACTTGTAATATAATTTTTTTTTTTTTAAAAGGCAGTTGAATCCCCTTGTAAATGTGGCCCCTGTAGGAAATCAGTGCTCAGTTTATAAGAGCTCTGCCCTCAGCAGTGCCACACACATGGCCCCTGATGTTCCAAACTTTGCCAAAGATTATGTTGTATGGTGCATTCCGCTTAGAATTCACCCTGGATATAAACATTATGTGTACAGAGCGAGAAAAACAAAGACAATACATCATATCTGGTTGAAGAAATTCGTGGGCAAGGTCATGTGCAAGTGTGTTTACGACATAAAATGGCAGTTTGGTTATATTCTACACAGAGTATGTATATATAATTCACCTTGATATGTGAAATGTCTAAATAATTGGCCTTGCATTTGGTGTCTGAGAGGAGAATTTTTGAAAATGTGATTTAAATATCAAAAGCATGGTTATGTTTGCCAGTAGTAGTTCTGATATCATTTTCTCTTCTGCATTTTACTAAAGCGGTAGTAGAGATATCATCACTTGCCATATCAAGAGAACATCATAAGACTCTTGAAATTGTAATATCTCTCAAGATATCATAATTTACAAGTACCTTGTGATGTTTGAAAATCGTGGAATCATGGGTTTAGAAAAGACTGGCTATTTTAGGCAAATATTGTAACCAACTGGGATGTAGACACTAAATACTACATGCCACTTGTATTTGATGACAGTGTCTCTACCCTGTGATGTAAATATGTGTCTTTGCATCCTGTACAGTCTATGGGCATTGAGAATTAACATTGTCCAGTTTATAGATCACATTAATGTGTTACAATTCATAACAGGATCGTGTTTAGGGTTGCTTAGATGGGGCAAACATGTTTGTATTTTATTTGCTGTTTTGTGTAATATGGCTTGCAACTTTGCATCAAAACTGTTCAGCACTTTCAATGCAGTTAAAAGAGAGCATTCTTTACATTTTTGGAGTAGGCACTTCAATGTTCTGATCATACATTTCTGCTGCATGATTGTCTTCGTACAGCTCTAAAATCTGTGTGCAATGTGTAGATACAAACTGAACCCTGTCTGTTTAAATAAACTTATAAATGTAATGGTTTTGGTAGTGTTTGTACCTGCACTGTTTTATAACAGTGTGGAATTGGCATAAACTAGGGGTGTGACTTACAAATAATTGGGATCGATTCCTCGTGGATGAAATTTCGGCTCTACATTGAGCCCTCAAAAATATATAGAGTAAGAAATATAAAATTCGCCACATATCTGAAATTCGCCACATGTGAAAATACTAATAAAATAAATGAATTGTGGTGAGATTTGTTAACAGTATAGTCAATTAAGGCTTTTTGAACTGAAAAATACCAATTTTTAGACAAAAACATAATTTTCTTCATAAAAGTAAATAAGGTTTTATAGGTGGCGAATTTTAGATTCCTGGCGAATTTTAGATTTCTTACTCTAGAAAATTCAAACAAGAGCACTCGGGAGGCAAGCGAAGTGCATACTTTACCAAAAAATTTGCCAAGAATAGTACTCATTTTCTTAGCTTGTTTGTGCGAACCAGGGATTCTGTTTACAGGGCAATGAATTAATGATCTTATTAATTTCTTCGGCAACGTAGCTGAGGAATTGCTCCAGAATCAAGGATCTTGACTCATTTGTGCCCAAATCTGAATTACTTCTTCCCTGTAACAGTTCTGATGCTGCCAAAAACTTTCATTACTATTCGTATATTAGTTTTGGGAGTTATGCTTTAAACAAACAAACAAACAGAGAGAGTAATATACTTAGTAGTAAAAGCCTTGAATCGGAGGAATTAGCTGATGTCACCATATAAAATAATGAATATCATGTCACTAATGGGACATTATGCGATTTAATGTAAGTAAGATCTCCCATTTGTGTTTTACTGAATAAAAATGTAACAGTTCAATGTGGTATTTTACATATAAATTGGGATCAAATTTCCATATAAATAGGCTTGGTTACTGAGCTTTGACTATTGATTCACATGTTTAGTATCAACCATATTACACATGCATCTAATTTAGTTTTTATGAGAATAACTGTTTCAATTGGATAAACTGTTTTAACTACACACAGGTTTTTGTCCTAACATTTACGTTTTGTGTATTTCAGTCGTTTATTATCTTTAAAAGTATATCTTCAGAACCTATTTTCTCCCTCGCGTTTTATATTTGATAAAGAAGAAAATTGTGAAATATTTGAATTATATTACTACACACCCATTTCAAAAATATTTTAAAAGATGTAATTGATAAGAATAATATACATTCAGAACAAGAATGATGTAGACAGTTCACACACAATTTTTCTGTTGAAAACATATTCATATATTGATATTTTTTACAAGATTTATGCTCTCGTAATAACTTTGCGAGTTGTTCTTGTGTATAAAGTCTAAACTTTCTGTGTAAATGTATTTACATCTTATTGTAAACTAAAACAGTGATAAGTCTCACTAAATTCTAATTCTAGTTTATGTAATGGTTAGTAGTGTATGAATACGTGTGTGAATATGCTGTAGAATAATTTATAAAAGTTTACTCTTTTTGTGTTTTTGTAAACATGTTGAATATTGTTAGCTTTTTTTCGACATTCCATTCAAGTAATTCATTAACTTTAGCTTATCACCATATATTATGTTTCATGTACTGGATGAGATTTTGTACAATATGCAAATTGCATGAGGTGGTTGTACACATTGCAACTTGCACATAATTTTAAACGCAACATTACATAAGTTGGCATGAAACTATAGGTTTTGTCAATAAAACTTTTATTTGCTCATTTTATGCATGCAAATCTCACAATTTATGTGGCAGTGTCGCATAGGATGAAAATCATTTCTGCCACCAAAGGTAAGATTGAATTCACAGAAACCAGCCCTTGTAAACGTTTTCCAGTTACATTCTAAACGTTCAAAAACAAAGCTGTCCTGTCGTGATGTGAAGTCTTCAAGTGGCCCTTGCAAAGCAGATTTTTATTGGCAAAACAGAGTCTTGCATTTGAGTCAGGCTTTATAAAGTGAAAGTATCCAGATAACAAATAGGGAATGTAAAAAGCTAACCTGGGTGATGCTTGAGGTAGCTGAGTTACTTGTTCAGGCAAATAAAAAATAAATAAATCAGGTTTGCTGTCCACTGCTATTGCTTCATCAGGTCGATAATGTATTTATCTGTAATACTGCACTCGCACAGTTTGTTATCGAGGCTATACAACTGTATACATGACCCACACCAGACTAAGTTAAATGGCTACATATGTTTATATCAATCATAAGGCAAGTTTGTATATTTGAAAAACTGTACACATCCTTACGCTGCATTAGTATTGTGTTTATACTCGGTACAACATCTTCTGTACCACCGGTCTCAAAGCACTATTAAACCCATCCTAACTGGACAATTATAAGCGCTAGTAATGGACCTTCCCTGAACAGAAAGTCAAAGTCTCGGGGATGACCTGTGTTTCTCAGTGTCCCTAAGATTCTATCACCTTGCACCGGAGATTGGATCCAATTGCAGAGGACCGCCATTTTAAGTTGTTATCCAAGACACTATGTATATCTGCCTGTACCTGGGCTTGAACCCACATCCTCTTTGTTCCTAGGCCAGTGTGTTGCCCAGTAGGCCACTGTGGCAGATGTATTACTATGATATTGTATGGCTGTTTGAAATATTACTGTTTATTCTTGGTTAAGATTGGCACAAACTTTATATTCTGAAATTATAGTTAAATGTACAGTTTGCGTAGGTGCTTTATTTGACACATTTTTACAGGCATCTTTTCACTTTTCAGAACTCCCGAAATAGGCTTCAAGTTGAATGAAAATGTTTTTATTTGTGGAAACTTGTGAAGTAAATTGATATAAAATGTGTCTGCTTTAAATGATAAGTTTAAAATGTTAGTATCACAAAGAATTGTGTTTTTCTTTGATGTGAAAATTGCTGTTAAGTGTGCTTAACATATTCTTGTTCAAAGATATTTGACATTTGAATTTAGAACAATCCGCCTGACATTTTTTCATTGTACAAATGCATTACTTTTACCTAATACAAAGCTGTGTGAATTCTGTGCTATATATTAAGTGCTAAAACAAATAAACTAAAAAAAATACCCTTAATTTTTTATTTATTTTGCTACTTTGTATTGGGGATTGTTAGGTTATATCTATTTAACCATAAAAGAGGCGGTTGAAGGTTAATCTGACCAGTTCAGGATATTTACACATGACTTTAACACAAGAGTTCTACTCAAGTTCATTTACTCTTTTATCTCAGACATGATAACTTCAAATGTGTTTGACCCAGAGCTTACATATTTGTTATTTGGATTTATTTTGGTTAAGAGCATGATGCCCGTAGTAAATTTTAACCTCTTGGGCTCTTTTTTTTACACATTTTTGTATGTAACCTTTTTGTGGGGTCAGATTTGACCTTTCAAGGTCAGACTCACTGGACTTCCATAAAGGTCTTGGAATTATGTGAAACAATTTACAAGAAATCATGGGCTGAGGATCTTTTGGTGGTGTGGGACTTTGACCTCTTACATTGCGTTCTAGGTCAAATGACACTCAATTTTTGCCTTATGGTGATATGCTGCATTGAGATCCAATGTCCAATTTAAAACTGAAAGTGCCCCAACTAAACTCAGTTGTAACCATTACAAATCAAAATGTGATATATTTAACCAAACTTAAGGTCTTTAAACACAGCCCATAAAGGCTGGAGTTATCTCCCCCCCCCCCCCCCTTTCCTAAAGCAAGGGTACCCTACAGTCCAATCCCATTGAGGACTTCTACCAAATTTACAGGATATGTTTGTCCCAAGAGCTACAGCAGATTATTTTTTTAACCCCAGCCCATAAAGGCTGGGGTTCTAGTCCCCTGCGCAGGCAGGCAGTATCAGGGGACATAAAGTTTGTGGGTGTTCCACAGCCTAAACCCATGGACAGATTTTCACCGAATTTTCAGGGTATGTTTACCTTAAGATGATATAGAACGGATTAGGTTTTGTTGGGTATCCGGTAACAACTGTTGCCATGGCAACACTTTTAAGATTTTTGAGTCTTGAAGTTTGGGTGTTCCACAGCCTAAACCCATGCATTAATTTTGACCAAATTTTCAGGATATGTTTACCCCAACAGGATCTAGAGCTGATTAGTTTATGGAGGGTATCAAGCAATAATTGTAGCCATGGCAACACTTTGAATACTTCTGGGTCTTAAAGTTTTTGGGTGTTCCACAGCCTAAATCCATGCATGGATTTTTACCAAATTTTCAGGGTATGTTTACCCCAACAGGATCTACAGCTGAGTAGGTTTGGGATGCTATCTGACAACCCCTTTTGCCATAGCAACCCCTAAAAATACTTTTTGGTTTTAAACTTTTTAATCCGATGTTACTACAGTTGCATTTTAATTTCCCGCTGACCAAGGCCATGGCTGGGAGATTATAAAACGCCTTCCATGTGTGTGTGTGTTCAAGCATGTGTGGGTTTGTCACATTTTTTAACCAAGCTTTATATCTCATTCATTTATGAAGATATCTTCACCAAATTTGCAGAGAATGTTTATGACTGTGAAAAGTCGACTCATTTTAAAAACATTTCTAAATTTAAACTAGACTAAGGACGCATCTGTGGCCAGATGCTGGATGTATCCACCGACAAAGGCCAACTAACATAGTTTAGAAGATCAACAGCATTTTTCGTTAATAAGCAAGCTGAAAGCACTTTTAAGTTTGGCTACCCTTATTTGACCCTGTAGCAGGGGCCCAAGGTGAAGTCTGACCACATCAAAAGATTTGCAGCCCATGACTTCCTATAAGTTGTTTTCATATTAATCAGTTATTTGAGAAATATCTGCAATACTTCAAGAGATAATTCGCATTTACTCATTTTGAGTAGGTGAATAATTAGCTATGGGTCTGAAACTTCACCAAGTGAAAGCTCTCTCAAAAGTAGGCGAATGAGTTATTTGAGAATAATTGGCTATCTACAATACTTTTATAGATAATTTGAATTTACTCATTTTATTGCGTTAATACATCCTATCCAATGGACAATTGCTTTACCGGTCGGCGCGACCGGTCCCGCCAAACGCCAGAAAAAGACGTCCTGTATATAATACCGGCAGGACTGGTCAGTAGTGTGCATTCGCTAGGTGGCGCATCATACTTGCTTCCTGTCCAGACAGAGTGACGTCAGTTCATCTTTTTTTTCGTTTGGCGTGTGTAGTGTGCAGACGCGTGTTGAATTTATTTCCAAGTTTGAAGAGAACGCGGTTTATTCTACGAAATTAAAGCTTATTTTCATCTGAAAATATATTTATTGTGTTAAATACATTTTATGGCCTCTCCAGGACTTAAACGAGGCATTATCCAGCGTTTTATAGCCAGTTTTGAAGAATTTCTGTGTACTTGTCGTCGAGAGGAATCGTGGGTGAGAGGTCGTGTGTCGTCCCTGCAGCATTCCTTCTGCTGGTCAGAAGCATGTAATCACCACGATTCACCCTCCATTTAATTCTACATTGTCGAGTAACACTGCGTGTATGTCGACGAGAAGAAATTAGAAGGAAAGAAGAATGCATCGTCTGACGTCATCACTTCCAGCTTATGCTTGTCACTTGACACGGACCTGGTCACGTGATACGCATTCAACAATGGAGGTCACGTGATACGCATTTAACAATGGAGGAATCGTGTTTTCAACAGAAGTTTTAGAAGAAAAGACGAGTATTTATCACTCTACAACCACTTTTTAACTGGCAAGAAGAAATCCAGCAACTCGTCTGTTGACCTGAAGAAGTTAGATGTCAAATAGTCTTTGAATTCTGCAAATTTTGCCGGTGCCGGTCATGTGACTTCACAGATCTCAACACAACTACCGGCAAGCAAATCCCCAAGCGTGACTGGTTCAGCTGACAAGAAGTGATGAGTTTTACCGGTACCAGTTCTGGTCAGACTACCGGTGGGGAGCACTAGTGATGGGTTTTACCGGTTCCAGTCTGTACAGACTACCGGTGGGTCATGTTCCTGTGAAGAAACCCCTTCAGTGGTTACCAGTGATCAGCCCTGTTGATCCTGGAACCTCCACCAGAGGCCTTTCCACTGGTGGGACTGTTGGGGTACCTGTTCCAGTCATGTTCCTGTGAAGCTGTCAAAACCCCCCTTCAGTGGTTCCAGTGATCAGCCCTGTGTTGATACTGGAACCTTCACCAGAGGCCTTTCCACTGGTGGGACTGTTGGGGGTACCGGTTCCGGTCTGTAGACTACTGGTGGGTGCTGTTCCTGTGAAGAAACCCCCTCAGTGGTTGCCAGTGATCACCCCTTGTTGATCCTGGAACCTCCACCAGAGGCCTCCCCACTGGTGGGACTGTTGGGGTACCGGTTCCAGTCATGTTCCTGTGAAGCTGTCAAGGAACCCCGCTTCAGTGGTTACCAGTGATCAGCCCTGTTTTGATACTGGAACCTCCACCAGAGGCCTTTCCACTGGTGTGACTGTTGGGGGTACCGGTTCCAGTCTTGTTCAGACCACCGGTGCGGCTGCTCAGAGGGTTCACCTACCAGAAGTCGCGGTGACCATTGAGACCCTTATCTTCCCTGTGCAGAAGTTTGGACCGGTACCGGTCCTGTTCAGGCTACCGGTAGGGTCACTAGCCAGCCAGTGATGAGGGATACCGGCACCAGTTCTGTTCGGACTGCCGGTTGTGGTCACAGAAATCCAGCAAGGGCTACTGGTTAAACAGGATTACCGGTTACACAGAGTTGCTGGTGACCTACAGCAGGGCTACTGGTTCAGAGAATTACCGGCTCCTGAGTGTTGCCGGTTCTGGAGTGTTGCCAGTTCCGGAGTGTTACCGGTTCCGGAGCGTTGCCGGTTACAGAGGAATCTGTACCCATCCTTAAGGGCAAGAAACCAGCTCCAAATTCAGTGCTGACAACAGGTTTGCCGGTTACAGAGACTTGCCGGTTCCGGAGTGTTGCTGGTTCCGGAGCCGTAGTGCTGCTGGTTACAAGAAATTTGCTGTTCCCATCCTTACTGGCAAGGAACCAGCTTCAAATTCAGTGCTGACAACAGGTTCAACAGTTAGCCTTCTCTCAGAGCCTACCGGTTTGACTGGTTACAGAGCCTGTTTGATTGCAGAGAAAAGCTGCTGAACCACCGCTGTGGACAGGAAGAAGGCAACTTCATATGAGCCTATCCTTGCTAAGAAGTAGTTCACCCAGTTCTGCCAACTCCGGTGAGTTTATGCAGAACTGTGGAGCCACCAGGAACCGGTTACAGAGCATTGCCTCGCATATAACCGTTTAAGGCCTGGTACTGGGCAGGTCTCCAGGACTGACTGACAGACCGGCAGAAGTTCCTTAAAGGCCAAAACAACTGTTTAGGCCAACCAGTGGCAGCCTAAGGAAATGGTTACAGAGGAATTCTTGATCAGTCACTGGTCCCGGTGAAATGCCTGTCAAGCTACCTGACCAGTCAGCCAGCCTACCCTTTCGGGTCCCAGCTGGTCAGACAGTGGCTAGAGATTGAGGGAGGGTTATACTCTCCCCTTCCGGTTCAGACCCCACTTGACGAGGTCACCGACTGTAATAAGCAACTACCACAATCCAACCAAACAGTCCTTCCTTTTAGAGGCACTGTATCAGCTGATTAACAAGAATGCAGTCGAACCGGTGGAAAATCAAAACTCACTGGGGTTTTACAACCGGCTTTTTGGTACCCAAACCCAACAACCGGTGGAGACCGATCCTAGACCTGAGCACCTTGAACACCTTTTTAAACACAGGGACGTTCAAGATGGAAACCCCAGAGACAATAAGAACCTCCTTCCAAGCAGGGGAGTGGGTCACATCCATAGATTTCAAAGAAGCATACTTCCACATACCAATTCACAGTCAGTCCAGGAAGTACATGCGCTTTCACCTCCAGGGTCGGTCCTACCAGTTCAAAGCCCTTCCCTTTGGCCTGTCCACAGCTCCCATGGAGTTCACAGTGGTGGCCAAAGAGGTCAAAATCGTGGCTTTTCAGAAGGGTATAAGGATCCACCAATACCTAGACGACTGGCTGGTGAGAGTCTCTACCCACCACACCTGTCTCCAGCATACTCAAACCCTAGTCACACTTTGTCAGGAATTAGGGGGGCTGGTGAACAAGGAAAAGTCAGAGCTGGTTCCCAAACAGGTCTTCAACTTCGTAGGTTACCAGTTCGACCTGAAAGAGGGCAAGGTCAGACCAACAGAAGAACGTTGGCAGGCCTTGACACACAAGATTAGATCAATATTGTCGGATCCGCTTTGCCCGGTCCAACAATTCATGTCCCTCATAGGTCTACTCACAGCAACAGGAAAGCAAGTCCACTTAGGGCGACTAACATGAGACCCATACAGTGGCACTTGAAAAACAACTGGAGGGTCCCAGAGTCACTGGAAAAGTGATCCCGGTCTCCAAATCCCTCCACCCCCATCTAAGGTGGTGGCTGGAGGAAAGCAATGTGCTTCTAGGTCAACCATTACACCCTCTAAAACATGCTCTGCAAATCTTTACAGACGCATCAAAAGAAGGGTGGGGCGCTCACTTAGACGAGCACACTGCAAGGGGACAGTGGTCCCTACCAGAGAGCAAGTTACACATAAACCACTTGGAGCTGAAAGCAGTATTTCTAGCTTTAAAAGAGTTTCAAACCCTAGTCTTCAACAAGACAGTGTTGGTAGCTACAGACAAAACAACAGTGGTTGCCTATATCAACAAAGAAGGGGGGATGAAATCGGGCGTCACATCCCCGGCCGGCTGAACATGATAGCAGACAAGCTATCCAGGCTTGGCCAGACCATTCAAACAGAGTGGTCACTTCATCCAGAAGTGTTCCAAGCTGTATGTTCGAGGTGGCATCAGCCACAAGTGGACCTGTTTGCCACCAGGTTCAACAACAAACTACCACAGTTTGTATCACCGGTAACAGACCCCCAGGCTTGGGCGGTGGATGCACTCCGCCTCTCCTGGGAGGACCTGGACCCATACGCCTTCCCACCGGCAGCCATCTTGGGCAAAGTGGTGGAGAAGCTCCAGGACTACCCCTGCAACAGAATAATTCTGATTGCTCCAGGGTGGCCCAACATGCCCTGGTTTTGGGACCTGGTAGCAATGTCAAGCCAGATCCCACTGTGTCTGCCCAGCATACCCAACCTAGTGTCTCAGCCATTCAACCAGGTCCTTCACAGGAACCTGTCGAATCTGAACCTACATGCCTGGCTCCTAGAGCCTCAGCAATCAAGGAGCAAGGCTTCTCTGAGGCAGTGGCAGCACGAATTGAGGCTCCTCCAAGAAGATCAACCAGATCTGTCTATGAGGCAAAGTGGACCATTTTTACAAAGTGGTGCCTCAGTAATCAGGTGGACTTCAGGGCACCACCTCTGAAGGCCATTGCTGACTTCCTCCTGCACTTGTTTCAGGAGAAGAAGTTACAACCAGGCACTATTGATGGCTACAGATCCGCCATTGCTGACAAACTGGGCAATTCCACCATTAATGTCAGCAAAGATGAGAATCTCACTCGTCTCCTGGATAGTTTCCATAGAGACAGACCTAAGGGCAGGAGGGGCATCCCCTCCTGGAACCTTTCACTGGTTTTACATCAGCTCACAAAGGCTCCCTTTGAACCCCTGAAAGAGGCCTCCTTGAAACATTTAACTTTCAAGACTGTTTTCTTGCTGGCTTTGGGTTCAGGTAAACGCAGGAGTGAGATCCATGCTTGGTTACATAAGAACATCAGACACCAGTCAGACTGGTCTAAGGTGTCTTTGTACCCCTCACCCAGCTTCCTATCCAAGAACCAGCTGGCTAAGGAAGGTCCAGATAGTGTGGCTCCAGTGGTCATCCCAGCCCTGGCACCATCTCTGGATAGGTCACTCAAAGGTGACAGGTCGCTATGTCCAGTTAGAGCCCTGCGCTACTACTTGGACAGGACTGCAGACCTCAGGCAGAATAAGGAGTTAGTCTTTGTCTCCTTCAAGAAGGGTTTTGATAAAGACATCTCACCTGCCACCATCCCCTCATGGATCAAACAGACTGTGGTTCTGTGCTATGAGCTCTCTGACCAGGAGGCCCTCACCTTTCATCAGGTTAAAGCCCATGATGTTGCTGCCTCTAAGGCCTTCCAATCAGGGATTTCCTTAGATCAGATCTTGTCAGCCTGCCACTGGAAATCTCACAACACCTTCACCCAATTCTATTTGAAGGATGTTGCCTGGGCTGACTCGGAGCTTTTCCACCTGGGTCCTGTAGTGGCTGCCCAGCAGGTGCACCACCAGGCCCAGAAGTGAGGGGATGTTGTATATATGTAAATATGTACATATTATAAAAAAAAACAAAAAAAAAACTGTGACTTGCTTCCCTTGGGAAGTTTATTTCTTCTGGGACTGAACTCAGCCCCTCTCTCTCTATCTTTCCCTTCTCAAACCGACTCTGGAAGGAAAGAAAAAAGGGGGGGGCAACGTCGGTAGACTCCCGGTTAACCGGTGAGTTGGTGGCCGACCTTGACCTGTCAGGGTTCTCTGACCCTAGGTCAAATGGGCCTGTACTATTTTGTTTTGTTATGAGTTCACAGAAGTCCCTAGCTGCTTACCCGCCTACCAAGCGGTAGTTATTCAGCAATTGTCCATTGGATAGGATGTATTAACGCAATAAAATTGCAAATTTAATAAGTAAATTAAATTTTTATAAGTTTATACCCTATCCAATGGACAGGCAAGGCCCTCCCAACCGACCCCGCTACCAGCTTACTAGGGGTCTAAATCTGTTTAGACAACGAAAAAGATGAACTGACGTCACTCTGGACAGGAAGCAAGTATGATGCGCCACCTAGCGAATGCACACTACTGACCGGTCCTGCCGGTATTATATACAGGACGTCTTTTTCTGGCGTTTGGCGGGACCGGTCGCGCCGACCGGTAAAGCAATTGTCCATTGGATAGGGTATTAACTTATAAAAATTTAATTTACTTATTAAATTTGCAATTTTCAGTAGGTGAGTAATTACCTACGGGTCTGGAACTTCACCATGTGAAAGCTCTCCCAAAAATAGATGAATGAGTTATTTGATAAGAATTGGATATCTGCAATACTTTTAGAGATAATTTGCATTTACTCATTTTCAGTAGGTGAGTAATTACCTACGGGTCTGAAACTTCACCAAGTGAAAGCTCTCCTAAAAGTAGGTGAAGGAGTTATTTGACAAAAATTGGCTATCTGCAATACTTTTAGAGATAATTTGCGTTTACTCATTTTGAGTAGGTGAGTAATTACCTACAGGTCTGGAACTTCAGCATGTGAAAGCTCTCCCAAAAGTAGGTGAAAGAGTTATTTAAGAAAAATTTGCTATCTGCAATACTTTTAGAGAAAATGCAGAATTACTCACTTTTAGTAGGCAAGTAATTTAGCCACAGGCCTAATTTAGACATAAAGCCTAGCAATAGAATACTGTGGTGCACCCTCTAATATACCTTGCAAACTTGAGAAGGCTAGCTATAATATTTTTTTTCGTTAGAGCGGTAATGTTGAAATCTCTCTACACACTGCGGCTATCCAGTGGATACAATGATTTACTCAACAGTGAGAACCCGAAAGTAGATATTGGTAAGCTATGCCATGACATAGAGGTCTGCAATTTCACTCTGTTATAGCTGACCAAAAATTATGTGAATAACATATTTAAACAAAATACTGTAAATGTAATAGTTTTCACGTTACAACTGATTTACTCAATAGTGAGAACCCGAAAATAGCTATTGCTCAACTATGCCATGAGCTATAAGTCTGTAATTTCACGATGTTATAGCTGACCCAAAAGTAGGTGAACAACATATTTAAGCAAAATACTGTAAATGCAATAGTTTTCAAGTTACAACTGATTTACTCAATAGTGAGAACCCGAAAATAGCTATTGCTCAACTATGCCATGAGCTATAAGTCTGTAATTTCACGATGTTATAGCTGACCCAAAAGTAGGTGAACAACATATTTTAACAAAATACTCCAAATGCAATATTTTTAAAGTTACAAGTCATTTACTCAACAGTCAGTACCTGAAAATAGCTATTGCTCAGTTGTGCCATGAGCTACAGGTCTGTAATTTCACTATGTTATAGCTGACCCAAAAGTAGCTGAATAACATATTTACACAAATTTCTTTAAATGCAATAGTTTTCCAATTACAACTGATTTACTCAACAGTGTGAACTTCAAAGTAGCTATTACTCGGCTATGCAATGAGCCACAGGTCTGGAACTTCACTATGTTATAGCTGACTCCGAAATAGGTGAATAACATATTGAAACAAAATACTCTAAATGTAATACTTTTGAAGTTATAAGTAATTTACTCAACAGTGATAACCTAAAAGTAGCTATTACTCAGCTATGCCATGAGCTACAGGTCTGAAATTTTACTATGTTATAGCTGACCCAAAAGTAGCTGAATAACATATTTATACAAAATTGTGTAAATGCAATAGTTTTCAAGTTACAAGTGATTTTACTCATGATGGAAGTTACTGAAAAGCCCAAAAGTAGCTATTACTCACTTAGCTATTGAGACAGACACCCAAGTTACTCACCATGTTGTAGCTATGAAAAAAGTAGCTGAATAACATATTTTAAGAAAATGCTCTAAATGCAACACTTTTCAAGTTATAAGTGATTTAGTGCATGATTTCATGACTTTTAATGCATTTTAGACATTTTTGTCTACCACAGGCCTAATTTAGACATAAAGCCTACCAAAAAGATAGGGTGGCGAGTCCTCTAGCTTACCAAGCCACCTGCCAAATATGAAAGAAATCTGGAAAGAAATGTGGACTGTAGGTCGCTAACAAGCAATATTCCACATTTTAGACATTTTTGTCTACCACAGGCCTAATTTAGACATAAAGCCTACCAAAAAGATAGGGTGGCGAGTCCTCTACCATATCAAGCCACCTGCCAAATATGAAAGAAATACGGAAAGAAATGTGGACTGTAGGTCGCTAACAAGAAATCTCTGCGGACGAGGGCGCGGACGACAGCGATGATGAATCCATAGTATCCCCGCTTCGCGTCGGGGATACAATTATTGCAGCTGGCTGTGTCAGATTTGCACAAAATGTAAATGGCTAGGAAAACTTGCCTGAGAGTAGTTTTGCCCTTGTTTTGAAAACAAGATGGCTGCCATATTATATCTTTAATTTCAAATGGGGGAGGGCACATCAAAAAGCCCTAATATCTCCCTTATCATTGGTCCTAGGGGTTTGGAATGAGAAAACAATGGAAATTGTAGTCTGCAAATCTTTTGCAAGTGTCAAATTTGACCTTTGACTCCTGCTTCAAGGTCATGTAGGGTCATCATGCAAAAGGGGCCTTCTATCTCCATTATAATTGGTTCTAAGGTTTCAAAATATGAAAACAACTTGTAAGAAATCTTGGTCTGCGAATCTTATATCTGACAACATTTTGTGGACTTTGTATACTTCTTACAACTGAAGTTGTTCCTAAGATTTTCTCAGATCTCAATGTTGTTGCCTATTTAATCGACAGGGTATATCCAGTTATGGAAAACCTGGAAAGTCATGGAATTGTTTTTTTTTTATTTCCAGGCCTGGAAAAGTCATGGAAATTGATTCCAGGTTTTGGAAAATTCATAAAAAATCCTGGAAATTAAAATGCATCCTCTCGCGAAATGGTGTTGTTCCTTTCTTTCATCCAGCATTTCAATACAAGGATACGCTTCTGAAATCAGACCAAATTTTGGTGTCTTCCACATCTTCCTGTATTGCGACTGGTTCTCAAAGGCAAAACCCGCAGGAGCTTGTGGCCTCAGCGGGAGCTTGTGGCCTCCGTACATGTCGCTTTCATGCCACAAAGAAGGTCCTTGATTTTAACGCTTTGGTCATGGAGAAGTCATGGAAAAAATATTAAAATTTAGTGGATACACCCTGTTGTACCTGCAGGCTGGGGTTCTTGCCTGCCAAGGCTGGCTATTTTTGTAGGTTGACAAACCAGCCTAGTTCTTGACGGGGGGCAAGGAGAGGCTGGGTGTGTTGGTAACAAACTGTTGTCCTGGGCCTGGATGAGCCAGTCTAGATACTGATGAATTCAACTATGATGAGCCTGGGTCATGAGTTTGACCCCTTCACCACAATGGTAGGGGCCACGGTGGTAGAGTGGGAACACTCGCCTCCCACCTCTGAGGCCGGGGTTCGATTCCCGGCACGGCCTCAAGTGGGAAAGCTGGTAGTTGCTTGCCATTGGTCTGCAGTTTACAGAACCCTAACGAACTGTATGTACTGGTTTCCTCTACCCTTCCAACTACCCGTCGTGATATGACCTGTACACTGTTGAAAGCGACGTAAAACCCCAAATAATTAAATAAATCACCACAATGGTAAACTCCATGGAGAGGCCAACGGGTAGGGCTATAAACTGGAAGGTCTGATTCTGACAGTGTAACATTGGACAACATTGTGGACACTTTATACAGTAGGAGCAGAACACAAGTGATTTACAAAAGAAGCATGATTTACAGGATACCCTCAAAAAAAAAAAAAGACACAGGAAGTACATGAACATACATGCAATTTACAATATTTGTTATGTTCCATCAAATCACCAGTCTAAAGTCTTACCAATTTCAGAGGACTGATCAGCAACACTTTTAGAAAAATAGTCTGTGCACTATGCAGTCTTAGTGGGAGATTGAACTGACTGTAACTGTAATTATCATTTCATTGCCCTGACAGAGCAACCATCACAATTTCAGAGGACTGATCAGCAACACTTTTAGAAAAATAGTCTGTGCACTGTGCAGTCTTAGTGGGAGATTGAACTGACTGTAACTGTAATTATCATTTGATTGCCCTGAAAGAGCAACCATCACACTTGCTTTCTCCGCCTTCTGTGAGGATATTCCTTTGCCTAATTCTCCATATAAGAGGCTTAGGTTGTTTTGGACTTCATCCCGGACTTTATTAACACACTTATCAAAGACTGCAGCCTGACTGAACTGTCAGAGAGGTCTAGAGGTAGGAGAAACCTCCATTACAGGCTAAGAGATCCTAGTAAAGGGAGTATTAAGTCTGAAGGCGTCGCTGGGCCATTTATTGACTGACTTCACTGGTCTAGTAACTGATGGGTCTGGTCCAGGGTGCACTGTGTACCATCGGGCCTGAGATTTAGGTGGCTTCACGAAATGGTTTGTTTTAAGCCAGTGCTGGTAACCAGCCCTTGAGACATGGTCCTGGATGAGGTGAAGGTTCATTTGTTCAAACTTTGAGCAGAACCAATCATCCGCTGGCATGGTGACAGAGACTTTCCTGGTCGTCTGAGACCTCTTGCTTGTCCAATTGTTATCTTGGCATGAGGGGCAGACATATTCATGATCCCGGATGAAAGGCTATTTCATGTAAGTTTTAATGGTGCGCACTGTCTCTCTATAGCTTTGGTCCTCAGAATGAAGTGACTCTGAGTCAGCCTGGTCAGCTTCTGAGCCGGAGGTGCTTCCTGTATATCCTTATGCGAGACTGGAGCCCGGCCTGAGTGACAGTCGACCTCCAGGTCTGAGTACAGATTAATCAGAGGTGAAGAGTATCCTTTATCACCTGCAGCCTGAGTGTTGACATCCCAGCTTGTTAACTTTGATAGACATTGGGCTGGGGAAGGACCAGTAGAGAAAGCCTTAAAAGGTAGTTGCGAAGGTTGCTGAGCCTGGCCAGTAAATGCAGAACAGCTGGCAACCAGTGGCTGTGAAAAGACCGGGCCCGGCAGAAAGGCCTTATGTGGAGGCTGCTGGTGGCCTACTGGGCAGGTAGCACTACCAGGTTCCCGCAACTGGTCGGCTGACCCGGCTGAACTAACTGGGATACGTGTGTAAATGGGAGCCTGTACCGTGCCTGCTGAAACAGCAGGACTGGTCACAAATCGAAAGCCCGAAGACTTCAGTCCCGTATCAACCGAACCAGTTGGACTGGGGAACAGGTCAGTGTTTGTAGGAAGGGCCCCATGGCTAGCCATTGTGATAACACTGGTAAGGGGTACAGGCTGCAAAATAAAGGGGGGGGGGGATGAGACACTCTGACCCTGACAGGAGAGAAAATGGGTTTCTGATGAGAAGGGGTAAGAACACCCGGAGGGGCTAAGACAGCTTCCAGCCTGGTGAAGTATGAAGAGAGCTGGTCTTTAAATTCTGCAAAATCACTGCTGAAAGGTAGACAAAGTCAAAGTCAAAGTTGGGGTTTTTACGTCCCGTTCAACAGCCAGGGTCATATTGGGACAGGTCCTCAGAATTGCCACTTGTGGGACTCGAACCCACAGAGGTGACAGCCTATGATTAGATGCCAAACTTGCTAACCACTAGGCCACTGAGGACCTCTGCTGAAAGGTAGAATAAAAGCTTTACTTGAAGCCTTGATTGGAGAGATGTTAGAAGTACCCATCTTATCAGTGTCAGTGGGCCCAATGACCATAACTGACCAGTTTATCCCTTTTCTCTTGTTTCTCTACCTTGTCCTTTTTCCTATCTTTGCAGTTTTTGTATGCTGGGACAGACAATTGCTGCACTTGATCAGGAATGAGTAAGCAACATGCGGAACAGTTATCTCGTCCAAGCACACAGGGATCTGACCAAGTGCTCTACAACAACCTGTCTCCCTACAACGTGCACACTTTTGATGAGTGTCGAATACTGCCATTATATGGCTGCACGACCATTTCTTTTGTCTCAATGATGACATGTTGGTTAACACAAATGAAATAAACTAGCATGCAAATAAACTTGAACTGACACAAACATCCAAGAATTTAGATGCACAGGATTTTAAGCATCTGTTTGGAGTGTGCCAAATGAAGAAATGTTTTTCTCAATTGTGAGGTTATGTGTGTGAAAATCTGAAAGATTACTTGACCAAGATACTGCATTGTCCTAAACTCAAAGTCTATGGGTGATGTCTAATACCTAAACCAGTATGGGAAAAAAACCTGCCCACCAAAGTATGGCCTCACTTGAATATTTCATTCAGTATTATCATATTGATCCACAATATTGAACAATATCATCTCAAGTGGCAGATAGAAGTTTCTTCCCAAAATACCCCCAACTAAACTTTGGTCTACTTTTACAGAGCATGACTTTCATTGAGCTTTTGTTTCAATATTACATTTGATCCATATTTTTAAAAATTATTTCAACTGACAGTGATGCATGATGGATGAAGAAGCCAATCTACACAAAACTATGTGGTCCTGTGTCAAAAAAGGTAGATTTGATCTAGTCAAGTCTGTGAAGAAAATAGTAAATTTAGAGTTCATGTATACATTCATGTATATGTAACAGCAACAATATGTAACATCAGTAAATACATGTCTTTTCTGATTTAAGATATTTATTGCAAGCATTTAAAATCCACAAGCAAAAGTAATAACAACGCCAATTTGTATTCAGTGTTTATTATACCTTCATTATAAACAGTCCTGCACTGAAATTTCTTTAACTCCATGAACAACTTGCGTATCTGAACTGTGATTATATGCAATTCTTAACAGAAATTGTTTATATTAGACACTGTATTCTTGGAACCAGTGTGAGACAAATTCAGGTATCAGTTTATTATCTCTTTTTCTCTAATACATAGTTAAGTATCATTGGCAAAGACACAGGTGAATCAACTGTCTTGTTACCTTCATATTTTTTATTCTTTAGTTTTTATAAGCATTTAATTCAACTCGCGTAAATTACATGTGTATGTAAAATTAATATAATTTTCTTTGTGATGTCAACTGAAATTTATATTTATGTTCATGCATATTTAAAACTAAATAAAACTAGAGGATCGCTCGCAAAAAAAAGATAATGTTTTTGCATAGCAAAAACAAAGCGTCCCGAAAAGGATATAAAGGTGAGTGCTAAAGTATTAAGAAAATGCTTCGTTTCTAGCCTTATACTGTTGTGGCAACCAAAGTCAGCGCAGTCTGCTCTATCTAGCACGGTTTTCAAGATATAAGCATTTTTGTGTTTTGCAAAAAATAAAAAAAATAAAAAATGTCCGCTATATTTGGCGAGACAAAAATATTTTGAAAATTGGCATGGCTACTCTGCAGAGATACCCAGCAGGTCCAAAATTTTGTTGAGTTCACTCCATATAGCACGGTTTTTGAGATATAAGCATTTTTGTGTTTTGCAAAAACTTTGAAAATTCAAAATGGCCACCATTTTTGGGGAGACAAAAATTTTTGTCAAGAAAACTGCCGTGGTGTGTATCTCCCGCCGAGCATTAAAGCAGAAGAAATAGCTTTTCCGAGATATTCACAATTTTTCATTTTCGTGTGTGAAAGGTCTTCCAAAAGTAGGTGAATGAGTTATTTGAGAAAAAATGGCTATCTGCAATACTATTAAGAGATAATTCACATTTACTCATTTCGAGTAGGTGAATAATTATCTATGGGTCTGAAACTTCACCAAGTGAAAGCTCTCCCAAAAGTAGGTGAATGAGTTGAGAAAAATTGGCTATCTGCAATACTTTTAGAGATAATTCGCATTTACTCATTTTGAGTAGGTGAGTAATTAGCTATGGGTCTGAAACTTCACCATGTGAAAGCTCTCCCACAAGTAGATGAATGAGTATTTGAGAAAAAATGGCTATCTGCAATACTATTAAGAGATAATTCACATTTACTCATTTCGAGTAGGTGAATAATTATCTATGGGTCTGAAACTTCACCAAGTGAAAGCTCTCCCAAAAGTAGGTGAATGAGTTGAGAAAAATTGGCTATCTGCAATACTTTTAGAGATAATTCGCATTTACTCATTTTGAGTAGGTGAGTAATTAGCTATGGGTCTGAAACTTCACCATGTGAAAGCTCTCCCACAAGTAGATGAATGAGTATTTGATAAAAATTGGGTATCCGCAATACTTTTACAGATAATTAGCATTTACTCATTTTGAGTAGGTAAATAATTAGCTATGGGTCTGAAACTTCACCAAGTGAAAGCTCTCCCAAAAGAAGGTGAATGAGTTATTTGAGAAAAATTGGCTATCTGCAATACTTTTAGAGATAATTTGCATTTACTCATTTTGAGTAGGTGAGTAATTTGCTATGGGTCTGAAACTTCACCAAGTGAAAGCTCTCCCAAAAGTAGGTGAATGATTAATTTGAGAAAAATTGGCTATCTGCAATACTTTTAGAGATAATTCGCATTTACTCATTTTGAGTAGGTGAGTAATTAGCTATGGGTCTGAAACTTCAAGTGAAAGCTCTCCCAAAAGTAGGTGAATGATTAATTTGAGAAAAACTGGCTATCTGCAATACTTTTAGAGATAATTCGCATTTACTCATTTTGAGTAGGTGAGTAATTAGCTTTGGGTCTGAAACTTCACCAAGTGAAAGCTCTCCCAAAAGTAGGTGAATGAGTTATTTGAGAAAAATTGGCTATCTGCAATACTTTTAGAGATAATTCGCATTTACTCATTTTGAGTAGGTGAGTAATTAGCTATGGGTCTGAAACTTCACCAAGTGAAAGCTCTCCCAAAAGTAGGTGAATGATTAATTTGACAAAAATTGGCTATCTGCAATACTTTTAGAGATAATTCGCATTTACTCATTTTGAGTAGGTGAGTAATTAGCTATGGGTCTGAAACTTCACCAAGTGAAAGCTCTCCCAAAAGTAGGTGAATGAGTTATTTGACAAAAATTGGCTATCTGCAATACTTTTAGAGATAATTCGCATTTACTCATTTTGAGTAGGTGAGTAATTAGCTATGGGTCTGAAACTTCACCAAGTGAAAGCTCTCCCAAAAGTAGGTGAATGAGTTATTTGAGAAAAATTGGCTATCTGCAATACTTTTAGAGATAATTCGCATTTACTCATTTTGAGTAGACGAGTAATTAGCTATGGGTCTGAAACTTCACCAAGTGAAAGCTCTCCCAAAAGTAGGTGAATGATTAATTTGAGAAAAATTGGCTATCTGCAATACTTTTAGAGATAATTCGCATTTACTCATTTTGAGTAGACGAGTAATTAGCTATGGGTCTGAAACTTCACCAAGTGAAAGCTCTCCCAAAAGTAGGTGAATGATTAATTTGAGAAAAATTGGCTATCTGCAATACTTTTAGAGATAATTCGCATTTACTCATTTTGAGTAGGTGAGTAATTAGCTATGGGTCTGAAACTTCACCAAGTGAAAGCTCTCCCAAAAGTAGGTGAATAAGTTATTTGAGAAAAATTGGCTATCTGCAATACTTTTAGAGATAATTCGCATTTACTCATTTTGAGTAGGTGAGTAATTAGCTTTGGGTCTGAAACTTCACAGAGTGAAAGCTCTCCCAAAAGTAGGTGAATGAGTTATTTGAGAAAAATTGGCTATCTGCAATACTTTTAGAGATAATTCGCATTTACTCATTTTGAGTAGGTGAGTAATTAGCTATGGGTCTGAAACTTCACCAAGTGAAAGCTCTCCCAAAAGTAGGTGAATGATTAATTTGACAAAAATTGGCTATCTGCAATACTTTTAGAGATAATTCGCATTTACTCATTTTGAGTAGGTGAGTAATTAGCTATGGGTCTGAAGCTTCACCAAGTGAAAGCTCTCCCAAAAGTAGGTGAATGAGTTATTTGAGAAAAATTGGCTATCTGCAATACTTTTAGAGATAATTCGCATTTACTCATTTTGAGTAGGTGAGTAATTAGCTATGGGTCTGAAACTTCACCAAGTGAAAGCTCTCCCAAAAGTAGGTGAATGAGTTATTTGAGAAAAATTGGCTATCTGCAATACTTTTAGAGATAATTCGCATTTACGCATTTTGAGTAGGTGAGTAATTAGCTATGGGTCTGAAACTTCACCAAGTGAAAGCTCTCCCAAAAGTAGGTGAATGAGTTATTTGAGAAAAATTGGCTATCTGCAATACTTTTAGAGATAATTCGCATTTACTCATTTTGAGTAGGTGAGTAATTAGCTATGGGTCTGAAACTTCACCAAGTGAAAGCTCTCCCAAAAGTAGGTGAATGAGTTATTTGAGAAAAATTGGCTATCTGCAATACTTTTACAGATAATTAGCATTTACTCATTTTGAGTAGGTAAATAATTAGCTATGGGTCTGAAACTTCACCATGTGAAAGCTCTCCCAAAAGTAGGTGAATGAGTTATTTGAGAAAAATTGGCTATCTGCAATACTTTTAGAGATAATTCGCATTTACTCATTTTGAGTAGGTGAGTAATTGGCTATGGGTCTGAAACTTCACCATGTGAAAGCTCTTCCAAAAGTAGGTGAATGAGTTATTTGAGAAAAATTGGCCATCTGCAATACTTTTAGAGATAATTCGCATTTACTCATTTTGAGTAGGTGAGTAATTAGCTATGGGTCTGAAACTTCACCAAGTGAAAGCTCTCCCAAAAGTAGGTGAATGATTAATTTGACAAAAATTGGCTATCTGCAATACTTTTAGAGATAATTCGCATTTACTCATTTTGAGTAGGTGAGTAATTAGCTATGGGTCTGAAACTTCACCAAGTGAAAGCTCTCCCAAAAGTAGGTGAATGAGTTATTTGACAAAAATTGGCTATCTGCAATACTTTTAGAGATAATTCGCATTTACTCATTTTGAGTAGGTGAGTAATTAGCTATGGGTCTGAAACTTCACCAAGTGAAAGCTCTCCCAAAAGTAGGTGAATGAGTTATTTGAGAAAAATTGGCTATCTGCAATACTTTTAGAGATAATTCGCATTTACTCATTTTGAGTAGACGAGTAATTAGCTATGGGTCTGAAACTTCACCAAGTGAAAGCTCTCCCAAAAGTAGGTGAATGATTAATTTGAGAAAAATTGGCTATCTGCAATACTTTTAGAGATAATTCGCATTTACTCATTTTGAGTAGACGAGTAATTAGCTATGGGTCTGAAACTTCACCAAGTGAAAGCTCTCCCAAAAGTAGGTGAATGATTAATTTGAGAAAAATTGGCTATCTGCAATACTTTTAGAGATAATTCGCATTTACTCATTTTGAGTAGGTGAGTAATTAGCTATGGGTCTGAAACTTCACCAAGTGAAAGCTCTCCCAAAAGTAGGTGAATAAGTTATTTGAGAAAAATTGGCTATCTGCAATACTTTTAGAGATAATTCGCATTTACTCATTTTGAGTAGGTGAGTAATTAGCTTTGGGTCTGAAACTTCACAGAGTGAAAGCTCTCCCAAAAGTAGGTGAATGAGTTATTTGAGAAAAATTGGCTATCTGCAATACTTTTAGAGATAATTCGCATTTACTCATTTTGAGTAGGTGAGTAATTAGCTATGGGTCTGAAACTTCACCAAGTGAAAGCTCTCCCAAAAGTAGGTGAATGATTAATTTGACAAAAATTGGCTATCTGCAATACTTTTAGAGATAATTCGCATTTACTCATTTTGAGTAGGTGAGTAATTAGCTATGGGTCTGAAGCTTCACCAAGTGAAAGCTCTCCCAAAAGTAGGTGAATGAGTTATTTGAGAAAAATTGGCTATCTGCAATACTTTTAGAGATAATTCGCATTTACTCATTTTGAGTAGGTGAGTAATTAGCTATGGGTCTGAAACTTCACCAAGTGAAAGCTCTCCCAAAAGTAGGTGAATGAGTTATTTGAGAAAAATTGGCTATCTGCAATACTTTTAGAGATAATTCGCATTTACGCATTTTGAGTAGGTGAGTAATTAGCTATGGGTCTGAAACTTCACCAAGTGAAAGCTCTCCCAAAAGTAGGTGAATGAGTTATTTGAGAAAAATTGGCTATCTGCAATACTTTTAGAGATAATTCGCATTTACTCATTTTGAGTAGGTGAGTAATTAGCTATGGGTCTGAAACTTCACCAAGTGAAAGCTCTCCCAAAAGTAGGTGAATGAGTTATTTGAGAAAAATTGGCTATCTGCAATACTTTTACAGATAATTAGCATTTACTCATTTTGAGTAGGTAAATAATTAGCTATGGGTCTGAAACTTCACCATGTGAAAGCTCTCCCAAAAGTAGGTGAATGAGTTATTTGAGAAAAATTGGCTATCTGCAATACTTTTAGAGATAATTCGCATTTACTCATTTTGAGTAGGTGAGTAATTGGCTATGGGTCTGAAACTTCACCATGTGAAAGCTCTTCCAAAAGTAGGTGAATGAGTTATTTGAGAAAAATTGGCCATCTGCAATACTTTTAGAGGTAATTCGCATTTACTCTTTTTGAGTAGGTGAGCAATTAGCTATGGGTCTGAAACTTCACCAAGTGAAAGCTCTTTGGGATAGCTGCTCTGCAGAGATACCCTGAAGATAAAAAATTTCGTCGAAATCGCTCTATGTAGCACGGTTTTCGAAATATTAGCATTTTTGTGTTTTGCAATTTTTGCGCAAAAATTCGAAAATTCAAAATGGCCGCCATTTTTGGCAAGATAAAATTTTTTTGAAAATTGGCATGGCTACTCTGCAGAGATACCCAGTGGGTCAAAAATTTCGTCGAAATCGCTCTATCTAGCACGGTTTTCGAGATATAAGCAGTTTTGTGTTTTGCAATTTTGCGAAAAATTCGAAAATTCAAAATGGCCACCATTTTTTGCGAGAAATTTTTTGTTTGAAAATTGGCATGGCTACTCTGGAGAGATACCCTGCGGGTCAAAAATTTCGTCGAAATCGCTCTATCTAGCACGGTTTTCGAGATATAAGCATTTTTGTGTTTTGCAATTTTTGCGAAAATTTCGAAAATTCAAAATGGCCGCCATTTTTGGCGAGACAAATTTTTTTTGAAAATTGGGAAAAGTACTCCGCAGAGATATCCTGCGGGTCAAAAATTTTGTCGAAATTGCTCTATCTAGCACGGTTTTTGAGATATAAGCATTTTTGTGTTTTGCAATTTTTGCGAAAATTTCGAAAATTCAAAATGGCCGCCATTTTGGGCGAGACAAAAATTTTTTGAAAATTGGGAAAACTACTCCGCAGAGATACCCTGCGGGTCAAAAATTTTGTCGAAATCGCTCTATCTAGCACGGTTTTCGAGATATAAGCATTTTTGTGTTTTCCTTATTTGGAAAATTCGTAATGATTAATTAATCATTAATTACTCGGCCATTTCTTGACCAATCAATGCCAAAATCTAATGATTTCCAGATTTTAATAGAATGAATGTATTTGCCAAGTTTCAGGTGAATTGATAAAATTCCTTTCAAGTTATCATCCGGACAAGCTTCCCCATCGAAAAAAGACATTTTTGGTCATGTGACCTCTCTGATTGGTTGAAATGTCACTGCAGCATATTCAAAAAAATTCCCCAAGGCTACTGCCTAAACCTGCCAAATTTGAAAAGAATCCGCCTAACGGTTACAGAGTTATAAGGAAAACAGAATGCGGAGCCGGCGGAGCCGGCGGAGCCGCAGGAGCCGGCGGCGCATTTTGTTTTCCTTATAACTCTGTAACCGTTAGGCGGATTCTTTTCAAATTTGGCAGAAGCTCTCCCATACACAAACAAGCGTCCCGCAAGGGACGCTTAAAAAGTAGTTATTCGTGGAACCAGTTTTGTGGTCATCATATTAGAAAGTTCTGTGTCTTTAGCTTTGTGGGTACAAGTTGGCCACATGATGTTGGACATTCTATTTTATACACGGTCAACTAGTATATTTAAATGTTTATGGATAGAACGTCATCTATTTATTTTATTTCCTTGACTTTGTGGGAATGTCTTGTTTGTGTTGCCTGGCGTTTGTCTGAAAATACAGTATTTACAAACATTTATGACAAATACAGTTCAACCACTTTCAGTGGAAATATGATAAATAGAAATTCTCTATTCAGTAGAACGTACATCACAACCTCAGAAAACCCTTCCAATTCAAAGTTACCTTGCTATTCGAAAATCCTGATTAAATAGAGCTATTTCCTGCCTTTTGAGATTCGACTTAAAAGGGTCCAATTAAAGTACACATAAATAAAAAATAGCATCAGAGATGCCCGTACCCCACAGCCTGGGGAAATAGTTTTCAACACCATGACATATAGAAGTAGTGAAACAGTACAAAGACTGGGATACTTTCAGTGCAGTGTCACTTATATAAAGATCCAAATGATGTTTAAGTAGAGAAAATAACATCTAAGAGAAAGAAAATGCATGTAAAGATAAAGTACTAAAACATGACAATTCAATAGCAAGATGACAGCATTAATCAGTAAACTAAAAAATATGAAGCTTTAAAATTTATGAATTGGAGAATAGCTGTCAATGGAAATAGCATAATTACTAATTAGGTAAAAGTGCATATAATAATCAGTTGCAGCAATCCATACATCTTTGTCACAAGAGAAAGATGTCTCAAATATGGCAGCTGAACACACTTTGACAGAGCAAAAAGGTCACACCATGATGCACACATACATTTACATACATCACCTAACCCATGTCCCTACCAAGCATAAACTTCCTACACCTTACGGTTTCCAAGATATAGCCTGGACAAGATTTTAAAGGTCAGGGTCACTACGGCGAGGTCAAAAGTCAAATCAAGGTCACACCATGACGTTGCACACCTACAATCCCCCAGCAATGTCACTACCAAGTATCACTTCCTGCACCTTACATTTTCTGAGATATCGCCAGGACAAGATTTTATAGGTCAAAGTCACTATGGCAAGGTCAAAGGTCAAATCAAGGTCACACCATGACGATGCACACCTACAGCTCCTAACCAATGTCCCTACCAAGTTACAACTTCCTACACCTTACGGTTTCCGAGATATAGCCCGGACAAGATTTTATAGGTCAAGGTCACTACGGCAAGAGCAAAGGTCAAATCGAGTTCAGACCATGACGTTGCACACCTACACCCTTTAACCAATGTCCCTACCAAGTATCAACTTCCTACACTTTACGGTTTCCGAGATATAGCCCGGACAAGATTTTATAGGTCAAGGTCACTACGGAAAGGTCAAATGTCAAATCAAGGTCACACCATGACGTTGCACACCTTCACCTCCTAACCAATATCCCTACCAAGTATCAACTTCCTACACCTTATGGTTTCTGAGATATAGCCTGGACAAGATTTTCAAACTCAAGGTCACTATGGCAAGGTCAAATCAAGGTCACACCATGACGTTGCAAACCTACACCCCCTAACCAATGTTCCTACCAAGGATCAACTTCCTACACCTTATGGTTTCCAAGATACAGGCCAGACAAACTTCTTCCCGCCCACCCGCCCATATGGGTGAAAACAATACCCCGACAGCCCTTAAGGGCTGTGGGGTAAAAATTGACCTCTAATGACTCAAATGCACTGACCATCTGACCAGAGCTCAATATACTTATATGAAGCTGAACTGATTAAAAAAGATTACTGTATGCTTATAATATGGTTAGCATAGTACTGGCATAGCCTTATCACACTGGACAAGTGATAAAACCCCAGCCTCCATGGACCAAAAGCCATCCTGTATCAGTTTTGTTCATTTCATTAATATTGTGGCTCTCAAAACAGATTGGAATCTACCATATTTACAGGATTTTAAATATGCTGTTAAAATAAAATCAGGGAGAGTGTGCTTAACTGACAAAAAAAAAAGAGTACCTTACTGTCCACAACAAGCGTATAATGGCCAGTCTTTATTCACTAACTGATTATAATCCTGAGGAGTTTATTACTAGAATTAAGTCTGTTGAGAAATTTAATGAAAACAGTAAGAAATTTGCCAACCTTCATTGAACTATTCTGTCTCTATTACTTCATTTGAAAGACTTTCCTTAATGTTCTCTGTTGACTCACAATTGATGGCTCACGAACTGAGCTATGATTGCTTTTGCATTTGATGAATATTTCTGGTCTTTATAATCAGGGATAGATTTGCATACCATGCTCAGTTGGGAAACAGGGCTATCATAGCACCAGAAAGGAACAGTGAAACTGGGGCCGTATTCAAACACGGTCCCAGGGGCTGATTTCACAAAGGGACTTAAGTCCAGATTTAGACTTAAATTTAAGACATTGGTCTTAAATTCTGTCAAAAGAATGTTAAGTCTGTGGTCTTAGACTTAGCGGATTTCACAAAGCAGCTAAGTCCATGAAATTGTTAAGTCAGTGGACTTAACTTTAAGTCTGGGAGGTAGTGGGCTTAAATGTTGTAAAGAGGACTTAAATATGGCCGCCATAACCTTTTTTCCACTTCAAAAGTTGAAATGGCTGTAATTAAAGTATAATTACACAGAACACCTCACTAAAGTAGTCTTTGAGAAGTTTATAAACAGCGCTTATCCTTAGATAAAATACATCAAATGAAGGATATATGGCACCAATATTATATTTTGAATAGATATAAAGGGTCACATGACACAGAAAACCACTGTGGTTATCTGATAAGCTTGGACTTAGCTAAGTCACCTTTGTGAAATCCATTTTAAGTCCCAGACCTAGCTAAGACCAAAGTCTTAGATTTAAGTTCCTGACTAATAGCCAATAAAGGGACTTAGTTTAAGTCCTTTAGCGAAATCGGCCCCATGTGTTTAACTGGATAACACAGTCTATTTATTAATTAAATGAGAATACATACCTGGCAGAAGACACAGGAAGCTTCTTTTTGTTCACATTCTGAGTCGCTAATGTTATTTGTTGTTTCCTGTTATAAAAGAAAAGTAAATAACAGTTTTATCAGTAATTTCATTATTTTTTTCCATTATTTATTATCCGCCATGCACCATTTTTGACCCATATAAAAGGATATACAGAACCGGATATGTTTTTTTTTTTTTTTTTGTATACAACAGCGCCTCCATAACATGGATAAGTAGTGTCAATAATTTCCCGCTCAGAAACTAGATAACCTTCAAATATGTATTATATATAACCAGCAAGTTTTTTTTATGGCACTCATGTTTTAAATATGTATTATATATATAACTAGAAAGGTTTTTCTATGGCGCTAGTGTTTGTTGCATAAAAATCCATGCAAAAATGGCTGAGAAATCGCAAGTTAAAGATCGAGGTTTTTTTTTCACTGGTGCCCCTGCATGTATGAAAGAATTTTTCACATTCTTTCTTTAAATACGGATTTATTTAAGTCATAAGACATACTAAATGGTGGATAATAAAAGTAAAACATCCCTTGTTAGAAATATACTAAAAAAAAATTAAAATATACTGAAAAATCAAAAAATATATACATCACTCAAGAAGATTAACAATATAACACTCGTGCTACACACTCTTATAATATTGTTGTCTTCAATCGTGACATATTTTTTCTGTATATGCCATTTGATAAGTTTTCCTACTGTATAGAGTAAGAAATCTAAAATTCGCCACATATTTGAAATTCGCCACATGTCAAAATACTAATAAAATAAATGAATTGTGGTGAGATTTGTTGACTGTATAGTAAATTAAGGCTTTTTGAACTGAAAAATACCAATTTTTAGACAAAAACATCATTTTCTTCGTAAAATTACCTAAGGTTTTAGAGGTGGCGAATTTTAGATTCCTGGCGAATTTTAGATTTCTTACTCTACATATTTATGTACAAGTTGAGATTTTGAACAAGTTGATCCAG